>CM053775.1:27334620-27366141 GCA_028658325.1 Potorous gilbertii
CTTAGTGAGTTAAGTGGGTAAGTGAATTATTTTTTTTAAATGTTATTACTAAATGTATCTTTTATTTTCTTATTTTCAGTTCCAAATTCTTCCCTTCCTTCCACTCCTCTTCCACCCACTGAAAAGGCAAGGAATATGATTCTCATTATACATATGAAATCATGAAAAACATATTTCCATATTAGCCATGTTGCAAGAAGAAAAATAATGAGAAAAATGTGCTTCAATCTGTACTGAGTCCATCGGTTTTCTAACTGGAAGTGGATAGCATTTTTCATTGTGAGTCCTTTGGACTTGTGGTAGATGGTTGTATTTGATCAGAGTTGTTAATCTTTCCCAGGTGATCATCGTTATAAGATTACTGTTACTCCTGGTTCTTTTCACTTCACTTTGCTTCATTTCATATAAGTCTTCCCAGATTTTTCTGAACCCATCCCCTTTGTCATTTCTTACAGCGCAATAGTATTCCATCACAATAATATACCATAATGTATTTAGCCATTCTCTCAATTTCCAGTTCTTTGCCACCACAAAAAGAGATGCTCTAAATAATTTTTCTTACATATGGGTCCTTTTGCTTTCCCTTTGGTCACTTTGGAGTACTGACCTAGTAGCAGTATTGCTGAATCAAAGAGCATGCTCTGTTTTGTAGCCCTGTGGACATAGTTTTAAATCATTCTCCAGAATGGATAAACTAGTTCATAGCTCTGTCAGCTTTATGTTTCATAGCCCTATTTTCCCACATTCCCTCCGGCATTTGGAATTTTCCTTTTCTGTCATCTTAGCCAATCTAATAGGTGTGAAGTGGTATCCCAAAGTTGTTTTAATTTTGATTTCTCTAGTTATTGGCAATTTTAAGTGTTTTACATGACTATTGATCTGATTTCTTCTTTTGAAGGCTACCTATTCACATCCTTTGACCATTTATCAATAAGGTATGGCTCTTATTTTAATAAATCTGGCCGAGTTTCCTATTAACTTGCCCTAAAACTTTTTCCTAGTTGCCTGTTTTCCTTCTAATTTTGGTTGTATAGATTTTGTTTATGCTAAACCTTTTTAATTTATTGTAATCAAAATTATCCTTTTTACTTCCCATGTTCCTCTCTATCTCCTGATTGGTCATTAACTCTTTCCCTATTCATAGATCTGACCTGTAATTTTTCCATACTCTCCTAATTTGCTTATATCATATTCTGTGTCTAAATAATACACTCATTTTGAGTTTAACTTGGTATACAGTGTGAGGTATCAGTCTCAGCCTAGTTTCTGCCAGATTGATTTCCAGTTTTCCCAACAGTTTTGTCAGATAGTCAAATAGTAAGTTCTTACTCCAATAGCTGGGATCTTTGGGTTTATCAAACACTAGGTTATGGTGCTCATTTACTCCTGTATATTGTGTACCTACCGTATTCCATTGAACAACCACTCTATTTTTTTTTATCTAGTACCAGACTGATTTGATCATTACCATGTCATAGTATAGTTTGAAATCTGGTACTGCTGGGCCTCCTTCTTTACAATTTTTTCCCCATTGATTCCCTTGATATTCTTGATCTTTTGTTTCTTTAGATGAATTTTATGATTTTTTTTTTCTAGCTCTATAATTTTTCTTCTTTTTTTCATTGATTCCTTTGGTATTCTTATTCCACCAGATGAATTGTTATTATTTTTTCTAGCTCTATAAAATAATTCCTTTCTAATTTGATAGTAGGGCACTGAATAAGTAAATTAATTTAGGTAGTATTATCATTTTTATTAAATTAGTTTGACCTTCCCATAAGCACTTAATATTTCTCCAGTTGTTTAAATCCATCTTTATTTATGTAGAGTGTTTTGTAATTATGTTAATATTACTTACATGTATTTTGACAGGTACGCTCCCAAATATTTTATATATTGTCTACAGTTATGTTAAATAGAATTTCTCTTTTTATTTCATCCTGTTTGGTTTCATTGGTACGTATAGAAATGCTGATGATTTGAGGGATTTGTTTTATATCCTGCAACTTTGCTAAACTTGTTCATTATTTGCACTAAGTTTTTAGTTGATTCTCTAGGGTTCTCCAAATATATAATCATATCATCTGCAAATGTGATAATTTTATTTGCTAATTGCCCATTCTTATTTAATTTTTTTTCTTTTTGCTATGACTTATTCAGTATTGAATAATAATGGTGATAATGGACATCCTTGCTTCACCCCTAATCTTAATGGATAAGCTTCTAATATATCCTCATTATAGATAATATTTGTGCTTGGTTTTAGATAGGTACTACTTATCCTTTTAGGAAAAGTTCCATTTATTCCTGTACTTTCTAGTGTTTTTAACAGATATGGGTGTTGTACTTTGACAAAAGCTTTTTCTACATCTGTTGAAATACTCATATTTTAATGTTTTGTTATTGATATAATCATTTATGCTTATAGTTTTCCTAATGAGTCAGCCCTGCATTCCTGGTATAAATCCAGCCTCATCATTGTGTGTGATTTTTTTTTTTTGCTATATTTCTGTAATCTCCTTGCCAGCGTTTTCTTTGAAATTTTTCTATCAATATTCATTAGGAAAATTGGACTCTAGTTTTATTTCTCTGTTTTTGTTTTCTGTGCTTTGGGTATCAAAACCATATTTTTTGTTTTTCTTCACATTTGTTGTTTTATTTAAAATTCCAAATTCTCTCTCTCCCCAATCCATTGAGAAAAAAAGCAATATGATACCCATTATACGTGTGGATTCATGCAAAACGTATTTCCATGTTTGCCATGTTGCGCGCACACATACACACACACACACACACACGGAAAATAACTTTTAAAAAATATGCTTCAATTGATATTCAAATTTCATCAATTCTCTTTTTTGGAGATGGATGATATTTTTCATTATGCATCCTTTAGAACTATTGTGGTGGCAGCTAGGTGGCACCAACCCTGGAGTCAGGACAACTTGAGTTCAAATCTGACCTCTGCCACTTACTAGCTGTATGACCGTGGGCAAGTCACTTAACCCCAATTGCCTCCCCCCATTTTTTAATATTGTTTCTGTCATTGTATTGATCAGAGTAGCTAAAGGATTCTTTTAGTTATTTTTCCAAAAACATTTATGAAATTAACAGTTATATAAATATATCTGTAGTTAATTGTAGCCTTTGGGGGGTGGGCAGGGAGGGGAAAAAGAAGAAAGTAAAACATGCACCACAGAAAAAAGGAAAACTTGCAAGGAAGCATTATATAAGCTTTCTTGAAATTTATAGGTGTATATTTTGAATCCTCTCTCATGTTCTGCTGGGGGCATAGCAATTTTTTTCTTTCCTTATTTTGTATTATTTTAGTTTCAGTATTTAAGTTCGTTTCTATTTGCTTTTTTTATTTTGTGTTCAAGTTTAAAATTTAAAAAATTTACAAATTAAAAAAAATTAATTATTCTTTAAATGTTTAATAGAAGGCGCTCATTAATCCATCTGTTCCTGGATTTTTTTTCTTTAAGGAGCTCATTTATACCTTGGCTAAGTTCTTTTTCTAAGATAGAGTTATTTGAATATTCTATTTCCCTTTTTGTTAATCTGAGCAACTGATAGTTTTATAAATATTCATACGTTGTATTTAGATTGCTTTATTGGCATGAAATTAGACAAGATATCTCCTTATAATTAATTTAATTTTCATTGGTTGCACACTAACCCTTTTCTTTTTTTGTACTAGTAATTTGGTTTTCTTCTCTTTACAAATCAAGTTCGACAGTAGTTTATCTACTTTGTTGGGTTTCCCCCACAAAATCAATTCCTTGTTTTATTTATTAGTTTATTGGTTTCTTACTTTCAATTTTACCAATCCCTCCTTTGATGTTTAGGGATTTCTGTTTTGGTGTTTAATGGAGAATTTTTAATTCAATGTTTTTCTAGGTTTTTTTTCAGTTAACATGCCCAATTTGTTGTTCTGGTTTATATCTTTTTTATTGAGTTAAGCATGAAGAGATATAAATTTTCCCCTAAGTACTGCTTGGCTATATCCCACAAATTTTGGTTTATTGTGTCATTGTTGTCATTATCTTGAATGAAGTTATTGTTTCTATAATATATTCTTTGATCCACTAATTCTTTAGGATTAGATTATTTAGTTTGCAATTAATTTTTAATCTTTTCTTAAAGACCCTTAATTGGATGTAATTTTTTATTGCATTATGATCTGGAAAAGGGTACATTTAATGTTTCTTCTTTTCTGCATTTCTTTGTGAGTTTTTTATACCCTAATATATGATCAATTTTTTTATGAAGGCACCATGCACAATATACTCCTTTCTATTGCCATTCAATATTCTCCAGAGGTCTCTCATATCTAGCTTTTCTAAAATTCTATTCATTTCTTGAACTTTTTTGATTTTTGTGGTTAGATTTATCTAGGTCAGAGAGGGGGTAAATTGAGGTCCTTCACTAGTAAAATTTTACTGTCCATTTCTTCCTGTAACTCATTTAATGCTTCCTTCAAGAATTTGGATGCTTTGCTATTTGGGGCATGTATGTTCAGTATTGTTTATTAACTTAGTGTCTATGCTGTTTTTTAGCAAAGTGTAATTTCCCTGAATATCTCTTTTAATTAGACTTCTTTTTGCTTTTGCTTTGTCTGCAATCATGATTGCTGTCTTTGCAGCTTTTTTACTTCAGCTAAAACATAATAGGTCCTTCTCTGACCACTTATTTTAATTTCATATGTGTCTTTCTGTTTTAAATGTGTCTCTTGTAAATTCTGGTTCCTAATCCATTTTGCTTTTGACTTTCATTTTATGGGTGAGTTCATCCCATTCACATTCACAGTTAAAATTACTAACTGCATATTTCCCTCTATTCTCTTCTCTTCTAGTTATCTTCCTATTTGTTACCCTGTCTCTTCCTTAAAAGTCTATTTTGCCTCTTACAACTGGCTCTTTTAATCTACTCTCTTTCAAGATAGTCCTCCCTTTCTTTGTCCTTTCCCCTGCCTACATATTATAAGATGAATTTCTACATCCAATTGTATGTATGTGTGTATACATAATTTATAAATACTTACATCAATAAACATAGTCTAAATGCTTACATCAATAAAAATATAAAAGACAGATCAAATTGGGCATGTAACTAAAAATCTAGAAAAATAACAAATTAAAAATCCTCAATTAAACACCAAATAGAAATCCTAAATAGCAAAGGAAGGATTAATAAAATTGAAAATGTGTGTTTGTGTATATGTATACATACATAATCTTTTCCCTCCTTGAACCAGTTCAGATAAGAATGAGGTTAAAATGTTTCCCATTCTGCCCTCACCTCTGCAATTTCCCTTCTATTTTCAAATGTCTTCTTCTCACTCTTATGTGAGACAATTTTCCCCATTCTTCTTCTCCCTTCCCTCTTTTCCCAGTGCATCCCTCTTTCTCACCTTTCCATTCCTTTTTGAGATCATCATGACTTGATGAACTCACATTCATGCTCTCTAAGTTTAAGTAGACTCCTCCTAACTGTCATAATGATGATAATCTTCTTAGGGGTTATATGTATCATCTTCCCATATCAGAAATGCCAACCATTTGATGCTTTGCATCAGAGTCCTCTGTTTCATTAAATATCCATTTTTCCCCTGTAGGATTATACAGGGTAGGCTCAGGGGCAGCTAGGTAGTACAGTGGATCGAGCACCAGTGCTCTAGTCAGGAGGACTTGAGTTCAAATCTCACCTCAGACACTTGACATTCATTAGCTGTGTGACCTTGGGCAAGTCACTTAACCCCGATTGCCTCATCCTGGGTCATCTCCAGTCATCCTGATGAATATCTGGTCACTGGATTCAGATGGCTGTGGAGGAGAAGTGAGGCTGGTGACCTGCGCAACCCTCCCTCACTCAAAACAAAGTCAAGTGCAAGTCATATCATTAATTTCTCTGATGGCATGGTCTTCTTCAGCAATGAAGGACAACACACACACATACAAGGTAGGTATTTGTTATTATCCTAGCTCCTTTGCTTTCTGAGACATCATTTTCCAAGCCCTTTGCTCCTTTATGAAGTAGCTACTAAATCTTTTGTGACCCTGACTACAGCCACATAGTATTCAAATTCCTTTTTCTGGCTGTCTACAGTATTTTCTCCTTGAAAAGTGCAGAATTTTGGCTATGATATTACTGTGAATTTTCATTTTGCAGTTTATTTCAGGAGGCAAGCAGTGGGTTCTTCCACTTTCTATTTGGCTCTCTGATTCTAAGATATATGGACACTTTTCCTTTACAGTTTTTAAAAATATAATATCTAGACTTTTTATTAAATTGTGGATTTCAGATAGTCTAATCAATAATTCTTAAATTTTCTCTCCTGATCTCTGTTTTCAGGTCAGTTGCTTTTCCTACAAAATGTGAAATATTTTATTTCACATTTTCTTCTATTTTTTCAGTCTTTTGACTTCCTTTTTTTTTTTATTACTTCTTGATGTCTCATTAGCTTCCATTAAACCAGTTCTAATTTTTAAGGAATTATTTTCTCGGGTGAGATTTTGTACCTCTTTTACCATTGGCCAAGTCTGATATTTTTAAAGTTATTTTCTTCTGTTTTTGGGGAACCTATTTTTACCAAGCATTTGATTTTTTTCATAAACTTCTTATATTGCTCTCATATCTCACCCTAATTTTTCCTCTACCACACTTATCTGATTATTAAAATCTTGTTTTTTGGTTCCTTTTTTTTTTTTTTTTTTTTTGCCTTTCTAGGAATTCTTGTTGGACTTATTCCTGTCTGCATTTTTCTTTGGGGTTTTTGTTTGTGTATATTTTCAAGGGATTGTCTTCTTCTGAGTTTGTGTCTTGAGTTACCATGTCACCGCAGTAGACTTTTATGGTCAACTTTTTTGTTGTTATTGTCATTTGCTTCTTTACTTTAGACTTTGTTATAGTTATACTCTGCTCATTTCTGGGGTGGGGGGGGCAGAGATGACTGGCCTGAGCTTCTGTCTTTCATGTCTTTCTGCTTTCACAGCTCGATCTGAGAGCCTACTGAGGAGTGATATTGCTAGGTCGACGGGTGTGCACACAGTTAAATTACTTTTGAGGCATCGTTCCAAATTGATGCCCAGAATGGTCAGATCAATTCACAGCTCCATCAGGGTGTCTCTCTTCCTGCAGTGTCTCCAGCCACTTTCATTCTCTCTTTTTTGTCATCTTTGCCAGTCTGATCTTGTGGGGTGAAACCTCAGAGTTGTTTTACTTTGCATTATTTCGTTTTCAGTTATTTGGAGCACTTTTTTCAAGTGGCTGTTGATTCAATGAGCATTTTTGTAAAAGTATTTATTTACTAATATAAAATCATAACAGATGGTACAAAACATCACCACCTCCCCCACTCAAAACCTGCTGCACACTCTTCAAGTAGGGGGGAGGGGAGGGTACGTCACAGAAAATATGGTATTTAGTTGGTTATTGGCAACATTAAGGAGAAATTCTGCAGCAGAGTGATGGGTATGGAGGCTCAGTTATAAAAAATGGAGGAGAATAAGTAGTGAGGAAATTGGTTCTCAGTCCTCCCTTCCTTCTTCAGTACTCAAAAATCTTCAGTGACCCTATTCTGTTGCTTCTAGGAAAAAATAATAAATCCTCAACCTTGCACTTAAGGCCCTTTATAATCTCCTATAGATCTGCCCAGCCTTCATTTGTAATACCCCTCTTCATATACTCTCCAGTGTGGTCCAATTGCCCCACTAGCTGTTCTCTATACACAGTGTTCATTTCTCCTGTTTCTGTGCTTTGACCTACAGTGTGTCCCTTCTCTGCCTCAGCGTCATAGATTCCACAGCTTCCTCCAAGACATAGCTCAGGTGCCACCTCCTCTATGAGATATTTTCTGTTCCCTCCTCCCTTGCCCCTGCCTCTGTCCAGTTGTTAATTTCTTACACTTGAACTTACTTTTTGTTACTTTCAATATACTTTAATATTTATTATGTGCACTTATTGTGTCCCCCCCAGTAGAATGTGTAAGGTCCTTGAGAAAAAGGACTATCTTGTCTTTATGTGCTCAGTGTTTAGCACAGTGCTGGGCACATTAAGCAACTTATAAGTGTTTGTTTTACTTATTTTGTGACAGGCTGCTAGAGCAGTAGATCAGGTGAATTCTATAGATCAAATATGGCTGAATTTACCAGTTGCAGGATAGATTAGAAAACAAACTCAAATTGTTTGTTTCTCGCAAGAAATACATTTAAAACATCAGAATTCATAGACATGCAGAGTGAAAGAAACAGAGTAGAATAAAACCTTTTCAAATCTATTATGCTTCAGCTGAATTTTTTAAAAATCAGAGTTGAAATCATGATTTCATGGGGTATAGGGTCATAGTAAATATCTATTCAATTGTGCAAAGTAAATGAGGAAGCCATATTATGATTGAGTGCCCCCAGACAAAATGGCACACTCAATTAAGGATATATGTGGGAATTCCATCTATCACTCTTCTGAATGATCATGGATCTCATTTAGGAATCTCTGCAGTATTATAAAATGCAGTCTACAAACAGGAACATCTGAAAGATCCCCAGCATCAGTAGGGAATTCTTTTTCCATTTGGACTCAGCTCTGGACTTTTCCAAGACAGTGGTAAATACACTTGGCCAGCATACTTCTCCCAGTTTAATCCTTGCTTTATATTAATAATCAGGTCGAATAAAGTTTTCTCTGCTGTGAGATCAAGGAATTGTGGCTAATTTTGATGTATACATCGGAGATACCTTTTGGCATAGAGCCTCTAAGGTAGTGTTTTGCTGTATTGAGTCAAATGTTTTGTTTTTATAGTAAAAAACAAAAACAAAACAACAACAAACCAGTAAGCTCAGTAGGTTCCTATATTTTCTACCCCCGTCATTCTTTTGGATGATTGAAAAGATGTGTTCTTTTATAGAATGGTATTTATGCAGATCTTCTTATTCTCATCTCTTTGTCAAAGGTGTCCTAGATATGTATAAAAATTATTCTCACGATTTATAGAGATGGTAGAGTAGGCATAGGGCTCAATAGTTATTCATATTTTTTCTTTTATCCCTTTGGTATCTTTTCCTCTTTCATATACCTTGAAAAGCAATCCCTCAGTGTCATCAAAATTGACCTGTTTGCAACACAGATCCTAAAAGTACCATTTTAATTCAGTCTTGTAGCATCATAGAGGACTATGATATTAAATAGCTAAAATCATGTAGTGTTTACTATGTGCCAGGCATTTTGCTAAGAGCTTGATAATCATCATCTCATTTGGACCTTGTAACGACCCTGGGAGGCAGGTGCTATTATTGTCCACATTTTACAATGGAAGAAATTGAACCTAATAGAGATGAAGTGACTTGCCCAGGGTCACACAGTGACACATTGGAACTCATGTCTCCCTGACTCTAGGCCCAGCACGCTATCCACTGCACCACCTAATTGTGATAGCTCAAGTGAAAATCATGGAGGAAAATTTTATACATTTCTAACAGAGTTTTTACACTTTTCATATGATTTATGTGTGTTTTTCCAGTTTGTTCCTTAAAGGCCTCTGAAATGACATTGTTCATTTAGGTCTCTCACCAAGGTTTCTGCAAACTTGTTTTCCCCTCCATCAAGTTTTGATGTTTTATGATGTTACACTGCTTGTATGGTATATGTATATCTACCACCCTCTTCTGTAAGATCTTCCAAATGAGTCTATACTGGAAATTGGTGTTTCCTTTGACTATCCCAGCTTTCTGCTTGGCAAGGAGATCAAGTGTTTTATGACTAAGGCATTTTATAGACTCTTTTGTCTCTTTGTTGTGGAGATTAATTTACCTCAGTCAAACTTCCTTAGAAAATGCTAATATTCTGTTCTTTTATCCATTTCTCGAGTTTTGGCCATCAACAGCTTGTTTAAGTGGGTGAGATTGGCATAGCTTCAATTGTGTGCAATATCATCTCATCTTTATTCTTTGTTTTCTAATTTGATATTGATTTTAAAAATTTGTTCTAGTGAGTGGTTTGACCGTACAGATAGCTCATGCTGCCAGACATTTAAAGAATAAATGATCCTTATGCTACATCCTGTTTTCAAAAATAGAGAAAGAAAGTATTTTGCCAGGCTCTTTTAATAACACATATATCATTTCTGATTATCAACCAATGAAGGATAAAGCACAGAACAAGAATCAGAGCCCACTATCACTAACGAGTATCTATGTAAAAATATTAAATAAAAACCTGGCAGAAAGATTGTACTAATGTATCCAAAAATGTATTCATCATGACCAAGTTGGATTTACACCATGCAAGGATGATTTGGCATTAGGAAAACAATTAGAAAAATAGTTACAAACCCCACATGATTATAGCAGCAGACACAGAAAGGCCTTTAATAAAATGTGGCACTCATTTTTGTTAAAAGCACACCAAAATATAGAAATAAAAGTTTACCTCAATGTGATTAAAATTATTTACTTGAAATGAAGAGTAGAATTATTTATAACAGAGAAACACTAGAAGATTTCTTACTAATATAAGAAATGAAACAGATACCCACTGTCACCACCATTATTTGATATAGTACCAAAATTGATAGTTATAATAAGACAAGAAAATAAACCAATTCAGTATTCAACAATCATTTATTAAGTGACTACTATGTGCCAAATGCTAATCCAGATGCTGGGGATACAAAGGCAAGTATGAAATAGTCCCTGCTAGCAAGGAACTCATATTCTGTTAGAAAATAAATTAAAGGAAAAGGTGTTGAAAAGAGGATGAATCAATTTATCTTTATTTGCAGATAATTATTTCTCTTTGCTTACTTGCAGAACCCTGCAGAGACTACAAAAATTAATTGAGATAGTCAGTGGCTTTGGCATATAGTAGCAGATAGAAAAAAACCCACAAAAATCATTGGCATTTTTGTATATAAATAACACAAATCTGGAAAAAACTAGAAAGAGAAATGCTATTTAAGACAGCAAAATGCATTAAATATCTGGAAATTAATCTACCAAGACAAACACAGGACACATCAATATAACACAAAGCAGTTTTCTTTTCTTTCTTTCTTGTTCATTCGTTAGTCAGATATTTATAAAACTCTCAAAATGTGGATATTCCAGTATATGTACATATTCATGTAAATGTGTGTATATTTTATATGTATATACATATATGTTCAGCCTGGAGAAAAAATTACTGTCTCCAGGTATTTGAACATCTGTCCTGTGGAAAGGGGAATAGACTTGTTTTGTTTGGTCTCAGTGGGCAGAAACAGGAACCGTGGGTAGAAATCGCAAAGAGACAAATCTAGACTTGGTATCTGGGAAAAAGCTTCCCAAAGTCGGACGGGCTGCCTTAGGGGAGTACTAGTTTCCCCTTGTTGGAATTCCTCAGTCCGAGGCTAGATAGCAACTGTTATAGTGAGAATTCTCTTTCCATTATGGGTAGTATTCCATGGCTGCTATAAGGTCCAAGTCTAAAATTCTGTGATTTAAAAAAAAAAATAGCAACCTGTCAACAACTGTCTTAAAGAATGCTAAAAATTAGCAATGATTAGATAAATGCAAATGAAAGCAACTCTGAGTTAACTCCTCATGCCTATCAAATTGACAAAGATGATAAAAAATGGAAAAATTCAGTGTCAGATGTGGTAAGGGGCAATAGCTATACTAAGTCACTACTGGTAGGAACTATGAATTCAATCAGGGCTTGGGTTCAAAATCTGAACTTATGTAAGAAAAATTCCAAGGTAAATTATGTACCCAAATCAGTGGTACTACGATTGAGCTTATGCCTAAAGGAGATTATTGATGAAACAAAACCAAAAAACACCTTTCCAAGCCTCTCCTCCACAGGGTAAAAATCTAAACCATTTTGGAGTGAACTTCAGCCTACTTCTTCTTTCCTCACCCTTCCCACTCCACCCCCACCCTGGACCAAATTCCGTACTTTTTTCTACTACATAATTCTCTTTGAAAATTATGATTTGATTGTTACCTTTTGTTTTTTACAATTCTTCCCAGAACTGAGCCTTTTCTTATAATATGCCCTCCTCCCCTCAGCACATTTAAGGAAAGCGAACTGACAGCAGTCACATCTTACAATGTTTACCTCATTCTCCATCCATCATTTCCACCAACCACTCTACTGAGCAGAGGGAGAAAATCTGTTTTCTCATCAGTTCCCCAGGACTAACATTGCTCATTGTGATTGTTTTTCATGTTACTGTCCTTTACATTGTGGCTGTCATTGTACATGTTTATCTTTTGTCCCCGCTTTTTTTTCCACTCTGCATTATTTCATGGAAGTCTTTCCATATTTCTCTGAAAGCCTCACATTGGTCATTTCTTTTTATATAGGCAGTTCATTACATCCACATACCATAATTTGTTCAGCCTTTTCACTCATAAGTGAGTCCTTATTTTATTTCTAACCTTGTTTGTTTGTTTTTGCGACTGCAGCATCCTTTATTACCTAGCCCTCACTTCAGTGGAGTGGTTTTGTAGAAATAAGGTTCACAAAAGGGAAAAAAAGATTCTTAGAACATACATACATACATATATATATATATATATATATATATATATATATATTTGGTTATTAATTATAAGCAGTCCCTTTTCCCCCTAGGGCTAACTACCTAAGTGCCAGGTACCTCCTGTTCTAGGCATTTGCTTATTTATCTTTTTTACTTTCAGCCCTCAGCCCTTTTACTAGAATTTTACTTTTATAGAAGCTTGTTAATTTCATTCTTAAACCTCCCCTATTAAACACACTGAGCAACTGGCTTTTAGTTCTCCTGACCTACACATTCTCCCTCGTTGCCTAGAGATCAGAGCTCTGAGTCTTCTCTGTCCTTTCTTCTCAACTTGCAGTCGAGAGCCACAATTGTATAGTCTGAATAGGAGGCAGACTCACAGAGGTCACGGATTTGCCACAAAATTTTAAAGCCCCATTTCCAAATTTTAATTAAATATAATCCTTCATTAAGCCAGGTAAACTAGATTATGGAATTCAAGAATCTATTCCGGGGTGAATTTGGTGCCACTGGTTATTTTACATTCATTAGAATGAAATTATCACACAGAATTGGAAGCAAAGGCTTGTGATCTCTATTGAGGAATCACCCGTCGCAAAGAAATAACAGATTCAAAAAAGTATGGGAAACAAAATGGGGAGGAAAGGGTTTTTTTTTGGAAGGATGCAGGGTGAAAGGGTTTGTCTCCATTTGAGGTTTGTAACTCTGAGTAAATTGTCTAAAGCAGAAGTGTCAAATATGAGTGCAGCCCTAACCTGATTAAAGTATGATTTGAGGATATTTCACAAAAGAAATAAAAATATAACAGAACCTAGATAATAATTTACAGTTTTCTAAGTCACTGTATACCCACAGAGATCTTGATGTGAGGTTTAGTGGCCCAGTTTCTCTTTGAATTTCACACCAGTGATCCAGAACCACCTTAGGTAATGAATTTCATTCAGATTTAGGGAGTCTTAGGAAATAGATGTCCTGATAATGTAACAAGAACTTGCTTCCCTAAAACCTGAGAACACCAAACAGCAAGCTCTGGGGTGTGATATAAAAATCCCTTGGCAAGAAATTTGAATATCTGGGTTCAACAGATGGTGAAACCCCCTTTTCTCCAGCAAGAGAAAGGTGGAGAACTACATGGGGGAGCTGCTGTACAGTCAGACAAACTTCTCTTTCTAATTGGCTTTTCTTAGCCATTTTCCTTTGTTACAAGGGGTGGGGTGGTTTCTTGGGGAAATACTATGGTGTAAGATAGTGGTGTCAAACTCAAATAGAAACTGATCTCTATGGGAAAAATATTGACTGAGAAAACCACATATTAACTTTAGCTGTGCCGCATTGTGTTTTATTCTTTTTGTTACATATTTCTCAATTATGTCTTAAACTGGTTCAGTGATACTAGAGAGTTTGACAGAAGACATATGCTGGATGGCTGCAGTTAAATCATATTTAAGTCAAAAGAAAAGGCACTGGACCAGTAGTTAGAAGACCTGATTTCTTAATCCCTTTTCTACAACTTCTGACCACAGAACATTGGAAAAATCACCTTTTCTGACCTTTAGCTTCTTTTTTAAAAGATAGAAATAATAATAACTTCCCAGTTTACTTCACAGAATTATGGTAATCAAATAAGATGATAAGTAGTGTGGCTCAGTAGAAATCCTGCTAACTTGGGCATCAGAGGACCTGTGTTCAGATGCTACTGCTATTACTGCCTTATCAACTCTAGGCAAGTCATTTAACCTTATCTGAGTCTCAGTTTTCTCATTTGTAAAATGATAGGATTTGACTAGATAACCTTTAACCTTCTTTTTCTAGATATTTGATCATGTGAGTCTTAGAGCAGTGTACGAACTGTAAATTGCTATATAAATATGGTATAATTATTGCATATGACACATATACTTTACAGCAGGGCATCTAGGTAACACTGCAATGGATAGCTCCCCAGACCTGAGTTCTAATTCAGCCTTAGAAACTTAGTAGCAGTATGACCCTGGTCTAGTCACTTCACCCTATTTGCCTTACTTTCCTCGTCTGTAGAATGAGCTAGGAAGAAAATGGCAAACCACTCCAGTACTTTGCCAAGAAAACCCTAAATGAGGTTATGAAGAGTCAGATATGACTGAAAATAACTGAACAGATACATTTCACAGCATATTACTTAAAAGATTTCTGGCAGGAGTTTAAAAATCACACTTCAGCCTATATCCAAACAGCTTGCAAATATATCATACTCCTAATTATCCCTACCACCCTCTCTCCCCCTAAATGGGTTGTAGTCCTAGGCCAGTTCCTGACCAAGTCACTTTAACTTTCCTTTATAAACCTCAGTTTCTTCATCTGTCAAATGGGCAAGTCGAACCAAATGATTGTAATTTTCCTTCTACATGTATGACTTACATACAAAACAAATATCTTCCAAAGTATCTTTGACGAATGGATTTAATTATAATTGAAATCATTTAAGATAAAAATTATTTTTTCCAATGAAAAAGAATGTGCACAAACTGATAATATATCTTTAAGGGATCATCAATGCCCTGTAATAACCATAATGGTAGCTAGCATTTATATAACACTTTAAATTTTGCAAAGTTCTTTACATATACATTATTTTATTGGCTACAGTCAAAGAATATGAACGGTTTACAAAAAGGGAATCCAAATTGTTGATAAACACTAGAAAAAAATCAACTTCATTAATAACTAAAGAAAATAAATTTTAAAAAACTTAGTTTTAATAGTGCTTTGGGGAAACAGGTATATTTATAGAGTGCTGATGTAATTGCAAATTGGTGCAGTCTTTCCAGAGAGCATTTGGACAGCACAAAACAAGAGTCTTAAAACTATCCAAACTACTTTACTCTGTAATTTGTCTATTGGGAATATACTCCAAGAAAGTAATTCAGAAAGAGAAAAAGAAAACCTATCTGGACAAAAAAATGCAGAGCTGTATTATTTGCACAAAACTGAAAACAAACTTAACTCTCACTAGTTAGAGAGTAAATGAACAAACATTTATGTGCATATATTCCCCTAAGTAATGAAGACAGGGGATAGGATTAATTCAGAGATTCAATTTGACATACATTTATCTATTTTTCTATCTATTCATTCATTTATTCGTTCATTTTTATTTTTCAACAATTACTTCCATAAGATTTTGAGTTCCAAATTTTCTCCCCTTCTATCCCCTCCCCCAATCCCAAGACAGTAAACTATCTGATATAGGCTCTACATATACGTTTATATTAAACATATTTTCACATTACTCATGTTGTAAAGAAGAATTAGAACCAATGGGAGAAACCATGAAAAAGAAGAAACAAAAAAAAATAGAGAGCAAAGAGTATGCTTTAATCTGTATTCAGACCCCAAAGTTCTTTTTCTAGGTGTGAATGGCATTTTCCATCGTGAGTCCTTTGGAATTGTCTTATAGTCTTACATTGCTAAGAAGAGGTAAGTCTATCAACGTTATTCATTGCACAATGTTGCTGTTACTGTGTACAATATTCTCCTATATCTGCTCACTTCTCTTAGCATCAATTCATGTAAGTCTTTTCGGGTTTTTCTAAAGTCTGCCTGCTCATCATTTCTTGTGAACAATAGTATTCCATTACATTCATCCACCACAGCTTGTTCAGTCATTCCCCAATTGATGGGCATCCCTTTAGTTTCCAATTCTTGGCCACCACAAAAAGAGCTGCAAGAATATTTTTGTACATGTGGGTCCTTTGCCCATTTTTATGATCTCTTTGGGATACAGACCTAGTAGTGGTATTGCTGGGTCGAAAGCTATGCACAGTTTTATAGCCCTTTGGGCATAGTTGGCAAATATTTATCAAGCCCCTATTGTATTCATAGCTAGAAATAATCCTTGCCCTCATGGACTTCACAGTCTAGCCAGGGGATATAAACACAGATCCCTGTAATATACCACTTAGGTAAATGTATTAGATGGGTACACAAGGAAGTGTGACATGAGGAGAGTTGTTGCCAGCAAGTAAAATCAGGAAAAGTTTTGTGTGGGAGATAACAAGTTGGATTTCAAAGGATGTTTGGCAAAAGAATAAGGGAAAGAAGGCCATACTAGGATTTGGTGGCTAGAGGGGTCCTGATCTTTAAGTGAGCAGTTTCAGTTGAGTAGCAGGGGAGAAAGCCATTTTTCAAGGGATTGATGAGAGAGTATGTGTTGAAAAATTATAGACTGAGTGGGAAAAAATATAGTCAACATGTTGAGATAAAGTAGAATAATGAACCTATAAGTGCATAAGCAAAGAAATCTGGAAAGTTTGATGTGAAATGATAGAGAATGATGTAGAATGACAAAAACAGAAGTAGAACAGTCTAGATAATAATAATTATGTCCTTTAATAAATCCCTGATCAGTGTAGATGCTCCCTGTAATCAAGTCAGGCAGTCATCTAACTACTACGTGCCAGATACAGTGCTAAAAATACAAAGAAAGTTTAAAAACAGTCACTTTTCTTAAGAAGCTTACAATCTGATGGGAGAGACAACATGCAAACAAGTCTGTACAAACAAGACATGTACAGGGTAAATTGGAGATAATCTCATTGGGAAGGCACTAAGATTAAGGAAGACTGAGAAAGATTTCCTATAGATGGTGGAATTTTAGCTGGGACTTGATTGAAACCAGGGAAGGCAGAAGGCAGAGATGAGGAGTGACAGATTTCCAGGAATGGCAAACAGTCTATTGTAGATGGAATATGAAGGGAATTGCAGAACATGTGGTAGAGAGGAAAGTATAAGAAGACCAGAAAGGTTGGAAAGGGCTGTATTATGAAGGGCTTTAAAGGACAATGAGAAGATTTTGTGTTTGATTCTGGTAGTCATAGGGAGTCACCAGAGTTTATTGTGTACCAAGGATGATGTGGTCAGACCTGTTCCTTAGGAAAATCAATTTGATAACTGTGAAAGATAGGTTGAAGTTGGAAAAGACAAAAGGCAGGGAGATCCACCAGCAGGCTGTTACAGTAGTCAAGGTATGAGGGCCTGCACCAGGCTGATGGTAGCATCAGAGGAAAGAAGGGGGGGACCATATAGAAGGTACAATAACGAGAAAATCTTCCACACAATGAGAGAAGAGATACAAGAGATGCTAAGGAAAGTAGAATCAGTAGGACTTGGTGACTGATTAAATACTGGGGATGTGTGGGGGAGGTGAATGATGCCTAGGTTGGAAGGCTGGGTGTCTGACAAGTTAGATGGTGATAGGAAAGAAAGGAAAAGGGGAGGGTTTGGAGAGAAAGATAATGAATTTGCTTTTGGATATGTTGACTTTCAGGTTTTACAGGACATCCGTTTGATATTTCTAATAGGCAGTTAGAGATGTGAGATTAGAGGTGCAGAGAAAAGGTAGGGTTGAGTAAGTAAGTATATCTGGGAACCATCAGCATAGAAATAATAATTGAATCCATGGGAGTTAAAAAACTCCATGTGAAATAATATAAAACAGGGGTGGGTATGGCCTCAAGGCTGCATTATAGCCTTCAAGGTCCTTAGGTGTGGACTTTTGAGTCCAAGTTTTATAGAACAAATCCTATTATTATGTGGATTTGTTCTGTGAAGTTTGAGTTCAGTTAAAGAGCTGCACTTGAGGGTCTAGAGGCTCATATGTGGCCTTAAGGCCCAGATTCCCCACCCCTGGTATAGAGAAAGAGGAGAAGATTGCTCAGGACAGAGCTTTCAGGGACACCCACAGTTGGTAGATATGATCTGGACAAAGATCCAGCAAAGAAAACAGAGGAATGGTCAGACAAGGAGGAAAAGAGATAGAAGAAAGGAAAGTGGCAGAAATGTAGAGAGAAGTGAGTATCAAGGAAAAGAGGGTGATTGACAGCGTTAAAGGCTGAAGATGAATAAAAAAGGGTGAGGATTGTGAAAAGGCCGTTACATTAGACCATTAAGGGATCAATAATAATTTTGGCAACAGTAATTTTGGTTGACTGATGACAGAAACCAGATTGCAAAGGGTTAGCAGAATGAGGAAAGGAAGCAAAGGTGGCCCCTATTGTAGACTGCCTTCTCAAGAAGGTCACAGAAGGGAAGAGAGAGATAACACAATACCCACCAAGGACAGATGGATCAAGTGAGGATTTTCTGAAGATGAGGGAGACAGTAGGGATAGTAAGAAGAAATAATCTACTGGATGCTATGGAATGGAATGGGATCACTTGTGCCTGTAAGAAGGAATTGCCTTGGCAAGGAAAAGGGCCACCTCTTCATGTGAACTAAGGGTGAAGGAGACAGCTGCAGAAGACATATGAGTGATATGAGGAGAGCTCTCTACTAATAGCCTCGATTTTTTTCAGTGAAGTATGAGACAAGGTCCTCCACTGAGGCAATTTGTAACTCCTTAACACATTTTCATCCTGTTCAATTCTTGTCCATGTCGCCCTCATTTCCCCATCCCCAAAAACAACTTTAAGCTCTATTTCCTGGGAGACCTGGCTCATACACTTGATATTTCATATTGTCTTGGTTTTAACCAGGCCTCCAAGCCACTCCCTGATCATCTTCTTACCATGTGATTTACATTCTGGCCATTATCACTGTTTTCCTCCCCTTACCCCACTCGCAAACATGGACTTCACCCCTGGATCACCCTGTTCAAATATGTGAATCTTTCTTTCTTCCTGCCAAGTATCTTCTATGGTACTTTCTGGACATCTTTACATCGTGCCTTCATATAACTATTTGGCCTCCCCATTCCAGCTCCCCTTTGTGAATTGTCTTTTTCCATTAGAATATAATGAGTTCCTCGAGGATACGGACTATCTTGTTTGCTTTGATTTGTAACCCCAGTGCTTAGCACCATTGGCAAATAGGAGGTACTTAAATTATTTCTCTCTAGCTCCATCTTTCAGTAAGCACTCTATTAGAGGATCTGTCCAATGTGCTGGAGGACTTTAACGTTTTGTGATTAGTAGGATCACATGTGGGCAAAAACTCAGAATAAGTTGAGACTAAGTGAGGGAAAGTAAGGGCAACAAAGAGGGATTTGTTTAGTTTTTTAGTTCTACTTGTGTAGCTCCCTGTCCAAAGTCACTTCTTTAACCTGTCCTTGAAACCACAGATTGGGGTCTCCAGGGGGTGATTTAAATACTGTTCTCCTCTGAATTCTCAAGGGTAACTCTGAGGAGCTAAGTTGCTGTTATTCTCTCACTATCTGCCACCAGTGTGATTCACATTAATATCAGCCAATCACACTTCAATTAGCTTTTAGAATAGGGTATTTACTAAGATGATAGAATAAGAACAATTGGTATAAAACATCTCTTCCCTAAAAGTCTAGTAGTATACACAGTTCCCTAGAAGCATAAGTTCTACCTGTAGAGAATGCACATGTCCAAAACTCACAGCTTCTGGCCACTAGAAGTCCTTTCTTGAATGCATAGCCAGAATTCCCCTTTGGTCCAAGGAGTTACGATCCTTGTAGCTGCCTCTTCCTTTGTCTCAGTATCTTACTGCACCTATCTGTATTGGTCCTCAGTGTCTCTTTCTGTTCTAGCTAAGATGTGTTATCTCATTTTGGTCCAGTCTCTCTAATGCCATAGTCATTTGGGCTTGGAACAATCAAGGGGATAAGACAGCACCTAGCTACCCTTGAAAAGTTCAGGCCATGAGTCTCTGATGAGCTAATCCCAGGGTACAGAAACAGTGAGCAGATTTGGTTGCTGAAGCATCATTAGTGATCTTTGAAAGATTGTGTAAAATGGGAGAGATACCAGAGGACTGAAGAAGGCCAGATGTCCTGATTTTCATAAAAGGGAAGGGAATGAAGCTTACAAACTGTAGGCTAGTGACTTTGGCATGAATTCCTGGCAGAATTATAGACCGTGTTATTAACGAGATGGTAAGTAAACATCTAAAAAAGGAAATGATTGCAAAGAGCCAATACGGCTTCATTAACAACAGGTTTATCTTATTTTTCTTTTTGACAGGGTCACTAAACTACTAAGAGGCAGCACACATGCATACATGCATAATATATACTTACATACAAATATAGATATATATACATACACATGTGTATGCAAGCACATATCTATATGTAGACATACATATATATAGTATATGACTTTGTTCAGTCTTTAAGTTGTGTGCAACTCTTTATGACTCCATTTTGGAGTTTTTTGGCAGAGTTACTGGGGTGGTTTACCATTTCCTTCCCCAGTTCATTTTACAGATGAGGAATCTGAGGCAAACAGGGTGAAGTGACTTGCCCAGGGTCACACAGTTAGTAAGTGTCTGAGAGCAGATTTGAACTCATGAAGGAAGAGTCCTTCCAACTTCATGCCTTGCACTCTGTCCACTACAGGGCCAACTAGCAGCCCTCTGTAAATGGCACTTAAAAATAGATTCATGTTTGGCTATAAAATACAAAACAATTTTTTTTTGGTAAATTTTATAGATTTTTATTAAGGACTTTGCAACTTGATTTATCTTACTAAGATCCTAAATCCTGTGATCAAGAGAAATTCAAACAAATATTCATTCAAAAAAAAGAAGGAAAAAAGAAAAAAATGAGACATAAGATAACCAAAGAGAATGAAATGGTGATTGACTTGGAGAATTCTTGGAAATAATAAGAATAAAACCCCCATTTATTTTTATCCAGAGGCTTTAAAAAAAAAAAAGTTTCTTAAACATTTCCAAACTATGAGTCCTAGGACTCTGCTTTTTCAGTCAGATTCTTCTTTCTCCTTTATTAAAACAAAAAAACCAGTATTGAAGATGAAGAACCCTTGTGTTACAGAGGAAGTCTTTGCAGACTCTAGGGGAAGGCTAAGGATGAAGCCTTCCCAAGATGTGTGCTAGAGTGTATGTGCACAGACATTGGTATAGAGAAATACAAGGAAGTGTAACCCACCCACTTGGAATCCACTTTGAACTAAAATGCACTGGGAACATCTGACAGCTTGAACTGAATACTATATTTGCCACCCCTTTTCTTCAGAAATGTCCTGACAAAATGTTCATTCTAAATCAACTCCATCAAAGTTGTTGCCTCCAACAAAGGGGACCCTCATCAGCATGAGATGGAGACTTCTCCTTCATCTGTTGCTGAGATGCAGCCCTGACACAAAGCACCACCCTCTTCCTTGGACAGTCAGTGGGACAATGCAACAGCTAACTTGTAGTTGCCATTTTGAGAATATCTTGGGGATCCAGCTGTGGCTTTCTGCACTACTGAGTTACAGAAAGCATTGTTGAAGAAATTCAAGGGGGAAGATGACTCAAGCACAATTATTTTGTACCTGGAGTGCTGTCATAAGCAGGGTGCTTTTTCCATTATATAGGGGGTCCTATTTAATGGGTTTATCTTGTAAAAAGGAACATGCAGTGAAGGATCTTGTCAGAATACCCAGAATCAATGGGTTATCAGGATTGCCAACCTTCCCAGCCCCTAGAACAGCATGAAAATTAGGGATGCTCTTCCTCTGATAGTGGAACCTTAAGCAAGTTTTTAATATCTCCAAAATATAATAGTTGTGATCATCGTCAAACTCAATCCCACACTCATTGCTCAATTGCTGCTGCAAGTCACCAATGTCTGAGCTGGTGGCTACCAGGATGCTGCCACCTCTGTCATCAAAGATGTTAATGGTCTTCACACTGATATTACCCCCAAAATCTTTCGTAAAAGGAGAGAAGATAAGATCAGCATTCAGAAACTCCCCACACTAAATAAGGGTTAGGCTGGAGTCATCAATAGTCATGAAGGTAAGGTCAAAGCCCCAGGGTCTTCTAGGCTCCATTAGAAATGGTAAATTTATTTCTTATAAACTGACAGGTTGATGTTCTGTAGCAGTAGGAGGTACAGTAGGCAGTGGTGCTTATGTGCACTGGGACCCAGCAGTGACAGTAGGAGGAGATAAAGACAAACATGGCACTGGCCTCTATCTTACACCACCAATAGGAGCACAGTAATAATCCTGCTTAATCTGCTAATGAATTGCTTTAGCAAAGTTTCTGACTACAAAATAAATGCATAAAAACGAACAGCATTTCTGTATAATAACCAGGAGGCAGTAGCATAAAGGAGAGGGTTAAAATAACTACCAAAAACTTAAAATATGTTGGAGCCAATCTACTTAAGCACATTCAGTTACTTATATGGATTTATTTACAAAATGATCCTTTAAAAAACAAAGAACAACTTAAATAGCTGGAGAAATATTCAGTGTTCATTGTTGGACTACCCTGATATAATAACTGCTTTGTCTCTTGCTGGTTTCAGTTCATTCTTATGGAAATTAGAATTCTGTCAGCATAATATTAATAGCATACACTTATATGATACTTTAAGATTTACAAAGTGCTTTACAAATATTATCTCATTTGGTCCTCTCAACCACTCTGTGAGGTAGATGCTGTTCTAATCCCCATTTTACAGATGAGGAAAGTGAGGCAAACAGAAACTGTTACTTGCCCAGTGTTGTCACACAGGTAGTGAGTGTCTGAGGCAGGGTTTAAACTCAAGTTTTCCTGACTCCACTTCCAATGCTCTCTCTACTATCCTACTTAGCTGTCTCCACCTTATACCATGTTCCCCAATAAATAATAATGGATACATACACCATAAAGAATTAGACAAAAAGGAAATCATAAACTTTTCACAGTTACGGGGAAGGGATGGATTCTTAACCAAGAAAAAGGGAATAGCAGCAGTTACAAAAGATGCAGTAGAATATTTTGCTTATATGAAATAGAAAAGTATTTGTATAAACAAAATTAGTCCCAAGGGCTTAAATGATGAGATCTCTTTTTTCCATATCCTCACTGTTATTTGTTATAATACTGTGAATACTACATAGAGCATTAAGAAAAGAAAAAGAAATTAAGGGACTAAACATAGGCAAAGAGGAAATAAAATGATCACTTCTTGCATATGATATGGTCTATTTGGAAAACTCTAGACATTCAGCTAAAATTAATTGAAAAAAAAAACCCAGCTAAGTAGCAGAGTATAAAATCAACAGAGAAATCACTGATCTTTCTATATATTACTAACAAACTCTAGAATGATGAAATTGAAAGAAATTCCATTTAGAACAATGACAGATTGTATAAAGTATCTTGGGACCTACCTACAAAGACACGTGCTGGAATTATGTGAACACAAATACAAAAGGAAAAGACAAACAAAACAGAAAGACAAAGCTCGATAATTGGAGAGGTATTGGTTACTCATAGTTGGGTTATCCCAATATAATAAAAAAATTATCATACTGCCTAAATTATTTTTTACTCAGTTCCATATCAATCACACTGCCAATGGTTTATTTTATAGAACTTGTAAAAAAGAGCTAAATTCATCTGGTGGGACAACATCAAGAGGAGAGACAGATCAGGAATGTGTGCTCCAGAAGCAAATGAACCTAGTAGCCTGGTTGTCCATAAACCCAAAAACCCTCACTCCTGGGGTAAAGAATCACTGCTTGGGGGTATATTTCTTGCAAACCTTGAAAGCATTTGGGCAGAAATTAGTTTTAGACCAATAGATTACATTGTATATAATAATAAGCTCCAAATGATTTGAAAACATAGATGTAAGGTCACAAATAAAGTAGAGGAAAATGGAAGGGGACTCCTTTCGTAATGATAGATAGGGTATGACTTCTTGGCCATACAAGGAGTTGAGAGGATCATAGGAGATAAAATGGAGAATTTTGATTACAGAATTGAAAAACTTTTAAAAAAACAAAGCCAATACAGTCAAAATCAGAATGGTAACTGTTAACTAGGAAAGAAATATTTGTGTTGAGTTTCTGTGATAATGGTCAGATATCTTATATATATATATGTGTGTGTGTGTGTGTGTGTGTGTGTGTGTGTGTGTGTGAAACTGATTTAGATATATTAAAAGTGTATTTATTCTTCATTAGAGAATACTATTGGTCAAAATACATGAACAGGAGATTTAAAAAAAAAAAAAAGGAAATCCAAGCTACCAACAACCACTTGAAAAAGTCCTTGAAATCACTAGTAATAAGAGGCAAATTAAAACAACCATGAGGTTCCATCTAACACCCACTAGATTTGAAAAGTTGACAAAAAAACAGAAAGTGATTATTGTTAGAGAGGATGTGGGAGTATAGGCTCACTAATATACAATTGGCAGAGTTGCAAATTGATGTAGCTATTCTGGAAAACAATTTGGAATTATACCCAAACAGTTATTAAACTGTGCATACCCTTTGACCCAGCAATAACTTTACTAGGCATATACCCCAAATGGATAAAAGAGGGAAAGAATCCATAGTACAAAAATATCAATTGATCAGTAAACATTTGTTGAATGCCTACTACGTGACAGGCACTGTACTAAGTGCTGGAATAGCCATAGTAACACTTTAGGTTGCAACAAAGAACTGGCAACTAAGGGAGTCACCTATCAATTGTGGAATGGCTGGACAAATCATGACATTTGATAATGGACTGTTATTGTACCACAAGAAATGCCAAAAGGACATAGTTAGAGAAGCCTGTGAAGACCTGTATAAAGTGATGTAGAGTAAAATGAGCAAAACTAGGGGGAAAAACTATGTGATGACTAGGAAAAGTAAGGAAAAGTAACTGATCACAGTGAGTGACCACCACCCTATAGATTGGAGGATGAATCATGCATCCAGCTCTTGTCAGAGGGATGATGAACTAGAGGTACAGAATGAGGCATATATTTTTGGAAATGTCCAATATATGGATCTATTTGTGTGACTCTGATAACTTGTTACCAAGAAGGATTTTTTAAAAAATTAATGGAAGAAGGAAGAAAGGAAGAAGCATTTTTTAAAATGAACAGAAAAGAGCAGAAGGAGGTTTAGAGGGAACACAGACAAGTGAGACAGCTTTTAGAAGTTAATGTGTTGAATTTAGTACATACTTAAAAACAAAAACAAGCTGTATGTAATGAGAATCAGGATTTCATTTACAGTGCTTTTTCTGTTCTTCTTTGCATATGGAAATGTTTATTTTTGTTGGTGCTTGGCAAGTTCAGAATAACAAAAATTTTTAACAACAACAATGGACTCAGAGAATAGATAATGAAACTTACTTCCCTCCTCTCAGCAGAGAAACAGACTCCTAGGGCAGAATGTTGCATATGTTGTGAGACACAGGCACTATCTGGATTTTTTTCCCTTTGATACAAGGGAAAGTTCAGTCTAGAGGGTATCAGGCAGAAGTGGGGTCTTTTTAGACATATCTGTGACATGAAAATAAAAATGGTCACTAAGTCTTATTTTTAAAATAAAAAAAATATTTTAGAAAATTTCTTAAAAACCAGGAACAGGTTTATCAACAGGTCAAGGAAGAACTTGTATTGGAGCCTCTGTAAAATAATAATAGCCACCAATGCCAGTGCTCCCTCATATGGAAGCAGACATGCCCCTTCTTCACCTTTTAGAAATATCAAGAAAGTATTTTAAAATGATGCTAGTCTAAAGCCTTTGGGCTAATATAAAAGGGAAAGACATCGATTTTTCTTTAACTATCACTTCTGAAACAACTTCCTGCTCCTCCATCTCTGCTAGCCCAGGAAAGATGCCTCCTTCTAAGGCAGGGGTGAGGAGCCTGTAGCCTTGAGGCCACATGTGGCTCTCTAGGTCCTCAAGTGTATTCCTTAATCAGAAGACCACACTTGAGGACCTAGATCTGTGAAGTTTGGATTCAGGAAAGGGCCACACTTGAGGACCTAGATCTGGGAAGTTTGGGTTCAAAGGGCTACACTTGAGGACCTAGAGGGCCACATGAGGCCTCGAGGCAGCAAGATACCCCAATCCTGCTTTAGGTGAATATGGAGGCAGCTTGACCCTGATTGAGCCACTAAAGAGTAACTGCCTCAAAAAGAACAAATTAGGTTAATGATCTACACAAGAGAAGGAAAAAAATCAGATTCCTTGAGTAAATAGAAGGGTGGTATTGACCAACTGGAAAGTAGAATTCTTAAAAGGAGTGGTCAAAGAGGGCTTGGATGGTGTCAGAGAAATGATTCTACAAAGATGGGCTGAAAGTAAAGTGATCATTTGTCTAATGAAGCAAACTATTAACTGAGCTGTTATCTCACCTCTGGAATGTTGACTCAGTCTTGACAGTGAAATATCCCTCATTGAAGAATTCTATAAAGCGAGAATTAAGAGTTACATGGGGGAGAGATATCTGAGGGCATGACATTTTTCCATCTAAATTGAAAGTCACTTTGATTAGAATAATAATAAGTCCATTTTTCAAAATTTTTGTTGGGCTTGTGCCTGCCACACAGAGTATAGATTTTGATGCCCAGATGCTGTTGCCATGCAGTCCTACCATTTTTATATATTCTAAAATAATGAAAAGAGTACCTGATTTGTCACCTTCAGAAGACCTGCATTCAAATCCTGATTCTGATACTTGTGTATTTAACCTAAAGATACAATACAATACAACATAATAGACTTTTATTATTTACTTACAATGTTCCAGGCATCTGGGGATACAAATCAGAAATATAGTCCCTGCCCTCAGAGTCTACAATTGAATGAGGGAAGACTGTGCACAAAAGGAAGATGGAAAGGGGGATGAGCAGAGAGTACCTGTCCTCCCCTCTCGTGGCCTCAGTTTCCCTTCCAAGTAAAATGAAACATTTGGACTGGATGATGGATAGGGCCTCTTCTGCCTCTAGTGTTCTGTGTCTACTGTCATGAAATAGACCCTCAAAGATAGGGATTTAAGGCAGACTTTGGTTCTCCCTAGACCCTTGTGGTTTGAATTAATGGGGTTTTCCTGAGCTCTGCTCAAAGGAATTGCTTCTTGTCTAATTAGTAGCTGTTTGGAAAGAATGATTTTTTTTCTCAGATTGACAGTCATGTTTTACCAAATTATCTGAAACTATGAATTCCACAAGGTTTGAACAATTCCTCCAGCTAGCAAAATGTTTTAAGATGAAGATCACTCTCCTTACATCTACTGGTTCCAGAGATGGGGTAGGGCAGGGGGGAGAAAGACAGCATTTTTAGAAGACATTTTTCTTTGGTCTTCTACTTCACAACAGTGGTTAAAAAAGTGTACTGGACCTGAAATCTGGGAATATCAGAATTCTAATTTCTGAAGCTTAATAGCTGTATGATCATGGGGACCTCTCAGACTTAATTCCCTCAATATGAAGATAAAAATGTCCTCTACCTCCCAGGGTCATTATGAAGGTCAAATGAGATAAATATATGCAGAGGTTTTTACAAAATCGTAAAATGCTGCAGAAGTGTTGTTAATTGTTGTTATTTGTTGAGAAGCATCTTGGTATGGTGGATAGAGAGCTGGTCTGAGAGTCAGGAAGTTCAAGTCTGGCCTCTAAGGACTGATGACTATGGTCCTGAGGCTGGTTGTTGTCTTTATAATTGGCCACTGGAGCTAGCATGAGAAATTGCTCATGTCATCTTGGTGACCCTGGACAATCCATTCAACTTCCCCGTAGCTGGGGCAACCCTTTAAGATTTGAAGTTACAGAGGAGGTCCAGATCTGCAACTGGGGAGAGGCAGTTTGGTCAGTGGGAGTTTCTTTGTTGTTGTTGAGTTGTTTCAATCATGTCTGACTTTCTGTGCCCCCATTTGGATTTTTCTTGGCAGAGATCCTGGAGTGGTTTGCCATTTCCTTCTCCAGCTCATTTTACAGATGAGCAAACATGGTGAAGTGACTTTAGTAGGATCACACAGCTAGTGAGTGTCTGAGACTGGATTTGAACTCATGTGAATGAGTATTCTTGATTCCAAGCCTAGGGCTTTATCTAGCTTCCTGGGAGTTTCTTAGATCCTGTTAAATAAATTTTAAAATACATATATACATATATAAAATATATATATACACACATGTATATATGGAATCTAGACATATATACATATATGTATGTTTATGTGTATTTATATAATACTATCATTAAAATTGCTATTGTCCTTGAAAGTCTACCTTTCCAAACTGACTTTATTGTTTTGAATTTATTTTATTTTTCAGTTGACAGGTATTTATTTTCTCTTCCACCAATCTCCCTGTCACTGAAAAAGAAAAACAAAATCTTTATGACATATATGCATAGTTTATATTTGTCACAAAGGTTTTGTTTTTCCTTTCTCAGTGGGTTGTTGGAGGAGGGAGGGAGACAACATAAATGATTGTTAATTGAAAAAGTAAAGTTTAATTTAAATAAGCAAATATGTATATTCGAGCAAAACAAATTCCTACATTGACCGTGTCCAAGTTTGGGACACCCTGTGTATGTTCCCTTTCTGTGTCCTATATCTCTCACCTCTCTCTGGAAGGTAACACATTTCATCATTGGTCCCCTGGAATTGTGGTTGGTCATTGCATTGATTTGAGTTCTTGAGTAAGACAGCTTTTATTGCCAACATGGTCTTGATAGTGTGGAAAGAATCTCGAACTCAGGGCCAAGAAACCTAAGTTTGACTCTTGGCTCTGCAATTTGCCAGTTTCATGAGCCTAAGCCAGGAACTTCCTCTTCTTGAGCCTCCAATGGGGATGATAATCTTTTCACTGCCCACTAATAGGATTGCTATGACAAAAGCACTTGGAGGACCTTAAAGTGTTAAGGACTTGACAGCCCATGTTATCTTCTCCCCTTCCTCTGCCAAAGGAATCCTTGCGCAGTCCTGAGACTGGTTGTTGGCTTTGTAATTGGCCACTGGAGCTAGCATGAGGAATTGCTCATGTCAGCAGCCCTCTTCCCGTCCTGTGAAATGCCAGAATTCCATAGGACACTCTTTGGGAAATATTTACATGTGGCTCTCTTGGTCAAGAAAGAATGAGATCTCTTTCGAGACATGCTAAGAGGAACAGGAATCTTAGCATCTCCAGTAAATCATTAACTTGCACTTGTATTCTTGACCTGAAACGCTAAAGGGACCGGGGAACTCTATCAAGTGGGTTTGGGTGATTTTTTAATTCCTCAAGAATATGAATTTAATCGTATGAAGTGACTTCACCTGAGGATAGCTATATCCTCTATTTGTACTATTTGAAAGTATTTGTTTTTCCCATCACTTGTCTTCTCTATAGTTGACTTCTTTCTTGAGCTCTCAGTCCTCCCTCTCCCTTTTTCCTCCCTTTTCTCTCTCTCCCATCCTCTTCCCTTCTCCTTCTCTTCCCTTCTCACCTTCTCCCTCTCCTTTTCTCCTCCCTCTCCCTTTCTCTTCCCTTTCTCCTTCCTCTTCTCCCTCTCCCCTCCTCTTCCCTTCTCTTTCTTTTCCTCTCTCCTTCTCCCCCTCTCCTTCTCTCTCTCTCAACTTCACAATTTGTGAGAACATATCTATCCTTCCTTCATTCCTGGGAATGGTCTGTAACATTCAAAGTTCGAGTTGCTATGAAGCTCCTGACCAAGTCAAATGATTAAAAATAATAACCCTGACTAAAATCAGTGCAAGTCAGTAGGAAGATGCTGAATTGTCTTAGAGCAAGGGTAGGGAACTTTCAGCCTTGAGGCCACATGTGGCCCTTTAGGTCCTCGGATGCAGCCTTTTGACTGAGTCCAAGTTTTACAGAACAGATCCTTTAAGGGGTTTTGTTCTGTGAAGCTGGGATTTAGTCAAAAGGTGGCACTTGACCACACGTTGCCTTGAGGTCACAGGTTCCTCAGCCCTGCCTTAGAGGATAGCATGTTCCATCATTGGAGGACTCCAGGAAGATACTGTTTGCCTGTTGGGGATGCAGTAACACATAGAAAACTGGTCTCAGAGTCAGGATAGGGCTGTCTTGCTTCAAATTTACTAGTTGTGTGCCCTGGGCAAATCAATTAGACTGTCTGCCTCAGTTTTGTCATCTGTCACATGGAAGTAATAATAGCATCTACCTCACAGGTCATTGAGACTTGAGAATGCAATGCATATAAAGATCATTGCAAAGTTTAAATCACTATGTAAAGCTAACTTTTTGTTATTAATGGGGTTCTTGTTGAGCTTGATGACTGCTGAGGTTCATTTCAACTCTGAGACTCTGAAAAGCAAAATGCTGGCCCTGAAAAAAAGGATCAAACAATGCTTAGGTCTACTGGGTTGTCATTTGCTTTTTCCCTCCCACTGAGCATGTCCATATTTCTCATTTCTTGGTTTTGAGGTTAAACAATTCATTGTCTCTTGGAATAAGTTTCTATTTCATTTCCTTTCCGTTTTTGTCTCTAGTGAATCCAATACACTGAAGTCTGGATGAATATAATTCTTTTACGGATCTGTACTTAGGGACTCCCAAAAGGCTGCCACTCATATACCCCTTCAAATCACATACATTTTCTCTTTGAATATCCATTTTCTGTTGAGACAAACATTGGCTTCCAGAGTTCCTCTGAGAAATCATCACATTAGCAAGTTTGGTCAATGTGGACCATGATATTTCATGTATCCTTCTGTACAACCCAAGATTCCCTTCAGATGCCAGAAACTGGAATTTCTTGTGGTACACGAGATGATTTTCTGTGGAGTATCTCAGAGGAAAAACCAAGGAAACCTGTGGCAGAGCCAAAGCTAGGGATTTGGGGCCCAAGGGTAAATAGAACAATCTGTTCCCAGGGCAAAGTGTGCCCTCAACTGGAGTGGCAATGGATAGCTCCCCATGGAGGGGAGGTGGAGAGCTAGGATAACATTGTGAGACTGCTGTTGAGAGACCTGCTATGGTAGTAAGTGCTGTCTGGTTCTCATCATTCTTATTCTCCTATTCTGATGAACCTCTCATAACATTGATGTAGGTTATAGTCAGTATATGGCTGTCTGTCCTGTGTGACTTCTGTCCAAATTTTTAAATCATTAACTTAGAGCCAAAATGAATTCCAAATACGGTCTGATCCAACCTTCACTTCACTGTAGGGGAACTGAGGACCAGTGAGGTGAAGCAATTGCCCAAGATGTTGAAAAGGTCACAGGTCAAGAGCTATGAGGAATCTCAGAGGCCCTTTGATCAGTTAACTCCCTCATTTTGGCAAGCATTTTTCAAATACCCATCA
>CM053775.1:27366641-27385292 GCA_028658325.1 Potorous gilbertii
ATGGCCCTCTACACCACATACAAAAATGTATATGATCTCCTGTACCTCCTTAGATAGGAGATGAAGGAAAATCAGAGAAAATTTACACAGGAGTAAAAAAACTATATTCTTGAGCACAGGCAGATGAAATAAAGAAAATGTCCATTGTTCCCCTTGTCTTCTGTAAGCAAACTCTCTAGGTCTGATAGGTAGATCTAATGCAGTTCCTTAGGGCTGGATTCATCTCAGCTCTGTCCATACCCTCTGGAGTTCCTGTGCACTGTAGCATCTGTAGCCTGAATTGGCTGAGTGTAGGTTGCAGACCCAACATACCCTGCTCAGTAGACTGTATCTCATGCCATTGTCAATGGCTCTCTAAGATAAAATAAAAACACAGTCTGTCATTTAAAGTCCATCACAATCTGGCTCCCACTTACCTTCCTGGTCATATTACTCCCATTCAGGTACTCTGCATTACAGTCAAATTGGCCTGCTGGCTATTCTGTGTGCATGGCATTGCATCCTTTGCTTCCACATGTCTGACTAGAGGCTCCCTCACGATTGGAATCCACTTCTTCCTCTTAAAAGCCCTAACTTCCTTCAAAGAACAGGCTAGATGCTGCCTTCTACATGAGGCCTTTCCTGATTCCTCACTTATAAGTCCTTTCCTTCCTTGAAATGATTCTGCATAAATTTGCATATTCTTTGTATTTACCTAATTGTGTGCATGTGCACCTATATGTGTGTGTGTGTATATACTAGAGAGAGACATGTATGTTATTCCTTGCCCCACCCCCGCATAGAATATAAGGTCTTTGGGGGCAGGAACTGTTTAATTTTTGAACTTGTATCTCTAGTACATCACACAGTGCCTGGCACATAGAAGGCCCTTTATCAACACTGACTTGAATTGAATCAAGTTGAATTCTGCTGCTCTAGCTTGGCTCTTCATACACAGGAAGCCCAGAAACACCTCCAGAAACTCTCTAGACAAGGTGCCTAGCTATCTCTCCGTGGGGCTCTCTGTCTACTTAATTCCATTTCTCCTTTCTAATTTATACCTCCTGGGGTACTTCCTTGCCCAAGCACAAGTTCCACAGGATTCTGATTCTTCAAGCCTTTCTCCAAATAATACAAGTTCCATTACCTATCCATTCTGGACACTGGAAGTCATTCCAGAGAGCTCCATTATGGGCAAAAGCAACCCTTGGCCATGTCACAAAAATAAAGTCTCTCCATACAAGTCCCTCTAACTGCTTCATGCAGGAAACCTTGGTTTCTGGAAGAGTGTGTCTGCGGAGTACAAGTTTTGGAAGATCCTAGCAGGCTGGAAAGACTTTAATAACATGTCCCCTATTCATCTTAAATGGCAGTCTAGCTAAATGTGGTGATTCTCATCACCAAGAGGCTAGCCAGCAGGGGAGGTGTTTGACTGGTAAAGCTACTCAGCAACTAGGGAAGGAGTGATGGATGGTGAGCCAACGATCTGGAATCAGATCTTAGTTCTGCTACTGGCTGCATCTCTGTGCCTCTGAGTTTCCATTTTCTAATCTGCAAAATGGGGATAATATTATTTTCATCTTCACCTTACCAATTAAAAAAATGGATTAGTGGTCAAAAATATCAACAAAGAGTTCTCAAAAGAAGTGTGAACTATTTGCAATCATTTTCCAAATCATTAATAATGAAAGAAATTCAAATCAAACAACCCTGAGATTATACCTCACACCCAGTAAATTTGAAAAGATGATAAAAGAGGAGAATAGTCAGTGTTTAAGGGGTTAAGGAAAGACAGGCACAGTGATGCATTGCTTGTGGGCCTCTGAATTATACATACTTTGGAAAGCAATTTGGAATCATCCTAATAAAATGGTTAAAACATCTATACCTTTTGTCCCAGAAATTCCACTGCTAGCTAGCTATATGCCCTAAGGAGGTCATTGACAAAAAGAAAAGTTTCATATATACTATGTCATTTTATAGTATCACTTTTCATGATAGCAAAAAATTAGAAACAAAATAAATGTCCATCAATCTGAGGAATGGATAAAAGATTCTAGTACATGAAATCTACTATTACTATGCTGTAAGCAATGGAGAATGAAATGAAAAAAGAAGCATGAAAAGAGCTGCCTGAACTGATGCAAAGTGAGTAAGCAGAGCCAAGAAAACAACAATGTCAGTGGAAAGAATAACCACAAATCAATAAAAAAAATGGATTTTGCAAAATTAAAAAGAATAAGTTTGGGCACCAAACAAGAGATATGAGAAGTCAACTCTTTCCATTTCTTTATAGAAGGTGGGGAGAGAACACAGGTGTGTAACATTACATATATTGTCAGATTTTTTGACTGATTTTGCTGATTTTTTCCTTCCTTTTTTTTCTTTAAAAAAACAAACTACAAATGTTATAAAGGATGGCTCTCTAGGAGGGAGGCAGAAGAAAGATATAGGTGAAAATTTAGGTGATATAAAAACAAAATATAATGATTTTTTAAAAGAGGCCAGGCATGTTACCATATGGCTGTAATCCCTGCTACTGGGGGAAACTGAGACTGTTGGATTTCTTAAATTCAGGAGATCTGAATGGCAATAGGGCTAAAGCTGATCTACTGTCCACACTAAGTTCAACACTAATTTGGTTGAACCCTCAGGAGCAGAGGGCCACTAGGCAGCCTAAGGAGAGGTGAACTGTCCCTGATCAGAAAAAAGAAGCAGGTTAAAGCTTCCATACTGATCTGCAGTAGTACTGGGCCCATGGATGGCTGCTGCACCATCAATTTGAGCTAGGCAAAAACAAGACTGTAACAAAAGGTCTTGCATTCCCTACTTTACAGGGTTCTTGTGAGGAGAGTACTTTGTAAAGTTTAAAGTACTGTGGAAATGGGAGTTGTTAACGCCACAAATTACAAGATTGGGCAAGTTTGCTTTTGTTATGTGGCTTCCAACTGACAACTTGCTTCCATGAGCAGTTTTGTCCTGTCTAGAAAATGCTCTGTTGGGGGGTGAAAGTTGTGGGAGGAATGACTGGGGAAACAGTTCAGTGAGGGCAGGCTTTTGGCTTTCGAGGGTCTGCTTCAATACCTCCTGAGAAGCTTTCTCCTTTGTTTGAATCTCTTCTAATCTTGCCAACAGAACTGGGCTTTTGGAGGGCAGCCATCATTTAATGAGAGAGAAACATGATTCCTGGGGCCTCAAGCATCTGAAGAGGGGAGGGATGTGAGGAGGAAAGGGGGAGGAAGTTTTCAGGTCAAGGGGAGGGTTCAGTGAGAATAGTGTGAGACTCATTCAGGCCCCACAGAAATGTGGGATTTGGGAAGGAAAAGGAAGGGGAAGATAGCAGGAGGAGAACTTCTATGAAAAAGTCTTAGATTATCATTAACATATTGAAAACAATGTGAATAGACTTAGGAAGCTGAGAGAGTGGACCGAACAGCTCTGAATGTTGTAAAATGTAGGTTCTGCCTTACATGATTATTGCCAGGAAGGTACTTAGAAATTTAAATGCTATAGAAATGTAATGGCAGCTATGGTGACAGTTGCTATAGTCACGTTAGATATAATGATGGTGATAGTGAGAGGCAACATGCCACAGTGGATAGAAGACCAACCCTGAAACCAGGAAGACCTGGTTCTAATTCTGCCTCTGTCATTCACTACCATTATTACCTTGAGCAAGTCACTTAAGATCTCTGGGCCTCAGCTTCTTTGTTTCTAAAATGAAGGGGTGGGATACCTTTTTCGTTGTTCAGTCATTTCAGTTGTGATCAACTCTCTGTGATCTCATTTGGGGTTTCCTTGGCAAACATAATGGAGTATGTTTGCTATTTCCTTTTGCAGCTCACTTTACAGATGAAACTGAGGCAAACAGGGTGAAGTGACTTGCTCAGGGTCATACAGCTAGAAGTGTTTGAGGCCATTTGAACTCATGAAGATGAGACTTCCTGATTCAGAGCCCAGTGCCCTATCTCCTGCACCACCTAGCTGCCCTAAGTAACTTCGAGTTCTAAATCTATGATCCTATAACCTTTAGAGAGAGAGAGAACTCATTGTCTCCTCTCAATTTTATATAGTTCTAATTGTTAGAAAATTTTTCCTTAAACCAAACCTAAATCACCTTGCTTGCAGCTTTCACCCATTGCTTCTAGCTCTGTCTAATGGACAGATATTGTTTAGAAATATTGTTTCTAAAGGAAAACTTTCTTCCACATGACAGCACTTTAAATAATAGAACACAGCTATCATGTTCCCTTGAGTTTTCTCTTGCCTGAGCTAAACACTCCTATATCCTTTAACTGATCTACATATGACTTTTCGCTATTTTAATCATCCACCTCTGGATATTTGTCAATGTCCTTTCTAAAAAGAGATGCCTAGGATTGAATATATTACTCTGGGTAGGGTCTGACCTGGACAAAGTACAGAGGAACTATTACATTTTTCAGTCCTAAATACACTAAGTCATCTAGCCTATTAGGTATATCTAGCCTATTAGGTATCCCTCTCAGATTTGGGTCATCTGAAAGTTTGATAAACATGCTATTTATACCTTTCTCTAAGTCACTGATAAAAATGTTATATAGCACAAGTCCAAGACCAGATCCCTGGGGTACTCCACTAGAGGTTTCCTTTCAAGATGCCATTAAACCATGCGTAACTATTCACTGGGTCCAACAATTTAGCCAGTTCCAAATCCTCCTAACTATACCATTGACTAGTTCACATCTCTCTGTCTTTTCCCCAAGATTAACAATAAAAGACTTTATCAAATACTTTTCTAAGATTGAAGTAAGCTTGATGTACAATATTCTCCTGATCTACTAGTATCATAACCCTGCCTAAAATGGAAATGAAATAGTCTGCCATGACTTGTAACTAATGGAACTGTGCAAGCTGCCTGTGATCACGACTTCCTTTTCTGGATTTTCACTAACCATCCCTTTAATAATATCATCTTCAATTATGCAAGACCAAAAGTCAAGCTAATTGACAAAGTTTTTCTGGAAACAAAACATTTCTCCTTCTCCAGTGCTGACGCAGCTTACCTTTTCTGCATCATCTTTCAAAGATCTCTAACAAAGGCTCAGCAGTAAGTCCCAGTTGTAAACCAGCAGTAAAACCAGTTGTTTTGGTCCCCAGGAATGGAGTTTGTCTGAGGCTGATGATATGGAGACAGTTGGGTGCTCTTACTATCTCCCTGCTTATCTTGAGGTTTAGTCCCCTCTTAGTCATTTTGTGTTTTGTTCTATCCAATCCCAAAGTTACTACCTTTGACAAATACTAATACTAATAATAGCACTTATATAGCATATTAAGGTTTACATACACTCATCTCTTTTGGTTCACTTAATAACCATGTGAGTTATGTGTGATTACCATCCTCATTTTATAAATGAGGAAATAGACGAACAGGTTCAATGACTTGCCCAGGTTCACATAGCTATTAGGTATCTAAGACAGGATTTCAACTCAGGTCTCAACTCAGAGTCTTATTTACCTAGGGTACTTAGAGGTTCAGTGACTTGCCCAGGGTCATACAGAGAGTATGATGTCAGAGATTTATCTTGTGCCCAGGTCTTCCTGGTTCTGAGGCCAGCTCTCTATAAGCCAAGACAGCAGATGCTAAACAGGAGTGGAGTAGTTCTGCTTTCTGTCTGTCAACCCAGAAATTGATAAATCATCCATGCCAAGTAATAGTCCTCTCTTCTTTCATTCTTCTCTTTCCCCAATACAGCTTTTAAAAAACAAACAACAGGCCTTTTGTCTTTTTATTTTCCTTCTGAATTTGAAAATGCTTAACACTACTCTTACAGGCCATGCCATACTTTGTGTTTACACTTGCTACCACCTTCTTCATGTGGCTTTTTCTAATTGAAGTTCATTCACTCTTTTCCTCCTCATCAAAACTGTTTCTCTTTATGCCTTCAGAATTTCATTCTTGATTCCTTCCCATCTGTAGTGGATCTACTTCCTTCATATGATTTCAGGCATAGAATCCTCTCTATTCTTTCTTTAAAACTTTGTAAATATGTCCTCTCCAAATCTAGGGTGCATACCAGAATTCTCTACTACACATTCTAAAATGAACATTTCTCACTCTACCTCCATGGTGCTTACCACTGTTATCCCTGCAATCAGTTCCTCTTTTAGTGAGAATAAGGTCCCAAACAGTCATTACTATCATTGTTTCCTACCCCTTTTGAATGATGAAATTATCATTGAGTCAAGAACTAAGAGGTGCTCTGCTTTCGAGACAGAGATGGAGACAGAGGGGAGAGAGAGAGAGAGAGAGAGAGAGAGAGAGAGAGAGAGAGAGAGAGAGAGAGAGAGAGAGCTCTAACAAACGTGTAGACAATTGAATTCCTCCATTATTGGTATCTCATATCTCTGTGCCAAACTTGTCATCTCTTTCCTCAACTCCTCATCAATTTCTTCCTTCTGTCCAGGTTGTCTGTAATGTACTTAGATCATGAAGTTGCTTCTATTTCTTCCTCTATTTATCTTCACCCAAATGTTCTCCATCATGCTTTACCACCAAGTTTCCCAGTCTTCCTCATATAAGCATGTCATCTTTTAACTTTTTTATCCTCAACTTAATCACCAAACAAAATTAGCATTTTCATAAACAAAGTAGAACAGAAAAAGAGAATTGCACATGGAACTGTGAATCTCTATTATGTACTGCTTGATGTTCTATTTTAAAAGTATGTAACAAATCCAACATGTAACTTTCAAAGCTGTCCTATTTGACTGTGTTTCCTTTTGGCCTCCCTCCTGTTGTCTTCTGTGCATTTCTTTTAAAGTGATGACTATATCTTCCTAACACACAATGCTATTCTACTTTCCCCAGTACTTCACTCACCTATGCCATTCTCCTAGAAAGGTGTATCCTTCTAGAGCAATATCCAGCTTTTTCCTTCCTTCCTTTTCCATTTTAAACACCTATGATTTTGTTGGCACAGGGCACTGCTGGTGAGGACACTCCCTCTAGCAATGTAGGTTGGTATCTTTTCTGCAATTTTTAGTCTCAGAGAGGTGCCTATGTCATTAGCGGATTAATTAACTTGCCCAGGGTTATAGAGCATGGCCGATGTGAACCTAGATCTTTCTGACTTTGAAGTCAGGCCAGCTCACTATCTGCTGTATGATGTTGCCTCTTTAATAATACATTTTTCCTTTTTCTATTTGCTTATCTCCTTGTTCTTTATAAAACTTTCACATATTATATCTCATTTTATCACCATAGGAGTTTTATTATTCAAAATCTTGTAATACATATACACACATATACATATATACACATACAGGTGTGTGTGTATGTGTATGTGTGTATCACGTAGGTGGTGCTGCAATGGATAGAATGCCAAACCTGGAGTCAGGAAGACTCATCTTCCTCAGTTCAAATCTGGTCTTCAGATACTTCCTAACTATGTGACCCTGGGCAAGTCACTTAAACTTGTTTGCCTCAGTTTCCTCATCTGTAAAATGAACTGGAGAAAGAAATGGCAAACCACTGCAGTATCTCTGCCAAGAAAACCTCAAAAGGGGTCATGAAGAATCAGACATGAGTGAACAACAACAACCCCTTAGCTGATAATCTCTCTGTTGACAAAACCTGTGGATCCCAGTAAATTACTTTCTCCTCTGAGGGTCCGGGTCCTTATATAATACTTACCTCCAAGTATTCAGTTGTCCTGCTTTTGTATTAAAATATCCATTCTCCTGACTCTAGTCAAGATCCCCTATTGCCACTTGAAATCCTTTCACTTCTTCATTTTTACGTTGGAACCTTTCTTCCCTTCTTTTGAGTAATACTTCATTCTCTGTGATAATCTGGGGAATGGAGAGGAGTTCCTCAAACCCCTTTACTATCTCTTCTAAGAAGGAGACCAGGTTAAACTTGGAGTATAGATGCCAGTATCTTAGTCATGGAAAAAAGACAAACATTAAATGCTCTGTAGAGGTTCCTGCAAAACTCTTTCTCTTTGTCTTCAAGCTTACCAGAAGCAATATCCTCAGTCCTTTGTCATTCTTGCTAATAACTCTTTTGAAATGACTGGGCTGCACAGGAATTGAACCCCTGGCCTTGTAGTGTTAGCATCATGCTGTAATCAACTCGGCTAATTGGCCTCATTAATAATACTCTTAATAGGGAAGTCTTTGCAGAATGACCCAAAGAAATGAATCATGGGTAGTAGAGTTTCAATTACTCTGATGAGTAAAAAGTACATTGGCCTGAGAACCAGAAAATGTGGATTCTAGACCTGTTTCTGCTGCTATGACCTTAGGCAAGTTTCTTTCTCTTTGGGGGCCTCAGTTTTGCCATCTGTGAAATGAGGGAATGTGGACTGATCCTTCCAATTCTGACATCCTATGAGTCTAGCTTCATAAAGGAATCCCTTATCTGCCTCTTTGTTCTGTTTCTCCACTTTTGATTCTATGCAGGTATGATGTGAACTCACTGAAAAGTCAATTCTCAAGACAAAAGTCCTAGGTATCTCATCTTTATTCCAACTCCTTCCAAAATGAAATGAAGATGAAGTTTTGTATGGAAATGTTTTATATTATTTATGATGTGATTGTCAGGTGGGCTTAGGTGGTTGATTTAATTACCCTTAGCATTATAGCATCTAGAAAGGGACACAGTCACATCCACCAGTATTCACACTTCCAGCAGATCCATACAGTGACCCTATCTCTCTGCATAAGTGGATCAATTTCCATATGTTTGCCTCTTCAAAATCAATTTCCATAGATTTGTGCTTTCATGGGTGTAGGGATTCCTCCACCAGTACAAATTAAGACCCCTCCATGCCACATGGTGTTCTAGACATCCTTCACAGAAGATCTACTTAACATACTGGAGTCATTCCTCTGGACTTTTTAATTTTGTGAATAACAGTGCAGAACTCAGGTTTTTAACCATTAGCCCTTACTCTCCCTATAGTACTGGCCCACCTCCTTTTCTGGTTTACATATATATGATTATGTCCTTGATGCAACTTTTCATTGACAAGGCATCCTTAATCAGATCATCCATCTTGCATCTTTCCATTTTGGGTCACTTGCAGCTGTGATTCTTCTGAGATGGTGGCATTCCACAGTCCGTAGCCATGGAGCATCACTGAGAGAACTAAATTAAAATTCATATTCATATTCCAATGATGGACTTTGGTGGTAGAGAGCAGCTTGGGATCATTGAAAGCTCTGTGAAGTAGTGCGTTCCAGCCCTCTGTCTTCTTCCTATTCAATTCTGGCCTCATTTTACTGTGACTTGAATATAAAATTGGATGCCACCAGTCTCATGGAAGGCATGGTCAACCCCAGTTGATGGATCATTAAGAGCCACCTGGAAACAACTCACTTACACATATCCTATAAGTGGACACTTTAAGATGGTTTCAACAGGCTTAGAGTCATCGAATTTTAGAGCTTGGAAGGGACCTTAGAGACATCATTAAAATAATCTTAGTGTCTATTATTTGCCTTCCTTTTAAGATGTTGTCTCAAGAGGGCTCTAAACATTAAATTTCACATCACAGCATGCTTCCTTGTTCAAATGTTTTAAAATATTCTAAATATATGGGGATCTTGGCTTCATGCCCAGGATCTTGTCTTTTAGGATAGAAGTTTAGGATAAATGACACTTCCAATTATAATTTCTCCCCAAAGAGATCCTCTTTGACTCAGGTTCATAATAGAATAGTTACCTGGGACAGGCAGCCTGGGGATTTCACAAAGGATATTAAGAGCCACAAATGTATATAACTGATAATTAAAGTCATTGGCCATCTGACCAAAATCTTCTGTGGTTTTTAAGAGATTCTGCCTGATAGAATTCAGTTTTAATGAGAATTATGGGACATCCATTTTCTATACACTATTACCCCAGAATTCTAATAAGTTTACTCTGATACCTCAATGGATTTGCAATCATGTTTATGTGGTTGTTGCTTCCAGTGATGTAGATGGCAACTCATTCACCTATCCTCATCCATTGTGGTTCTCGTTCATGTCAAAAAGAGAAAAAGGAAGAGATGACCTTCCTCTGCAGCTGTCTGCACTTTGAGCAACTATGGTGCAGCTATGGTGCAAAAGGTCACAACTCTATTGCTGGGAAGTGTTTCCATCACAAGAGCCCTCATACTTTGGCCTAGATACCATTCAAAGGATTAACAAGTGTATTTAAGACTGATCATTGCTCATCTTCTGATTTATATGTGATATCCCTCCTTTTGATAAAAAAAAAACCTTCTATAATAAGATTTCTCTCCTACCCATCCCCTCCTCTCTTACTTACATGGCCCTCAGGACTATAATAATAGCCCCTTTATTAGTTCCATTGCTTCCAGGCTTTCCCCTTTCCAAACCATCCTCCATCCAGCTGCCAAAATCATTTTCCTAATACATAAATCTGACCCCTGCACAAACCCTTTATTGGTTCTGGATTATTGCCTATAGGATAAATTATAAAATACCTAGTCTGGTATTTCTGGTCCTTAACAATCTGACTCCATACCCCCTTTCCAGTACTGCTCTACAGACTACTCCCTTGCATTTATTCTGCATTCTTTCCTCACTTTCTTTTCTTCTTTTTTGCAGGAGAGGCAAACAGGTTTGAAGTGATTTGCCCAGAGTCACACAGCTAGTAAATATCTGAGGCTGGATTTGAACTCATGTCCTCCTGATTCCAGGGCCAATGCTCTATTTACTATGCCACCTCACTGCCCCTATATTCTCTATATTATAAACAAAATGGATTACTTCTTTTTCCCCAAACTCAACATACTATCTCCTCCCTTTGGACATTTGCGTAAGATGTTTTATGCTGGAAAATGTGTCTTTCTTATCCTCTAGCTCTCAGAATCCCTATATTTCCTCAATATTCCTTAGGTACCATCTCCTTGGTCTTATCTGACTTCCTTCTCCTCCCCTTGCCCCAGCTATTAGTGTCTCCTTCCTCCATTTTTCTTATACAGTACCTATGTGTATCCATGTTATACTCATCTTCTTGTTAGTAATCTTTGATTCCCCAGTGCCACAGTAGATGACTCCTCAGTTGTTCCACATAGTAAGAGCTTAACAAATATTCACTGAGTTGAACTGAAATTTGTGTCAGCAAGTGAGAAATCAGTGTCTGTATTTGAGGGAATACCATGCATACATTTTGTGAGGCTTCTTGGGTGGGGGCTACTGAATTAAGAGAGTGAGAAAATCCCCAAATGTGCCTGGGCCCTTTGTATCATGGGAGAATCTCTGACACAAAGGCTCCCAAAAGAACAGTGTATTTCCCTAGTTCCTCTCCCCTCCTACTCTCTATTTTCAGTACACCCATTGTAAGCTGCCAGCACCATTCCTTCCCTCCTCTCTCCCTCCTACCTCACCAAACTGCTGAACTGGGCTGAACTTCCAAATTGGTCTGCTCTATTTAAAGATCAAGTTAAACAGCCAGACGCAACACTGAGCAGGCACGAGGTGCAGCCTGAACAGTACCCAAAGAGTCACGCTCCTCACTGAAAGAGACTTTTTGCCTTTCTGGCCATAGCATTCTCAAATAATCACTAAAAGAAATGAGCAAATATCACAGAAAAGGAGAATGTTGACCCAATAATGATCTAGATAGCTGTCAAGTCTGACTCCCTCATTTTACAAAGGAGGAAACCAAGACTCGTGATTCATGTGTGACTGGTCCTAACTGCAAAGCACTGAAAACGCTCTTCATATAGGTTGATAGCTGAAACAAAGCTCAAAAATTCCAACACTTTAGAGAGCTGGGTGGCCATTAGAGATCATCTAGCCAACTTCATTTTACAGATAGAGAAACAAAGGCCTGGGGAGGGGAATGGATTTGCCTCCCATTGCACAGCCAAATAATGGCAGAAGTGCAGTTTTCAGAGAGAAAGAGCTGAAGATGTAACCGCAGAAATTGTTCAAAACGTGAGCATCATGTCACTTTCCTTTAAAATTGCTTCAGAGAAGTGATGCTTTGTGATCATTTTACCTTGGCTGCCACCTAGTGGCCATGTGGAGAAATAGCCAAATGTGAAAAAGCTTCCTAGATAGGTATTTGTGAAGATGTCAGATGCGAATTTATATTCATGTTTCAAAAAGGAAATTCAGATCTAACATGGAAATATGTTTAATATGATTGTACATGTAGAGCCTATATCAAATTGCACGCCATCTTGAAGAAGGGAGAGCAGAGGGAGGGGGAGAAAATTTAGATCTCAAAATCTTATAGAAGTGAACGTTGAAACCAAAAAACAAATAAATAAAATTTAAAAAAATAAAGACATTCAGGCAGAGAGTTAGCTTTAATTCTGTATTACATATTTGGGAATAAAAATCAGGGAATAACATTGTCTCACGCGTTAACCTATTTATGTAAAATTGTTTCCAAGTCACTGTAAAAGTGTTTTAAAATCTTTTTTTTCATGTGTTTTCTATCCTCATTCTCTCCTTTCTATGACTCTTTACTCTCTACCTCTGTTTTTCTTTTCTTTCTTCCTCTTCCCTCTCTTTTCTCTTTCTCTTCTTTCTGTGCCCCCCCTTGTCCTCCATCTCTCTTTCTATGTCTATGCTGCCATTCTCTGTCTTTCTGTGGCTTTCTTCTTTCTGTTTCTTTCACACATGCAAACACACACACATCCAGAATAATCCATTTACATGCTCCTCTCAGTGCAGTTTCTTTGGTGATGAAAGAGGACAATACAGAGTAACACTATGGAAAATTAACGAGTTTTCCCATATTGTAAAATGGGAATAATAATCCATTTACCTCCATCACCAAGTTGGTGTGAGGAAAGCAATTTGTAAACCTCAAAATTTATGTAAATCTCTGGTTTTGTAACTTTCCAGCACTCTGCTGAGTTATTATTAAAAAGAACAAAAAAAGAAAGTTAAGAAGAGGAAGGAAAATCTTAACTATTGAAAGAATGGAAAAAGAAAGTATAGGAGACAGAATAGATGAATGTGATTTTATAAGCTAAAGAGTACATGTGAAATAAAGAAGACGAAAAACGGTCAGGGAAATATCACTTTGAGAAACATCTGCCGTCGCTAACCTGGAAGATATAAACACAAATTAATAAGACAAGGTCTATTCCTTAATGGATAAATTGTCAAAGCATCTGATCCCATAGCCCAGGGCCCCTGCTCCCACAAATGACTCTGCTCTGGAATCACAAAGACCCCAATTCACACTCAGTGGAAGGGGGAGTGCTAACCCCAAAGAGGGAGAATTTTGCCTCCAGCACTGCCCTGACCCTGGAATAAACTCCAGGGAAACCCATAAAATAAAGTGTAGCTATGGATCATGTATAGGTCTTCCCAAAATATGGGTAATTGAATCCCTTTTAGAAAAGGTACTCAATATACAATACACATATCAGAAATAGGCCAAATGTTTATTTCTTTTATCACAAATGTTTCACAAGCACGTAATAGTGTGTACAAAAAAAACCCAAATAAAATATTTCTAATGGACTGTGGTCCTCATTACAGATCAAGGCCCAACAGATCAAGGCCATTTATGGTGTGGCCAGGCAGAAATTTCACATACATATGAGAACCTGCACTGGTGTAACATTTCATAAGGTCCAGAATTCCTGGCCAGCCAAGCATGACTGTCTTCAGTCCTTCAGTTACAGAATAGAATGTTCTTGGCAGTGACCATATCCTCGGAGACGCTCTACTCCCTCCAAAACTCTAGAGTCCTTGACCCACAAGGTTACCACCTGGGGCTAAAAATGTCCACTTCTCGAGATCACAAGTCTCTGAGCTGTGCTTAGGAAAAGGAGGAGAAAGTGGTAAGGAAGCAACGAGGGACTCAGTGTTCTGTCTTAAGATCTAGGAAAGCATAGATTTGCCCTGCCACGTATTTCTGAAGGTTTGTCCTTTGTGACAAAGCTCCACTTTCTAACCCAATAGGTCAGGATCTCTCTGCTTAGTCGTTTGTTCAAGAAGAAAGATATATTTTCAACAAATATCTAAAAAGCCAGGCAGACATTAATCATCAGAGAAATGTAAATTAAGACATCTGAGGTAGCATCAAATTGGAAAGATATTTTAAAATGATAACATTCAAAATGGATAGAGCTAGAGTGAAACAGGCACACTTATCACACTGTGATGTTATAACCTTCTGGGAAAACAGTATGGAATTATGCAATCCGAGTTATTAAATGGATTCCACCCGTTGACCCAGTGATTCTGCTACCAGGACTATACCCTAAGGATGTTATTAAAAGGAGGAATTACCAAATTATTCGTAGCAGATTTATTCATAATAATAAAAAACTGGGACCTAGAGGAAGACTTCCAGCACACTGGGTCAATCGTCTATGGCAAGAGTTCCTAACCTTTTTTTTTTATTTCTTGGACCCCTTGGGCAGTCTGGTGAAGCTTATAAACTCCTTCTCAGAATCATGTTTTTAAGTATATAAAATAAGGATTACAAAAGAAACCAATCATGTGGAAATGTAGTTATCAAAATATATTTTTTTTAAAAACTAAGTTCATGGACCTCAGGTTAAGAACCTCTGCCTATGGAGTATTTCTGGAAGGTCATGGTCAAGAATAGGATGAGAAAGTATGGCTTGGCTGTGACTTGGACCACTGCAGTGTCTTACAGGTCTACCCTGGGCCCCCCTCTCTCTCTCTGTCTGTCTCTGTCTCTCTCTCTCTCTCTCTCTCTCTCTCTCTCTCTCTCTCTCTCTTCTCTCTCTCTCTCATTAGCTCCCTTGGGCTCAGCTATCATCTCTATACACACTACTCTCAAATTCAGCCCCATTCTCTCTCTTGGGCTCCTGATCTGTATCAGCAATTGCCTCTTAGATTTCTCCAACTGGATGTCCTATTAGCATCTCAAAGTCAAGGAATCCAAAAGAGAACTCATTCTCTTTTCCCTTGTAGACCCAACCTTCCATCACCCACCTAGTGATCCTCTGACTCTTGCCTCTCCCTTATCATCCATATTAAATCAGTTGCAAGTCATATGGATTCTACCTTCATGACATTTGTTCATCTATTCCCTTTTCTCTATTCATGAGGCTACCACCCTAGTTCAGGTCTTCATAAAAGCCTCCTAATTGAATTCCTGGCTCTCCATCTTTCTTCTCATCAATTAATCCTTTTTATAGCTGCCAAAAGAATCTTCCTAAGGGGCACATCTGACCATGTCACTCCTCTGCTCAAGAAACTTCAGGGGTTCCCTGGTGCCTCTAGGATAAAATTCAAATTTCCTGAGTAGTATTTAAAATCCTGTCCTGGGCACTAATTATGCATGCCTAAGAACTCTTTTAAGAGGGCTTAAAGAGGTGGAGTGATGTGGTGGAAAGAGAACTGAACTTCAAATCAGAAGACTTGATTCTACTTCTAGGTCTTCAATTTACTATCTGAGTATACTGAGTTCTGATAGGTGGCACTGCAGTGGATAGAACGCCAGGCCTGGAGGCAGGAAAACTCATCATAAGTTCAAATGTGGCTTCAGACATTTACCAACTAGGTGACCCTGGACAAGTCACTTCACCCTGTTTGCCTCAGTTTCCTCATCTGGAAAATGAGCTGGAGAAGGAAATGGCAAACCACTCCAGGATCTTTGCCAAGAAAACCCAAATGGGGGCACAGAGAGTCAGACGTGACTGAAAAATGATTAAACAACAGCAGCAAGTATGTCCGTGGATAAGTCACTTCTCTTGAAGCTTCATTTGCTTCATCTTACAAATGAGGGGCTAGACTAGACGATCTTTAAGGTCACGTTCCACTCTAGATCTAATGATCTTATGACCTCAGGTGAGTAGCCAAGATTTTGTCACAGTTTGGTTTTAGTGCTCATTTCTTTATAAATTCTCACTTGTTACCTAGCATATTTGCTATTTCTCCCAAGTACATCAAGCTGGACCTGTCTTAGTCACCTTTCTTCTGATTTTTTCCCATCTTTTAGCTACTCTTGTCTTTCATTAGCACCTTTATGAAAGAAGAGAATGCATGCCCTAAGCTAGTCACATCTCATCTTTGCTCAAAACCTTTTGCTGCCCCCTCACTGGCTACCAAATGAAGCCTGGGATCAGTAGCCACACCCAGTGTGTTCCCAACCTGAAGGCTTCTTCCTATAATGAAAAGGATGCTTGATTTCAAGTTACAATTTCTGAATTTGCATTCAGAACATAACATTCACTCCTGGGACCCTGGGCCACTCTCACCCCTCTCTAACGCTCAGTTTCCTCATCTATAAAATGAAGATTAAAATATTTGTACTCTCTACCTAAAAGGGCTGCTGGGAGGAAAGGGCTTTGTAAGCCTTAACTTATTCTAGAAATGGGAGCTGTCATGACTGAGCCAGCCTCATTTCACACTAATTATCTTTCACATATTCTATACTTCATTGGAATGTCAGCTCCTCAAGGGCCCAGGGACTGTCTCAAATTTGTATTTGTATCCCCAATGTTTAGCATAGTACCTGGCACATAGTAGGTGCTTAGTGCTTATTGATTGACCATTCTCTCTTTCATTGATTCTTTCTTTTTCTCCTTTTTCTCCCTTCCTTTCTACCCTTCCTCCTCTCCCCATTCTCTTCTTTCCTTCCTTCTTCCTTTTCTCTCTCCCTCCCTCTCTTTTTTCTTTCTCCTTCCTGTTTCTCTATCTGTCCCTATCTGTGTGTGTATGTGTGTGTGTGTATGTCTCTGTCTCTGTCTTTCTCTCTCTCTCTCTCTGTCTCTCTCAGTCTCTCCCTCCCTCCCTCCCTGTCTCTCCCCAGTGGCAAGTTCCCTGCTCTCTTCCCAGATTACCTTTTCCAGTCTCTTTACCTAAACTGATATTGTTTTCTTATGCTTGCAATGGATGTTGTTCCTTCCTCCCACCTCCACCTCCACTTCCCCAATCTCTGCCACTATAAATCTTTGCTTTCCTGCAAGGCCTACCTCAGCCACCCTGCCCGCCATGCCACCCCTCCCGCTGGCTTAGGAGTGATCTCTCTCCTCCAGTATCTCAGAGCATGTTGGACCTCTTCTTCTCACTTGATCATATTCTAATTTGTTAAGAGAACCCAAAGTGATGGACATCATGCTCTATACACTACCTTCTTCACAGGGAGGTTGTGGGGAAAAGTACTTTTGTAAGCTTTGTGAAACATTATCAAAATATGAGTTTTTAGTGTTATTTCTGTTATAGCTGTTGGTGTCCATGTCTTAGCCATCATACAGGCTCCATAAAGGGAAGGATTGTATTTTATTCACCTTTGCAGCCCCAGTGCCTGGCACAGGGCTTGGCACATGGCAGGCAATAAATGTTTGAACTAAATTGAGAAGAGACGAATGCCTGGATTCCAGCTGGTTAGCTCTGTTTCTCATCAGTGACAGCGCCATGAAGAAATCCAAAGGCTCTGTCCCGGGAACATTTTAGAGCAATCAGCAGGGTCTGGTTGGTTTTTATTGGGCAGGAATCTTAGCATTTCCTCTTCTTCTCTATTGTAATAAAATCAATCACTTTTTACTCATGCTTTAAGGCACACAAAGCACTTTCCTCACAAAACTCCTCTGAGAGAGGGAAGACAAGGATTAGCTCTCCCATTTTACAGATGAGGACATCAAGGTTCAGAGAGCTGCCATAAACTTGGCTAGGCAGCATCACAGCCAGGGTTCAAGCCCAGGCCTCCTGCCTCCAGTGTCAGTGCTCCTTGCATGCCATCCCACTTTCATCTGACTCCAGTTACAAATGTTGGTCCTAACTATGTGACCAGAAGTTTCACTGTATTCTGGCTTAATGTCCAATTTGCAGATGGCTGTGGTTTGGCTCATCAGGCTAGCACTTCCTCCCCACTGGCCCCAAATGAGCAGAGGTTCATGCTCTCAGCCTTGGTCAGAGGAGAGCAGAGCGGGGGCCGAAATCTAAAACAAGGAACCACTCCAAATCAATATGCAGTGGGTGGTAAGTACGCATCTCATAGACAACTGGCGGCTTGTAAAACTGCCCTGGAGAATTTGTTTGCAGCTTTTGGAAACTTCCACTATAAATCAGAGGCATGGCTTTGCTTCAACCTCAACAGTGACAGCTGGAAAATGAGAAGAGGGGCCAGACAGGGAGATCTAGAATCTTAGGCAGGGAGGGTAGGATGGAGGAGGCCATGAAACCATCAGTTGGGGCTTTCTGAAATAACTCACCATTCCCGCCCACAACCACCACCACTAAGGGCATTAGAATTAATTGGAGATGCCACAGATGTTCAAATGATAGAATCCTAGAAACAGAGTGTCAGAACTAGGGTGAGCAGGGTTAGGAATCTTAGAACAGAGAACTAAAAATATCTGAGATGAGAAGCATCTTGGAACATAGAACTGTCAGAATGCTCTCCTTAGAGGAGAGAGCATAAATGTGTGTGCATATGTGTATATACTGATGGATCAGCTCAGCAGATTGCCCCTTCAACTGTATTTTATATTCTGACATTCTTAGTCCTTTGGGCCTAAGAAGCAGCGACAGGGCTCAGTGGATAGAGTCCTGGCCCTGGAGTCAGGAAGACCTTAGTTTAAATCCAATCAAAGTCAGTGACTTGCTGTGTGACCTTGAGCAAGTCAATTAACTTCTGTTTGCCTCCATTTTCTCATATGCAAAATAGGGATAATCATAGCACCTCACTTCTAGAATTGTTGTTAGGCTCAAATAAGATAATACTTG
>CM053775.1:27385792-27440083 GCA_028658325.1 Potorous gilbertii
GAAGGAACAGAGAATTCTTAAAACTAAGGAAGACTGGGGGGGGGGGGGGCGAGAAAGGGGGAATAGTAGCTGTCTTCAAATATTTAAAGGGCTCTCATGCGGAAGAGGGATTAGCTTTGTTCTACTTGGCCCCAGAGGGCAGTAGTAGGAACAGTGGGAGGAAATTACAAAGACACAAATTTAAATTTGATATGAGAAAGAATTTTCTAACAATGAGGGACATTTAGGTGTCTCAAAGCGAAATAGACTGCCTCTGAAGTAATAGCCACCCCTCCCTGGAGGGGTTTGAGCAAACCCTACTCCTTGGACGTTTTGTTGAGGATCCTGGTTCAGGCATGGGTTAGACCAGAGGCTCCTTCAAGCTCCGAGTTTCTGGGATTCTGTAACTTTTGAAAACTGTAGCATAAGGAATCATTTTTTTCCACCAATAATCATGCTATAATCATTGCTCAACTGATCCCTTATATAATAGCTAAAAGAATGACGGTCCCTACAGAAGAAATACACAGTTGGGTAATTGACTCAAGACAATAATAACAAAAGCTCCCATTAACAGAATCCTTTCTGATTTACTTTCCAAAGTAGGCAGTACCAGTATCCCTAACCTTATTTTACATATGGTGAAACTTAGGCTTAAAGAATTTAAAGTGGCCTGTTTAGAGACACACAATTCTCTAGCAACAAAGCCTGCATTCCAAACCCAGTCTCTACTCCAAGTCTCGCAGTCTTTATGTTCTACCTCACCATCTCTCTTTACACCATATTGCATCTACAAGTCAAGGGAAATCCTTATTGTATAACTTCAGTGGGCCACTCCATTACATTGTAGAGATCTTTGAACTCTCAGCTACCTTTGAGAACTGATATGAAGCAAAAACAAACGGCTTCTAGGCTTGGGCTAATCTTTTGTATTAGCTCATTAATGAGTCTGGATTCCTTCCCAATTTTTCATGGTGTCCTGGGCAAGGACAAAGGCTCAGGCAATGGGGGGCAGTGATCCCTCTGCCTGACAACAAGCAGTGGCTGGTCCTACTCACTGGTGAACAAATTCCTCCAGCCTTTGATGGTGCGACCAATGGAATGCCACAGCTCTTGGAATGGCGGTTGCCTGCTCCAGGTCCTTCAGATAGGGCTTTGGGAATTCTGGCTGACACTATGTCCCTGGTGTCTGTAACATCACCCCAACAGCTGAGAGTGATAATGTCAAACGGGAGCTTAGGACTTAGGACCCCCTCACTGGTGGAATTCTTCCTGCTTGGTCGGTATGTTGAAGACACACACGCATAGAACATGTGGTTCAAGCTCATTCTAAATGCCTCATGGAAGACACCTGCCAATAAGAACCCCATGTTATGGTCTTTAAATATAGGAAATCCTCACCACTCTCAATTGGAAAGCCAAATAAAAGAGGCAGATAAATGAACTTGCCCACAACCTACGGCTTTGAAGTCCTCCTCCCAGAGCCCATCTTTCCATGAAAAGTCCTGGGTGGGGGTGGGAATAAAGATGAAAACTGACCTCCCGGATTATGTGGTGAGGCCTCCTGAGCTGCACAGTCAGGGCAGCCAGCATATTTATAGAGCTTACATCTAAGTGCAGGGTACAAACCTGAGAGAGGCTGAGGAAGCCCATTTTAAATACATTCCTTTGTATTTTCTCCTTGACCACCTTCATTTTCTATCCAGCCACAATAGGAGGCAAAAGCATTAACCAAAGCCACAGTTCAGAATTCCAACACCTGTGGCCAGGGCCAGGGCGCACATGCCAACTCTTGTGTGCAGTAGGAGAAAACTAGAAATAGAGGTCATGGGGAATAGGAAAACTGAGGGGCAGGGGTAGTTAGGGAGGAGGGAGACTGGGCCAGAGGCTGAGGCTTCTAGACAAGATGAAATGAACTTTAAAAGAGAGGTGGTAGCCAAGAGGCGGAGGGCAGAAGAAAGTGCTGAGAGTGCTGGTGAGGAACAAGGAGATGCCAAGGCCTTGTCTTGCTCTGTGAATCAGGGAAATGTGGGGGAAGTTAGGCTTGGGGAGGGTGCCAAGAGATATTAGCCTCTTAGGAGAAAGCTAGGTTTCAATGAGTATCTGAAACTGAAAAGAATATGAGAAGACATCCAGGATAATGAATGATGGATTGATGGATGGATGGATGGATGGATGGATGCTAATAATGGTAATATCAGCATCAGACGTAAGATCACAGAATCCTAAAGCTATTGCCGAGAGACCTCAGAGGTGATCTAATCCAACTCCCTCATTTTACAGGAGGAAACTGAGGTCCAGGAGGTAAAGTAACTTGCCCAAGGTCACACATGTAGCCAACATCAAAGATGGGGTTATTTTAAGGTTTGCAAAGCATATAAGTTTTCTCATTTAAGTCTCCAAACAACCTGCTGAGGTAGGTACCAGAAATATTATCATTTATGTTTCATTTGAATTAATCTGTGTGACCAGGGGCAAATTGGGTCTTCTGAGTCCTAATTTCTTCCTCGATAAAATGAGCAGGTTGTGCTAAATGACCTCTGAGGTCCCTTCTAGCTCTAAATATAGGTGTAGTAGTGGGATAGAGGAGGAGGATGTATACCTCTAGGTTATAAGGTGGAAATAGAAGATTCAGCTTTGTCCATGATTTGCTCATGATGTATGGTTAGTACGTCAGAAGCAGGATTTGAATCCAAATCTGTCAGAACTCTTCCTTCAGCACCAGGCTGCCTCTCGGGATGGAGAGCTTGTTAATAATAGAGGAGTGCCCCAAAGAAGAGATATGAGAAGATAACTCCTCCCATTCCTTTGTAGAGGTGGGAAGTCCATGGGTATGGAACATTGCTTTTATCTTCAGATTCAGGTCAACCAATATCTGACTTATTGGTTTTGCTGATTCCCCCCCACCCCCGCCATTTTCCTTTTTTTTTTCCCTTTCAAAAAATTCTCTGTTACATGGGATGGCTATCTGAGAGGGAAGTGGAGAGAGAAATGGGGAAATTTAGGTAATATACAAACAAAAGCTCTCAATACAATTCCTTAAAAACAAAACACCACCACCACCAAAAACAACAGAGGAGAGATGGAACAGTGGAAAGGGAGGGACTGAAGAGGGCTGGGAATGAAATTTATTATCAGGTTGAAACTAGTGGCTGCCTTCACTGCTGATTTCTACCCTATCCCTTTGCTGACCACCTACTGATCCTAGATGACCTGTGTGTGGTACATTAGTTTGATGGGAAGGTGGTCTCTGGGACAGAGATGGATTGATGATGGGACCGTGGGGGACCAGATGATAGAGCATGTTGGTTGGGTAGCTGGTACTCTCCTGGAGTTGATAAGAAGTACTTTTCTTGCACCCAGGACAAAACTCTAATTGCCCCCATGCTAGTTCCATTCCTTCTTGAAGCCATTAAACAATATGAATGAGGGCTAGCCAAGTCAAAATTCCTCCAGTCTCCCCAAGGTCCATATTCTAAGACTGAGGAAGAATCTTTTCCATTGCTTATTCAGTAATCCAAATTGAAACTTGTTTTCTATCCAACTTAAACATTGCTAAACTGAGGCAAAGAGAACCAAATCACTGAAAGGTCACTAGGAAGCTGAACAGCAGCCGAAGAGACACTGTTGAAAGACAAGAGCTTTCCCTATGGATCCTTACAAAGCATCCTGCTATGTGATCACTCTTTATAATTAGGCATCATGGTAGAGTGAGAAATACTAGATCTTGGCTCAAAGAAATCTGTTTTGAATTCATCATAATACCTGTGTGACCATGGGTAAATTTCTTCTTCTGTGTGAACCCTTATTTCCTCATCTACAAAGTAAGGGCACTGGGCTGTATGCCCTCTGAGGTCCCTCCTAGCTCTAAAAGTATGAGAAGTGAGGTAGAGGTGGGGTTATAAATCTAAAGTCCTTGGCTTGGCACAAAAAGCACTTCACAATCTGGCTCCAGCCTCTGCTTTCTGGGTTAGTACATATTGCTCTCCTTCAGGCACTCTAAGCTTCAGCCAAATTGGCCCACTAGCTGTTCCCCAAGCTTGTCATTCATCTCCCCTCTCTGTGTATTTGTACAGGCTGTTCCCCAAGTCTGGAATGCACTCCCTCTTTACCTTCATAGCTTAGAATTCCCAGCTTCCTTTAAGGCTTAGCTCATGGGCCACTTCCTAGAAGAAACCTCCCATGATGATGTGTTTATGTGGCCAAGGTTTGCTAAGACCTAGGGAGATTCCAAAAAGACCTGAGTTATAAAGACTTTGGAATTTCTTTGGGTACAGGTGATGAGGCAGAGAAGTAGGAAGAAAGAGAACCACAACATCCCTCTGCATACCTGTTCCAAAGGCAGGGAGCAAGAGTAGGGTCCCCAGGAGCTGACACAAGGTGCTTAATTGGACCAGAAGTGGACTGAAGAAAGGCAGAGGAAGCCAGAGTGACTGATCTTAGCAAAGAGGTGTGCGTCCAGTTGGATTTAACTGGTAACTTCAGTGTGTCCAGTCCACAACTTCCTTCTCCTCCTGCTTCCACCAGAGAATTGTACTTGGAGGGTGGGGGGTGAGGAGGGGGAGTTCTTTGTCACTAAATCTGCCCACTCGATTTCCTTTCTAGTGCTCCCTCCCCCCACCAATGGGCAAACAGAGCTGGGGGAGGTAAGGGAAAGAAATCAACCCGAGTGAAATGTTACTGCTGTCTTTTATTATTCATTGTTTTAATATCTATTGAATTCTCTATATTATTTGCCACTGCTAATAAATCACATGGCCTTTCACAGGGAATTGTCAAGTCCTATGAGTTCAGGTGGCTGAGACTGAGGGAAGTCAATGGGAAAACTAGGCACTCTCTAATTAGAGAGAGTTATAATCTTTGGTAATTTCCAAGTAGATTCCAGAGCATACTGGTTAGACTGCCTTTGAACCTGGGGGAAAATAGTGATCAAAGGGATGAACTCAGTGATGGTGTGGTTGTCCACATACGTAGCTTTTAGCATAACTTGTAGCCTAACACTTCACATCCCATCCTGTATTAATACCCACCCCTCCCCTCCATTACATATAATTATTTGGTTATAACACCTGTAGAATACAAACTTTTTAGTTTCGATTTTTCTGTGCATCTCTAGCACCTAGCACAACACCAGACACTTACCGTGCTTGAAGCTTGGTCTTCACTGAAGCCAATAAAAGATCCATCCCTAGACCTTTATTTAACTCTATCATTTTGCAAGGGAAGAAACTGAGGCTTTTCACAAGAGACAGAACAGCAAATGAACTTTCCATAGAGAAAGGTCACGTTCATTTTCTTTCACGAAAAATATTAACGAACTGAAAAGTACAAAATTATTTAGGCCCAAGATTTCATTGCTTCTTCTGTTGACTTACCCCACCCTCCCTCATTGGACTTTAAATACCTTTGCCAAACTTTGGCATATTATGCAAGGATAATGAAAAGCCACTAAACTTTAGAGACAGAAAGTTTAGTCTTAATTAGTTAGGTAATGTTGAACTTGGATCATTCTTGAACATGTGAGTTAAAACCATCCCTGGAATGAACCTCTGGCACGACACAAAACACTCCCCAGGTCTCGTTTATGTGTATCCTCACAATAAAACTGGGAAGAGTCATAAACTCAGGATGCCTATCACCAGGGCAACAAATTACCTAGTCTAGGGGTTGCTAGTAAAGAAAATGCTAAGTCTTACTGGAAATTTCTAAAGAAAAAAGGACTGACCCCCTTTATTTATCATATTAAGAGTTCCTATGTCTATGGGGCTTTAAGATTTATAAAGCACTTTCCTCACAAGGACCCTGAGACATCAGGAATGCAGGGATTACCATCCCCATTTTACAGATGACAAAACTGAGGCCCAGAGAGGAACTAGGTTTGCCTAAGGTCCCATGGAGAGAAAATGCTGGAAATAAGACTCAAACCCTGGTTTTCTAATGCCAAATCCAGTGGAGTTTTACCCCTATTATTCCATATAGGTTCTCTTTCCATTCCTCCATATCTCACTGCATAGTACAGTGGAGAAAAAAAAGATCTTAGGTAAAGCACTCAACCTCTTGGGGTCTAGATTTTCTCATCTGTAAAAAGAGAGAGGAGGATTTGGACTAGAGAGCCTTTAAAGTCTCCTGTAGCTCCAAATCTAGGCTTCTATACTCCTAATTCGGAATTGATATTGCGCATATTCTATTTCCATTTGGAGCTACCATACATGTGCGTACATGCACATGTGTTCAACACTGAGAGTACTGAGGACATCATGCTAAGAAGGACATCGTGAGTTCATTTTTCAATACTAGACTTAGACTCTGGAAAACTAAAGATCGTCTTTCTTGTAGTAAAAAGAATTAGCCAACATACTCCAAAACATGTTTATCATTTTAAAAAAAGTCTTCTGTCATTTTCCCTAATAGCCTTAAAATATCATTACCACGTCTGGTGAATTTAGAGAACATGTGTTTTTAATATCATAATTACTACATGCCACTTAATAACACTGCATCAAAAAGAATTCCCAAGAACTGTTTTATTCAATTTCTTTTTTTATTTTATTCAGTTTCTTGCTGTTTGAAGGTAGGCTATGCTGAGAACATAGAAGCCCATAGGTAGTTAAGTTGAGCTGTTGACCTTAGTTCTTCTACAATATTGTTATTTCTGTTGTTTAGTTGTTTTTATGTCCTGTCTGACTCTCTGTGACTCCATTAAGGGTTTTCTTGTCAGAGATCCTGGAGTGGGGTTTGCCATTTCCTTCTCCAGTTCATTCTACAGATAAGGAAACTGAGGCAAACAGGGTCAAGTGACTTGCCCAGGGTCACATACCTAGAAAGTGTCTGAGGCTAGATTTGAATTCACATCTTCTGGCCTTTGGGCCCAGCACTCCCTCCACTGCAGCGCCACCTAGTAGTCCTTTATATAATACATTGCAACAATTTACTGTGTGACCTTAGACAAGTCTCTTTCCCTTTCTACTCTTCCGTAAAAAGGGGGAGTTTGACCAGATGCTCTCTGAGGTCCCTGCCAATTCTATGTATGGGTTACGGCACATTTTTAAACATGGAGAGTGGCTCCTTCACAGCATGGTCATGAATCTGTGTGTGTGCATTCATCCTTCATTGCCAAAGAAGTTCATGCCATCGGAGAAATAATGACATGCCTTGCACTTGACTGTGTTTTGAGTGAGGGAGGGCTGTGCAGGTCACCAGCCTCACTTCTCCTCCAGAGCCATCTGAAAATGACTTGAAGTAGGGCAAGAGCAGAAAAGGGGTGTATGTGTGTAGGTGTGGTACCCAAGTTGAGCCTTGAAAGGAGCTAAAGATTCTAAGAGAGGGAGATGGGGAAGGGGGAGCATTCTAGGTAGACAGAGTGGGAGAGCTCTGGACTCCAATCTGATTTGGGTTCTCATACCAGCTCAGTCGTTTAACTGGTTCTGTGAATGTGGGCAGATTATCTTGTACCTCAGGGCCTCAGTTTCTTTAGTTGACTCTGTGAGGTAGACCACAAAAGGAGGAGGAAACCTGTTTGACAAAGGAGGAAATGCTGACTTTAAGGAGGGGACAGGCCAAGGTCAGCTACTAGGACTCCAAGCCCAGGGCTTTTCTTCTCTAATGCCACTTGACCTCTGGATGGAGATAGCTTTGAATGCAGATTGTTTGCATGAACAATAATTCCAGTGTCTCTTGAAGGGTTAACCCTAATGAAGACAGAGACAAGCTATTCCAAGGGCATACTATCACACTTGAGGATTGCCAGATTGACAAAGTCAGTTTCTAAAGGGTCTATAAAATTCATTGGTTCTTGGCTGGTCTCAAACAGTTTCAATTCCACTCATCTCCCAGGCAAACTCAAGATGAGATTTTAACAATTCAAACAGCTTCACTTACTCTCACAAATTCTTACTCTGTGCTGTGTGTGTATGTGTGTGTGTATGTACCATGCCCCTGGCAAGATGGGAAATCTGGTCACTGCTAATGCCATTTGAGAAATATAACAGCATATTAACTCAGTTCAACAAATATTTTTATTAAGCACATATTATGAGCCTGTCCTGTGCTTGACTGGGGGTATAGAGACAAAAATGTCTTTCCTTAAGGAGCTTGGAAGCTTTGGAATCAGAAGATTTTAGATTTCAAGGAAGAGGTGACCTCCCACAGGTCTCATTTTACAGATGAGGAATTGAAGCCAGAGAAATGAAAGTGACTTGGCCCAGGTCATGGTGCTAGCAAGTGACAGAGCTGGGATTCCAATTAGGCTCCTCAGACTCCAGATTTAGTTCCCTCACCACTGTACTGTGCCTCTGTGTATCCAGAGAAGTCTACTACAGGGAGAAAAGATAGCAATGCTAAGGTGGCCGAGAAAATCTGAAAGCAAGGCGGGCCTGGGAAGCAGTGGGGGCGGGGTGAGGGTATGTGAGGAGGGCATCATGGAGGAGATAGCATCTGAGCTGGGCTTTGAAGGAAGAGAAAGTTTTTTCCACGTAGAGATGAGAAGGGCAGCTTGTGAGCTGGAGGGATAAGATTTGGGGAGGTAACCTGTGTGAATACATTCTCATTGAAAGGGACCTTAGGGATCATCTAGTCCAACAGCCTCTTTTTACAGAGGGGGAAACTGAGGATCAAATCAGTGATATGACGTGCTCGATGTTACAAAGTACTAAAGACTAGCGGCTAAGGTTCAAAAACAGGTCCTCTAAAGGAGATGAGACCCACAGCTAATGCCTGGCTCACCCTAAGCAACAGAAGAATGGCTTGTTCATACTATACAAGATTACAAATCAGTTGCTCAAAATTCAGGCTTTTTTTTTTTTTTAAACAACACTCGTACCTCTCAAGCCAGTTTTTCTGCAGGAGGGGGAGGGTGGTTTTTGAAAATTTGCAAAGCGTATTAGAGATGGAATGGCCCCTGGAGGTCATCTGATCCAGCCTCCTCCTTTTACAGAGGACATTGAGCTCTGGAAAAATGCTGAAACTTGTGTAAAGTACCAGGTGCAAGAGGGACATGGAGAGTTTGAAGCCAGGCCTCCTTAATCTAAGGCCACGGCTCTTTTCCACAGTGTCACACATTTTATGGAGAAGGAAACTGAGGCCCAGGAAGGGGGAGGGACTTGCCAGGGTCAGATAGGATGCAAACAGCAGAGCCAGTATTTGAATTCTGACTTCGCCAAAGCTCTTTCTACTCCACTATGATTTACTAGAGACGGCCCAGAAAGTCTAATTTAGTACAGTCTATTCCCAGTAATGAGAGCAAAGGACTCAGCTGGATGGACCTGAGAGGCCACTTTACAGATGAGAAAACTGAGGCCAATGGAGGGCAAATGACTGTCTTGTGGTCATAAAGTAAGTTAGTGGCAGCTGGGACTAAAACCATGCTGCCCCTCTTTTGGAGATGGGTGGCCTAGAAGGATACATTGTTCAATCTCTTTCCAGTGGAGAAAATGATGGGACACAGACCTCAGTCTCTTGGGTATCATGCTGGTAATGATGGGGCTGCCTAAGCTGCTGTTCAGGGCCTAGAGCTGCTCTGCACAGTCTCCCTGTTAATGTCTAACTGCTACAAAGGAGACTCCAGCATAGCCTAGAGAAAGGGGAGCCAAGGCCTTACGTGGAAACAGCCAGAAGCCTTGGGTTCAAGGCCTAGATCTGTCCTCACTGTCTTCTCCTATAAAATGGGATTAAAGAGAATTACACTGCTTTTTTTTCAGGGTAGTACGGGGAAAGAAAGTTTGTTGGAAGCTGGAAAGCATCATCTAGATAGTGGTTATTATGACTTGGCAAAGCTATAAAAATGGGAGAAAAGAAGAAAAAAGCAACATGAAAGAAATACAATTAAAGGCATCGGACCATATGTCTCCCAGATAAGGAGTTGGGGATTTGACTCCCAGTGGGGTCCCTTGGCTTCTCATCAGCCAGGAAAGAAAAATCTGGCATAGAAATGTTGCTGGCACTGTTGTTTTCATTTTAAAGAGAGGCAATGTGGTTGCAATGACCATGCCACAGAAGCCTCTTCATTCTATAAGTTCATTCTTTCCCTGGACTTCTCACACTGGATGTACTCTCTGCCCTTTGATCCCCAGGTCAGCCAGGTTCCACTGCAGACTCTCTGGACTTTCTCTTGGGTGTCAAACCTTCTCCTGCTCTACCCACACTTCACCCGCCTTCCCTTTTTTTTTTTCTTTTATGTATTATCTTCGTTAGAATGTATACTTTTCAAGGACAAGAACTGTCTTTCAGTCTGTTTTTGCATTCCCGGTGCTTAGCATGGAACCTGGCACAATGTAAATGCTTAATGAATGTGTGATGACTTGACTTGTCCAAGATTACACAGATGGAAATAGCTGAACCAGGATACATATCCAGTTGTGACTTTTGCAGGACCCAGAAGTCCCAAAAAGCTTATGTTTCCTGACCCTCAGTCCCACGTTCTTTCCCTACTCTGTCCATCTTTATTTCACCTTTGAATCAAAACTTCTCAGGATGGAATGAGTAGGTATTGGCTGCTTTTGTTTCAACTACTTATACCTGGAATGAAAACAATTTCTGGAATTTCTTTCATTTGAACCTGACCCGAAACTGGAGAAAAGCAATAAATTGTTGGATTTCCTTGGAAGCAATACTGTCTGAGGCAGGTTCCAGTCTGACTACATTACCATGGCCCCATTCCTCTGAACAGGAAATCAAATGTTCCCGATAAAATCCACTAAGGATAAATGGCCCACAATAGCACCATACTGTTCATGTCTGCTGGTCATTACCATAGGTTCTGGGCCTTGGCGTTTAGAACCGCAAGAAAAACATAAACTGGTCACAAAGCAATTCAAGGATGGACATGGATGACTTAGACAAGCTAAACGCCTCCCCCGCCAAACCCCGTGATAAATCCTGCTACAAATCCACCACTGAAAAAGGAAATGAAAAGCTCCCCTTCTTGTTCCCTTTCCAGGCATGGGAATGTGACATGTGAACTTGGGTCTGAAAGAAGGGGGAGGCAGGCTGCACCTGCAGTCTTCCCAGGCAAAGGCCCAGAGCCTGACCCTGGGCTCAGATCCTCAAGGTTAGCCTGACGAAGAGTCTGTTAGTACAGAAACAATGTTACTTATACCACTCAGGGTCTATGTTATTTCCAGGGCTATCAATACCAGGCATCATCTACAAGGCAGCTGCAAATTTCTCATAGAGAATGAAGTTATTTTGGGGTATTCTACAAGGCCAGAGGAGGGCCAATAGAATGGCAAAGGTCTCAAGAAGGTATCCCATGAGAGTCCGTTTAGAGAGCAGGGCAGGGCGGTGCAGGGGAAAGGGCACTGGTTTGGGAATCAGGATATGGGATCCAATGAAGACTCTCCTTCTAGTTACCTGTGATCTTAAGCAAACCACCTAACCTTACTAAGTCTCACATCCCTAAGAGCCCAGCCATCTCTAAGACTATGGACCCATTGTAGCACATGTAAATTCTAGGAGTCATTATCCTAAGTCCCACTCAAGCTAACAAGGGCCAGGCCATGTACACTTTCCTTTCAGGATTCTAGGGGTATCCCTGAGGGGATGGGGTTTGTCTTTTTAATGCTATTAGCTCCAAAGCCCCCACTGATGTGTTTGCCGTCTTAATTATCAGTTGAGATCAATTAATCAGCCAAATTAAACGAGCTTTTCTAAGAGCTTACTAAAGTAGTATAGAAGGCACATTTGATACAAAACATCCTTCAAAAAGACAGTGGCATATATTCCCAGAAGTTCCTACAGAGTCTAGGGGAAAATGGCTTTGAGCTGAGAGAGCATGTGTGACCAAAAGGTAACTCTTAGCTTTTGGTTGCTGACTGTGCTTCTGCTCTCCTTTGTGAGGTGCGTAGGTATGAAGTCCCCCAGGCCTAGTGTTGCTTTTCTGCTGGGCTCCTTGTGGAGGTGCGAATTAGCCTTCTTGTATTATACCCGGCCTCTACTTCTCTCGTGATATAGACACTGCTCCCCCATTGCTGCTGAACTGAGAAAGAAGGCTAGAACCATCATGGGAAGTACAAAATCCTCTAGAGGCTTGGAAGTTCACATAGTGCTCCTTCAGTCAAGGTGCAGGGGAAAGGGAAGGGGACCGAGGCTGAGGCTGAGTACCAAAGCTTCTCTTCCCCACTCTTAAAGCAATGCCTCCTTCATGGTTTTGCTGGAACCCCCTCTCTTATCTGGGCCCCAAACAGGGTTGATATTTTATAGATGAAGACCAAGGGTGAGACCAAATTTCCTTAGCTTTTTGCACTTAAGTCAGAAGTGTCTGATTGATTTATGAAGATGTGTTCTCACTTCATTAAGGTAATGGGGTGAGGTGATATTATTTATTCAATCAAGCCTCACCCTTACACAATGAAGTGGAGGTGCTTGTCATAGAAAGGGGGTGCTAGGAGACACCTCTCACCTCCAGGTGAGAGAGGCAAGCTTAGGAGTGGGCAAGTTCTCCATTGTAGTTCTTCAAGAGAAGCCTGGATAACCATTTTCCTGATGCTGAAGAGCATATTCCTGTCCAGATAATGGTTGGCCAACCACCTTCCGGCCCACTCTGAGGTTGTGATATAAGCAGGCATAGCAGTATACTACATGGGGCACCAAAAACAGACTCACAATGGTATTCGCTTTTGGGCCCCACCACTGATTTGTCAATTTGAATACGTGTCCATGACACCCAAGCATCATATCACCTTCAATCTGACCCAGACTCAGTGCTTGCTACGATGACCCTTTCCTGTAGGGCCAGAAATCAGGAGGAAGCTCAGCTTATGTCATTCACCTAAGCCATTCTAGTCAGGATCAATCTGACTATAGCATTTCTCAATGCTTCTTCTGCTAGCACAAAGGCAGACTCCGTGTGCACTACAGAGTAGCCCAACCCAGTAGCTTAGGTATACACAGACACCCTCTCAATACATATACATACACATATACCCCTATGCTGACCCTAGGAGAGAAATACCCAAACTAAATGCTGAGGACATTGCAGCTACTCATGACTGCGTGGTCCAATCACCAAGATAATTAAGTGCTTTGGGCCAAGTGACATCAACCCCTTCCTTATTCGGCTTGCCCTAAACATTCTGGTGGAAGCTCTCATACAATCATCTGATGTTATCCCTGCAACCTTAGCACAACAGAAGTTTCCCAAGGAGGTCTCTCTTGTGCAACACAAGGAGCCTCCTATACCCTCTTTGGCTTCAGTGACTATCTCCCTGCCCTACTGACACCATCTATATGTTTGGATTTATTTTGGGGGGATGGAGAGAGAACCTAGTTAATTCATTATGGTGGTGACTGAATTCACTGGATGTTTCAGTATCACAGACACTTTTTGCCTCAGTTTCCCCATTGATCAAAATAGGGACAATGTTGCTTCTCCCCTGGAGGCAATAAGAATGAGTTTCTGTCTGGAGCAATGAGATCTTAACAAGGGATAGAGGGAAGGGTTGTCATCTAGGCATAAGACAATGAAAAACTGGATTTCTTTTCTTCTAGTCCAGAGGTATTGAGACGTGCAAAATCTTTGAAAACTATGAAGTGTTACCCAGATGTAAGGCATCTTCAGAGAATCACAGTGCCATAGAGGGTTGGGGAGCAAAAGGACCTAAGAGGGACAGAAACTTGTCCAAGTCCCTCATTGCATTTGTCCAAGGTCCCACATAGAGTCCTCCTTACATGTCTTATTTTCTTCTTCACAGCTTCCCCAATGCTTCCTTTGAGGGCTGACACTCTTCCTATTTTGAGTTCTGGCCAAAATGTGGCCTTTTTAAGGTCTGAAAACACTTGGTTCAGCTGTTCCAAGTACTGCAGATTAGGGAAAATCCTTTAGCACAGATGCTTTGAGCTGGGAGCATTCAGGGAAATGAACAGCAACCATTACAACTGGCCCCAAGCTCATCCTTCATGAGAAGCAGGTGCTTACTCATTTACTTATGTTTGCTTGTTCTGAGAGGAAGTGGAATTGTTCATGGCCTGTATGTAGGATGTGAAAGGAGAGAAGCAATGGGATCCCTAACAAATTTGACCATGCTCCCTGTCAAAGTCCATTTGGGGCTCTGCAGGATGAGGGGAGAGCTGGAGGAAAAAGGAAGAGGGAAAGAACTGGAAGAGTTGATGGGATCACAGATATGGAGATGGAAGGAATTTCAGAGGCCATCTAGTTCAATTCCTTCATTTTGCAGATAAGGAAACTGAGGCCAAAGGATCTTAAATAATTTGATCAAGGTCATACAGTTGACAGAGCTGTGGCGGTTAGAATTCACATCCATATCTCATGACTCCAAATTCAGTATATTTTTGACTGTATCATTCTGAGTTAATATAAGGCTATTAAGTGGGACATACAGGAATGTTAACCCAGTAAGAAAGGCAGGGCAATTTGACTGCATAGCTGGGAAGGCAACAGCCTCGGGTAATGGCCCTGAAGTGGGCAACAAGGGGTCACCGACATGGGGGCATGCTCAAATCCCCACATAAAAGGAAAGATAAGCACAGTTTTCACTGCTGCTGTTTGAAAATGTAGCTCTCAAGCACTACTGTTTGGGTAGGACTTTTTAATATTAGAGAAGAAAGAGAGGAGACAGATAAGGTCTCATTATAATAAAGCAGCATGGTTTCCTTCCAGCCTCAAATACTACACCTATAGTGAAACAACAACAATACCTTTTCTATAGTTATGCCACACACATAGTCCCATAGCATGGTGGTTTCAGATGTGTGTTTATGAGCACTAAAGAATTCTACACAAGGGTCACATCTTATTTCTTCATATCTGTGCAAAAAATCAGCTATATGTCACATAAGATAACAAGACTGCTCATCTAGTTTTGAAGAGAAATATGCAGTGAGTTATTCATCTCCTGATGAGGATGAGCGGCACTGAACCACCCACAAATTCATTCTCATCTTATCCTCCTTGTACCTGTCTCTGAGCATGTTCTCATAATGTCCCTTCCTCTTCCTGGTCAATTATCTAAACTTCCCTCATACTTTAAGGCCTATTTCGATCCCAACTTCTCTCAAACCTTTGTTGAACAGTCCAGCCCACACTGACCTCCTCTCCTCTCAACTAACACTGCTCCTTACTTTCTCCTTCCCCTTTATCACGTAATATGTGTGTAGATTCATATTTGTATACATACAGCTATTCAACCCATGTTCTGTACATTTTTCTGTTATAACATCATCATTAACATCATTATCAAATATTTATTCTACACTCACCAAGTACATAGTATTTTACTAGCCACTAGGGGAGTCACATTCAAACACTCCTCCACTGTAGTGAATTATGAACCACAGTACTATTGCTGAGCTTTTTCAAACACAGGCTAAGCCTTATGAATGTTTCTCTATTTAAAAAAAAATTAAACTAATATCATCACACAGAAGCCCCAATACTGGACCAGCAAGTGCTCTGAATTGGTCTTGAATGCAACTGACAGGTTTCTTTTACCAAGAGGTAAGAATTAGCACTCCTGAGTAACTGGGACAAGGATGGCTCGGCTTCCTTGGGCCAGGATAACTCACTTTTCCCCATCATTCACTACCAAACACTAATCTAAATCAATTGGGCAGCCCCCAATCACTAACAACCACCATCTACTTTGGGTAGGGATGAGACTTGTAAACAAGCATCAATGGGGATTACGAAGCCCTGGGAAAGGAACTGAAGATTTTAGCAGGGCATAAGTGAGGGTGGAAGGAGTTCCACGAAATATTTGTGGGAATTTCAGATGCAACAAATTCATCAGAGACAGAGCACATGGAATGCTCCCCCAATTTAGATGTCCTTTAAGTTCGTAGTGATTGTGTCCACATCAGTACTCCTGGAAAAATGTGAGTTGACCTCAGTGCTTGTGAACAGCCTAAGTTAGAGCCTCAGGACAGTGGGCTTTGGGCAGGGTCAGGCTGAAAGAGGAGTGCCAATGCCCACCGAGAGGATGTTGGCAAAATGGCCAGCATGGGGCACAGCAGCCCTGTTTCTCATTTTGAAGTTTGGCTCTGACCTCCCTTTCTCCAACCTATGTTCCCTGCTTCACCACTTTGCCCAGGCTGGCTGTTCCCCAGGCCTGCAATATACTTCCTCTTTTACCTGTGCCTCTCAGAAGCCCTAAACTTTTGTCAAAATTCAGCTCAAGTACCACCTGCAACATGAGACCTTTCTTGATTTGCTCAGTTGTTAGAACTGCTCCACCAAATGACTTTACATTAATTTTTCTGTGTCTGTTCTGTGTCTCTTTCCCTCCCGCCCCCCCCCCCCACAGGGTTCCCTTCTGAATCATCTTTCATTGAGTACATGCCATTTTCCTTCCTACCTGGTTAATGTGCTTCAGCTTGTCGATAATTTGACTTATTATTGGCTCAGGATCTTTCGTTTTAATGTCATGAGTGTTGGTCAGACCTTTGGATTCATTCTTGGCCACCTGCTGGCTGTACCTAGGGAAGGGAAGGGGTTTGAGGGGAAAGAGAAAAAAAGGTATGTCACAATAGAGTCCCAAGCACTATGAGGCCCACCACAATCTTCAAAACCATACTCAGAAGGATACTACGAAACAAAAGACTTACTTGGGTGAATGAAAACTACCCTGAACTGGGAATCAGGACAGAGAAAGAGGCTGGGAAGGAGTTGGACCACAATCAAGTGCTTCAAATCCTAGTTCCCCTGCTAACTAGTTGTACAATGCTGGGTAACCTATTTCCCTTCTTGGGGCCTCAGTTTCCTCATCTGCAAAATGGCAATAATAGCACTCACATGTCCTTTGTCATGGGGCTGTTGTACTGAAACAATAATGCACAACAGGCATGAGAATTTGCTCTAAGTGGGATTGATTTAAAGGGGAGGTGTGTGTGTGTGTGTGTGTGTGTGTGTGTGTGTTTTCCTCCAGTATAAGAGAGAGAGGCTTCTGGCATGCTCTTGGCCTCTCCTTTCCCTCCCTCCCTCCCCCCCCCCACTTCCTGCAGGCCTTGTGGCTGGATTTCTTTTCAGGAGGCCTTCCCAGGCCCTTTGCCACATAAATTAAGCCCATCGGCTTCCCCCCTGGGCTCGATATGGGAAGAAAGTATATGGGCTTGAGCGAATGTTTTTAATATATTCCCCCAGGACCTGCCATAGGTCGTGGCTCAAAAGTGAAGTGACAAGATTCCCATTGAAAGCCTTACAATGATTATAAGAGCAAGTGAGTGTTGGGGGTGGAGGAGAGCAGCTAGGCATGGCCATCGTGGGGCTCAGAAGGTTCTTCCATCCCCAGCCCGCCAGGATGCTAAGAGACGAGCAAGGCTCCACCTCCGGCCAGATGCTGCTACCCCAGAATTGGTTCCCATCTCTCGGGATCAAACACACATTTGTCTTTTTCCTTTCTCCTCCATACGGTAGGAACATCAAAAGACGGTGGACTGGGGAGAAAAAAAATCTACTTTGTGGGGGAAGTTGTGTGGGGGGGTGTTAGGTTTCCCTGTGGATCCTAAGGACAAAATACCTTCACAAAGAAACTAAATGACTGAGAATACCCTATAGTCCCTCATTCACTGTGGATTTATTAATAATAATTATAACTCATTTCTATAGTACCCCAAGGGCTACAACAGACTTTTCTTACAACAACCCTTTAGGTAGGTAAAAATAACAACAACACATATTGATAGCACTTTAAGATTTACAAAGCTCTTTCCTCAAAAGAATCACATGGGAACATAAAGTAATTATCCACATTTTAAACATGAGAAAATTGAGGGACGGCGAATAATACAAACATTTATGTAGCACTTTAAAGTTTGCCAAGTATCTTCGATTTAACCATCAACATTTGCTAAGCACCTACTGTGTGACAAGCACCTACTGTGTGAAGAGCACTGGGGATACAAAGACAAAAGTGAATACAGTCCCTGCCTTGAAACAACTCACAGTCCAGCCAGAGACGACTCCTATGTACATACATAGGGATCTACAAAACAGATAGGATTTCCCAGAAGCCTTAGTTTAAGCTATTAAAGCTTAAGCCAATAAAGCTAAATGAAGAGCTACTTAAGCTAGTAAGGCTTAAAACCTTGCTAAGACTTTTAGGACATCCTGTACATAAGGCAATTTTGAGGGGAGGGCATTTTATGTACACTAGCCCATTTGACGAAGGCAGCTAGGTAGTGCTATAGTGGATGGAGGACCAGGAGTAAATCAGGAAGACCCAGTTCAAACCTGCCCTCAGATACTGCCTAACTGTGTGACCTTGGGCATTTCACCCTGTTTGTCTCAGTTTCCTCATCTGTCAAATGAACTGGAGAAGGAAGTGGCAAGCAACTCCAGTATCTTTGTCAAGAAAACCCCAAAGTGGGTCACAGAGAATCAGATACAACTGAAATGACTAAACAACCACAAATATCCCATTTGAACCTTACAGTAATCCCATGAAGGAAATGCCACTATTATTCCTTTTTAAAGATGAGAAAGCTGAGGCCTGGAGTGGTCACGTGACTTCTCTATGGTCACATGGCTAATAAGGATTAGAGCTCTGATTTTAGCATCTATCTTTCTGATTCCCAGGCCAGTGGATTATTCATCAGAGCAGGCTAGTCTCTGGCATCCTTTTTTCAGCTGCAGTAGTGTAATTGTGTTCTTGTCTATTAGCATTTCTAATCCCTAATTATGAAATTCAAGATCATCATGATTTGGGAATGTGTTCATATGATTTTCTTTGATTTCCTCCCACTGGGAGCAGAAGCATATGCCAATATTAGGAATATGCTTTGACAAACATGGTTTGCATGTCAGATGTGGGCGGGGTCCATAAATCTAATGTCTGACGTTTGGTTAACAGAAAGCCAAATGTGTGTGTGTGCGCACGGGGTGGGGTGGGGGTGGGTAGTGGGAAGGAAGGATGGTTTATTGAAAAACAGATGAAGAACACATATTATTACATTCCTTCTAAAATTGAAAAGTTGGAAATATTTGACATATGTAACTTTGAAAAGTAGTTTCTAAATATGCTGTGTGACCTTAGGTAAATTCCTCTAGTCTCTGGGCTTTATCATCTTCATCTATAAAATAATCAGAGTGGACTAAATGAACTCTAAGGACCCTTCCATTTCTGACAGATTATGATTCCTTAATTCAGCTAGTCAACAAATATTTATTAAGTGTCTACTGTGTGTCAGGCATTGTGCTAAGCACCGGAGACACAAAGAAAGGAAGAAAAAAATCAGTCTCTGTTCTCAAGGAGATCACAGTCTAATGAAGCAGATGACATGCAAATGAATATATACAAACAAGTGGTAGACAGAATAAATCGGGGCTACTCAGCAGGGGAAATCTATAGCATTAAGGTAGATCTGCAAAGCGTTCTTGTAAAAGCTGGGATTTGAAGGAAGCCAAGGAGACAAAGAGCTGGAGATGAGGACGGAGAGAATTTCGGGCATGGAATTTACTGGACAGTCCAGTGAAAACACCCAGAGCCAAGAGGTAGAAAATTAAGAAGACCAGAGCCACAGATTTTAGAGTATATGGAACAGGGTAGGAAGGGGTGAAGACTGGAAAGATAGGAGAGGACTAGGTTATGAAGAGCTTTGAACACTAACGAGGATTGGATATTTGATCCTGGAGGTCATAGGGAGACACTGGAGTTTATTGAAAATTGGGAAGGGGTGTGATGTGACATGATCAGACTTATGCTTTAAGAATAAATTTACAGTGGTAGCCTTTGGTGGGGGGAGCAGGATGCTTCAAAGAGATGTAAGGATTCATTATTTCATGGAGTCAGCTCACTGCTAACCTCCGTGTGTGTGTGTGTGTGTGTGTGTGTGTGTGTGTGTGTGTATGTGTGTGTATTCTTCCTTCGTTGCCAAAGAAGATCATGCCATCAGAGAAATAATGATATGACTTGCACTTGACTTTGTTTTGAGTGAGGGAGGGCTGTGCAGGTCACCAGCCTCACTTCTCCTCCAGAGCCATCTGAATCCAGTGATTCATCAGGATGACTGGAGATGGCCCAGGATGAGACAACTGGGGTTAAGTGACTTGCCCAAGGTTTTCCTAATGTTGAACCAATACTACATTCCTGATATGGATCCAAGCTGGTCATGGCATGTAATCTTTGTTGATATGTTAATTTAGTCTTCTTGATGGTATTTTATTTAAAATGTTTGCAGCAATACTCCCTGTTTATAATACTGCTGGAGATCAAAACAGCAACACAGCTATCTCCTATGGCTCTGAACAGCCTGCAGCTGAAATCCAATTCAACTGACTTTCTTGCTTTCTGTCCCCTCTTGTCTGGGCCTCCACCTTGTTCACATGATTCTGAACCTTATAGATGAATTCCAAATCCATAACTCTAGCAGTAATCTCTGTGTTGAGCTCTAGTCTCACATAATTTTACACTATATAGCCCAAAAGCTAGCTCAAAATCAACACGTGCAAAACAAAACCCATCATTCTTGTCTCCCCAATTCCCTTCTTTTGAACTTGTCTATCTCTGTCAAGGGCAGCATCATCTTTTCAGGCACCTAGGTTCACAACTTCAGAGTTATCCTTGACTCATCATTCTCCTTTACTCTATCGATCTACTCAATGGCAACATTTGGTATAATCCACCCCCACAACATGTCTCATCTTTGTCCCCTTCTTCCTATTCACACACTCTAGGTCAGGCTCTCATCACCTCTCACCTGGACTATTGCCATGACTTCCTAATTAGCCTCCTAATTAGTTTCCCTGCCTCAAGTCTCCCCCCCTGGATCACCATGGAGTACTGTGAAATTCCAGGCTGGATGAATCAAAAGCTAGAATTCAGGTTGCTGGGAGAAATATCAGCCATCTCAGATATGCACATAATACTACTCTGATGTTAGAAAGCAAAGAGGAATTAACAAACCTCTTGATGAGGGTGAAAGAGGAGAGTGTAAAAGCTGGCATGAAGCTTAACATAAAAAAGAAAAACTAAAATCTTGGCAACTGGTTCCATCACTTCCTGGCAAATAGGGGTAGAAGAAATGGATGCAGTGTCAGATTTTATATTCTTGGGATCAAAGATCACTACGGATGGTGACTGCAGCCATGAAATTAAAAGATGCTTGCTCTTTAGAAGGAAAGCCATGGTAAATCTGGTCAGCATACTAAAAAGTAGAGACATCACGTTGTGGACAAAGGTCCATATAGTCAAAGCTATGGTTTTTCCAGTAGTAAGGTATGGCTGTGAGAGCTGAAGTATAAGGAAAGCTGAGCTCTGCAGAATTGACACTTTCAAATGGTGGTGCTGGAGAAGACTTCTGAGAGTCCCTTGGGCAGCAAGATCAACTCAGTCAATACTTAAAGAAATTAATTCAGGCTATTTCACTGGAAAATCAAATACTAAAGCTGAAGTTTAAATACTTTGGCCACATAATAAGAAGATGGGACTTCTTGAAAGAGTCTGATGCTGTGAAAGACTGAAGGCAAAGGAAAAGGGGATGGCAGAGGATGAGATGGAGAGATAGTCATGGAAGCAACAAATGTGAACTTGGACAGACTTCAGGAGACAGTGGAGGACAGAAGGGCTCGATGTGCTATAATCCATGAGGTCACAAAAAGTCAGATACAACTGAACAAATAATAACAACCTCAAGTTTCTCTTCTCTCAACTTTATCCTACACACATCTCCCAAAATGATATTCCTAAAGCACTGGCCTGACTATGTCGTTCTCTGACTCAGAACTCTCCAATGGCTCCTGGTCACCTCTATGATAATGTACAACAAATTGCTGTTTCAGCATTTAAGATCCTTCACAACCTGGCACCTGGCTATCTTGCCAGTCTTATAGTCACACACTCTGTGCTCCAACTAAATTTGCTTTCTTTTGATTCCTGTCACATGATACTCAATTTCCTGTATCCAAGTTTTTGAAGAGGTATCTCTCAATATCTGGAATATACTCCTTTACCACTTCTACTTCTTAGAATCCCAAAGTTCCTTCCAAGTTCAGGTCTAGTGTCACCTTCATTGTCTACAAAGCCTTTCTTGAACCACCCTCACACCAGGTCTTCTTGCCCTCACCCCTCCAAACTACCTTTTATTATTTTGCATATACTTGTAGAAAGCATAAGCACATGTCATCTCTACTTCTAATTCAGTCTATTGAGATCACCTGAGAGATAAATGAGAACAGAAATTGATTCTTTTTTGATATGCAGTAGGAACTTCATAATGATCTGTACAGTCTTAAAGTTTCACCTCGTACCAAGCAAATTGGCAAAGATGACAAAACATAGGAATAGTCACTTTTGGAGGTATTATACAAAAATAGGTACATTGTTGGTGGAGCTGCGATTGAGTATGATTGCATTGGTATGGTTATACCAGGAAGTAACGTGGACTTATGCAAATAATGTGGTTAAAATACTCACTCTTCTGACCCAGATATTCCACTGCTAAGCATATGCCTCAAGGAGGTCTCTGATAAAAATAAAGGCTATCCAGGCACCCCAAATGTGGACAGCATCACTTCTTTGGAAAGCAAAGAACTAGAAATCAGATTCCCATTGATTGGGAAATAGCTAAAGCAATAGTGGTACTTGAATGTAATGGAGTAGTACTCTGCTACAAGAAATAATAAAGAAGCATGGAAAGAATTACATGAACTGATAAAGAGTGAAATAAGTAGAACCAGAAAACAATGCACCCAATGATGGTAAAAATGAAAATGGAAAGAACAGTGAAAAAACAGCTGAAGATAAATGCTGGAAAATGATAAATGCTCAAAGAAGAAATATGACAAGACCCCACCCAATAATCCTTTGCAAATGTAGGGGTGTGGTGAAGTGGGGGTCTGTGAATATGGAATATTGCCTCAATTAATTTTTTATATATTAATTTTATTAAATTTTTTTCTCTTCTTTTTCTTTTTATTCTTAGTTATAAGGGTCACCCTATCAGAGGGGAGACAGAGACAGAAATTTAGGTGATGTAAAAACAGATATCAATCAAAATTTATTTTAAAAAATAATTTTTTTTTGCTTGAATGGTATGGGATTGAACAGCCATGGCTAGACATAGGAAATGTGAGGGGAAAAAAGGTATCTAGATTTCAGTAGGTAGTAATTTCAATATCTGTCAGCAACATTTTGCATTTTGTGTTCAATTTTGAGCACTACACTTCAGGAAGGACGTTGACAAATAGGAATACATCCAGTAGATGGGGAGGAAATCATGCCAAGTGGGGATTGGTTCAGAGAACTTGGAGTGTTTAGCCTAGGGCAGTAGTTTTCAGATCTTTTTGGTCTCAGGACTCTTTACATTCTTAAAAACTGTTCAGGACCCCTGTGCCCCTAAAGACCTTTTATTTAAGTGACTAATATCTAGAATCAGCTCATAGAGGCTCATAAGAACTGAGGGTTGAATTTTCAGTGTAGCATTTACACCTCAGAAATCAGCAGTCAGGGTTTGGTTGATTGTTTCATTCATTTCTAGACTTATAGGCTATTGAGAAAATGTTAATAATGCAAATTAAACTGAAAAGTATGGCATTCTTTTGCAGAGTCAGTTGCTAAACAATTCACTAACACACTCCTAGTGATATCCACTGATATTTACCATGTTAGAAATTGAAAAATCTTAGTATTACTACAAAAATAGTTTTGATCTTAAGGAATCCCTGCAAGGATCTCATAGACCCTCCCTCCCGGGGTCCTCAGACCACACTGTAAGAAACACTGGCTAAAGAGAAACCAAGAGGGAGAACCACCTTTAAGTATTTGAATAACAGTCCAGTAGAAGAGAGATTACACTCCTTTTGCCTGTCCACAGAGGGCAAGGTTGGGGTGGAGGTGAAGATGTAGAATGGCAGATTTTAGGGGAGGAAAACAATTTCCTTACACTAAGAGCTTACCTAAATGAATGAATAAATAAATCAATGGAAAGGGCTGCCTGGAAAAGCAGTGAACTCCTCATCACTGGCAGTTTTCAAATGCAGTCTGAAAGTCTTCTAGTCAGCAAGGTTGCCAAAAGAATTTCTGTTCTGGTACAAGTTGTCCTAAAGGCCTTCTGAGGTCTCTCCTTACTCTACCACAAAGGGGAGAAATTCCTCATCCATCTTCAGAAATTGGCTACTCATCTCTCCATGGTGAGGTCTCCAAGTATCAATTTTAGGAATCCTTCCCGCCCAGGGCATGACTTGGTACTACTTTCTGCCCCCTCATTCAATTCAAGAGATATTCCCATACTTTTCCTCCTCCAAAGAGCTGGAAGATGTCTGCTAACTTGGAGATTTCACCATGAACATGGCCCCTGATGTGAGATCATTTGAAAAGTGCTTTGGTAACCCAAATACATTGTTCTATCCACATCATCAATGAACCAGAGCAAATTATGTAAGAAGAGGTAGAAAAGATTTAACTGCCAACTTAGGTTGTCAGGAAGCAAGCGTCACTAGATAACACCTCTGTTTTTGCCTATAGTTGCCAAAACATTATTTCCCTATTAAATGTTTAAGTGATAATATCCTAAAAGGCCATATGATGTGGATGTGTTACCTATCCACACAAACCTCAGTATTTTCTTTTGAGTGTGTCTCTACCTCTGTCTCTCTCTCACACATCTTTCTTGATTTTCTCTCCTGATATCCATTCCAACCCTGGCCCAGTGCTACCAACCTTACTGTTGAAACTAAATGTTTTCTCAAACTGGATTGGTCTGCCTTGAGAAACATTGAGTTCTCCAAAACTCGAGATCATTAAGTAGGGGCTAGATAACTAATTAACAATAACAGTGATTGTAATGACAATGAACATTGACATAGTAATGCAAACTTTACAAAACCCATTAAATACTTTGTCTCTTTTAATAACGTTAGCCCCAAGAAGCAGGTATAAAAGGTCATTCGCAGATGAAGAAATGGAGGTTCAGAGAAGCCCAAGGTTACACAGTTAGTATGCATCAGAAGGGCAATTAGGATGCAAGATTTCCTAAGACCAGTATTTTACCATATGTGTGTATATATGCATGTATATGTGTGTGTGTATATAAAATACACATACATTTTATGTATATCTATATGTATGTATACACACAAACACCCCCATATATCATATCTCTCTCTGGAATTTCACAGAAAAGATTTCTCTTCAAGTAAAACTTAGTCTAGACAGCTCCCACATACCTATTCCAGCAAAACCTTGACATTTTCACAACACTGAATGATGATAGAGAAATCCAATGAGATAATATGGTAAGTGATTTCTTCTACCCAAAAACTAGACAGAAAATTATCGAGAAGCCCACTATCAATAGGAAAGGGACTTGTCCACCAAAGCTGTGCCAGCTTACCAGTGAACAAGACACCTCTTGCGTGCAAAAGAAGGGACAAATGACTTCATAAAAACTGTAAGCAATGACTCAGTAGGAAAAAATTTATTTTCTACGAGGACTATATGAACACCTAGAAGACATCAAGTAAGAGGTGTTTTAAAAATTAAGAAATAAAAGCTTTCAAGGAAAGATTTGGAAGGAGAGAAAATAGTTGAAAGCGAAAGTGGTAAACTTTAGCAAAATAACTGAGTCCCTGAAAGTTAGAAAAAAATCAAAGAGAAATCAATGACTCCATGAGACAGCAAGAAATAGTAGAACAAAATAAAAAAATTGAAAAATAGATGAAAATATGATACTTTATATAAAATATAACTGACCTGGAAAACAGGTTAAGGAGAGATCATTTAAAATCAGTGGACTCTCTAAAAGTGATTAAAAAAAAAAACCTGAAAACATTTCAAGAAATGAAAACTGCTCAGATCTATAAGCACCAGAGGGCAAATTAATGATAAAAAGAATACAGCCACCATCTCCTGAAAGGAACTCTAAAAAGAAAAGTCCTAGGAACATTTTCTAGCCAAAATCTAAAGCTCTCACTTCAAAGAAAAAAATGCAACAAGTATCCAGAAAGAATCAGTTCAAACACCAAAGGAACTATAGTCAGGATCACACAAAACCTGCCAGCTTCTACTATAAATGACAGGAGATCTTTGAATATAATGTCACAAGAAACAAAAGATATAGACTGACCATCAAAAATACTTTAACTCACAATGCTAAGTATAATCCTACAAGGGGGAAATAATAGATCTTTAATGGAATAGAGGATGCACAAGCATTCCTGATGAAAAGACCAGAGTTGAGTAAGATTTTAGAAACACAAATATCTAGGTCCAGAGAAACCTAGAAAGCTAAATTTATTTGAGCACTCTGAAGGGGCTATATGATTTCTGATGATTGGGGTGCATGAAAAGAAGACCATAGAAACAGAGAAGTTTATCATCAGATAAACTTCACTCTTATCTCAATCAGACAAAGGAGAGCTGAACACACAGACACAAACACATATGTCAACAGTTTGGTGTACAAATACATCAAACTCAACCAGGAAACAAATGGGGATAGAGGCAGTTAAAAGGGAAGATAATGCCGTGGAGGGAATTGTTGCAAACAAAATAAATTTTCTGAACCTTAAGGGGTGATTTAAAAGGGTGGGGAGGGAAAGAAAAGCAAAAACCTAGACTCTTAGGAGGTGCCTTAGACAACTCTGGAACAGCTAAAAAAAAACCCTGTGATATGATTGTAATATTTTTGTGTAAAAAGTGATGAAGCAGATAATTTCAGGGAATTCTGAGTGAATGAACCAACAGAATGAAATAAGCAGAAGTCAGACAATAATTCACACGATAACAACGACATCGTAAGGACAAACAACTTTGAGAGACTTAAGAATGCCGATCAATGCCACAACCACCCAGGATTCCAGAGACCTCATGATAAAATATGTCACCCACCTCCTTGCCGAGGGGTGACAAATACTCGGGCAGGAAATACACATTTTTGTATGTGGCTACTGTGTGGATTTGCTTTGCTCGACTGCTTTTTTTTTTTTTACAAAGGTTTCCCCTTTTCTTTATCTCAGTTTATAATTTAAGAGGGTCGTCAGGGAAGAAGGACAGGTAACAATGGGGATGCAAAGAATGAGGGCCGTTGTAAGATTTTTTAAAAATGCACATAAGAGCAGTTCAGAAGGAAGCACAGACAAATAGAGCAGCTTTGAAAGCAATTGGTAGAATGTATGGTATTCTTTCTAAGAAGCAAATGTGCAATGAAGACTCATGGTTTCATATGGTTTCCTTTTGTGTTCAGCTGTATGTGTGTAGAAATGCTCTTTTTTAGTCTTTAAGATCAGAATAAAAAATAAAATTGAAAAATCCTATGCTTCTAATTATGTGACCACAGGCAAGTTATTTAATGTTTCTGGGCCTCACTTTCCTCCACTGTATAATGAAGAGTTTCGACTCATTGAACTGCAGGGGCCCTTCCAGCTCTGACATTCTGTCCTTGACTTCAATATCCCTGCAATAGTAATATAACATATGTGACATGTACTTTTTTGGAGGGAAGGAGAGTTTTACATGCCATTTGTGTTCATTTACTTGGGCACAAAAGAAATCGTTTAAAGCTGTCCCTGTAGCTTCACATTTCAATTCAGCTCAATTCAACTTAAAAATGATTATAGTCTTCCTGAGTATCAAACATTGTGCTGGGCACTAGGATACATTGTTACTGCTGGTTGCCCTGGATTGGCCAACAACACATCCCAGCCCAAGCCCCACTTAGTGGTCACTGTTTGGGCCCTGATTGGCTAGGATGGATAAAAAGTTAGGTAAGACCCATCTCTGCCCTCAGATGGCTTCAAGTCTGGTGGTAGTGGTGGGAGATAAGAAACAAAGACAATTTTGAAAAAAGAAACATTATGAGAAGTGCCTGAAAGAGGAAATAAGCAAGTATGTGACACTTAAGGTACAGATTGTTCGTGACAGGGAGGACAGTCTAGAAAAGGCTTCCTGGAAGAGGCAGTAGTTAAATTGGTATTTAAAGGCTGGAGAGGAGTCAGAGAGATCACAGAATAAAAGTAAAAAAACAGCTCACATTTATATAGTACTTTAAAGTTTGCAAAAGGAGATGTGTGTATTTATGTGTGTGTGTATACACACACACACACACACACATATATTCCTTACAACAGCCCTGTAAGATGCTATTACTATTATATCCATTTTATAGTTGAGGAAACAAGCTCAGAGAAGCAAAATAACTTTCTCTGATACAGCTATTAAGTATCAGAGGCAGGATTGGAACCCAGGTCCTCTAGACGGCAAAGGCCTATGTTCTTTCCCTTGGAAATATATATCCAAAAATATCATAATTTAAAACATTTAGGGCTGGAAGGGGCCTTAAAGGCCACTTAGTACAATCCTCTCTGTTTACAAATGTGGAAACTGAGGCCTACATTAGGGAAATGACTTGTCCAAGTCAGAATTCAAATCCTGACTCCAAGTCCCACAAGGACCACAAGAGGAAGGAAGAACACTGCCACAATTCGGAATTTTATTTATCTCCTCCTACCCCCATACTGAGTCTGGTTTTCAAAGTGCTTTACAGGCCAATGAATGCAGGTTTAGTCCCTTTTTCTAAGGACCCCATGTACAAACAGGACACAGCAAGCAGGGGACAGGGAAGCTTTTGGTAAAGGCACATTTCCCAGGATGGGTAATCTCTTTAGTTACACTTGTGATTAAAGTAATTGCAATTTTCCTCTGCCATCTCAATCCTTGCTTCTCCGAAGGGCTCTGGCATGATTCCAGCATGGAAGGCTGGCTACTGGTGAGATGGCAAGAAGATGAGTAGATGCCTCTACTGGCAGATCCTCTTAACCAGGCATTTTGTGTGCCAGGGGGAACCATTATTGTTGCCACTCTGGGTATTTCTGTGCAGTCTGATGTAGTGTGAAAGAGAACTATTTAGGGTGGCTAGGGACCTGGGATCAAGGCCCAGTTCTGCCACCAGACAACTAGGGGACTTTAGGCCAATCCCATCCCTTTAGCTGTCTGAGCCTCAGTCCTCGTGGTAAATGAAGGGAGAAGACTTGATTATATCTCTAAGGTCTATGTTCCTACATCCTGAGTTCTTCCATTGATTAGCTGTGGAAACTGAGGCAAACTCTGTCCCTCTTCTGAGCCTCAGTTTCCTCCTCTGTCAGATGAGGAGGTTAGACTTGGTGATCCTTACATTCCTTTCCAGTTCTGACCGGGACAAGAAGGCCATTCAATTCAATCCTGTCATTTTACAGATGAATGAATAATTGAATTTTGAAACATTTCTTATTATGTGCCAAGTACTGCACTAGACACTGACTAATCAGTGACAGAGTTTGAGAAGGAAAATTCAGAAAGGGTCATCTCGGGATCAATTCCAACCCCTTCATTTGACAGAGAAAGAAACTGAGGCTCAGAAGAAGATTTACCCAGTTACTCAGTTAACTGGTGGCAGAACCAGGATTTGAAGCTAGGGGATGATGATGATGATGATGACATAAAATCACTGTTCCAGAGCTGGAAAGGACCTCAGGAGCCCCTCTAATCCCACCCCTTCATTTTGTAGTTGACTAAAAGAAAGCCCAGATAGGTGACTTACTTTGTACTACACTATGCTGCCTCCCACATTCTATGATAACTGCCAAATGCTTTGAAAAACATTAACAACTTTGAAGGTCATTTTGTAATCAACAAGCACTTATGAAATACCTACTATGTGCCAGGCACTGCCATTTGACCGTGTGCAAAATGCCTCTCCCAGAGTCCTGCCTCTGGTAACCTGAAGGAAGGCAGGCAACCCTTAGCTTAAGGTCATATAGAAATTGGGGACTTTCTATCTCCACACCTGCCCTTAATAGAGATCTCTTAAAAAGAGATCTCAAATATTCCCCACAAACTTTTATTACTAATTTAAGAAGCAAGAGAAACTACTAGAAAATTCTTTTGATTCCCCGCAGGGCAGCATTTTGTAGAGACAGTGTTCTCAACAAAGCTTGGGGAGGGAAGGCTTTCATTTCATGGAGGTTTAATAGAATGGGACCCTGTACCACCCCATCCCCATTCCCAGGACGATGACGATGATGATGATGATGATGACGACGACGTTGGCTACGTTGTGGACCACGTTGCATGTGTTCACAGCTCCATCTACTGGTCCTTTGTGGCATTGCACCTATCAACCTATACTACACCAGGGGCTTTGTTCCGGATTACTGATTTCCTTTGTAAATCCTCAGGCAGCAGTGGCCATGGGGAAAGAACGGAGTCAGTTAAGGGGCATAACTACCTAGAAAAACAATGCAAACCAACCCAGGAGGGGAAAACCTCCGATGACGATCCCTAAGAAAACAATTCTTCTACAATCTAGCATGCAGCCAGAAGTGGGAGAAATAGGCTGATAATTGAGAAAGAACTGTATGCAAGGTTATTTCTGTTTCACTGAGCTCTTACGCCAAGCACAATATGCTGGAAAACCTTAAAGCACTATGTAGATGTCAAATATTATTATTCTTTTTTCATCTTTGTCACTGTACTCAGACTTGGAGTAATGAAGACCTACGTTCAGATCCCACTTTGGAAGAGAAGAGAAGGGAACAAAGAGGATCTCATTTGATCCTCTCAACAACCCTGTGAAGTGGGTGCAGTCATCACCTCCATTTTATAGAGAGAGGTAAAGTGACTTGTCCAGGGTCACACAGCTAGGAAGTATCTAAGGCTAGATTTGAACTCAGGTCTGTCTGATTCCACATCCAGCAGCACCTTTTCCACTGTGCCAGCAACTGCTTTGGACATTGACTTACTAACTATGTAATCAGAGCTAAATCACTTAAGTTCTCTGAACCTGTTTTCTCATCTTTAAAATGGGTGTAAAATACCTGTAATGCTTACTCTCCTATGAGGCATGTTGTCCTAAGGACCAAATATAAATATGTACATGTATATATATTTATATGTACATACACACACACATATAGAGCTTTGCAAACTTTCAAGTGCTATATATGAAAATATCATTAGTAATGAGCATAATCCATTACCAACCACTCAAGGATGTGTGACTTCGCCATAGTGATTAACTCCTTCCACCAATGTGTCCCTAAGCCTCAGTGGGGACCAGGGACTGGCCAGAAGGAATCCCATACCCCAAACACATACCTAGGTCTCTGTGTCCCATTCCCCATTTCAACACCCCCGAGGCTGCTAGAGGTAGATTTAGTGGTTAAGGTCCCCCTCTAATTTCCTTCCCGGGTGACAAGTTATTGCATATAACTTAGTAGATAAGTCTTTGTGAGAGGTCCAATCATTCTCCCATGGTCACAGGGTTAAAATGCCTCAAAGGTGGGATTTGAATCTGAGCCTTACTGGTCTTGCTGCTTCTGTCATCATCTTCATCATTGTAAGTTCTAGTCAAGAAAATACCAGCTGCTTCTCCTCCTTAAAGAAATGTCTGTTTTCAGAAGGAGAAGCATAAGAAAACTGGACATTCCAGAAATTAGTTAGAATAGGTTAGAGAGGAGGCATTATTAGTTAAGGAGATATGCATATTTCAGAGTGGATGGAAATTGCTAAGCCCCTTCCTGTCTCTCAAACTTGGTTTCTTCATCTATAAAATGAGGGAAATGGACTCAAGGTCCTTCACAATCTATTTCTGCCATTCTCTAGTTGTAGGATTCAAAGTTGAACTCTGAGCCAGCCTGTGGGGTGGACACTAGGCATGCATCTAGCTTCATTGTAATCCAATTGTTAACCTGGATACAAACATTTCTGTGAGGAGGGGACAGGAGATTAGTCTTGGAATGCAGTCAAAAAGGCCTTTCAACACAGAAAGGCAATGGTAAGAGAAGAGGGGAAAAAAGATGTAGCCCCCTCCTCCCCTCCTCCCCTCCCCCCCATGGTGATTGGGCCTGGAGGGGGCAGGCTGTGGTAGGAAGATTCCTGAGATTCCAGGGACCAGAGCATGAGTATGAGAGATGAAAGGAGGCAAATTCTGAAGAGGAGCCAGCAGACCAGGAGAGAGAAAAGAGAAAGCACTTCTGAGGCTCGGGGACAATGGCCAGTGGTGTGGGAAGCTGCTGAGCAGCTGCACCGGGGCTTTGAGCAGACAAAAAGGGGAGGTAGGACAGAAGGCAAGGGACAAAAATGGGGGAGGAAGGGTTTGGGGAGTGAGTGCTGGGGAGAGATGGTTAATGAGAGCTTTAGGACACAACGCATACACTCGATTCAATTAAAATGATAGAAACGGAGAAATAAAACCCCATAGTTCAAAGAGAAATCCAGGGAGAGTCATTTTTCATTCTCATTCACCCTGGAGCCATGAACCAAGGGGCTCTTCCCCAACCCACAAAACAGTGCCCATTGAAGAGGAACCAAAAAGAAATCAACTCAACCGGAAACAAGACTTTTCAATTTAAGGAACATTCATTAAGGGCCTGTTAGGGGCAAGGCCTTTTTTGTTCCCCCCCAGTTGTTAGGGCCCTCCTCCCCCCACCCCATCATTACTTTGTATTTACTCCTAAGATATTTGTTTATTTCTCTGGCCTGCCACTGTTTCCCTTAGGAAGAATATAAACTACAGGAGGGCAGGGAATAATTTTGGTTTGGGGTGTGTTTAGGAAAGAGTCGGCAGAGTAAGCAGCCCAATAAATGATATAAGAAATGAATGACAAAAGAAAAAGCTGGAAAAGTCCTTTTGTCACAACAGCCCAGGGAGTCTAAGTGCATCTTATCTCTCCCTAAGGAAACTGAGGCTTAGTGAGGTCAACTGACTTGCCTAACTGACACAGCTAGTAGGTCAACAAGCACTTAGGGCTTACTATATGCTAGACACTTGGCTAAGTGTTGGGTATAAAAGTAAAAATCAAAACAAAACCAAAAACCTTTTAATAAAAAAAAAAACCCTAACTTCAAATTCTAATGGAGAGAATTGCACAACACACACACACACACACACACACACACACACACACACACATGTGCACGCGCGCTCCCCAAAAGACCAAAAAGGAAAAGGACAAATGTGCAAAAATATTTACAGAAGTTCTATTTGTTATATCAAAGAACTGGACACTTCGGGGGTGCTTATCAATTAGGACTGGTTGACAAATTATGGTATATGTATGTAATGGAAATATGTATGTATGTATATGGTATATGTATGTAATGGAATAATACTATTGTGATACAAGAAATGAGGAAAAGTATAGTTTCAGAGAAACCTGGGAACACTTGGATGAAATGACGCAAAGGGAGGTGAAAAGACTAAGGAGAATAACGTATACAATAGCAACAAAATCCTAAGGAAAAAACATTGAAAGCCTTCATAATGAGCAGCTGCAACTCCAGAGGACACATAATGAAACGTTACCCACTTCCTGACAGAATAATGACAGATTCAAGGTGCAAAATGACACATACAGTTTTGGATGAAGCCAATGGGAGAATCTGTTTTCCTTGACTATGTATATTGGCTACATTTTGGGGGAGAGGAGGAAAGATAAAACAAATGCTTGTTAACTGAAAAAACAAGAGCTTTAAATGCCAGAGGACTTTCTATTTGATCCTAAAGATAATAAGGAACCATTGAGGCTTTGTGAGTGGAGGGTGGAGGTGTTACACAGAGCAATTTACACTTTAGAAAAAATCCCCTTGACAGCTGAATGGAGAATGGCTTGGAGTGGAGGAGAGACTTAATTCAGAGAGACCAGTTAGCAGGCTAACAGGACCATAAGTGAGAGATGATTAGGATGTGTATTAAGGTTGTGGCTACTGGGATGGAGAGAAAGGGATATAGAAGAGAGATGTTTAAAAAGTAGAAACAGTAAGATTTGGCAATGGATTGAATAGATGGGGTGAGAGTATGGCACCAAGGGTGACCCTGAAATTGAGGATGTGAGCCTAGGTGATTTGGGAGGATATACTAGAGAGTAATGGGAAAACTGGGAAGCACAGAGGTTGGGGGTGGGAAGGTAATAAGTTCTGAGATGCCTATAGGGCATCTAGCTCAAGTTGCCCAAGAGGCAGTTGGAGATGTGTGGCTGCTGCTTAGAAAAGGGATTTAGACTAGATATATAGATCTAGGAATCATCTGCATACAGATGATGATTGAACCCATGGCAGGTGACAAGATTACCACATAAGGCAGTACAGAGGAGGGGTGAGGAACCTGTGGCTTTGAGGTCACAAGTTTTGTTCTGTAAAATTTGGATTCAATCCAAAGGCCACATTTAAGGATCTGGAAGGTCACATGTGACTTCAAGGCCTCAGGGTCCCCACCTCTGTCGGGTGAAAAGACAAGGGAGGCTAGGACACAGCCCTGAAAGACATCCATGGTTAGAGGGTTTGCCACAAATGAAAAACCAGCAACGAAGACTGAAAAGGGGCTGGACAAATAGAAAAATCAGGAGAGAACGGTGTTATAAAAACCTATAAAGGAAAGACTATCCAGAGGAAGGCAGTGGTTGACAGTGCTGAATGCTGCAGAAAGGTCAAGAAGGATGAGAATGGAGAAAATGTCATTGGATTTGGCCACCAAGGGATCATCGGTCACTTTGCAGAAAACAGTTTCAGTTGAATGATGAAGTTGGGAACCAGAAGCCATTGAAAGGAGAGGAAGTAGAGGCATCAATTGTAGAAGATTTTATCAGAGTGTAGCCACAAAAGTGATAAGAGATACAGGATGACAGATAGTCTGAGGAGTAGCATTCAGCTTCTGAAGGATAGGAAAGACATGGGCATATTTGTAGACAGCAGGACATGAGCAAGGAGACAGAGAAAGGCTGAATATTAAAGAGAATGCGTGTAAGAATGGGCCAAATTTGCTGGAGAGATCAGGAAGAGAACAGATCAAAGACACATGGAAAAGGGTTTGCATTGGCAAGGAAAAGGAGCACCTCTTCCTCAAAGGCTGGAGTCAGGGAGGAGATAGTGCAAGTTGTCCAAATGATGTAAGTACGATGAGGAGGGGAGATGGGAGCTTTCAGCAAATGGTCTCAATTTTTTCAGTGAATTATGATTTGAGACCCTCAGCTGTGAGAGTAGGGGAAGTGGGTACCATGTGAGGCTTGAGAAGAAATCAGAAGGCCTGGAACATCCCTCTCTTCTCTACATTTCCAGCTGTGTAAAAAGGAGCAGAAAAATCAATCAGAGAGAAATGGATGCTGCACTGAAGGCCCAGTTGAAATTAAAGGTTACAGAACATAACTTCATAGTGGTCCCCATCAGCAAGGTTTTGTCTTTTCTTCTGGTTCTGTTCAACAGCATGTGAATAAGAGTCAAGGAGTCAGATGGTCAGAATAATCTAGGGTTGGGGTTTGGCAAGGTATGATGGGTAATAGGCCAAGTGGACAAGGAAATCCAGAATGGAGGATAATGTAGGGTTTAAATAGTTCCCCAAGGAGTCAAGAAAAAAAAACAAGGGAAGATCAGACAGTGCAGGGCTGATGGTCCGAGAAAGAACTTAGGGGTAGAAGGAATGGAGGTCCCGATGAAGATGAAGAACAGGGTTGAAAGCTCTAGGAGAAGTTGGGCTGAGAAAAGATTATTAGCACATTGTTCTATCATCTTCAGGCTTTTTTGGCTTTTCCACCATGCCCCTGAGCAGGTAGCTGCCCTCTCTTTCCTGCTTCCTTTGGTCTGTTGTCTTCCTCCATTAGACTCTAAACTCCTTGAGGGAAGTGACTGTGTTTCTTTTTTTCTATTTGAATTCTCAGCTCTTAGCTCAGTGCTTGGTACTTAAAAAAGCTTATTGACTATTAAATCCTTATTGAGAAAAAGGAATTTTTGAAATCAGAGACATGAAAGCGGTATACTTGTGGGTCTTGGCAAAGTCAAGAATGTGACCATTTCTGTGCTTGACTATAAGGGCTGGATGTCCCACTTCCTAGAAGCTGTGGCAGTTACAAATCGACACCCCCTAGGAAATAGGAGGATTCTCCATTCGAGCAGTCTCTCAAAATCCAGAAAGACTAACTCCGAAAGAATAGATTGTTTTTAGACAGAGTCCCAGTTGAATCTCTCTGGTTTACCTTTATTCCATCCTCAGCATGGAGGCAACTGGGCTTCAAGATCCCTGTCACTTTAGGGGGCTCCATACATCCCAGGTTCCTCTCAACTGGCAGATATTTTCCTCCTGGAATAGTAAGACAAATTCTTTCTAGATAGGGCTTAAGGGACCATGGGGTGGAATTTGAGGGAGATGTCTCATTTTTCTGTGTCCGATTCTTCCGGTCCAATTTTGGGGTTTTCTTGACAGCGATACTGGAGTGGTTTGCCATTTTCTTCTCCACCTCATTTGACAGAAGAGGCCAACAGGGTAAAGTGACTTGCCCAAGGTCACACAGGAAGTAAGTGTCTGAGGTGGGATTTCAGTTCAGGAAGATGAATCTTCCTAATTCCAGGCCCAGTGCCCTGAACCACCACCTAGCTGCCCCTAGGATACTACTTGGAGTATGGAAAATGGAAACAGCAAGGTTCCAGGAGACAAGCACTTAGAAGCTTCTAGAATCAGAGACCCAAAGTTGGAAGGGGATCTTAGAAGTTGTTGAATCCTACTCCCTCATTTCAGAAAGGAGGAATCTAGGCTGAGTGGTTAAGGTCCCATAGTAAGTTGGGATTAAAATTCAGGTCATCAGCCTTGAACTCCAGCTTCAAATAGGCCAAATCCATCTGGCATGGAGTGAGTGAGTCACTTACCTAGAACAACATTTCCTAGGTGAATGGCTGCTGATTTCCATTCCTCCCCTATTTTCAGTCCTCCTTTCTCCACTCCCTACCCTCTAAGGTAGAGGATATTCAACATATACATACCATAACTGTGGCAAATAATGAACAGAATTTCATAGCCTGCCACCAACACACATACACACATACACACACACAAACACACACACACTTTCTAAAGATCTCCTGTAGACCTTTGTCATTTCTTACTACTTAGAGTGCTCAAGAACCCCTGGAAAAGCCACCCCAGGTAACTCAAAGTCCAGAAGTTGTCATCTTGCTAATCTAATCTAATCACAGAGAAAAGGACAGACTAAGTCAGGGAAAACATCTGAATTAGAAATCATATATATTTAACACAATTTAATTTCTTTAAAACAGCACAAGCTAACTGCCCAAAGTTAGTAAGTAGAGATTCAATGGGCCTGTCTTAATTCTCAGATAAGGATCCTTTGTAATAATCACATTGTTTTGATGCAAATGGATGCAGCAAGTAGGCTGAATATTCCTCCCCCCAATCTGGTGTACATTATCTATCTGCCTAACAAACTCTCTTCTCTAGACAGTGCAAAGATGAGCCTTCACTCAATTCCAAATTCACAGGGTCTGAATTAATGAGGGTTACTGTAGTGAAACACTCTGATTACATTTACTAAGAACCCAAGCAGGGAAATGGTAACACATTGAAACTTGGCTGATTCTGTTTTTAATCAGACTGTAATGTAACCCCACTGAACCATCTCTTCACGTCAGATGTGCCATCTATTGAACAATCGACATGGATTGTTGTTTGTTTTTTTTTCAGAGAACTAATATCTGACGATAAAACATTTGCAAGTCTGGAATGTCCTTGACTTTAAACTTAATGCAGACATCTATGAGACAGTCACTCATACATTCTGGTAAATATCCTTGAATTACTGAGTCAACAGCAGTTATAGCTATGTCACGAGCTAGATCAACGCAAATGGAAAGTACCAATGTTGCTAACATTATCACTAACAGACGTTTTAATTAGCTTGAAGAGATAGCCAACCACCCATCCACTCAACAAGTGGGGAAGGGAGAAATCACAGGGACATATGTCATATAAGTAAATGCGCAATAAGTATTTTTGCTGTCTAGATACATAGTTTTCATCAGTGTAAAGAATTCTTGTTGTGGAAATATTTGCCAATGATGCACATGGACAAATCATCTGTAACTGATGATCTCAGAGAGATACCTGGAGCACCCAGAGGTGAAGTAATTTGTCTGTTGTGGTAGGAATTCTCAGTCACAGAGGCTGGGTTGGTTCAGTCTCTGAGACAGCATCATATGGTTATGGGCACCCCCAAACTGGTGAAGTTTAAGCAGGAGAGGACAGTCCTAGTGGTTAATGGGTCAAATACAGCAAGTAGGGCAAATAAGCTTTCTGGAGATGGTGTGAAGAGACATGAAAACTGACCCTGCCCTAGATGGGTAGAAGGTGATGATCCTTCTCTCTAAGGAGCACTGAGTGTGGTTCTTGAAACAAGGAACTTAAAAAGAGACTTTCAAAAAGAGATTGTAAGCCTCTACAAGAGCTATTAAAACTGAACTGGGGCATCCAATTCAGGGTAGTAAGAGACTTCTTGTCCCACCCCAAATTAAGACAGCCCTTAAATCCTCATTATGGCCCACCCAAGATTAAGACATCCCCTATGTTCCCCACTCCACTTTCCGGTCCCAACCGGTCCCAAGTCACCTATCTCTGAATTCAGACTTGAGGGACGTGGAAGACGTGGTTGAAGTTCTCTCGAGGCTCAAGCCACCTTAGCTATAGGACAATGAACTTAGAGGTCATATGCTCAAGTCGTGGTAATCTGGAGGGGGGCAGTGGAATGCTGCCCAACATTTAAAAGGCTACTTGATACAAGTATCCAGGTTACCTCCACATTAGAAGACCCTCAATAGGTCCCTGGGGCACCTTGGTTTCCATCAAGGACTAGAGTGGGCTAAACACTTAGACAACTATCATCCTTGCTCCAAGGAAAGTAAATGGAAGACTCCCATTGAGTCATGGCTACGATGGCCAACCAGGGTGACTGTATTGTGTGAATGAACGTTACCAGCTCTTCGGAGCTGGCATCTTATACAGGCCTTTATAACAGCCACTATGCTAGTTATTGTGGATGGGCCAAAGGGTCTTGGAGTTTTCCAAACTATCTTACGTGGTTAATACCAAACAACATATGTAAGCTATTTCCTCCACAGTGATGGAAATGAAGGAGGCAGGGGCACCAACTCCCTTTATAACAGCCCCTTAGGTCCAGTGAGGAAGGATAGCACATTGTGGTTTAAGGGGTAAATTAAAGGCTCCCTTCTTTGGGGTGAGGACCAATAGAGACATTTTCCGGATGCTTCTCCCCCTACAGTTGTTTGTGGGGTATGGCAGCAACCATCAGCGCTATCATATAACCTCTGTTGAACCTAACAATCAGGTTGACTCCCTTAAAAGAAGAGCAGAGCTTGAGGAGGAACAATATTGCTCTTCTAGACATGGAGGTTATGATGCCATGCCACAAAGGATGAAGGGTCACTTGATCCCCCTAATTAAAGATGAAATAGCTACTTAATATAACAGCTATTTCATAGGAAGTAGCTGTAGTTATAGATAGAATTCATATAGCACTTTAGAGTTTGCAAAATGCTTTCTGTATGTTCATTCATTTGATCCTCAGAACAACCCAGTGTTATTAATTATCCCCATTTTATAGATGAGAAAATGGAGTCAAACAACAGTTAAGTGAGTTGTCCAGAATCATATAGACAAAGTATTTGAGGAAAGTTTCAAACTCAGATCTTCCTGATGCCAACATCTGTACTCTGTGTACTATATCACCTGTGCCTGTGCATTGGTGCTCCTGGTACTCATGAGAGCACCCAGCTCTGAAAGACCAGTATGGCATGATTCCAGATACAGATCAACCTACTTCTTCCTGGCTGTCACAGTGGCTCCTTTCCCTATCCCTAGGGTAAGAGGGTGCCCCTTACTCCAGTTGATGGCTATTGACCCTGCTGGACGAGTTTGAGCTACCGCCAGAGCATCCACCATCAAAGCTCTCACCAAACATATTCTCCTTTCCTCTGGATCCCCCTTTCTTGGGCAGCCACTTCACCATGAGGAAGGACTGAGATTTGTCCAGTCACCATTGCAACTACTGGGTTTTCTACCTCCTATATCATCGTTAGGCAGCTAGTACTGTTTAATGCTGGAACAGGCTCTTGGAAGGACAGCTTCATCATCATGTGCCTGACTATAAGGGCTGGATGTCCCACCTCCTAGAAGCTGTGGCAGTTACAAATTGATGCCTCCTAAGAAACAGGAGAACTCTCCATTCTAGCTGTCTCTCAAAATCAGTCTCCAGGAAGACTAACTCCAAAAGAACAGATTATTTTTCAGACAGAGTCCCAGTTGAATCTCTCTGGTCCATCCTTATCCATTCTTGTCATGGAGGCACCTGGGCTTCAAAGTCCCTGCCACTTCAGGGGACTCTATATATCTTTGGGGTAAATACTCTGGCTCCTCTCAACCGGCAGATATCTTCCCCCTGGAATGGTCAGACAACTTCCTTTTAGGAAGGGCTTAAGGGACCATGGGGTGGAATTTGAGGGAGATATCTTATTTTTCAATGACAGGTCGAGGCAAAACTATTTTTGCGTAACTTTGGTGACCGTAAATTTACCTGGATGAAAGGGGATACCTTATTGGTCTTGGTAGTAATCGGGATAAATGAGTAGGAGAGTTCTTACCTAGCTTCCATGTGGAATAAGAGGGGAGTCCTTCAGCAGAGGCCTCTAAAGAGGAAAAGAGTTGATATCAATCCCCTTGGAGGGCTCCCAGGGAGAGAAGGTTATGGTTTAAGGGACTGGGAAAACTGAGTAGGTGATAGGGGGCAAATCTTAGCATTAACTCAGCTCTTCCTCAAAAGAGGATGCATTTAAGAGGGCAATGACCTCTCAGCTACCTAATCAGCTACCTGTTGAGCCTGACCTGTGCTCTGTGGCTATGTTTAGAGGGCCATCACCTGCCATGTGTTCTGGTACTGATCATGTTCATCAACATTACATTTCCTTGAGCGATCTACTATGAAGGACCCCAAATGTCACCAACCACATGGAAGAGCCAGGACCCAGAGAAGGCAAGCCATGGACTCCAAGTCTTCATTCTTTGTAGTTTACATTTGATCACCCTGATACTGTACTCCTTCAGAAGACTACCACATTGTTTGGTTTCCTTTTGTCTTCAGGCCTCTGGTTTTCTTTTATCTGTACTAAACTCTTTCTTTGAGGCTGCCTATGCAATGCTTCTCATATCCCTGAAGTCAGGGTTGTCTAGCAATGACTCTAGGCCCACCTATGTGGTGGAAATTCTTCTGCAACAGGGATTGGCAAACTATGGCCCACTGGCCAAATCTGGCTCACTGCCTATTTTTGTATAGCTCATAAGACAAGAAGGGTTGTTATATTTTGAATAAATAGAACTTTATTTACAAATGTAGAAAACATTCTTAACTCATGGGTTGTATAAAAACAGATGGTGGGTCATATTTGACTTGTAGGCCAGAGTTTGCTGACCCCCCTCCATTCCCCACTTTATAAGACCTTTTAGTCACAAAATGATAGGGTGATGGAGAAGCAACAGCTATTTGATTGTGATGATATAGGATGGGCTAGTTTTCCCCTAAGAGTCAGAGAAACTGTCTCTGGCACTTGATTGGCTCAAGACACTATACGTGGAGCCATGGACATGGCTTCCCATTCATCTATGGCAAAAAAGACCAGCCTATAAAGAATTAGGACTTATTCCTAAGACTAGACTAATGTCCCATTTCCACGTAAGTCAACTCACTCATATGACCAATGCACTTATGTATGGAGATGAGGGGAGTTACAGCTAGCTGAACTAACCCTGGAGCTTTGCTGAGTATCCTTTCCATGCTATTCTTAAATAAACATTTTTTTGTTAACTGTAGAGTGGTTCTATGAGGGTCGCATTTTGTAGCAATCCTGATTCTGGACCATAAAACTGGCCTTAATCAGGCCTGGTCCAGAATATCTTTTGTTACCCAGCCAGCATGTGTTAGGGACCATGCTTGAACCTGGTATACATGAACTATATTACAACTAAAAATGCAAAATAAAGTGTTAAGAATATAGAAAGGTACACAGTGCTATGGGAGGCCTGGGGAAGAAAAGGTTATTTATGTCTATATTATGGACAGCTAGGTGGCTCAGTGGATAGAGCACAGGGCTTGGAGTCAGGAATATCTGAGTTCAAAGCCAGATTTAGACAATAGCTAAGTGACCCTGGACAAGTTACTTAACCTCTGTTTGCCTCAGTTTCCTCATCTGTAAGACAGGGATAAAAATAGCAACTACCTCTCAGGGTTGTGAGGATTAAATGAAATAATAATTATAAAGTGTTTAGCACAGTGCCTGGCACGTATTATGTAAGCATCACTAATTAAAGTTATCACACTGATGATGATGATGAGGATGATGATGATATGATGACATAGGGGAGTGGAAATTTTAAAAGACTTTTTACAGGAGGTGGAATTTAAGTAAAGTTTTGAAGGATGAATAGCTTTCCACAGGCCGAGAGAATGAGGGCAAGGCAAAAGGGGAGAAATGCCATTTCAGGCACAGGACAGCGTCATAGAAATGGGAATCAATATTAATCGACAAGTGCTAAGTATGTGCTAGGCACTTCACTAAACAGCGGGGATACAAAGGAAAATAAAAGCAGCTCCTGACCTTAAGAAGCTTAAAATCAACTGGAGGAGAAAGCAGGTCAAAAAGAAGACAGTACAAGACAGACATACAAAAGAAGGAGATCTCAGAGAAGAAGGTTCCAGCAACTGAGGAGACAGGACAAGGTCACTTGCAGAAGGTGGGTTTGAGCTGAAGTGGGGAGGGAAGCTGGGGATTCTCTTAGGCAAGGGTGAGGAGGGAGGGCCTTTGGGTAAGTTCTCAAGAGGGGAAGGTTTCAGGGGAAAGACAATGAAGACATTTAGTGTGAAATATCCCATAGGTAGTTGGTGATATGAGAATGGCACTCAGGAGGAAGACAAGACTGGACATATCAATCTTGGAAACATCTGCAAAGGAGTCATAACTGAACTCATAGGAGATGATGACATCAAGTGAAAGAAAAAAAGAGTACTCTCGGTAGAGCAATGGGGTACCACTACAGCTCATGGATAACCCAGCAACAGTTTCTCCCAAAATAAATCATGTAACTTTCAACTTCCCAGGGTCATACGCAAATTTCCAGTATGGAGACGATGGACATTTTCTTCTTACAAACCCATCATCACCTCGTTTTGGGCATCCTAATGCATCGACTGGCTAGCTGCTAGTTGTGAGGCATTTACCACACCCAAATATCAGGGTTTTCATGCTCCAAAAGCATCTGTTGAGACTTTGACCTTCATTTTGGTACTACATCCTTACCTGGAGCAGGACCAGACAAAGTCTTTGTCCACAACTCCATATCTTACCATGCCCCAAGTTGGGGCACTTAGCCTACCTCACAGAAGGGCTTCGAGTCTGGTTGACTCTGAGCACCATGGAAAGAGTTTGATTTTGACTTTGTAGACTCTGAGGTGCTAGTAGGACACCCAAGTGAACATGTTTAGAGTCCAGCTGCCAAAGCCTAAGCATGGAGTTGTGGATACAGGAAATTGAGTGAATAGAAGGCTTTTGCATCCTGAACCTTTGTGACCCATTCCAGAGGGAAAGTCTTTACCAAGAACATTTAGAGTTTAGGGACAAAGTGTTAATACAGCAGAGGGGAAATGAAAGGATTGCATGTGGAGAGAAAGGATAATTCATATGGTTCAATCAAAGGCCATCATGCTTTCCTAAGAATTTTGAAAAGTATTCTGTGCAGAAACTGGAGCTAATAGACCCCCCTCCCTCCTTTCTAGAAATCCTTCCTAGGGCCCTGAATCCAGAGAGCAGACAACCAGCTGAGTAAATCTTTGTTCAGTTAAGAGAATGACATTTCTGGGCAACTGTGAATGTTGCACCAGAGATGTAGCACAGGGGTCAGGATTGAAATCTCCAGGCCAAAGCCCTAGGCCAAAGCCTGTGCCAATGTCACAATGCCCCTGTGCTTTATAGTCCTATTTATTCCCTATCCATTTTTAAGGTCTAGTGGCCTCTGCTACAGCTGTTGCCGTAGGGGCAGGAGAAGGCTCAGGCAGGCAAGTAGCAAGAAACTGAGTATGAAGACTCTCTTTCATCATTCATGGACCACCCTGTGATGTGAGCCCCCTGGACTCTGGCACAACTGCTTTGGTAGCCCTGGAAATACATAATTGGTACCACTCGTAAGGGTCACTACACTCTTCCAGGAGGAATACCTTTCCCTTCTATCTGCTCCAAAGTCTAATCATACAGCCTGCATCTTTTAGAAGACAAAAAATAAAAATTTTAAAAAACTACCAACCACTCAAGTCATGGGAACCAAAGAGAAGGAAGCCCTGAGAAACCACATCCACTTCCATATAACATACTAAAGCCTACTCTTCTCTCTCACTTGATTCAGTGGGAGTCATGCTAGGCCACTGCCTAATGTCAGGGTAGGAGATGGGGTACTAGCCTTAAAACATCAACAGGCCTCTTTTATTTGGCCATCTCATCAGTTTCCATGGACTCAATGATCATCTCTATGCTGATGATGTCCAGATCTATCTCTCCTAATCTCCAACTTCCTATTGGACATCTCCCACTGGAATTCCCAAAGATATTGTAAACTAACCCTGTCCAAAATCAAACTCAGTATCTTTCCCCCTAAGCCTTCCCCCTCTTCTTAACTTCCCCATGACTATCAAAGGCACAACCATTCTTTCTATCCCAAAACCTAGGCATCATACTCAACTCCCCTCACTCTCTCATTCTCCTGCCCCATATCCAATCTATTGCCAATTACTGTCAATTTTACCTTCTTAACATCTCTTATATAAACTCCTTTCTCTCTCCTGACACTATCACCTACTAGAGGCCCTCATTACCTCATGCTCAGACTATTTCAATTGTTTTCTAACAGGTCCCCCTCCTTTGATCTTCCTAAAACACAGAATGGAACATGTCAATCAACTCCAATGGCTCCCTATCACCTCTGGGAACAAATATAAAATCTTTGATTTGGCCTCCTCCCACCTTTCTAGTTTTCTTACACCTTAACCACCCATATACTCTGTGATGCAATGACAATGGCCTTCTTGCTGTTTCCTCAGATAAGACAATCCATATCTGGACTCTGGACATTTTCCCTGGCTGTCCCCTTGCCTAGAACACTTTTCCTCCTCACCTCTGCCTCCTGGCTGCCCTGGCCATCTTCAAATCTCAGTCAAAGTCCACTTTCTACAGGAAGGCTTTCCCAGTCTTGCTTAATCTTAGCTATTTCCCTTCATTGCTTATCTCCAATGCATCTGATTATAGCTTGTTCATACACAGTAGTTTGCTTGTCATCTCCTTCACTAGATGGTGAGCTCCTCAAGAGCAGGGACTGTGCTTTGTCTTCTCTGTATCTCCAGCACTTAACATAGTACCTGGCATATAGCATGTAATTAATAAATAATTCTTTACTGACTCTGTGGTCATATTACTTCATTATAGATCCTGCATGAAGTCTCTAACCCTTTGGGTGTAGAATCACCTGCAGGGTTATTAACAGGCCATCAGCTGATGGCCTCCATACTCTACTGTCTGGGTCTACATGGGCACCCTGCCTCTAGGCTCTCTGCTTCCCCACCTGCCAGACCTCCCACTTTGATGAATTTATGGGCCCAGTGGTGCAGGTACTCCAGCCAGTAGTAGGGAGATTACATCCCATCTTTTTCTCTCGTACCATTTTATTCTAGTCCATGTAATTAAAAAAAAATCTTCCATAGAGAAGCCACTCAGCTCACTGCATTCCTTCCCCTGGTCTTGTAATAAATCTCAGAATCTCAGAGTTGGAAGAAACCTCAGTGACTGTCTAGTCTAACCCACATTAGAAAAAGACTCTCCATTACATCACATCAGAAAAGTGGTCACCTGGTCTTTGCCTAATAACCTTTGGGGAGAAGGGCCCCAGTACCTTCCAAAGGAACTCATTCCCCTTTTTGAGGAAGTCCCTCTCCTCCAGAACAGCAAGCCTATATTTTCTTTTTGTAGGGCCCCTCGCTCTGACAAACATAAGGTGGCTCATCCCCCTTCCACCAGATAGTGTGGTTTCCTAGTTTCCTAGTATCTAGTTTGTGGTTTCTCTCACTCTTTCTGTGATGTATACAAAGATGACTTTGTGCAGCTCTGCCTCACTTAAATTCTCTTCGAGATTGAAGGACAAACAACAGCAAAGATCTCTGAAAGGAGACTCAGTCTGGTGTAGTGGCGTAGTGGAGAGGGTCTAAGAGTCAGAATGACAAATACTGCTGTGAGCCTAGTAGTGTTCATCTCACAGCTGTGGAGAGCAGCCCCATACTTTGGTAAAGGGAATTTCTTCACCAGAAGTTCAGTATACAAGTGAATCACAGGTTTTACCCAAAAAATAGATTGGGGAGCCCAAGTCTGGGTGTGCGTGTGCGTGTGTGTGTATGTGTGTGTGTGTGTGTGTGTGTGTGTGTGTGTGTGTGTCATTTGCTTCTTGAAACATGGCAACTGCAAGGGTCATCCTTCCTCTGGAAATGCAAATGGACTAAAATTACATGCTAGAGAACACAAGTATAAACATACAAAGACGTAGCCGAAGTGAAGAGTTTTGCTCTTGGGTTGGATCCTTGGGTATCCAAAGTTTATTTTGTTTGTATGTGAGTCACTAATCATGTCGAATCTTAAAGGAAAAAACTATAAGCATCTCCAACAGAGGGCCTTTATCCTCAATAGAGAGAACCCCCAAAGGCTATCCACTGAACAACAGTAAGGCAATTTAGAGATGGAGACCTGTGTCACAGAAACTGGTTCTTATCCTGTGTAGTTTCAATTACTTCTGGCTTTTCCTCCCTAAAACTAGTTGAGAATGTCTTCAATTATAACTTCAGAGGAAAGAGTCCACCAGGGCCCAAAGGCCCCCATAATACTTGGGATCGTAAATGAGATCCTTCATATCCCTATTGTTAACCAAACCTGATAATGAAGCGACTGGTAGAGCACAGGATAGACTCTGAGCTCAGATCTGGCTTCAGATATTTACTAGCTGTGTGACCTTGGGTAAGTCACTTAATTTCTGTCTGCTTCAGTTTCCTCAACTGTAAATGGGAACAATAATAGCACTCTCTCTCAGGGTTATTATTAAGATCACATGCAATAATATTTATAAAGTGCTTGGCAGACTTAAAAGTCTACTATCTGCTTGGCATTGTGTTAAGTACTATTTTACACTGAAAAAACTGAGGCTATGAGAAGTTAAATGAGTTACCTAGGGTCACAGAGCTAGTAAGTTGGGATCTATGGTAGGATCTCAATTCAGATCTTCCTGATTCCAGTCCCAGGATTCTATTGACTGTGCTACCTAGCTGTCTAGAGCTGTATGTATATCTGCATGTGTGTGTATAATGTATATGTATTTATATCTGCTTTAAAGTGACATATACATCAATATCTCTAAGTAATGTTTATTATAGCTATAGTGCTAGAGAAGGAAATGGCAAGCCACTTCAGTATCTTTGCTAAGAATACCCCAACTTGGGTCACAAAGAGTCAGCCACTACTGAAACAACTGAACCATGATAAACAATAGCTATGGATGAATTGAAAGCCAAAGTCAAGGTGGACAGGAGAAATATCAACAATCTCAGATGTGCAGATGATACTACTTGGATGAGAAAAAATGAAAAGTAATTAAGAAGCTTCTTGAAGAGGGTGAAAGAGGAGAAAATGAAAGCTGACTTGAAGCTTAACATCAGAAAAACTAAGACCTTGGCAACTGGTCACATCACTCCTGGCCAGTAGAGGAAGAAGATGGAAACACTGCCAGATTTTCTATTCTTGGGCTCAAAGATCCCTACAGATGGTGACTGCAGCCATGAAATTAAAAAAAAAAATGCTTGCTCCTTGGAAAGGAAACTATGGCGAATCTGGACAGTGTACCAAAAAGCAGAGCTATCACCTTGCTGGCGGAGGTCAGTACGGTCAAAACCATATTTTTTCTAGCAGCAACGTATGGCTGTGAGAGATGAACTATAAGGAAAGTTGAGTGCTGCAGAATTGATGCTTTTGAATTGTGGTGCTAGAGGAGACTTGAGAGTGCAAGGAGATCAAATCAGTCGATACTTAAAGAAATTAATTCGGGCTATTCACTAGAAGGTCAAATGCTGAAGCCGAAATACTTTGGTCACATAATGAGAAGAGGGGACTCATTGGAAAAGACCTTGATGTTAGGAAAGATTAAAGGCAAAAGGAAAAGTGGATAGCAGAGGATGAGATGGATACAGTGTCATGGAAACAACAAACATGAGCCTGGACAGACTTCAAGAGATAATGGAGGATAGAAGGACCTAGCAAGCTGTGGTCCATGGGGTGACAACTAAAAGACTAAAGAACAACAAATTACCACTTGTGCTATGTACAAAGAACAGAGCTAAGCGATGGTGATATAAACAGAAGGGTCACAGTTCCTGCCCTCACAGAGCTCACGCTGTAATGGCGGAGACAACAGCTAGGGAAGGTTTCAGCAGCATGTCAGATAGAAAGTCCCACAGTCCTTAGGGTGCAAATGTAAGACCTCTTCCTTAACGTCATTTCCGCTGATAAAATCCCCTCACTTTCCAAGGTTGAGCCATTTGATGGGGCCAAGGACCTTGGTGCCAAGAGAGCATTTAGGGTTAGGGCCTTCAGTAGCTGTAGCTGTTTGTAGCACCTGCAGGGGCAGTGAGCAGGCTGCATCTCTTTCCAAGGAGGGCACTGGACTGGAAGCACCACTATTCTTAAGACTATTGGGTTCAGGGCCCTGAGATGTAACCATTGGGATGTGAGGGGGAGACTGTGGTCAAGGCAGCAGTGGCATTATCTCTCTGGTACATGATGCCTCCTGTCTCTCCCTCACGGTGCCTGGCTGCTTCAGGGCTTTCATGTCAAGTTAGATGATGCAGTGGATAGAGTGTTGGACTTGGAATCAGAAAGACACAAGTTCAAATTCTGACTCAGATCCTAACTATCTGTTTGACCCTGGGCATGTCACAGAGTCTCCTAGTCTCAGTTTCCTCATCAGTAAAATGGAGATGATAATTCCCACCTACCTCACAGGGTTGTGAGATTCAAATCAGATAACCTATAGCCAGATAGGCTAAGACTTAGACTCCTGAGCGTATTTTGCTCATGATACAGGCCCTCTGAGTGACCAAATTTCTAAGGCATAGAACAAATAAAAGATGAGTGGTCCTCATGGACAAAAAGTGGGTGCTGGGAAAACTCAACAAAGCTAAAGACAAATGACTATTAAAGAAAGAGATCTGTAGAATATAAACATCTATAGAGATACTAAATAAAATTGCCCCAGCCATGCCCAGGAAGATAATCAGGACAGAAAACAACACGAAATTTACTCTTGTCCTGAAAATGTACAAATCATTATACTCCTTCCCCTTGGTCCACCTGTCCACGTTTGTATCCTTGGGTCTTGATACTTCCCTATCTATAGCCTGTCTTTTGATGATGTCCTCAATGGTTGGAAGGCATCGGTTTTCCTTGGTGATGGATACAGGGGTCAAAGAGGATTAAAGGTAGCGCTCTTGAGTGTAGGTAGCTTTGTTCAGCAATCTCACTGGGGGCTATGTGGTACTGAGGGGCCTGGGAAAAGGGAGAGAGTGAGTCTTTTTTTAAAGGCTGAATTATATGTATCTCACTGAAAGTTTAACAGCTGAAGACACATAGAAGCAACCCTGAAAAATCTTTAAGACAGCACCACAGCGCACATACCACAGCCCCAAAGAAATCCAGATGAGGCTAATAAGAATCACGCCACACTTCTAATGGAAACAGACCCAGGGATTCCATTCTACTCACTTTTAGTTTGAGTTTCTGGGAATAGTAAGTGGGAGAAGTGTCATTTCTAGTTCTAGGGGTAATGGTGTCTAATCTATGAGTTCCTACTGGCATGTTTCCCTTAACAATCAGCCAGAATATATAATTAACTCCTAGCATAGATATTTTCTCAAATAGTATAGCAAAAACACTAATTATAAAATGCTCCCTTCATAAACCTGGGGTGTACTCCCCCACAAATACACACAAGCAACCACGAGAAGGCTGATTACACTCAGGTAGGATCCACATGTGGGCAAGGCCACTCAACTCTCTTCACAGAGTTCTCCAGCAGCTCCCCTTAGGTACAATGTGTCTCAAGGGTCTCAGGGGCCTGCTCCTTTACACAGTGCAACCCTTAATTGCTAGATGCAATAGGGGTAATGTTATGTAAGGTTATGGCCTTTCCCCCATGCAGACTAGGATTCTTTCCCCTTAAAAGGCAATAAAATCACCCAGAAGATCTAATTGGTTCAAGGGCCTGAAGTCCCAAGATATTGACACTGCTTCTGGATTCTCTTAGTACTCAAGCAAAGTCACTGGGATGCTCCTCAGGCTGCTACCAAGCTGGCCATATTGGGACACAAGGACACGGAAAAGTGACATTTAGCCAAGTTAATGCTATAGCTTTAGTGAATATCCTTCCTTATTCACTGGCAAATGTTTTCTAAGCATCTCATTTCATTCCAGTCTCAAACATGAGGCACCAGACTAACCTCAGCTTGACCTAGCATATTATACCAGAGCCAGCTCCTTGAGGCTGCTTCCTCTGTGAGGTAGCTGTCTCTCTGTACAGGCATCTGTGAAGCATTTGTCCCTGCTCCCCACTCGATGAAGTAATTTCCTGTTGCTTCAGGAGCTTTCAAGGAAACATATATCCAACATCCGGGTGGTCTGAGAGGAAATTTCCTCTTCCCCATACCACAGGCAATCTCCACAAACAGCTCCCAGCCTTGAACTTTAATCTTGAATCATGCTTGTGGTCTCATGATTTTAACTGGAACCACTACAACGTGGCATCTCCTGCTCTGGTGCTAGATGCCATGCTCAATGGCGTAGGGGGAGACAATCTTCTTCCTACTCCTTGTAGTCTTGATTATCTCAGGTTCCTTAGGCTTTAGTTAGCTCAGGCTCCCAAAAGTACAGCTAATTCCTCTCTTAAATCAATCCCATTGTTCCTTTCTTGACTCAGTGTGAGAGGTAGCCATGCTTGATAGAGGAATCAGGGCTAGAAGCATCTTTACAGGTGGTTTAACATTCCAATGATACCTGGTGATTACATCCTGGGTCTTCTGTGATCACGTAACTGAAGTGGTTAGAACTGGGCCATCTAGTTCAAACACTTCACTTTTCAAAGGAGCAAAGTAAGACTCAGAGAAGAGAAAGTACTTACCTAAGGTAATACAGGTAATAAGTGCCAATTTGGGACAAAAAGTCACATTCCCTGACTCTTTCCATGACAATGTCCTGTCTGTTATGAACGCTAGGCATTGCAAACGATGTCAGGACTGCTCCTGGGCAGTGGACACATCTATGGAATCTACACTTATAATGGAAATCTAAATTTGGATTTAGACTAAATATTGATGAAATGAGTGACTGCCTATGTAATGTGATTTGAGGAGCATTAAAGTCTGCTTCCTACCTCAATACGATGGCAGCATGTTGGTCTTGACAGTGGGCAGGCCAAGAGCTGGCAGGCAGGCAGAGGTGCAATTGGTGAGTATGAGAGAATGGCCCAGGTGAGAAAGTAGAGGATTCTTGGAGAACTAATGTCTTGGGAGTAATATTTCAAATTCCTCTCTGGTGGGAGTTAGGCTAGTCTTTCCTTGAAAGGTATTGAGAATATCCTCAACTTGATTGGCTCAGAAGATTAAAGATTAGGCTAGAGACATCACTTTCTGATCACTTGAGAACAAAATATCTACAAAAAGTTCCAGGTACACTCTCACATGCTTGCACTCACTCTCTCTCTCTCTCTCCCATGCTTGCTGGACAAAGGCAAGGAAGCTTGGTCCAGTTGAGTCAACTTGGGGTATGCTCAAGGCATACCTTTATTGAACATCCTTCTCCAGCTACTAAGGATGAGTAAATCTTTTATTAAATGTTTTGTTAATTGTTTTGTAAATTGTTTAATGATCAGTATTTCATTCTTTTTCAGTACCCAGCTTAAGCTACTAGGGTAAGTAACTTAAGTCCAGAAGAAGTAGGCATGAAGGATGCTGGACTGGTTTCTATGACTTTTGATATAGATATCTTAGAAGTCTTAAAAGGCTTGATCAAGTAAAAAAAAAAATCTAAGCTTTCCATAGTCATAAGAAAAAAATTATCTAAATCACTATTGATTAGAGAAATGCAAATTAAAACAACTCTGAAATACCTTCTCACATCGATCAGATTGGCTAAATGATAGAAAACGACAAATGTTGGAGGGAATGTGGGAAAATTGGGACACTAATATACTGTTAGTGGAGGTATGAACTGATCCAACAAATCTGGAGAGCAGTTTGACCCAAAGGACTATAAAATTGTGCATACCCTTTGATCCAGCAATACCATTGTGAGTTCTGTATCCCACAGAGATCAAAGAAAAGGGAAAAAGACTTACAGGTACACAAATATTTATAGAGGATCTTTTTGTGGTAGCAAAAAATTAGAAATCGAGGGATATTTATCAACTGGGGAATGACTAAACTAGTTGTGGTACATGATTGCAAGAGAATACTATTATGCTATAAGAAATTACAAGCAGGATAGTTTCAGAAAAGCCTGGGAAGACTTGTGCAAACTGAAGTGAGCAGAACCAGGAGAACATTGCATACAGTGACAGCAATATTATATGATGATCAACCTCAGATAACTTAGTTATTTTTGGCAATGCAATGATCCAAGACAATCCCAAAGGACTCATGATGAAAAATGCTATCCATTTATCCATTCTGACAGAACTGATAAGAGTCGGAATGCAGATTGAAGCATACTATTTTTCACTTTCTTATTTTTTGGTGGGTTTTTTTTTGGTCTGTGTTTTCTTTCACAACATGACTAATATGGAAATATGTTTTACATGATTGTATATGTATCAATATTACTTGCTTTCTCAATGAGGGAGGAGAAGAGGGAGGAAGAGAATTAGGAACTCAAAATAAAAAAACCAAATGTTAAAATTGTTTTTACATACAATTGGGAAAAATAAAATATTAAAAATGTTAAAAAATATATTTAAAAGACTATAAAAAGTTTTATCAAGGATGACACTGGGGCTAGCCTTGGGACCCAAGCCTATTAATGCCCAGGCCTTTGGGAGTTTCTCTGAATCTTTGGCAGCTCATGGCATTGCTAAGCATACACACACATAGAACAATGGAACATAACCAAATCCACCCAGGAAGACCGGAAACCCAGACCTTCTCTGCTCCATCATAAAGAAATATAACTTGGTTCTCTAATTTGCCCCTCCTTCCAATAATAAAACTATAATATAACTGACCAACCTAAACACCCGTCAAGAGCTTCTAGCACACCCTGATTTTACCTGCTAATTAAAGGAAACCTCAGAACAGGAAAAATTGGCACCTTCATTAGGGATATCTGCCATACCAACTGCCTCCGGTCTCTAATCTACCTTCCCCCACCCCAACCCCAACAACTGCCTTATCTCCCTGATTATGGTAAGAAGGACATTTTCCTGGCAAGGTGGCAGTAGGAAGCCCAGGCTCTCTATGCAGTGATTCTTAAACAATTTAAGAAGCCCCAAAGAGCATCAGGAGTGGAAAAAGTTTAAGAAGCCCTGCAGAGGTAAATGGACACTCAAAACTTAGTAAAGGAAGATGGCGCCCATCCCCATTTCTTCCTTCCTTTTGGCTCTCAGTCCTTTGATAATTTGATTCTGTGATAATGGATTTCTGTTCCAGGGGTGGGGGAATGGACTGTGACTAGGACATTTCATTCATTCTGAAAAGGATGAGAGATGTGAAACAGTCACTTTATGTAACAAAAAAAAATCTTACTTCTATGTAACAGTGGAAAAAGAAATCTGAATAGGTCAGAATTCTGTCCATCTCTCCCTTCTCACTACTTATTTGCTGCAAGCAAATCAACAATGCACCATTACCATGGGCCATCTGCTGGGCCATGGAAATAATTTGGGATCATAGGACTTGGAGCTGAAAGGATCATTTATATAGGACTGAGGCTTTGGAGCTGGAAAGGACCTTAGAGGTCATAGAGTACAACGCCCTCACTTCATAGAGGAGGAAACTGAGGCCTAGTGAGGGGGAGCAGAGACAAGCAAAACTTGGGGCTTCTGATGATGATCTGACTCCAAGACTCTCTCTTAATTTTCTCTCTCTGCTGTTTGTCCCACACCGAGTCTTTTATGAAGGGTGTTTTCAAGGGATTTTACCTGCATATACAAAGGGGAACTCTGCACAGCCCCTGGAAAGGAATGTGAATCTTCCTTTGAACAAAGACTTAACAAGCTCTAACAAGGAACTGTACTCATTATCAATTATCCTGATAGATTCACGAAAATGCTAGCAAACCTCCTGGTGTGGGGGTGGGAGGGGGTTATCTCTCTCTCCTTGCTCTCCTGCCTGCTGCTTTGATGCTCATTTGCAATTAGCAATATGGCAGCTCTTTAAAAATGTTCCACTTTTTACAAATTCTGAAGGACTTGGATGTTTGCCTCCATACCCTTTTC
>CM053775.1:27440583-27455094 GCA_028658325.1 Potorous gilbertii
CTGTAGGGCCAGATAACTTTCTATTCCCCATTACCTGTATTTCTTATTTCCTAGTAGCAAGAACAATATGCAACAGATGTTCCTAAAACTTTGAGTTCCAGCTTCTCCCCATCCCTCCCTCCCTACCCATTCCCTTTGGGAGAGGATTAGTAGTTTTGATGGAGTAAAATTGTGGTGCATGGCACAATTATCCAAGGGGAGATCAGCTTGTGCCCATTTTATGCCCAGTATCCATTTCATATGAAGATAGGATAGAAGAACACAGGCCACAGAAGTTGAATTGGGTTGACTTTTTACTTGAAGGTCATTTCAAGTACAGAGAGCATGCCTTGGAGGAGAGAAAGCTGGAAGCCCTGGGTTCAGATCCTACCTGGATTTGTGACCTTAGAGAAATCACTTAACCTCTTACAACGCTAGGCAACTTTCTCAAGACTATAAACTTCAGGGAAGATGCCAGCTTTCATAGGTAGAGAGAGATTCCTCATCTGAGAATTCCCTGTAGCAATGATATCCTAGTCCCTATCCCTTATTTCAGGCATAAGGAAATGAGACTCAGTACAGTGGAAGGAGTGTGAGTGACCCGATAAACTCTAAGATCCAGGTTCATGTCCCAGCTCTAACATTCACTAGCTTTGTGACCATGGGTAAGTCAGTTCAACTCTGAGCCTCTGTCTACTCATCTGTAAAATGGGGAGAATTTGTGCCAGCTGCCTGAAAGAGTTGTTACCAACAAGCAGCAGTTAGAAAGCTAACCCCTTCTACAAGGTACTATACCAGGCCCTGGAGATGCCAAAACAAAAAAGAAATAACCAGCCTTGACACTAAGGAACAAAGGAATGGGTTTTTATAAACCTTTAAAGCCCTATCTGAAGATGAACTGATGCTAGTATTGTCCTTCTCCCCTCTCCCCCGCCACTGGGAACAGAAACTACTCTTTTCCTTCTTTAAAATTTCAAGGAGACATTCCAGTCTGACTTCCATTTCTGCACCTTCCCTGTACTCAACCAGAGTTTCCTAATGCTTTGCCTAGAGTCTGTGAGTCTCAGGTTTCACTTTTCAGCCCTTCATGTTTCTGACCCATGCAATTAGAGTGAGCATCTCTACCTCCAAGGTCCAACAAGCCCCCCAGGGAATTGTGGAGATCTGCTGCTGTGTCTTACATCGGGGCATGGCCCTTGGTTTGTCAGCCATGTGGTCCTGGCAACTTCTTAACGTGACAGCAGCTGGAAGATGCCCAATCGTGGGTGGCCTTGATGGGGGAGAACCAAGTATTCTTTTGGCCATGTCTCCCCTTTAGAGAGTGAGCCGTCTTGAAGAAACATGAGCATTTGGAGAGATGTGATATACTTATTTGGTACCATGGAAAGAATGTGAAAGCATAACTGAATAAAGTACAGCATATGAGTACTTCTTTTCCAGAAAAGAGAGATAGTAATTATATATATATATATATCATGTCACACACACATATTTCAAAATCTAGATTGCTTACCAGAGGCCTACAGTGCTGATTTTTTTACATTGTCCTGTGTCCTCTTCCCTGCCTAGATGCTATGTTGATGGTAGCAGAGAGACTGGAGGGGCCCTTTAACATTGAGTCAGTCATGGATCCCATTGACGTGAAGATCTCTGATGCAATCATGAACATGCAGGAAAATAGCGTGCAAGTGTCTCAGAAGGTAACGAGGCCAGGATGGATAACTAGAGGGTGGGGAGATAGTTGGCATGTTTCTCAGGAGACTTTGTCCTCCCCTCTCCTAAAATAACTGTGATCCATCTGATACAGGTTTTCCAAGGTTGTGGACTTCCCAAGGCTCTCCCAGCAGGCCGAGCTTCTCGTTCTGTTCCTGAAAGTGGCTTCAGTGCCCGCTTTCGACCATATAATCCAGAGGAACGACCCACCACAGCTGCTGGCACAAGCTTAGATAGACTGGTGAGTAGGGGTTTATATGCTGGGTATCCGTGAGGTGAATGAAAATAGAGGTATAAACCGGACCTCAGCAGATTATTTGTTCTGCAAGCTTAAGAAGCAAGGGGATGTTTTCAGGAAATTGTGTGGGAGCATCAGACTTCATAAGGAAGCTGCCTCTCCTTACTGTTCCTATCTTATTTGAAAAATCACAGGGGAAACTTTGGTGTGGCAGACTTTATAATGTCTTCAAACTCCCAGCATCATATGGCCAGGAACTCTCAAACCTGGCCCTGGGGATACAGGCTCAGATAATCTTCAGATCAGAAATATAGGACAAGATATAACTCAATGACCTTGGCACTATGGATTTAGTCTTTAGCAGAAGACTGGCTCTACCACCAGGAGAAATGCCAAGTATGTGACCACAGCAAATAAGATGAGCAGGACAGGAAAACTTAAACCTACCATCACTGAGGCCCATGGAGATTTTGGCCCACAGCAGGGAAACTTAATGAATAGAATATCATGAGTAGAAATCTCCTCTCCAGCCTCCCCTCTCCCTAATTCAGTTGCCTAGTATTTGTTTAACAATATCTAGTGAGAAAGAAACTACTACCTCCCAAATCAGCCCATTCCTCCTTTGGACAGTTTTTGTTAAGATTTTCCTCATAGCTAACTTTAGATCTGCCCTCTTTGCATCTCTTACCCTCTGGAGCCAAGCAGAACAAGTCTGATCACACTTCTTTGTGAATTCCCTTCAAATACTTGGACAGCTAGCATGTTCCTGTTTCCCTACCCCTTCCAGTCTTCTCCAGGTCCTTCTACAAGTCCAGTGCTCCATATACTACTGAGTTTCCTTCCAACTCTAAATTTTATCCAATGAACTGGTCCAAGTGACCATAGCCACCTAATATCAACAAGGTTGAAACTGGCTATCCTGAGGTCAGATCAATTGTCCACCAGTAATAGTACCTTCCTTGCTTCCTTCCTTCCTTCCTTCCTTCCTTTCCTTTCCTTTCCTTCCTGTCTTCCTTCCTTCCTTCCTTCTTTCCTTCCCCCAGCTAATGGTAGCAATCACATTGTGTTTCATTTGGCCCCTACATCTCTAGGGTGCTAATGAAAGCACCAATGTGAAAGTTATTTCCTCCTCATGCTAGCTTTATGATATTCACCCATTCTAAAAGCTTTTGAAGTTGGATTTGATTTTCTCCAGAGCTGTTTTTCCCCATATGATATCAGGAGGAGAGGGTGGTGTTGTGATTCACACAAGAGCTTGTTTTTACCAGGTTACAGATGTCAAGGAGAAATTAAAGCAGGCCAAAAAGTTCTGGTCCTCCCTCCCAAGCACCATGTGTAATGATGAGAAGATGGCACCTGAGCATATCAATGAGGATGAATGCTGGAATGGAAATGCAAAGAGCAGGTTGGGATGGGCACACACAATGGCCCAGCTTTTGTTTTTGGGAGGTTTGGGGGAGAGGTTTGACCAGGTTATAGGTAGAAGAACTCTGAAGCCAACCCTTGAAGTAGTCATGATACTGGTTCCCATGTCTATAGCACTTGTAAGTAAACTTAACCCTGCTTGCCTCAGTTTCCTCATCTGTAAAATGAGCTGGAGAAGGAAATGGCAAACCACTCCAGTATCTTTACCAAGAAAACCCCACAAGGGGTCATGAAGAGTCCAACATGACTGAAAAAACAGCAGAACAAAAGTACATGCAGAATGTTTTCCTCATATTAGGTACAGGCAGGTATTTTTTCCCTCATTTTACAGATGGGGAAACTGTGACTCATATCAGTGAAGCCACCTGCCCATAGTTCCACAGTTAGTTGTCTGTTGATTAGTGTGAGGATTTAAGAGCAAAGGCAGCAAGTTCAGTTCACCAGAAGTTTATTAAGACACTACTGTGTTTGGGACCCTGCACTCAGATGCTAAAGGAAGACAGGCAAAGAAATAGCATGTCCCTGACCTCAAGGAACTCACATTCTAGTGGGAAAAGGGGAGGGGTAAGATTTTTCCACAAATTGGGTTTTGTTTGGGAGGAAGGCATCAAGAAGAAGGGATGATGGGAGATGATGCTGGTTTGGAAGAGATTAGAAACAGAACCTGAGCTGGATATTGGAGGAGATTCTTGGAATAGGGGTACATGGAGAGGAGGAATCCATTCTGGGTATGGCCTACACAAATGCATGATGGGATCAAGACAGGGTTTGGGAGCAGGGAGTTTTCTGTCAAGGTGGGTTGGAATGTACAGTGTGCAAAGGGGACATACTTTAAAATAAGGCTACCAAAGGTGGTTGCTGTGATAATCAAAAGGCTGCTAGGTGAGCTTAGAGTCGAGACACCTGAATTTTAATCCTGGCTTCCATATTCACTAGTTACATAACCCTGGGCAATTCTTTTAACTTTTTAAGCCCCTTTGTAAAATGGAAATAGTATCTGCACTATCTACTTAATATGCTTGAAGGAACATACATCAGAAGCCTTAAAAGAGTCTATGTAAATGTTAATGTAAATAATCAGATTTCTGTGTTCTGGTTATACATATATATGTGTATGTTTATATATATATGTACATACATATATATTACATACACATATATGTGTGTATATATATAATTATATAATATATATAATTATATAATATATAATTATGTATATTATATATAATTTTTTTTCAGTTTTGTTTTAGGGGGAGGGGGAAGATTTTTGAAAGAGAAGATCCAGGTACAAGTTGATAGTTATCAATAGACTTAACGTGACTTGATCATATGGACTCTTATACTTTACTGTTTCTCTCAATTGGGATTCACTTTTGTTTTAGGTATCTCTTAGCAGTGACTGGAAATGGATTAGCCAATCAAGGAAATAATCCTGAGGTTGAAGTTGACATCACCAAGCCAGACATGGTGATCCGCCGCCAAATCATGTCTCTCCAGATAATGACCAGCAAAATGAAGAATGCCTACAACGGCAATGATGTGGACTTCATCGATATTAGTAGGTTGCTTTGCTCAGGGGTTACTGGTGGATACCTTTCATGGTGAAGAGAATCTCCAACAAATCTGTGTATTTTGTTCCTCCTAGGTGATGAGAGCAGTGGTGAAGGCAGTGGTAGCGGCTGTGAGTATCAGCAGTGTCCTTCAGAGTTTGAGTTCAACGTGACTGACAGTGTGGGGAAAACAGTGGTTAATGGTAAAAATGCAGTTGAAAACTCAGCTGCCAGCACCATTTGCTGGTCACACGTTGCCCCAGCCCTTTGCCTCTTGTTCTTGGCTATGCAAAGACAATGGAGATAATTCAACCACTTTGAACAACAGACTTTCACTACCCATGCTAAAAGGCACGCCAGTTTTCACTCTTTATGCCATCCTAGTGACTTGGCTTTTTAAATCAATGGACAACCGTGTACAGTTTTTACTTTTATGGCCATTGATTTAATTAAAATGGCAACCTGGTTTTTCATTCACTGTTTTGGGTGGGTGAAAGGAGGACTTAGACTCAGAGTCAGTCCTGCTCACCCAAGAAGCATTGTTCAATGTGGCTGACAAAGTGTATATACCAAGCTGTAGCTAGCTGTGCGTTTGTTTGAATCACTCTATCGGTTTTTTGTTTTGTTTGTGGGGTTGTTTGCTTATTTTTTCTTCCCTTCCTTTCCATTTAAGATCTCACTGCATTTCTTAAAAGAAAACCAGGGTCCCCTCTTGGCATGAGATAAGCCTGCCTTTTGGAAATCTGCATTTGCAGTACGGGGGCAGGTTTTACTTAGCATATTCAGAATGAAACAAAACAAAAAAACCACCCGGCCAGCAGAAAGATGTTTTACACAGCAACATTTCCATTTAGCCACATTATGGTAGTTGCTTTATCTGGAGAGAAGTGGAAGGTAATTTGTTTTCTATTATACAGTAGAGCCAAATGTGAAGGCATAATTGGCTAGGGAGCCATATGCCCGATTGTATAAAGCATTAATGCCAGGAACAGGTTATATAGACTTCATTTATAGCTGGTTATTGGAAGAGGCTGCTGAGTCCCAGTTTTGCATAAGCTAAGATCTGTGGGCCATTCCCTGAAATCTCTTGTAATTAAAGTGAAACTCACTTAAGTTTTCCCATTTGATCTCAATTCAATTCAACAAGCATTTACTAAGCACCTATTATGTGCCAGTTGCTGTGCCAGACACTGGGGATCCCAGGCAAAAAATGAACCAGCCCCTGCCCTTAAGGAGTTTATAGTCAGTTGTGGGCTTTGGGGGGAGGTAACTGCACAGATAAGTAAATAAAATAATTTTCAGATGAGGGTGCTAGCCAAGTAGAAGGATCAAGACAAGTTCTCTTCATAGTTCCAGATAGTTCTCCCTTCAAAAGCTTTGAAGGCATTTAGTATGTCCAGTGTGTCTAAACCTCAGATTCTTTTTTTTACATAAACATGGACAAGTAACAAAGGCAGTCATGTGATCTTGTAGAACCCTTGCTGCTGTAGAAGGAGGGCACGCACTTGAAATTGTTAGTGCTAGAGGAGGGATGGTCTTGCCACAGGCTCACTCTCTCCTCATCCCCCTCTAGACTAGAGGTATGTGTTTTATACATGGCTAGCAGCGATAAGAGGGAACCTCCCTAATCCTGTGCAGGATGGGGGAACAAGGCAAGGCTATCTCTCTGATCTGTAGTAAGAATTGAGCCCACAACCTTGCCCTTGAAGCAGCACGAATTGGAGGCAGCAACAGTCAGCATTCATTTGCAAATGCTTGTGTGAATTTCATTGAGATTCGATCTTCCTTCTCAGAGATCGTAAGGTGGCTTATTTGAGGGTCTCCCCCTCTACACTGCCCTGGCCCTCTGATTAATAAGCCAGTGGTACGGTACAGCAGCCGTGTTGCAGCCAACAAATCTGAAACCATTTTAGCATGACCTTAGTGCCCAGTTCTGGAAAATAAGTAGAGCCGATAGACCACACCTCATGGGTGATCTGCAGTCCTTAGGGTACCTTGGGAAAGACTCTTCTTTCTCATGGCCCCCCAGAAGAATAATCACAGCCTTGGCTCCAGAAGAATCCTTTCTTCTTATCCCTAAATCGGACTGAAGGCCATGTGACAACTCATAAGAATATGAAAGACATAACAGATAACCTTCAAAGTAGTTAGCAAGTCCGCACAAAGACTAAAAATGATCTGCAAGTCTCTTCCAGTTTTTGACACCCTTTAGGAGCCAATGACACAGAATCTAGAACCTAGAAAGAGGTTTGTTGGTCATTGTGCATGCCTTCGGTCATGTGAAAATAATTCTCTATTTTTATATTGAAGCATAATTACTTGATAGCTCAGGGTCAACATTTCATTCACCGTTTTACACTAAATGTCTGCAAAATGGGGAAAATGGAATATTTGGGGCTGTTGTAAACAGAGGCTTAATTTTATTAGATGTAGCCAGTTATTTATTAAAGCATGATGTTAATAAAATAGGCATATTCCAACTGTTGTGGCTTTTTTCTTTTGTAAGAAAAATTCTCACCTATGTAACATTGAAAAGGGTATATGCAAATGATGTACTTCAGATACTTCACAATTCTATCAGTGTGTCTCCTTCCTCCAATGAGGAATATTACAATCTTTCCACCTTGGTAGCATTGGGCTGAGCCTGGGGTCTGCGAAAAAGATACCAAGGATGCCTCCCCATTACAGTGAAGCACTGAAGAACTTTGGGCGAGTGGGCAGGGGCCAGTAAGGTTCATAAAGAACTAAGTTGCCTTGTTAGAAATTAGAAAAGATTCTAAGACTTGTGTAACTTTCTTTGGCCATAAGGAATTTCCTTTTTCACCTAGTCTGTTTTTACCTTTAAATTAATCTGATTTATCAAATGGAGCTTAAGAGAGCCTATCCTTATGGACCCAATTTGATTGTTTTTTAGTTCCGACACTGAACTCTGTACAGCTGTTTGCTTTCAGGCCACTTTTTGAGCACACCAGTATTTCCAAATGCTTCATTCTTGGTAGTTTGTGTTGGCAATAATTGTTTTTCCCTCATTTCTTTGCATTCCTTTTCCCATACTCATTTATTATTTAAATCATCTCTTGCCTTTCAACCTGAACCCTGCAATAAATCAGAGACGGGCTGGTTTTACAGATATTTCCCATTAGGGCTACACAGAGATCGCTTGGACTTTTCACCAGCTGGAAGGCTGGTAGCACCAGAGGAAACAAACATGAAGTTGTAAGATTTAATTCAACATCCATTTATTGATTACCTGCTATGCACTGAGTCATCACTGGGAATTCAAAGACAAATTCAAAACAGTCCCTTACATTCTGTAGGGACTTAGAGCTTGAAGGAACCTTGGAGATCAGCTAGTCCAATTCATTTTACAGAGGAGAAAAATCAAACCCATTCTACACTCATATAGAATTCCAGAACCAAGATTCAAATCTTAGTCATCCAACTCCAAACCTGGTATTCTTTCTGCTAAAAAATGTTTCCATCCCAAGGCAAGTGGGTTGTACAGAGTCAAGTGACAGAAAAAGCCCTGGAAACACCTACTATGTGTAAGGAAATCATACTGCATGCTAGGGTCACAAAGAAAAGCAAAATAATCTATATTATTGAATTTAAATTCTACTAGAGTAGGCTTTTTCCAAGGACCATCTACAGCATATGAGTTTTTTGTTTTCTAAAGTTACTTACAAATTCTGATTCCAAAAAGTGTGTTCATGTGCATGCATGCATGTGTATGTGTGTGTGGGGGGGTATGTGTATATTTAACCAAGCAGGGAGAGCCAATGGCTAAGGCTAGGGTAAATCCATTTGAAACATAAATCTATCCCAATATTAATGGTTGGGTATAGCCCTGAAAAGCTGCATTGACTTGGGAGTTCAATAACATGGGGACTTCTCTGAGCTGGAGGAACCATTAGAAGTTCCAGCCCTAATTGGACTGAATCCATAGGGTCATTGATTTGGATGGAGTATAAAGACCATTCCAACTCTCATTTTAAAGATGAGGAAACTGGGGCACAGAGAACTTGAATGATTTGCCTATGGTCCCACAGCTAGCAGGTGATAGGTGGGATTTGAACCCAGGTCCTCTGACTTCAAACTATCCTGTGTTCTTTCTGCTGTACCATTCTGCCTTCAATTCTCAAAGATGGGGATGTGAAATCAGGTTTTTTTTTTAAGTTTTCACATATAAAATATAGTAAGGACCTAAATACTAAATTAATATTTCTAAACAGAATTTAATATTATGTTAATAAAAAAAAGCTCTATAATGACTAAGATCAGTAAATGGTGGTTCAATGTGAGAAAAACAATCCACAACAAATGATACCAAGAGAAAAGAACTTCATGATATATCAAAATATGGTACTCAAGTTAAACATTTTTAAAACACAGGAATAGAAGCATCTTTCCATGATATTATAGAAAAGGTATGTATTTGAGTCTATTAGATATATGTATGTATTTCCCACTGAACAAATTTAAAAAGGAACTTACATTTTTGCCCTTCCCATTTATCCCGTTTTAAGAAATATTAGTAATAAATCATGAAAAAGAAATGAAAGGCAATGAAAAAAGTATCTCTGATGGCAAACTGGATCATTGTATATCTAGAAAACCCCAAACAATCAACAAAAAAATAATGGCATTAATAAATGCCTTAAGTAAAGTTAACAGGATAAAGTCAATTCATCTGCATTTCTAGGTACCATCATAAAGGAACAAGACAAAATTATAACAACGACAAATGTTTCTAATATTTCAGCATTAAGTAGTCAAGACCTACGAGGCCTACCCAAAGACAATTTCAGAATGTTTTTGACAAACTGACCATTTAACAAATTTTGACCATTTGAATAAATGGAATGGTATCCCCTATGCATAGCTTAGTTAAGCAAATACAATTAAAATGGTCAAACTTTCCAGACTTAACTTGCAGAATCAATGCACTCTTTATCAAAAACCAATGTCTTATTTCACAGAATTAGATAAAGTGAAAACAAAATGAATATGGAAAAATAATCAGGCAAGAATGTCAAGAGTTATGAAAAAGGAAATAAGTAGAGAGAGACTAACATCACCAGATAGCAAAGTGTACTATAAAGCAGTCATTATAAAAGCTGTCCAGTACTAGGAAAAGAATACAGAAATAGATCAATGGAATAAAATAAAGAACCCAGAAATAGAATCCAATTAATATAAAAGATGACTGGTTTGATAGACTCGCACTGGAAAAAATACTGGGAATGGGAAAAAAACAAAATCTGGAGAAAATGGATGGCAAAAAAGGGGTTGGATCCCTATTTATACTATGCACTATAATCTAAATGGCTCATACAGACATATGTGTATAAAGGAAGCAAACACAACTTGCCAAGGAGGAGATATAACTACTGACCATGGAAAAAGATGCCCAAATCCCATAATTATGAGAAATGCAAAGCAAGACCACCCTAAGACCTACTCAGGTGGCACAAAGGTTAAAATAAAATCATAGAATTCAATGCTGAAGGGTCGGTGGGAAAACAAGTGTTGCAGTGTTAGTGGTAAGATTGTAGGCTTGTGTAAACACTTGGAGTACACTTTGCATAGTAAAGAGTCATTAAACTAGTTCTACTTTTAGACCCAGCAATGTCAATAAGCATTTATTACGTACTCACAATGTGTTAAGCACTGAGGATACAAAGAAAGGCAAAAAAACAAAAATAAAAACAGCCCTTGCCTTTAAGGAGCTCACATTCTAATGAGGGAGACAGCATGTAAACAAATGAGCACATGTTAAAGGCTCAAGGGTTTGAGATAGATTTTGTTCCTGGTTTTGCAGGTTTATTTGACTATTATTAAGTTATCAGTTTACAAAATGAAAGACAAACCTTTGGTAGTAAAACTTTTGCTACTCAGCTATGGACCACCCATAAAACAACTCCCCCTTAAGATTATAGGCTGAAAGAATCACAGAATTTGAGTTAGATGGGCCTCATTGGCCATACAGCCTAACCCATTCACAAGGACGTTCCCAGTATAACTATCTATGCTCTGCTCAGACACTTCTGAGGTGGCCCATTCCACCTTTGGATAAGCTCTAATCATTGGGATGTTTTTCCCAGCATCCCTCAAGTCTAAATATACTTCTTAGCTACCTTTTCCCCTTTGCTCCAGATTCTGCCACTTGAGGCCAAGCCTGACAAATCTAGTCCCCCTTCCAGGTGACAGTCTTTCTGTTATTTCAACTATAGCTATCATTCTCTCCTACCTCTAATCTTCTTTTCTCCAAATCCAATATGACCATTTCCTTCAGGTGATTCCCTATATAGACCCTTGACATTCCTCCTTTTTTCAATATCCTTTGTAAATGGTGGTACCCAGACCACAACGCATCAGATGGGGTGTGACAAGGGCAAAGTACGCAGATACATAGAATAGTAGAGTGGTTAGGTAAAATGCCCAAGTTGCACAAGTAACAAAGCTGGAATTCAAACCTAACTCCTCTGACTCCACATTTGGAACTCATTCCCCTGAAATAGATCTACCTAGCATTGAAATTTACAAAGCAGGTAATTTACCTATTCTTTGCATACTGATCAAACTATCCAAGAGTTACTTTATAGAGCTAGAAAAAATAGTAATAAAATTCTTTTGAACAAACAAAAGGTCAAAAATATCAAAGGAATCAATGAAAAAATGTGAAGGAAGGCAGCCTTAGAAGTTCTAGATTTCAAACTATATTACAAAGCAATAATTAGCAAAACAATCTGGTACTGGCTAAGAAATGTAATGGTGGATCAGTGAAATAGATTAGGTACACAAGACACAGCAGTAAATGACCACAGTAATCTAGTGTTTAATAAGCCCAAAGATCCAAGTTTTGGGGGGAAGAACTTAACATTTGACAAAAATTGCTGGGAAAACTGGAAAGCAGTTTGGCAGAAAGATAAGGTCAAAATGAACAAATGATTTAGACATAAAGGTTAAAAACATAAGTAAATTAGGGGAACATGGGAAAACATACCTGTCAGACCTATGGATAAGGAAAAAGTTTATGACTAAATGAGATGGAGGATTACAGGAAGTAAAATATAATTTTGATTATGTGAAATTAAAAAAAAACTTTCCCACAAACAAAAAGAGTACAGACAAAATTAGAAGAAAAACAGGAAACTGGGGGGAAAATTTATAACAAGTTTCTCTGATCACTTCTCGAACATATAGGGAACAGAACCAAATGTATAAAATCAGAGCCATTCCCTAGCTAATAAATAAATGGTCAAAGGATACAAACAGACAATTTTCAGAGGAAGAAATCAAAGCTATCAATAGTGACATAGAAAACCACTTCAAATAACTACTGATTAGAGAAATGAAAATTAAAACAACTCTGAGATACCACCTCACACCTATCAGATTGGCTAACACAACAGGAAATGAAAATGACAAATGCAGGAGGGGATGTGAAAAAATTGGGACACTAATGCACTGTTGGTAGAGTTGTGAACTAATCTAACCATTTTGGAGAACAATTTGAAACTATGCCCAAAAGTCTATAAAACTGTGCATATCCCTTGACCCATTAATACCACAACTATATCTATATCCCAAAGAGATCAAAGAAAAAGGAAAAGGAGAATTTGTACAAAAATATTTATAGCAGCTCTTTTTGTGGTGGCAAAGAATTGGAAATCAAAGGGATGCTCATCCCTTTGGGGAATGGCTGAACAAACTGGGGTATATAATTGCGATGGAATACTATTGTGTTATAAGAAATGATGAGCAGGATGTTTTCAGAAGAATCTGGGAAGACTTATATGAACTGATGCAAAGTGAAGTGAGCAGAACCAGGAGAACAGTGTAAGGATGATCAACTGTGAAAGACTTATCTACTCTGAATAATACAATGATCTAAGACAATTCCAAAGGATCCATGATGAAAAATGTTATTCGTCTCTAGAAAGAGAACTGATGAATTCTGGGTGCAAACTGAAGCATACTTTTTTTAACTTCATTTTTATTGTTTTATTTTGTTTGTATTCTCTTTTGCAACATGGCTAATATGAAATGTTTTATATGACTTCACGTGTATAATTGATATCAAATTGCTTGCCTTCTCAAGGAGAGGGGAGGAATGGGGGAAAGGAAATTTGGAACTCAAATTTTTTAAATGCTTGCTTAAAAAGTAAGGTCCATTTTTATCCAAAACCTATGGTCCTATAACCTACTTAGAAAAATAGTGACTTAGGTCCAAGAAGCTCATGTCAAGCTAATCTCCCAGATTCTTTAATCCCAAAAGCTCCCAGGTAAGGTTTCCATTTTCCATTCTTAGCCAAATTTTGCAAAGGAAGAAACGAAAACCCAAAAAAGGGAAATGACTTGCTTCAGTTTGCACCATGAATAAGTGGTAGAGCCAAGACTGAAAACCCAGTTCATGTCATCAGTATCTTCATCAAGCATCTATTAAGCACCTACTATGTGCCAGGCACTGTGCTGGGAATACACAGAGAAAGGCAAAAGTATGGTCCCTTCTCTCAAAGAAATCACAGTCTAATAAGGAAGACAACATACAGCTATGTACATACAGGATAGATACTGACACAAATGGGAAATAATCTTAGGGTAAGGTACCAGCAATGGGAGGAACAGGGAAAGGCCTCTGGTAGAAGATGGGATTTGATCAAAGTCTTGAAAGACAGGAAAGCCATGACTCAGAGGTGAGAAGGAAAAGTATTCCAAGCATTGGCAGGGGGAGAGGTGGTCAGCACCAAGATATTGGAGCTGGATGATGGAGGAACAGCAGGAAAGCCAGATGTTTGGGTCTGAGGGGAGGAATGAATAAGAAGATTGACCTCACCTGGCCTCAGGCTCTCTGTTCCATTCCTCTGTGACAGTAAATACCTCAGGATTTCCCCAAAGACACATTTAAAGACAGGCAAGAGAGGGGAGAGAGAAGTGGGCATTTCCCTCACTGATGGGCTATCCAAGAAGAGGTCTCTCACGGGCTGGTGCAGATGAAGAGCTCTTATAAATGAAGTCAAGCAGATGGACACAGAGCCCCTCCTACAACAGCCCCAAAAGCTAGATATTGAAACAAATATGGCACATAGAGAGGGCAAGGTAAGGAGTAACAGGAGAGGCAAGGTGATAATAATGCTTATTATTTCATTTGTTTCTTGCAAGAGCCCCAAGAGTAGGGGGAGAGAGATATTATTCACATTGAACAGGTCGGGAAACTAAGAAAAGTGACTTGCCCAAAGTCACTTATCTTCTCCAGCCCTCAGTTTCCTTATCTGTAAAATAAGGGGATTGGGCCTTATGGCCCTCCAAGGTTGCTTTCAGCTCTAGAGCTGGGGTCCTATGAGTCTCTGATCTTATGGGGGAGCTGGGTGGGATTTGAACTCAGGGCTCACACCTAGAACCAGTACTCTGCAGGGCCCTGTAAACCAGGCAGTGGGTAGCAAGAGCACATAGTGACAAATGGAAGGAACTCATCAGAAAACATGGAGTCTTGGGGTGCTTAACCCTAGGTGGGATTTGAACTCAGGGCTCACACCTAGAACCAGTACTCTGCAGGGCCCTGTAAACCAGGCAGTGGGTAGCAAGAGCACATAGTGACAAATG
>CM053775.1:27455194-27488603 GCA_028658325.1 Potorous gilbertii
ACAAATGGAAGGAACTCATCAGAAAACATGGAGTCTTGGGGTGCTTAACCCAGAGGTCCCCAGACTTCATTAACTTAGGAAAAAATTTCAACTTTATTTCAGAATAATTGGTTTTCTTCATCATCTCATTTTATTTTATACATTTAAAAGCATGATGGTGAGAAGGGGCCCATCCATAGGCTGCATCAGCACATAAAAGGGTAAAAAGACCTGCCTAGTGTAACCTCCTCCATGGGGTCACTGGCTATTCTAGGGGGACAGGTCGATTCAATTCAGTGTTTAAGGCAAAGGACATGGAGGCTCAGTCACCTGATTAGAATGGAATCATTCTATGAAGCCAAAGCTTGAGACGCTCTCAAATCTTCCCTTTCTTCTATAACCATGTGTTCCCCCAACACTGCCCCTTAGCATCTGGGCTGAGCCATTGGCAGGAAAACCAAGTCTTGACTGATTCACATGTCACCCATCTTGGAGAGTGGAGGTTAGTTGGAAAAACAGCACCAACTATGTGCAAGGCCCTGGTTAGGTACGGGGATGCAAAGAGATGATCCAAGGGGATGGCTCAAGGGACTTATGTCCTAGTCAAGGGGCTGGATTTAATTTAAAGGATAACAGACTACTGACTTTTGCCTAGGGTATCTGTACTTCTTAAATATCACCCAATGTTCCTAAAAACTTGACAGATCACAGTTGTACCTTCAAGAAATACAGTTTAAAAACATAGATATATACATTTATGCAGGCTATAAGTACCAGTTACCAATTAAAGTGCTACAAGTTGTAACACACCCTCTAAGTACCAATGTGCTGGACTTCTAAGTTTGCTGCGGGAATTCTTCAGTTAATATTCCATAGTGTTAAATTCATTAAGTATACCTTTTTATCAGGTTTCTTAATATTTAAATACCAACTCTTCTGCTGTGGTGTATTGCTAAGCTTTTCAGATGACATTTTATACAGCAAAATTTAGGATGAAATGGTTTTAGGACATTTCCAGGTTGGCATGGGAACATTCTATCCTGTGCCTTCCCAGAACCTTTCTATGATGTGGATAAAGGCACTAAAATTCTATAGATCTTTTGCTGTTTGATGTAAATTTTTTTAAAAATAAATTGTAGTTTTTTCCATCTGTAAAAAATAATTTAAAGGATAAGTACATATACATTTATCCCTTCGTCATGGAGGGGGGGGGGGCTTGGGGCATGGCATGGTGCCTGCTCCTACCACCCAACCTGGAAAATTCTCCTAAAATTTTTTCGCTCTCCCTTCATACCAGAGAAGAAGTTTGAATTTTTAATTTTTCTTTTATGGGGTGTTTACAGTACCTTATTATAAAATTTGGGTTGATATTATACAACACCATACATATATTTTATGCATTTCCAAGTTTCTAAACGTTTTCTGTGTTGCCTGCTAGCCTCCATATGTCATCTACGGCTTCTACAAAACTCTCCAAAAATTCCCATTTAATTTCTTATGTCAACATGCAATGTATCAAAACTGGTAATGGAGAGAGTCATGATGCAGAAGGGATCACTGTAGAAGATAGTACATGGTTGTGGCAAATGACTGGGAAAGCTATGAGAAGCCATAGTTAAGAGATCACTAAAAGCTGGGAAACTCAAGAAAGACATCATGGAAGTGATTTTCCCAGGGTCACACTGTTGGACTTCAAGGCCTCTCTACCTCTTTCCATAATACCAGATTTCTCAGAGCCAAGCTGCACTGGCTTCTCTGGGACTCCAGCTCAGACAAAGAGCATAGGAATCAGGCAGACAGTGCCTGCCATAGGCCACGGAAGTTTTTAGGGTTGGACTGCAGATTTGGGAATGCCTTCATGACTTGCCCCAAGATTTTTTAAGCCTGATGGTCATCAGTTTTTTCATTTGGGATATGCTTAAGATTTAGACTAAAATAACTGAAGGTCTAAACAAAGAGGATCTAAAACTGAAAGGGACCTTAAAAGTCATCTATTTCAACTCCCTTCTTTTACAGAGGAAGAAGGTGAAGCATAGAACACAGTAGGAACTTACTCAAGGTCAAAAAGGAAATTAGAAAAGGAAAGAACATGTACTCAACTTTTCCCACAAGGGTTGTTCAAAGGATCTTAGGGTTAGAGTTGGAATCTAATCCAACCCATGGGGCAGCTAGGTGCACTAGCAGGAGTCAGGAGGACCTGAGTTCAAATCTCACCTCAGATACTTGACACTCACTAGCTGTGTGACCTTGGGAAAATCACTTAACCCCAATTACCTCATCCTGAGTCATCTCCAGTCATCCTGATGAATATCTGGTCACTGGATTCAGATGGCTCTGGAGGAGAAGTGAGGCTGGTAGCCTACACAGCTCTCCCTCACTCAAAACAAAGTCAAGTGCAAGTCATGTTATTATTTCTCTGATGGCTTGGTCTTCTTCAGCAACAAAGGATGAACACACACACACACACACACACACACACACACACACACACAATCCAACCCATTCATTTTCCAGATGACGAAACAGACTTAGAGAGACAAAGTGATTTCCCCAAGGTCACACAGGTAATGATAATGGCAACACTAGGAAGTGAACCCAGGGCTTCATATTCTAAATCCAACATGACTTCCCCTGTGCCAGGGTTACATACTGGAAAGACCACTAGTCTTGAATTCAGGAGCCCAAAGTGGGAATCCAAGCTAAGCTACACACTAGCTATGCAACCTGGAATAAGTCACTTTCATTCTCTTGGCCTCTGTTTCCTTATCTGGAGAATGGAGCTACTTGGACTACTTTCTTCATAAGATTATTATGAGGAAAGTACTTTCTAAATCCTAGTGTGCTAGGGCTTGAACTCAGCTCATCTGACTCCAAGCTATCTCTTATTAGTATATTTCAGAGAGAATCCCTGAGAGCACATCCTCCAGTGGGGAGTCATATGATAATAGAACTAGATCAGAAGCTATCTAGTCCTATATCTTCATTTTACAAATAGGGAAACTGAGGCCCAGGGAGGGGAACTTTATTGCCCAAGGTCACACATAGGATTCTAGATCCCTCTAGGCCACCTAGTTCAAATCCTTCCCTTTACAGAAGAGGAAACAGAGACCCAGGGAGTGGAAGTAATTTGTCTAAGGTCACACAGGTGGGAGAACCAGAATTTGAACTCATGCCTTCTGCCTCTAAATCCAGTCCTCATTCCAACTGGCCATTGGAACTGCAGTAACTGTAATCCATAAACTTCTTCAGTTTGAGAGTTGATTGGCTCAGGAGTAAACTTCCCTTACAACCTGCAGCTGTCCTCAGCACTGACCTATAGTTGGGAAAAGCCAATTAATTCACATTAATTCAGTAAAGGGGAAAATGACAACGATCCCATACCATGCAGTAGAGTGCTCTTGGCTCTACCCTGGCATCTGCTTTACTTTCAAATCTGCAGTGAACACGTTTGTGATTTTGATATCTTAGCTCAAGGTGAAGATGATATCTGGAAATTAGGACTGGTGAGCTATCTTTTTGGACGTTCTGATTTTGTGGACAGCTTTGTGAGGGTGCCATGCACCAAGTCTCCTGAACCTTAGCTTTCCCTTATGCAAAGATGAAAAGTCTAGGAGAAATGCCTTCCGTCTGTGAATTCCCTGGCTCTATTCATGTTTCTTATAGACTTCTGAGGTCCAAGGGCATTTGATGTGCCATTGGATAACAGTCCAAGGATGAGACCTGTGATGGCACTGACATAGGGAATTCCCAAGCGAGGAAACTCCCTTTACCAATGTAGGTTAGCACCTACTTTGCCACTTAGAGTGTTACTTAGAGTACTAAGAGGTTAAATGATTTACCCAAGGTCACACAGTTGTGTCAGAGGGAGGATCTGAATCTAGTCTCTCCTGGTTTCAAAACCAGCTTCACCCTTGCCACATTGCCTCTCAATGTTGATTAGATATGTCATCGTTTATATCCATATGTACCAAAAAAATTTCTAAAAGCTATTTTATGGTAACAAAGAGGTGGAAACTAAAGATAGCACCTATTAACTAGGGAATGTCTAAGCAAATGATGGCATGTGAATGTGACAGGATACCATAAGATGCCATAAGAAATGAAGGTGGATGGTTTCAGAAAAACCTGGGGAAGTCTTGTATGAACTGATGTGGAGGGAAGTAAGTAGAACCAGGACAACAGCAACAACACTGGAAAGACAAACAACTTGAAAGATTCAGGATTCCTGATCACAGCAATAACCAGCCACTATTCCAGAATATGGATAATGAGCTATGCTACACATCTCATGACAGAGAGGTAACAGATTCAAAACGTGAAATGAGACGTATGTTTTGGGATATGGAAAATATGGAAAATTTGTTTTGCTTAATTATGAATATTTGCTTCAAGATTTGTTTGTTTTTGAAATGGGGGTGGGTGCAGGGAGAGAAACAAATGCTTGCTAATTGAAAACTAAAATAAATATCATTCCAGAACTTTCTAAGGAAGTCATACAATTTCATTCAAAGCTAAAACTAGTCACCAAGAAACATGTTAGACAAATATGCATGATTTTATCAGCATGGACACTCCCTCTGCTATGAGTTAGTTGACAAGGTTTCATGAGCTGTTGGGGCGAGAAGAATGCATTACTCAGTAACCATTTTTCTGGTGATGGGCTTTCCAAGCTCGACTAGGCTGGTTCTCAGACAACTGACATATGATCCATCACCAGGCCCTACTCGAAGCCTTTCCAGCTTGGGAGAACAGGCCAAACTTTACCCTCCCCTGGCACGGTCTTCGAGATCCAAGGAGCCCCTCTATGCCACAAGGAGACATTGGCATAAGAACTTTAAACACTTCAAAATAAAAAATAAACTCTCCTAATGTGGCTTGTATATGAACTTATCTAGAGTTTTCAGATCATCAGATGTATTCATGATATCAACCCACTTTGACTTAAAGGCTTCAAATCTGAGAATTTATTTCCATATGCACTAGTTAAATGCCCATTCTCTGCCAGGCATGGGAGCTACAAAGACAAAAAAAATAACTAGCCCACAGCCTCAAAGAGATGCCATTGCCTCTCCCCACTCCAATTCATTCTCAAGTCAGATGCCTTTTCCTAAACTGCAAGTCTGTTCATATAAATTCCACTGGCTCCTTATCCCCTTCAGGATTAAATGTGAAGACATTTTGTTTGGCCTTTAAAGATCTTCACAACCTAGCCCTTGTTTAATGTTCCAGAATTCTTGTACGTTATTCCCTTCACGTATTCTATGACCTACTTTAGCTACACAACTTTTTCTTCAGACATGACATATCTCCCACATTCGTGCCTTTGTAATTGCTGTCCTCCCTCCATCCCCATAGAATGCTCTATCTCCTTTACCTCCCCCTCTTGGTTCTCTGACTTTTGTCTAGACTCAATTCAACTCCCCACCTTTTCTAAAAAATATGTAATTTATTTATTTTTCAGTTTTCAACATTCACTTTCACAAAAATTGGAATTCCAAATTTTCTCCCCATCTCTCTCACCCCCACCCCAAGATAGTGTGCAACCCATCCACCCCTTCCTCCAGTGTGTCCTCCCTTCTTTTATCCCCCTTCTTCCATCTCCCTCCCCACTATTTTCCTGTAGGGCAAAATAGATTTCTATAGCCCATTGTCTGTACAACTTATTTCCTAGTTGCATGCAAAAACAATTTTTAATATTCATGTTTAAAGCTTTGAGTTCCTTATTCTCTTTCTTCCTCCTTCCTAACTCCCCACCTTCTTCAGCCCTTTCGCTGTCCCCTGCTGTTTGTCCCTTCGCCTTTGAGATTACCTCTCATAGACTCTTTTATGTATCTTGTATGTCTCTAGTTATTTACATATTGTCTCCCACATTAGACTGTGAGCTTCTCTAGGGCAAGGTCTGTCTTTTGCCCTTCCTTGTATCCCCATTGCTTAGCATAGTGCCTGACACATGGGAACCATTTAATCAATGCATAATGATTAACAAGCAAATGGCCTAGGATCAAGATACAACAGGAGAACTAGAATTTGGGGAAAGGACTGGATGCACTATCTTTTGCTTCCATCTCAAGTAAATTCTGGGAGTATAAGGCTCTTCCCTCCTCCACTGGGGTCTTCCTCTGGGGGCTCACTGGGACAGGGAGGGAATTCTGGGCTCCTGAAGATTGGAACAGCAGAGTATAAGCTGAGAAGGGTTGAAGAATGGACCTAGGGACTGCCTGTGTATCTGCCACCGGAAAAGCTCAAAAGGTTAGCCAGAGGGAGATGACACTTTTTGGTCAGAGCAACTGACAAAGACCATTCACTAAGGCACAGGAAGGTTGTAGCTGCTGGGTGGGAGGTGCAAAGAGGTGAATTTAGGTATGATATAGCAGGGCATCTTTAGAATTAACAGGTTAAGTATACGATATAAATGTATTTTTAAAAATATAGAGCTACTTTGAAGTATATATCTATGTACAGAGAGATTCACAGTTTCCTATACAATCCTAATGTTCTTTTTTTTGCATATGGAAACACATTCATGTTTGTTGGAATTTGTCAGGTTTCAGAATGACAGAAAAAATAGTATAATTTTTTAAAGAAGTATTGGCAGGGGAAACTTCCTACCAACTGCTTCAGAGGAAGGGTCTGCCTCTGGGAAGCATTAGTGCCCACTCACTGGAGGCCTGCAAGCACAGGCTGGAAGGCCACTAGTCAGGCATATTGGACATGCTATCTGGTTCAGTTACACAGCTTGGAATAGATGGATGGCCACGAGGGTCCTTTCCAACTCAGATTCGGTGATGACACTTGTACTCTTCTGTGTATCTGTGTACTAATCAACTATCTGAATATCCAATAGATGGGGCAGTGTGATAGAGCAAATAGAGCTTTGGAGTTAGGAAGATCTCAGTTCAAATCCTACCTCAGGCCCTTACTTCCCCAGTGATCCTAGGAAAGTCATTTAATTTTCAGAGGTCTCAGTTTCTTCTTCTGTAAATTGTGAAGGGTTGAATTCAAAAACCTTTCTCTATCAGAGTGGCACAATATCCTGGCGAAAGTAGATCCTTTGCTTCAGAGCAAAGAGCTTACATTTATATAGCTCTTAAAGTTTACAAAGAGTAACATTCTACAATTATCCAAATTTTGCATATAAGCAACCTGGGGCTTAGCAAGGGCCGACTGAATGGTAGAAGGTAACCCAAGTGCATGGGAGCATCAGAATTTGAACCCAGAGTTTCTGACTCCAAGTCTGATAATCCAATTCTTTGTACTACAGGATAAAGTTTAAGCCAAAGATGAAATTTCAGGCATCCACCAATCATTGGAGGGGTACTTAGGCATTGAGAGGCCAGAGGAATCTTCCACATTTCTCTGAAATCAAAACGACTTACACTTTCCATTGTTCTAAGTGTTTTAGGATTTTCAGAGCTCTTTCCTTCCAACAATATAGGTGTGCTAGTCTCACAGAACACAGAAAGTCACAGGGTCTCCTACAATTTTCTTTCTCATCCTTTGTATATTAAGTGTTAGTGTTGGTTGCTGATTATGGAGTTCACAATAAAAAAAGAAAAAAATTGTAAATAATATATGGCAGAGGAAAGTCTGCTTTAAACAGAACCCAGTTCACTTCTTTGTTTCTTTTTTAACCAATTTCTATACATGTTAGTGCCTTGTCTGCAATAACAGATATGTCCAGGACACTGAAAGGATGTGAATCTAGATCTTCTTTCCTCCAAGGCTAGCTCTCTGCCAACTAGCCAGCTGCTTCTTGAAGAGGATACAGATTTTTTAAAAGTAATAAAATTATCATTTCAAACCACCAACAACAAGGAGTATTAGACTTGGAGTCAGGGGAATAGTGTTTGAATTTTTAACACTTTGTGACCTAGGGTAAATTAATTCACCTTTGTGGACCTCAGCTTCTTTATATGCAAAATGAGGGGATTAGATTAAATGATTCCTAGAGTCTCTTTCTGTTCCAGCTCTTATGATATTATGACAGTGCATAACTTATTATTCTCGTCTGACATCTGGGGAAACTGAGGTTCCACCTTCCCATAGTCCTTAACAAGTATGAGAAATGAGATGAGACAACAATAACACTTGTAAGTAAATCAATCTGAGAAGCACAGACCCCTCCCCTTCCCCACCCCAGGCCATTTCATCTCTTCACAGAGAACTAGGGACAACCACACTATAACCTTGGAAGGAGTGGGTGAGTAAAAAAAGTGGTCATTTTGTTTCTTCTACAGTATGGTTCGGCTCATCCATCCCCTCTTGGCTACTAGGCAGCAGCAGCTGTCTGGAGGAGTGAGCAGCTTGGGTCCTTCCTGCAGTGGTGGAAGCTGGGAGGGCGTTCAGGGTCGAGGGCACAGGGTGTGGGTAGCAGCCAGACCGCGGGCCTGGCGGGCTCGACTGATTATACAGGCTGGCTCCCCACTCTGGAGCTGTGCTGGCCTTGTGGAGAGAGGGAGGCTGGCTCAGCACTCTGCCTAATTGGAAGGCTGAATAAAGATGAGGGGCTCAGGAACCCACAGGCTCCTATTGAAAACAGGTGGCCTGGGGTGGGGGTTGGTGCTGCCCTTTAAAAGAGGGCAAGTCTGGAGCAGAGGGTCTGGTCAGGGGAGCCTGGGACAGTAGGGTAGTGGGGCCTGGGGTGGGATGGAACAGAGCAAAGTGGAACTCGCTGAGTGGGGAGATGGCTATCTAGATTGGAAAGAGCTTCAGGTTCGGCTTAGGAGGGATGGGAAGGAAAAGGAATACTAGTAGTTTGAACTGAGGGTGTGAGACAGAAGGTCTTGTTCTCATTTGCCACCAGATCTTAGTGGGACAGGTTAGATTCAGAGTCCTGGAATGGCAGAGGTAGGGCAGGCCCTTGGATGCCTTAGGACATAAAAGCTCAGAGTTGAAAGAACCTTAGAAGAGAAAATGTCAGAGCCAGGAGGGGGTTATAGGGTATATACAATGTCAGAACTGAGAGGAACCTTCCAACAGCAAAAGTCAGGGCTAGAAGGAACCTTAGAGCTGGAAGGGACATTATTATAATAGACTAGTAGAATTCCAAGTGCAGAATGATAGTGATATAGCTGAGAACATAAATCACAGAATGTTAGAACTAGAAGGGGCTTCAACAAACTCCCAAAGACCTGTTATTAGGTAGTAATGTCAGTAATGGAGGGGCAGCTAGATGGCGCTGTAGTGGATAGAGTGCTAACCCTGGAGTTGGGAAGACCTGTTTCAGGTATGAAGTGGCCTCAGGCACTTCCTAGCTGTGTGACCCTGGACTTTACCCTGTTTGCCTCAATTTCCTCATCTGTAAAATGAGCTGGAGAAGGAAATGGTAAACCACTCCAGTATCTATACCAAGAAAAGCCCAAATGGGGTCATGGAGAGTCAGACACAACTGTGGAGAATTTCCGATAGGCAGGGCAAGTCACCAAAGGCAAAAGGAGATGACCCCTAACTTTTCTTACCTGCATGTCACAATCAAAAGAGTAGTGGATCTGGGATCAAGAGACTTGGGTTCCAATTCTAGCTCTACCACTTACTAGCTGTGAGACAGTAGGGTAAGTCTCTTCACCTCTCTGGGCCTCAGTTTCCCCTTTTGGTTTAGCAAAGTTTGAACTCAATTCTTCCACTTTAAGCACAAGGAGGCTACAACCCTTCATGTCCAGAGATGGGAAAAAGCCTTCTTTGGCTATATTCTCCAACTGTCATGGCACAGCTGATGCAGCTTGCCAAAAGTCAAGCTAGTCATCTCTCTTGGACTAAAGGGTAAGAGACCCTGTGCTACCACAAGGACCCTACTGGGGAAGTTGAGACATCTGGTTGTCTCCTCTGGAAGTTTTCCCTCTTGTCAATGTCCTAGCTAACCTAGGCTATACAGAACTGACAAGTACTCCAGGTATGATCTAACAGTGACAGAGGACAGAGGGAAGGACACTCATTTTGTTCCTCCTGGAAAACATGTCTCTCAATGCAGGCCAGGATGGCATCTTTTGGCCACCACATCCCAGATCATAGCACAGCACCTGGTACATAGTAGGTACTTAATAAATATTTACTGACTGACCAACTGCCATCCCACTGTTGCCTCATATTGAGGTTACAAATCACAAGCACCTTTTGGTCTTTTGCAGATACTTTGCTATTTTATCATACCTCCCAAACCTTGAGGTCATAGTGTTATTGTTTGAACCCTCAAAATAAATTTACATTGAATTTCATCTTGTGAGATTCAGCCTAGTCTCTAGCCTGGCAAGATCAGACCCTGACTCTGTCATCCTGTATGCTTGTTATCCCTCTTCAACTTGGAGGGTTAGATTAGTATTTCTGAAGAAATTGCATATTTGTTCTAGAAACTGTCTGCTTTACAATCCTGCCCACCTCCCCGCCACAGAGCTAGCAGGTTTCTGCTGTCTGACGCCCATGTAAACATGCACAGAGTTTCCGTCTGCATATTTATATTAGCTTGATGAACTGAATTGATTATATTGACTCTGCCATAATACCTAATGGAGCTGATTCATTAAGGGCATGGCATCAAGAGAGAGACAAATTCACACGTATAATTGGTATCACAGTTCTTGCCTTCACAGTAAGTGGAGAGAGGCATGGAGGGGATGCAAAGGTCTGACTCTGTGATTCAGGACCTGAAATGGGTGGAGCTGTGCCCTTATGATAGGACCCAGAGGCTCTAGAACTAGAACAGACTTTAAGAATTTAATTCAAGAAGCATTTTTATGCCAGGCACTATGCTAACTGCTGAGAATACGATAACAGAAATGAAGCTGTCTCTGCCCTCAAGGAGCTTATATTCTACAGTATGGAAACAGCATTAGGCAGACAAGGAGACACAAAATGAATACAAACAAGTTTAGTGAAGAGGGGAAGCACCTACTGAGATGGGAAAAAAGGGAGAGCACAGGGAGTAACCAATGCAAATGAGTGGAGACAGGAACTGAAATGTTATCTGCAGAACAAATAACTCGTGCTCCTCATCTTCCTAGGATATCTTGACAATATCAAGAATATAGTCCACACTCTAATTTTAAAATATAAGGCAGAGGGGCTCTTAGGTGGCATTGCAGTGGATAGAGCACCAACCCTGGAGTCAGGAGAACCTGAGTTCAAGTCTGGCCTCAGACACTTAATAGTTGTGTGACCCTGGACAAGTCACAATCCCAATTACCTCAAAAAGTATATAAAGTGTATGGCAGAAAAATGGAAGAGAAGAAAATGATTTTTTTAAGGTCATGCAGCTGGTAAGCAGCAGAGGCCCAGAAAGTTATAATTATTTGTCCATAGACAAACAGGTAGTAGAAATAAAATAAATAATATATAACATGCTTTGCAAACTTTAAAATACTATATAAATGTATTAATATCCATTGATGATGATGATGAAAATGACTTGGGCTCAGATCTCTCTTTTGACACACAGACTGTGTGATCCTACCTAAGTCACTTATACTCTCAAGGCTCTGGACAACTTTCTGTAAATGGATGTAAGTTGTACATAAGGTGCCAACCTGCAGTTGTAGAGGGACCAGGGTTTTCTCATTCAGGAGTTCCCTCTAACAAGGAAATTACAGGTCAAGTCCCTATCTCTATTACCACAAAGGTAGCAATTATCCATGCTACTGAAAGAACAGTTCAGACCCTCCCTGTGTCTCTGATGTTGTGAGAATGTGTAGGAAGGTAAAACTTCAGAGAACCCAAGATAGAAAGGAAAGGAAAATCTAAGACTGGGTGCGCTGTCCTGAGATTTCCATTTTTTTTGCAAGCCACAGAGGGAGATGAAAGGCTGCATTTCCAAAGCTAATTAAGTATCTTGATTTCGGCAAAGGAGAAACTCTTTTGCTGCACAGAAGCCAACCTGGTCACCTTGAATGCAGAAAGGATTTTTCCAAGTGGAGTATTTTAAGGCTTCATTTTCCATGTAACCCATTGAGTGGTACAGAAGTGTTTTAACGGATGTACCATTATAAACAAGGTGTTAAGATGCAGGATTCCAAATATAACCACCTGTTGGAGATGGCAATCCAAGGGATATTTATGTGTGTGTACATGTGCATGTGCGTGTGTGTGTGTGTGTGTCTGTATGTGTGTATCTCCATGTGTCCTCAACCCAAGGACTTTTCCAGTCAGTCTGGCCAATCTTTCTGTATGGTCACTGAAGAGTAGGATATAGATATCCAATTCGGTTCAACTTTTATTAAGTCAGGTACTGTTTTAGATGCTAGGAACACAAAGATGTAAAAACAACAATAATTCCTGCTCTTGAGGAGTTTACATTCTGCTAGGGGGAATGCAATAAAACTTGCATATGGTATGAGTGAACACAAATAAATTCAAGAACCTAGGGGTTCAGGAAAGGCCTTATGAAGGAAGTGGTACCTGAGTTGTACTTTGGAGAAAGTGAGAAAGGACATGAAGAAACATGTGTGCAAAGGCACAGAGGTGGTAGATGGCCCAGAATGGAGAGTGCACGAAGGGAAATCACTTGAAACAAGGTTGGAAAGATATAAATAAGAGGCAGAATGCAGAGAGGGCTTTAGATTTCAGACTGAACATGCATAACCTGTATCAGATTGTTTGCCTTAGGGAGGGAGGAGGGAGAAAAATTTGGAACTCCAAATCTATCCATAAATGAATGCTGGAAATTGTTGTTACATGTAATTAGAAAGAATAAAATACAATTAAATGATTTTTTAAAAGATTTCAGGCTGAGGAGTTTTAATTTTATCCTAGAGATAACAGGAAACCATATATGTGTACTTGGGGGAGACCTTCACAAAAAACTTCCAACGTATTTTCTAGACTGAATTCATATCACTCCTGCTTATGGATTCTACATTCTGGCCAAACTGGCTTACATAGTAGTAGTTGGCGTAATAATAGCATTTATATAGTGCTCTAAGGTCTGTAAAGAATTTTGATGTTGTCAGTCATTTTTCTGTTGTGTTCAACTCTTTGTGACCTCTTTTAGGGTTTTCTTGGCAAAGATACAGGAGTGGTTTGTCATTTCTTTCTCCAGCTCAGGAAACTGAGGCAAATGGGGTGAAGTGACTTGCCCAGGATCACACAGCTAGTAAGTGTCTGCGGTAGAATTTTAACTCGGGTTCTCCTTACTCCAGTTCCAGTGCTCTATCCATTGCAGTGTTAACTAGCTGACCTCAAAGCATTTTACAAATATTATCTTAATGTATACAACATTCCATTTCCTGCTCTTCTTCAAGCCTGGTATTCTCTCCATCCTCCTCTTGGCATCCATAGTTGGCTTCAAGACACAGTTCATTTTCACCTTTCCAACCTCCAAAATGACAGTGTATTTATTTTGTATTGATTCCATATTTACCTATCTCTGTATATAAAATTAGAAAATCATAGATTTAGAGTTAGAAAGGACCTGGGAGATCAAGTCCAAATTCCACATTTTACAGATGAGGAACTGAGATCCAGGGAAGTTCAAGGTCTTGCCTGGGTTCACACAGCTAGTGTGTGAGATAAGGATGGAACCCAGATGTTCTTGTGCCTAAATCCAGAGTATGATACATTGGACCATATCTTGTTTCCCTCAAATAAATCTTAGCTCCTTGAGTGCACAGACTGTTCCTTCTTGGCTTTGCATACCCAGTATAGTACCTGACAAGAGTAGGCAGTTAATAAGTGAATTATCTACTATACAGATAATTATTTGTGATTTCTAGGAATTTCTATAAATTAAAAGTATTAATTTCCAGCCATGTAAGTATAATGACCACTCTTGACCCTGTAGAAAAGATGTTGACATGAATCACCGACCTTTCTCAGAGGACTAAAGAGTGGGATGTCACATACACTGTTGGGGATCATGGTTTGTTTTTGCTTAAATGTTTTTCTTTGTGAAAAGGGAAGGTAGGATATGGGGGGGCAGGTACACTGGGAAAATGAAAAAATGTAAGGTCTCAATCAGACAAAAAATATTAGATTGGACATCAGATGGGTAAGGTGGGGAAGTCAACTTTGAATTATAACTTAAAGATAGCATCACAGATTTACTCTGGAGAACTGTGTGGTATCATAGAAAGAATACCAAACTGAGATTCAAAAGACCCAACTTCCACTCCTGGCTGAGTGACCTTGGACAAGTTGCTTCCTATCTCTGGGTCTCAGTTTCCCATCTGTAAAATGAGGGGGATTAGGCCAGATGACTCCCTTCTAGCTCTTATAACCCACAGCAGAGGTATCAAACACACAGCCCCATGAAGCCCACAACACTCCCAGATGCAGTACAAATCAGATTAAAACATAACTAGGAAATATTTGACAAAATAAATAGAAATAAAACATAATGTTAATTTGTGGGGTTTTTTTAAGTCAATCTGCAGCCTACAGGGATCTTTACGTAGGGTTGGGTGCCCCTTTTTTCTATTTGAGTTTGACACCACTAGTCTATGGTTCTACATGTCAACCACACAAATGGTTGTTTAAAAAAATTGAAAACCAAACAAAATTAAAAACAGAATTGAACAAGCTTCCCTACTTGTCTCCCAAAGGGAAGGCAAGAGAAGGAAAGTGACTAAGAATGGGAAAATTTTCTAACATCAGAGAAGCCAGAGTAAAGACGACAGAAGTAATGATAGCAGTCGATATTTCTGTAGCACTTTTCAGTTTGCAAAATAGTTTGCACACATGATCTCATTGGACCTCATAACAATTCTGTAAGGTAGGTGCTCAAGGGATCTTTATCCCGATTTTACAGATGAGGAAATTGAGGCTCAGAGAGGTGGACTGTGAGCTGAGAACAAAATCTTCCTCAACAAAAATAATTTAGGATGAAGTTTATTCAGTCATCCAGCAGAGGAGAAGGCTTCAGTAGGGGGCTTGCTGCCCCTGAACCTCTAAAAGATGCCCATTATAAAGGATTCAAACAATTGAGCAAAGAAATAGTAGCTGATTAGTTAACACGTATTTTCCAAATAAGGCACACAGATTAAACTTTACATAAATTAATCAAAAGGTACTTCCCAGGATACTAGAAATTCAATGGAACTTCCATACCTCATTCTTTGCATCCCCAGAAGTTTTTTGGTGTTGGTACAATTCAGGGTCCTGAGTTAAGCAGTAAACTAGTATGATCTCTAAGGGATACATGTCTAGTTTCTTATTGTGCAAGACTAGATTCAAACAATGAAAGAATTATCTTTTCTACAACTCGGTACTCAACAATTTTACCTAAAATTAGTAACGAATCATTTTATCTGTAGGAGGAATACAGCAAGGGTAGGGCTAGTCTGAGAACCTTGGCACAAATTCTGATTCTAATATTTAACTATCTGTGAGACCTTGTTAAAGACCCATCTCTCTGAGCCTCTGTTTTTTTTTCTATAAAATGAGAAGAGTCCCTTCTAGCTTCAGGCAAAATCTAGGATCCTATGACACAGGATCTTATGATTCTATAATACAATTAATAAATATCAGAGGTGGGATGTGATGTTAGAGGACCAGGGTTCAAATCCTGTCATGGTTACTTATTAACTGTGTGATCTTAGATAAGTCACTTCCCTATTCTGGTCCTTAGTTTTCTCATCTATAAACTGTAGAGGTTAGACTAAATCCTAGATGGTACCTGAGGTCCCTTCCAGCCCATGTCTATCATCCTATGTTCCTATGATCCTATGTTCAGGAAAAAGATTCTTAACCTTTTTTTTATTATTATGGACCCTGCAGTCAGGTAAAACCTATGGACTCAGTATCAAGTTTTTAAATACAAAGACTGTCTAGGTCTAGCACTCTACTACCCTGACTCTCCACAAGAGACATGAATAACAAATTAATTTCTTTTTCACAAGCAATGCATATACTTCTAGAAAGTCAGAGTTAGAAATAAGTATGTGTGAGAGTGTGTGTGTGAGTGTGTGTGTGTAAAATATCCATATAATCACTGATACTCAGTTTTAAGGAATTGTGCACATCATTTAATCCATCCCCTTTTAACCTTCTGCAGAAATCCTTTCTATGACATCTTGCTGTTCATTCTACCTCTTTTTGAACATTGTCAGGGATGGGGAGCTCACCACCTCATGAGGTAGCTTATTTCATTGTGGAGTAAAAAAAAATTTTTTTAATATTGGAAAAACTGAATTTTACCTCCTTCTCTTGGCTTCCACTTTCTTTTGTCATCTGAAGCAACACAGAATACATTTACTTTCTTCCTCTCATGACAGACTTTCAATTACTTGAATATCTACCCTTACACTTTTATTCTCTAGCTTCATGATCCAAGCTGGAGTGCATATGTCTCCACTTGGGTTACAAACTTACGTTGGAGAAATTAGCCAAAGATTTGCGGTACATCCATTATAACTATACTATCTCTATGATCTACCAAACAACTTGCCCTCAAAAATGGGAAATGAAACTGATTTATGACACCAATCTTTTCCTCTCTCCAGATACCTCAGTTTCTTCAATCCATGTTTCAGAATACCCTCAACATAGGTTGTAAACACAGGTTTACAACCTCTCCATAGACTCTAGTATCTCTTCTAGTTTTAGGAGAATCTGAGTAACATTGGCTCTTGGTGAACCTGTCTTGGCTTCCTGTGATTACCACGTTCTTTTCTCAGTGTTTACACACCACCTGTTTAATAATATCTTTGAGGATTTTGCCAGAAGTTGAGGTCAAGCACTCAAGCCTGGAGCTTCTGGAATCCACCCGTGTCTGTTGATGTTTAGCTCTGCCACTAGCATATTCCACCCCTCACATGCTTTGCCAGCTTTGGCCTCGACTGCTGCTTTGATCTTTTGGTGAAGCTCTGTACGTGACTCCAAATAAATAAACAAATAACCTGTTAACTATAGGCAACATATTATTCAACCTCTTTCATCTCAATGATGATCTGAATCAGAGCCAGGAATGTTAGAAGGAATGGGCCATCTTCTTTTCTTAAGGTCTGGGCAGTGAACTGGCTTGGCAGCTCCCTAAAGGCCAGGTACACTTAGATGGGAGAAGGGAAGGGGTAAAGGGGCCAGTGTCTCTTTCTGTTTCTTGTCCCTCCTCCTAATCACCCCCACATATCCTTTCCACCAATCTTTCTTAAGAATATTTAACAAGAAATGCTGCTTTGTTATTTTCAATTTAATATAATCTTTAGGAAAAGGATTCTTAGTCTTTTTTGTATCATGGACCCTGCAGTCAAGTGAAGCCTATGGATGCCTTAGAATCAAGTTTTTAAATGTTAAACAAAGAATACAAAGGATTGCAAAGGAAACTAATTATATTGAAATATAGTTTATACATACATAGGTGCATACATATGTGTACAAAGACACACATATGTAAATAATAGAAAAACAAAGTCACAGACTTCAGGTTAAGAACTCCTTCTAGGATAAGGTTGAGGAGGTGGTTGGATAATAGAAGTCCTTATCTAATCTGCCTTAATGAATATGTGAGAATGCTTTTGAATCAGTATATCCATTTTTGTATGGAAATGTCTACTTTTGACATTGTTGTGGTTTTAGAGCCCAAAAACATGAGTTCTAGTCTTAGCTTTTCCAGTGAGTTAAGTGACATTGAAGAATCACTTTCTTGCTTTGAGCCTTGGTTTCCTTGTCTGTAAAATGAGGGACTTTGACTAGGTGGTCTCTAGATATAGCAACTATTCTGTGATTCATAATTATATATGGTACCAGCTATGAGGGCCAAGGATGCCTGCAGTAAAGAAATCAAATTGTGAGAAGTAATTGTAATTGGTGATCAGAGGTGGGAAGAGAGGTGGGGACAAGAAAGGGAAAGGTGCTAGGGATGAAGGAGAGCCAGTCAGGAAGACTGAATATACATATCTTATACGTACCTAATTACATATATGTTGTTTCCTGCATTAATGGAAACTCCTTGAGATTAAGAGTTGTTTTCCCTTTGTCTTTGGATCCCCAGAAGTTAGCACAGTGCCTGGTACATGGTAAGTGTTTAATAAATGCTTGATGATTTGATTGAACTAATTGATTGAACAGGGATCCTAGGGAATACTGGAAAGGGGAAGGGAAGGGATAGAGCTATAAGGGACACAGGGTGAAGGTAGCTTTGCCATTGGAAAGTTGCTTCTTCCACAATAGGTCCTTAAGTTTCTCCACCTTGGCCATGCCATCTCTCTCCCCTTCCATGAATTCCTATGGGAACAAGGGCTGGAGTTTTCTGGGAAAGACTTCTTCCTCTCCTAGCATCCTCTGGAACCCCTTCCCAAATGAATTTGCCCCAGACAGAAATCCAGGCAAGTTACATCTCTGGCATTGGGCAAAGTGTGTTACATACACATAATAAGACTCATCCTGAGGTTTGGGGTGCACTAGATAACTCTGCTACCTCCTACTCCACCCCCAATACCCCCACCCTGCACATCACTCCATCTATTAACTTCTGGATTGATCCAAAAGGCATTGTCAGCTTTCTAAATACCTAGGCTTTGGGTGGTATCTCAGAGTCGGGTACAGGCTAGAAGACAGGACACTTGAGTTCTAATCTTGGTTCTGCCCCCACCTTGCCATGTGACTTTAGGTGAGTTCCTTTTAAGAAGCTAGAAATTAAGGTTCCTCCAAGCCTTAGGACCCACCCCACCATCTCTGTACACAAAGCATTGTGTAAGCCCCAAAGCACTGAAAGTTTAGATTGCTCTGATCAGCCAAACAGGCTTGAAACCTGCTGGTGGGGGTCGCAGATGTGGAACATTCCCAAGTGGGATTATTTTTCTACCATTATGGCTTCCCCAAGCTGTTATGCAAATAGGCTCATGCATTAGATCAGGAATTACAGGAAAATCTTGGCAAATATTTGGAGTGAAAGGGTCAGGGCTCCATTCCTGGTGCTGCTATTTACTAGCTGTGTGATCTCAGGAAGTTTCCTTCCCCTTTCTGGGCTTCAATTGCCTCAACCATAAAATGAGGGGATGGACCAGGTGATCTCTAAAGTCCATTCTAGCTTAAAATCCTCTGCTTATATGATGCTCCATTTCCTGCCTCCAAGTTTTTGCATGCCTAGAATGCTTTCTTTCCTCCCTTCTGATATAGAATTCCTAGCTCAAATGAGCCTTACATGAACCTCAAATGAAGAGGCCTTGCTTCTTCTCCCCACAGTTAGTATTCTTGCCCACCTCAAAACTGCTTTGTACTTACAATATATCTATTTAGCGTTGACCTATCTGTGTATATAGATTCCTAGATCTAGAGCTGGGAGGGACCTCAAAGACATCTAGTCCAATGTAGGGCAGAGGAGCAAATGGAAGCCTGGGCAGCCGTGGCTGGAGCACGGGGCCTGGAATCGGAAGACTCCTCTCCCTGAGTTCAAATCCAGCCTCAGACACTTCCTAGCCGTGGGTGACCCTGACAAATCACTTCACCCTGTTTGCCTCAGTTTCCCCATCTGTCAAATGAACCACAGAAGGAAATGGCAAACTGATCCACTATCTTTGCCAAGAAAACCCCGAATGGGGTCACAGAGTTGGACATGACTCAACAACAACAGCAAACTGAAACCCAAGATGGTAAGTGACTTGCTCAAGGTCATCTACATAGGAACCTAGACCTACAGCTGGAAAGGACTCCAGAGGCCATCTAGTCCAATGCCCTCATTGCCCAGATTCAAGGATCCTAGATTTAGAGCTGAGATGTTCACTGAAAACCATTGGATCCAAAATCCTACTCATTTTACAGATGAGGCAACTGAGCCCGGAGAGAACCGATTTGCAGAATGTAAGTAAGTGGCAGGGCTAGCCTTTGAACCAGATTGCTGGGACTCAGGCCCCAACACCCTTTCCACTGAACTCCACTGCCTGCTGGATACTTGCAGGCCATTCGGATTCTCTAGGAAGTTTTCTCACTGCCCTAGCTGTGAGGGATTATTCAACCCTCATCTAGTCATCCAGAAAGGGGGGAAGGGGAGGGGAAATCCACTCATTTCAAAGGAATGCCTGCAGTCCCCGGGGTGGGGCCCTTTAGTGTCAAGTCCTGTAGGCCGAACAATGAACCTGAAGCCTGAGTGACTTGACTGTCTCCCTCAGGAGTCTTAGAGCTTTAAGAAGACAAAAACCGTAGGAGAGCTCCCACTGACATGAATGCGAAGAATATGAATGGGGTAGTCGCTCTGAACCCATCACTCATTAATCAATCATTACTCCCTCAGGGGTTGCAGCACGGCATCCTGGGAAGTACACTCAACTTGGATTGCCAGGACCTGAGCTCTGGCACCGAGGAGCTGTGTGACCTCTCTGGGCCTCAAGCTTCCTCCTCTGCCAACTGAGAGGGGGGCTGGCTCGGATGAGCTCTGAGCTCCCTCACCCCTCCAATATTCAATGGTTCTATTGTATCTATTGTTATAACCAAAATAAATAAATAAATCCCAGCCTGCTACAAAAGCCCATTTTTTTTTTTAAGAGCCCGCTATCAAGCCAGTGTAGTGTAGAGGACAGAGAGCAGTTTTCCTGGGGAGAACTCGGACAAATTAGTTTTGATTTAGTCAGGAACAGTGACTACGTGACCCTGGACAAGTTACTTAATTTCGATGAAAAATGAGGAGTTTGGACTCAGTTTCCTTCCAACTCCAAATCTATGATCCAAAAGACATGGTTGGGTTAGGTGACCTCAAAGACCCTCTCGTTAGACTCTTCTGTTCCTCTGTCGATAGAATATGTCCGTGAAGCATGGAGCACCATGCTCTCGGGAAGACTCATAATTTCGGAGGACTCAGGGCTCTGTTGGCCTAGCCTTCATGAACCCAGAATCCATGCCAAGATAAGGCACTGGGGGAGGATCATGTTTTCCACTGGTATCCTCAGAATGTCAGGAGAAATCGAGGAATCCAACACATTGGCTGGGTTCCCTGTGGTGAGAGTCTTGGGAACCAGACAAGAGTCACACGGTTCAGAAAGGCATGGATGGGTTGTGACCTGCGGCACTGGAAGGAAATCCTAAATTGATAAAATCACAGATCGATTGGCATATTTGGATTGAATATGACCTTATTCTTTCTATTTCTTAACCATTTCAAGTAATAAGCAGGCTCCCTAAGCACTTTAGGAAACAGGAGGCCATGGTGAGAACAGCCAAATACCTGGGACACCTGCGTGGCCTGGCTGCCCCCCTCCCTCTGTGCTTGGGGTAATGGCCCTGCCTGGTGAGGGGCTGTTGTTCTTCAGTTGTTTTCAGTCCTATCTGACTCTTTGTGATTCCCATTTAGGTTTTTCTTGGCAAAAGTCCTGTAGTGGTTTGCCATTTCCTTCTCCAGCTCATTTTAGAAGAAATTGAGGCAAATAGGATGAAGTGACTTGTCTGGTCACCCAGCAAGTAAATGTCTGAGACCCAATTTGCATTCAGAAAGATGAATCTTCCCAACTCAAGGCCCAGAGTGCTATCCACTGAGCCACTCAGCTGCCCTTGTTGGGGCATAGATACCAATCAAAGGCAGAGATGGTTCATAGATTTGAAGAACCAGAGCTGGGGTTGTATCATAGGATTGCCAGTTGGCCAGGGGCTTCATCTAGTGTAATGAGGAAACTGAGGCTCCAGAACAGCATCAGAAATGGCACATGAACCCAGGTTCTCTTTAAACATCACATCACCCAAGCCCTTCATTTTACCAGAGAGGAAATGAGACCGAGAAAGAATTAACCTGTCTAAGGTCACACAAATTAAGTCCAAGTAGAGTTTTGAAACCAGGATCTCCTGACTCTAGGTCTGGCATGCTTTCCATTCTACTGTCTGCTGAAGTCCTTGAGGGGACCTTGGGGATCACCTATTTCAACCTCCTCAGAAATCTGAGGCCCGAAGAAGGGAGGAGTAACTTGATCAAGGTCATCCAGTTTCCATTCCCTTTCTGCTGTCCTCCTGTTTCCCACAGAACTCTCTGATTGGTATCCTGGCCCTTCCTCATGGTTGCTGCCCCCTACCCCAACCCCGCCCCACCTTTTCTCTGAGACTTTCTCTTAAGTCTACCTGGCTGAGCCACCAATGTCATAACATAAGAAGAAAAGATTGTAAGCTCCCTCCCTTTGGGATTTGCTTGTGTATACTTAAAGCCCTTTCCTTCTTCACTCATTCAAAAGTGTTTGTCCTGTCTCCCAAGCCCTCACGGCCCTGCTCTCTGAGGCTCTGATAAGTTAATCCAGGAATACATGTAGGAGTTTATGGGATGGAGTCACTGAAGTCCTCAGAGGCCAATTTATCTCCCTGAATGCTTATATTGACAAAAAAAAGGGGAAGACATTTTAATGAATTAAGCATGCGGTTCCCAAAATTAGAAAATCAACTAATTAATAAACCCCAAACACCAAGGATGAATGTGTGAAAATTAAGGAGAAAAAACTCAGAATAAAAACTGAATTAATAAACAAAGGGCTGTTTTTGAAAGGCCAATAAAGTTGATAAACCATTCACTAATTAATTTTTTAATAGAGAGGGGACAGCCAAAATATCAAAATAAAAAATGAAAAAGGAGAAATCTCAAAATGGGGAAGAAATTATCAGTAACTATTATTCATAGTTAAATATCAGCAAAATGGAAAATTTAAATGAAACAGGTGAATTGGAAAAAAAAACACCCAAACTGACAAAACAGTTCATAGATAACCTAACCAATCCAATTTTAAAAAGAAATTGAATCGTCTGGAAATGAACTGCAATGGGTTGGGGGTGGGGAGGAGTCTGCCAGGTCCAGACAGAATTGCTACTGAATTATTTCCAACATTTAAAGAAATAATGCCCCTACTCTAAAGGCTGTTTTCAAGTCACTCTACTTAGTTCTTTCTTTTAGGAATATGGTATGTCCCAAGTCAGTGCAGTTCTAAGCTTTAACCTAAAAACCGCACTAAGACTTTTGGAACAACGTTTATATGGTCCAATGACCAAACTAGAGAAAGATAAAGCAGAGAAAGAGAACTACAGCTCAATATCGCTAAATTAATATTGACACAAAATCATGAAATAAAATGCTGGCAAATAGAGTACAGTATGGTATAGTGGATAGAGGGTCAGCCTCGGAGCCAAGGAAGACCTGGGTTCAAGTACCACCGCTGATACTTCTTGAATGGATGACTCTGGGTAAATTTCTCAACTTCTCAGTGCTCTCTACCAACTCTTTAAGACTACAAGTCATAGAGAAGTTGCCAACCTGCACTGGCAAAGAGAGATTCCTCCATAGGGAGTTTCCTGTACCAAACCCTATCCCTAAATAGAGCACAATGATATAGCCAAAAAATGTTCATTATGACCAACTTGAGAAACAGATTGGTTTAGTAGTTGGAAGGCTGATCTTGAAGTCAGGAAAACCTGGGTTCAAGTTCTGCCCCTTATACATACTATGTGACCAGGAGAAAATTTTTAATCACTCAAGGCCATCAAACAACTCTCTAAGACTACATGCAGCAAAGGAGTCACCAAATCTACACTGATGAAGAGAGTTTCCATACACTACACTACACTACACTAATGAAATCATAGGTCCAAGGAATTTAAAAGGTGAAGCTAAGGAGGAAGAATATTCTAGGAAGTCTGGGCATGGAGGTGGGAGATGGCATGTTGTGTTTGGGGAATATCAAGTAGACCAGATTGATTGAAAAATAGAGTGTGTGAAGGGAAAGAATGTGTAGTAAGTCTGGAAATGTTGGCTATGGCCAGAGAGTGATAGACTTCAAATGCCAAACAAGGGAATTTGAATTTGGTCCTAGATGGAACAGGGAGCTTATTGAGCAGAGGAGTGACCCAGGCAGATCTGTACTTTAGGAATATAATTTGGCAGCTTGGTGGAGAATGGAGCAGAGTCCAAAGACATTGCATGTGGAGGGGACACCAATTACAAGGCTATTAGAATAGTCGAGGAGAGAAGTGATAGAAACCTCAAGGAAGGTGGTTGAGAAGTGAGTGGTGAGGAGAGATTTGAGATATGTTGATATTGATATGGGGAGGAGAGAGAGGAAAGGATTCAGGGGGGGGTTTTGCAAACCTGAGCAGCTGGAAGCATGGTGGTCTTTCAATAGAAACAGTGAAGGCGACAGGAGGGGTGTGTGTGGCAAGTTCTGTGTTTGAGGGGCCTGTGGGACATCTAGGGAGGGAGGGATGTCCAATAAGGAGTTAGCCAAGTAGAGATAGAGCAAAGATATGGAGGCTGCACATCAAGATTTGGAAGTCATGTGTATAGAGATCTAATGTGATCCCTAAGAGAGGGAAGAGAAGAGGACCCATAACAAAGCCCTGGGAGCTACCCACCCATACAGGATGGAATCAGGATGATGGCCCTACAAAGGAGATGGAAAAGAATCAGTCAGACGAGTAGGAAGCAGACAGTAAAAAGCCTATGGAAAGGGCAGAAGTAGGGGTAGATCAGCCTGTCAAAGGTCCAGGACCCTGTGGCCTGGGCTAGGGCCCTCCCAGAGGAGAGACATTCAACTGCCAAAAACCAGGGCAGAATTTTTCCAGGACTGGAGCTCTGCCTGAGAAAACACACGGAGGGCCCTTGATTGACAACTGGGTCTTTACATTTCTTAACATGTCCTGACCAGAGTTTCTTTCCTCACATACTTCCTCTTCTTTCTGCCTTCACTCTAGCTGTCAGTGTCACCACCCTACCTCCTAGGGTCATAACCTCATGGTTCTCTTGCAGTCTCCCTTCCCTTTACATTTGCTAGCCAATCAATTACCAAGGCTCATCTTCTCCTCTCTCAACAGGCAGCACTCTGGTTTAATCCCTCACTCACCCTTTACAAATTATTTATTGGGATAGCCTCTTACCAGGTTTCCCCATATCCTCCCTCCTTTCCTCCGTCTCTCTCTCTCTCCCTTGAGGCACCTTCTTCCCCTGAGTCCCATCTCCGCCCCCCCACCTAGTTCCCCCAGAATACTTCACACAACTGGCAGAATTGTGAAAGTGAAAGATCTGGCCATGTCACTCCTCTGCTCAAAATCTTCACTGGCTCCCTATTGCTAACTGAGTCAAAATCAAACATAATATTCTAAGCCCAACCCAACCTCTACCAGATTTGGCCTAACTTTACCTTTCAACTTGATCTCATATTACTTTCCCCCATGCAGTCTATCTTCCACGTTCCCAAACATTCTAAGGTTTCTATCAGTTGCCCCCATACCTTTACTCCAGCTTGCCTCTATGTTTGAAATGGCCTTTCTCTTCCTCTTGGAATTTCTATCCAGCCATTCTAGCCTAAGTCAAATGCTACTTTTTCCAAAAAGTCTTCCAAAGATGAAGATGGTCAGTTGCAGGGGGAAGCAATCAGAACCAGAAAAACAACATTCACAGCAACATCAATGAAAAGAGATGAGAAAATACATCTCCTTTCCTTCTTTGCAGATGGGGGACATGACATATATTCTCAGATTCAGTTGATGTGTTGGTTGGTTTTGGTGAACTGCTTTCTTTCCTTCTATTGGCCCAGTCTCATCACTCACATCACTTTTTTTTCTCTTTATTACTGTTTAACACAAGGGATGGTTCTCTGGGTAGGAGAACTGGGAGATATTTGGATGTTAAAAATAAAAGATAGCAATTAAAATTTCAAATAAATTAATACTTTTCAAAGTCTTCGCTGATCCTCTCACAGCCTCACATAAGACTTAACTTTCTACCTCTCTAGTCTCATAATATTGGGGGTTGTAGCTGTACATGTTGCACATGTTATCCCCCACTTGGCTATAAACTGCATGAGGGCAGGAACCGTGCTTTACCTATGCTTTGTACTGCCCCCAGGTATGAGTGCAGGGCTCAGAAAGCAGTGGGTTTACACAGAACAGTTCTCCTGGGGCTCTGGGTTTGGCAGCGCTCAATGGGATCACACTTTTTAGACAAAAGTTATTCATGACAATAACAGCTTACATTTATATAGCACCTACTATGTGCCAGGCACTGTGCTAAGGGCTTTACAATTATTATCTCATTTGATTCTCACAACAGCCCAAGGAGGTAGGTGCTAATATCATCTTCATTTTACAGATGAGGAAACTGAGGCAAAACACAACTATGTGACTTGCCCAGGGACATAGCTACTGTGTCTGAGGCCATACTTGAACTCAGGCTTTCCTGACTCCAGGCCCCTGTGCTTTAACCACTGAGCAACCCAGACATCTATTGTGTGTCCAACCCTGTGCCAAGCCAGAGCAGAACATAACATAAGAGGGGAAAGCCATAATGTGGACACTATCAAGTAGATGCTGCTGCTTCCTCCCTCCCTCCCTCCTTTCTCTACCCACAGCTCTAACAGGGGAATAGAAAGTTAAAGGAAAATACTAAAACACTAAATGATTGGGAAAGACTTTTCTCCTATGGAACATGGGTCCAGAGCAGGTCTCTGTCTAGAGAAAAAGAAATTAACACTATTTCTCCCAAATTTCAATTGAAGAACCATTTCTTAATTATCTACCATGTCCCACCCTCATCACTCACATGGCCACCACCTGTAGCTTTGCCCAGGCAATCATTGGCTCCAGTGGCAAAGCAGCTGCCCTCCTGGAGGCATCCCTAAACAGGACTATGCTCACATCTGGCCAACTGATCTCCCAGTTTCCGAATCTCCAACCCTAGCCCCTACCCCTTCCAACCCACCTTCTCCCAGAGCAATCAGTAACTGTAATGCACTGGCCTGATCATGCTGGCCTCTCCCCAAAAGCCGTTAGTGCCTTCCAGGTTCCTAGAGTTTCAAATGCAAGCTCTTTAACCCTCCACAGCATGACTTTGGTCTACTTTTCCAAGCTGTTTCATCTCAGTCCCTTTCACTTAACCCTCATTACTATGCAGATGCCTCCCAGGTCTATATATTACCCAACTCTAGCCTCAGCACCAACAGTGGCCTCTTGGGCATTTAACAGTGGCCATCCCAGAGACATCTTGAACTCAGCAGGGCCAAAATGGAAACTATTCTCTTCTACCTCGTCCCCCATCCTTCTGAGTCTCCTAGGTTATAAAACCTCAGCAATATCATGGACTCATTTTCCCTCACTCCACACAGCCAACCAGTTTTCAAATTCTTACCATAGCTACCTTTATAATATCTCTCACAGCTGACCCTTTCTCTCCCCTCACACAACTACTTCCTATGGTGGTTCAAGTCCTCAGGCCTTCTGGCCATAACTATTGCAGCAGACTCCTAATCACCTTCTCTCCTGAGGTCCACCCTACACACTGCTGCAAAAGTCATCAGCCTTAAACCCAGATCTGACCATATCACCCACCTATCAATCAACCCAACTTGGCTTCCACTTCTGTTTAGCTTTTAAAACCCTACACAACCTGGCCCCAACCTACCTTTCCAACCTCATTAGTTATTGTTCCCTCTCCCACACGCTATAATCCAGCCATACTGGTTTCTGTTCCTCACTCAGGACTCTCTATATCCCGTTTCTGTAACTTTGTACTGGCTGTATCCCATGCCTCGAATGCAACCCATCTTAGCTGTGCCTTGGAGAGATGATCTTTGAGATGAAGCCTTTTCTTGTCTCCCCCTAATTGTGAGTGCCCTTCCTTTCAAATTAACTTGTATTTAACTACTTGGTGTGTGTATATACTTTATATACAACTTTATATTTAGATGTATACAACTTTTTATTTATGCTATATACATTTGCATATGTTTGCATGTATTTATGTATATATATTGCATATATTTATGTACAAAAATCTGTATATACAAAAATATATATTGTTCCTCCCCCACTAGAATGCAAGCTCATTAGAACAGGGTTTATTTCCTTCTTTGTACCTATCTCCCCACTGCCTGCTATGTAGTAGCAGCAGCAGCAGTAGTAGTAACTGCTAACAATAGTTAGCGTTTATACAGGCATACCTCAGAGATGCTGTGGGTTTGGTGCCAGACCACCAAAATAAAGCAAGTCACACAAATGTTTTGGTTTCCCAGTACATATAAAAGTTATGTTTACCGTACACTGTAGTCTATCAAATGTGCAATAGTATTATGTCGAAAAACAACGTATATAACTTAATTAAAAAATACTTTATTGCTAAAAATACTAACCGTCACCTGAGCCTTCAGGAAGTTGTAATCTTTTTGTTGGTGGAGGGTCTTGCCTTGATGTTGATGGCTGCTAACAGCTCATACTAACAGCTCAGGGTGGTGGTTGATGAAGGTTGGGGTAGCTATGATAATTTCTTAAAATAAGACAAGTAAGTTTGCTGCCTCTACAGACTCTTCCTCTCACTTGAACACTTAGAGGCCAGTGGAGGGGTTATTAATTGGTCTAATTTCAATACTGTTTGTCTCAGGGAATAGGGCAGCCAGAGGAGAAGGAAAGACAAGGGAGAATGACTGATGGGGGAGCAGTCAGAACATTTTTTGATTAAGTTCACCATCTTATACGGATGCCATTTGTGACTCCCCCGAACAATGACAATAGAAACACTAAAGATCACTGATCACAGATCATCATAACATATAATATTACTGAAAAGGTTTGAAACATTATGAAAATTACCAAAATGGGACAAAAACAGGATGTGAGCGCATGCTGTTGGAAAAATGGCATGAGAGACTTGCTGGAGAGTTGCCACAAACCTTCAATCTGTAAAAAAATGAAATACCTGCAAAGAGCAATAAAGCAAAGGGCAATAAAACAAACTATACCTGTATAGTGCCTATTATGTGCTTAGAGCTGTGCTAAGTGCTTTACAAATATCTCATTTGATCCTCACAATATTCCTAGGAGGAAGATCCTGGTATTGTCCCTATTTTACAGATGAGGAAATGATAGCAGATACAGTGTCTTGGGCAAGTGACCTTGAAGGTCACACAGCTAGTGTGACTGAGGCAGAATTGAAACTCAGATCTTCCTGACTCCAGGTCCACTGTTCTGTCCACTCCAGGGCCACCTAGCTGCCGTTATAAGAGGCACTAAATATTTATTCCCTGATTCACATATACCTGTAGTCTCCTCCATTAAAATGGAGACTCCTGGAGTATAGGGACTGTTTCACTTTTCTCTTTGTATCTCTATTGTCTAGCCGTGTCTGGCACAGAGCAGATGCTTATTAAATGTTTGCTGATTGATGGATTCATGGACTGCTATCCATTACTTGGGATTTTCCTGCCCACTATTGCCACTCTGAATCTGTGCTGGTTTTGGTCATTCTCATCTCCACTTACTGAAATTCTTCTCTTCCTTTGAGACTCAGTACAGGTGCCAACTCCTCCATGAAAGCTTTCCTGGTCTTTCTCAGCTGAAGTAATTTCTCCTTCTTTAAGCATTTTGTCCCGATTTCTCCTTTGCCCCATTTCATCCTGTCTTGTAATGGGTTACTCTGTTTATATATTGTCTCCTCCTAGAGGGTAGGGACTTTGTCATTTTTCATCTTGGGATCCATGATGTGGTGCCCAGGGGCTCTGCACGTAGTAGGAACCTAAATGAAAGCATCATACCTTCATACCTGATAGAAATGGGATTCAGATCCAGGTCTGCCAACCCTCAATCCATTGTGCTTTAATGGAGTAACCTGGAAGTGCATCTACAAGGTAAATTCATGTCAGAATTCATAGTGATTCTGCACTTAGCACCATTATCTAATACTGGGCTAGTGGTGAAACTCCCAGTCCTGTCCCAGGACTGCATGCACATGCCACAGAGAGCCAGTCAGCAACATGAGGGCAAGATTGACCACAGGCGTTTATAAGAAATTACATTAAATCCAAGACTGTGTTCTTTAACAATATTTAAGCAAAAACACATGGGGAGGGGAGGCTGGGGTGAGGGCGGGCCAGCCACACTTACCTGGCCACCTGGCCATAATCATGGAAGCCATCTCTGACGCTCTCACTGAAGTCACCTCAGCTATGATGAGTGGCAGCCCCCGAACCACCACACCACCACCACCACTCCTTTCACACCTACCTCAGCAGGAAAACCTCCCTGCAGGAGGGCTGATTTCGTGATTGCTCCCATACTGGGAAGAATCACAAATCTCTGAGGGTTTTCTAACCCTCTAGCTTTCTGCCAGAGGTTATCACAATGGGCTCAGAGATTTAAATCTCAGAGGGACCTCAGATACCAGCAGCCCCATCATTTTTCACATGAGGAGAATTACACAAGGAGGTTAAGGATTTGCTTGAGGTCACATGACTAGCGTCTTGGGCAAAATTTGCCCCCAGAACTACCTGACTCAAGTCTATGTACTATTATACTAGGTTACATTGAAGGCATGGCAAAAATTGAAGGCTATGTCAGGACACTTGACCTGTGCCAACAAATCCTCCATGCCTGCACCATCAGAGAGAAAGACTCTCCAACATGGGACAATGGGTTCTGTACTGAGAATGAGAAAGACCTGGATTCAAATCCCACCTCAGATGCTTTTAGCTGTGTGACCATGGGTAAGTCACTTAACCTTCCTGAGTCCCATCTCCTCATATGTAAAATGGAGAGAGAATAACTATAGTGCTTACCTCACAGGAGGCTCAACCAAGAGAATGCAGTAAATGTCTATTATTAAGTCAAGCTGACCAACATTTTATTAATTACTAACCATGTGCCAGGTACTGTGCTAAGGGGTTCGGATACAAATACAAACAAAAAGAAAGACGGGTTCTTCCCTCAAGGAGCTAACTTCTTTTTTTTTTAATTAATTAATTTTATTTATTTTCTGTGTTCTACAATCCCTACCATATAACTTAGATTTTTCCCACCCTCTCCATCTCTCCTCCCTCCACCCTCCCTCCCCAAGACAGCATACAATTTTATATAGGTTCTACACATACATTCCTATTAAATACATTTTCACCATAGTCGTGTTGTATAGAAGAATTAAAATGAATGGGAGAAATCATTTAACAAATCAAAACATAATACAAAAGAAAATGATCTGCCACATTCTGCAACTGAATTCCATAATTCTTTCTCTGGATGTGGAAGGCATTTTGCCTTAAAAGACTATTGGAAATTTTTTTAAGTCCTTGCATTGCAATGAAGTTCCAAGTCTATCAGAAAAAAACTCTCTCACACTGTGGTCTTTGCTGTGCACAAAGTTCTCCTGGTTCTGTTCACAAGGAGCTTACTTCTAAGGGGGGAAGATGAGCAATAAAAGAGAGCTGGAAAGGGAGGGGGGAAGGTCAATTCAATTCAATCATTTATTAAGCACCTATTGTGTACGGCACTGTACTAAGCATGAGGGATACCAAAGGAGGCAAAAGATAATCCCTGCTCTCAAGTTGTTTACAATCTGTGTGTGTGTGTGACAGAATGCAAACAAAACTATACAAGCACGCCATATACTGCCATATAAAGGATAAACAGGAAATAATTAAGAGGGAAGGCATGGGAATTAAGAGGGGTTGAGGAAGTCTTCCAGGAACAGGTAGGATTTTTGTTTGGGACTTAAAGGAGATTAGTAGTCAGAATGGAGGAGGGAGAGCATTCTAGGCATGGGGGACCACCAGAAAAAATGCCCAGAGCCAGAGATGGCTGTCCCACTTTATGGGACAGCCAGGAGGCCAGTGTTATTAGATGGAAGAATATATATTGGGGAATGAGGTATAAGAGGACTGGAAAGGTAGGAGGAAGGCTAGGTTATGATCGGCTTTGAATGTCAAACAGAGCATTTTGTATTTGTTCCTAGAGACAACAGGGAGCCACTGGAGTTTGTTGAGTGGGGGTGGGGTGGTGACATGATCAGTTGAAAAAGTGAAGCATGGCTGGTCTGGGTCTTTCCTCAAAAGGGAGCTTTTGGTGGAACTCACCAATAGGAGAAGGGAACTGCAGGGGCAACCAGCCAAAGCAACTGAAGAATGGTCATGAAATCCTTGGAATGGAAGATGACTGATTTGGGTTCTTACTTGGGCTGCTCCGGATTTTCATTGTCTTATCCTTAGAACCATTTATATAAGAGCACCATAGGACTTTCAAACCATAAGGGAACTTAAGAGATCATCTAGTCCAGGAGGTGGAGAACCTTCGACCTCAAGGCCACATGTGGCCCTCTAGTCCTCAAGTGTGGCCCTTTGGTTGAAGTTCGGATTCCATCAAAGGGCTATACTTGAGTACCTAGAGGGTCACATGTAGCCTCAAGTCCACAGCTTCACCCCCTCCCCCCATCTAGTCCAATCTCATTTTTCAGAGTAAGAAACTGAAACCCAGAGAGGTTCAGTGATTTGTCTAAGATCACAGCAAGTTAATGGTAGAGGGAGGACTAGAACCTAGTTCTGCTCATTTCCAAACTGGTGTTTAACAGGCTTCTGGAATCAAAGTCTACTTAGGCTCCTGTTTAGATCTGCTGTTCTACAGTCACTTCCCATAGAAGACGAAATCCCGTGGTGCTACAGGCTTATTCTATACATTACTACTGCCTTCCCACGCTCTACATTTCAGCCAAACCAGCCTTCTTGTCCTTCCTTGTAAGCACTGCCTGCCATTTCATCTCTGACCTCTGTGCCTGGAATGCACTACATCCTTATTTTGGCTTCGTAGGAAGCTTAGTTCCACTCAAGACTCAGTTATAGTACCACTTCATGCGTGGAGGTCTTTCCTCATCTCCCCGGTTACCAGGACTTCCATCCAAAAATTATTTTGTATTTATTTATCTGTGTACATGCATGTTCAGTGAATGAAAGGTCTTGAGGGATAGGGATTTTTTTAAAATTAAATTATTTTATTTGTTTTCAGTGTTCTACAATCACTTCCATATATCTTAGATTTTTTCTCTCCCTCCCCCTCCTTCCCTGAGATGGCATACAATTTCATATAGGTTCTACACATACATTCCTATTAAATACATTTTCACCTTACTCATGTTGCATAGAAGAATTAAAATGAATGGAAGAAATCACAAAAGCAAAAGAAAACATAATACAAAAGAAAATGGTCTGCTTCATTCTGCAATCAAATTCCATAGTTCTTTCTCTGAATATGAAAGGCATTTTGCCTCAAGAGTCCATTAGGAATTTTTTAAGTCCTTGCATTGCAATGAAGGACTAAGTCTACCAGAAAAATTCCTCACACACTGTGGTTGTTGCTGTGTACAACGTTCTCCTGGTTCTGCCCTTTTCACTCAGTATCAGTTCATATAAGTCTTTCCAGGCCTCTCTGAAGTCTTCCTATTCATCATGTATTCCATTACATTTATATACCACAATTTATTCATCCATTCCCCAATTTATGGGTATCCCCTTGATTTCCAGTTCTTGGCCACCACAAAGAGAGCTGCTATAAATATTTTTGTGCATGTGGGACCCTTTCCCATTTTTATGATCTCTTGGGGATACAGTCCTAGAAGTGATATTGCTGGATCAAAGGGTATGCACACTTTTGTAGCCCTTTGGGCGTAGTCCCAATTGCTCTCCAGAATGGTTTGATCAGCTCACAGCTCCATCAGCAATGAATTAGTGTTCCAACTCTCCCACATCTTTTCCAACATTTATCATCTTCCTGTTTTGTCATATTAGCCAATCTGATAGGTGTGATGTGGTAC
>CM053775.1:27488703-27501933 GCA_028658325.1 Potorous gilbertii
CAATTAAAATGATTTAAAGAAATTAGAAAAAAAATTATCCATCAGCAGTGATCAAAGCCCTCTTTTCTTGTATGTATGTGAACTTGTTCCTTTGTGAGCGTGAGTGTGTGTGTGTGAACACATCCCTGTACATTAACACCTAATCTGCAGGTGGAGTTACTTTAGATCTCCACAGAGATTGTGGTCTTTCTGATTAATTGGATTGTTCTCCAGATAAACACTAGGTGGCATGGGGGACTAATAAAGAAGAATATGTGACAATCACACGTTGGATGACACTGTCTAGGACCTCCCACTCAGAATCCTTCTGCCCTCCACATTGCCCCAACTGTTGGGATGATCCTTTTAAAGGAAAAGCAACCATCTGACCAGTGGCGATCACATTTCTCTAGCCAAATGGTTCCCAACCTTTTTGGTCTCAGAAGCCCTTTACAATCTCAAAATTATCGAGAACTCCCCACCGCCACCAGGAGGCTTTGTTTATGTGGTTTATTTATTTTGTTAGAATTATTATGAAAATATTTTTGTCCTATGGATCCCTTAAAAGACTCTCAGTGACTCCCCCATCTCTGGATCCCTTTTTGAGAAGTGCTCCTCTAACGTTTTTGAGGATTACAAAGTAATCCCTTCCTCTCAACAACTGTATGTGTTGTAAAAATTCTTATCCCCGTTAAGAGGTAACAGTTTAAGAGAAAAATTTTCACTAGTGTCATATCTATGGGCAAGCCCTTTGACCTGTCAGCCTCAGTTTCCTCCTCTAAAAATTGAGATAATAACTATAGTACCTATGTTAGAGGGACTATTGTGAGTCTCCAAAAAGATAATACGTAGGAAGCATTTTATATACCATAAAGCATCATAGTAATTGCAGTTATTATTAGAAATATTATCTTTTAGAACTATAGAATATCAGAATTAGAAAAAAGATTATGCACAAAATGAAAGAGATCATAAAGAAATTCTGACCTAGAGTGTCAGAGTTGAATCTAGTGACCTCACTTTACATAAGTGGAAACTGAGGCACAGAAAAGGAGATGACTTCCCCAAAGTCATCGACCTGAACTGTAGTAATTAAGGACAGACCTCAGGTTTCTGGACTCCCTGTCACACTTTTACCTACTATACATTATATATAGACGTGCTTCACACAGGAAGGACCAAATCAGTTTACCTCTTGAAAGGCCTGTCTTGTGCTTGAACACCTTAACAGAAGTTTCTGTTTCTACTTAAAAGTAATTTCTAGACAGTTTGAACCCATTCTCCCCAGAGATGGAGTTGGTAATATGGAACAATATGACTCCTTGTGTTGGGGAGAAATGTTTGCTTTTCTTATATTGCTCCATTTTTTTGTACGTTGGTAAATATCCCTTTATAAAAGTTCATTTATATGAATTGGTAAAATTGACTCTGAGTACCCATCCATGATATTGGTATTGGTGAGAATGGCAGCCAGGATGGAACTCAGACTGATATCACCCTGATATCATAAAGATTCACCCTGAACCCTTAGGGGTGACCCAAGAATACCCAGGAGGAAAGAGCCTTGCTGAGAGACCAGGTCTGTCCATGAGAATGAGAAATGGACCAAGTGTCTTCAGAGCTTATGTGGGGAGAAACAGCATATGCGCAGGTCCTAAGATCATCAGATCCTAGCCCTAAAGCTAGAAGGGACTTCAGAGGCCACTGAAACAATCCATTCATCATACAGGAGAAGAAACTGAGGCTCAGGGAAAGGAAGGAATTTGCCCAGTGCTACACAGAGGATCATTGATGTAAAGTTAGAAGAGACCACAGAGTGCATCTAGCCCAACACTCTCATTTTCCAAATAAGGAAATTGGGGTCCACAGAGCTTAAATGACTTTTCTGAGGTCACGCAGATAATAGGTAGCAAAGTTGGGATTTGAAATCAGGTCCTATGACTCCAAATTCAGTACTTTTTCCAAAAAAAGTTTTTAAAAGATATGCAAAATAAATGCAAAGTATTTTAGAGGGCAGTACTAACAAGTAGAAGGTGTCTAAGTGATGCTGCACTGGATAGAACACTGGGCTTGGAATCAGGAAGACTCATCTTCATGGGTTCAAATCTGGCCTCAGACACTCACTGTGTGACCCTGGGCAAGTCACTTCACTCTGTTTACCCCAGTTTCCTTATCTGTAAAATGAACTAGAGAAGAAAATGGCAAACTACTTCAGTATCTTTGCCAAGAAATCCCCAAATGGATCACAATGAGTTGAACATGACTGAGAAATGACTTAACAACAACTGTCAAGAAAGGGAAGAGGGAAATTGCTGCAGAAGTAGACTTGAACTGAGCCTACCATGGAATCATCAAGGCAGAGGGCAAAACATGTCGTATTATTGTTAGGGTAGTTCTTTCTCCTTCAATCTCGAAGAGGACCATGACATCAGGGAGGTGATAGCATGACTTGCAAGTGAATTGGATTTAAGTGAGACAGGAGTGTGTAAAGTCACCAGCCTCACTTTCTGCTCCAGAGTCATCTGGACCCAGTGGCCAGATATATATCAGGCTGACTGGAGATGGCCCCTTGTCATGTATGAGGAACAGTAAATAGACCAGTTTGGCTAGAACTCAGAGTGCATGACACAGGTCCTGCCTTTGTAGAACTTACAGTCTAGTTGGGCAAACACAGACCCTGATGTCAAAGAGTCTAAGATCTTAGAACATTTATAGAAACAATTGTGATCCCAGGACATTAAGACCAGTGCAAATGAGAGGGTCAGACAAAATGTTAGGAGAGCATACCAGAAGATAGTGTTTTGAAAACTTTAAAACTCCATCTAAATATGAGTGATGGTTATGATTAGAAGTTATAAGCACCCAATTATTTTTTACTGTGGCAATCAGTGCCAGAGAGGAGCAAAAATAGCTCTTTCTTCTGGCGCATACCTTAGGCATTACCGCATGACTCAGAGAGATGAGATGCCGTCAACCACAAAAGCACAAGATGTCAGCCTGGAGTGACTAAAGATCAACTGGCTTGGCTTTGTCGTCTCTTGTTTAAGGTCAGAAAAGGGGCAGATGCCTGTTTTTGGAAGACAAATCCTGTGGAGGCTGTCCAGAGCCACCGTCTTCTCCGCTTCCAGCTGTACCACTCCAGGCTTGGGTCTTGCACTGTGTAATTTCATGAATCAGCTTTTGCATTTGGAACATCTGGCAGTGTAATATTGTGGCAAAAGCTTTGGATCTGGATTTGAATCCTGACCTGGCCATTTGCTGTTCGTGTGACTTTCATAAATCATATAACTCTCTGGGCCTTAGTTTCCTCATCTGTAGAATGATGAGGTTGGACTAGGGGACCCCAATGGTCCCTTCCATCTGCAAGTCTTGTGATTCTCACTTGTCTGCATAGGTTTGTCAAATCACTCCTCTGCTCAAAAAGCTTCAATTCCTCCCTATTTGCCTCTAAAGATAAGATATAAACTCTTCCTCCTTGATACGTCAAGCTCTTCACAATCTAGCTCCTCCAGCCTATCTTTCCAGACTGACATTATTTTTCTTGAAACATTGGATATTATAATCACACTGATCTATTTGTTCTTTCTATAGATGGAATTCCACCTTTTGCTTTTGCTCAGGCTATATCCCGTGACCTGCACATTTTCCTTTCCCTCAGCTTTGTGGAATCCTGTCTTCAAAATCCACTCTGGGGTCACCTCCTATACAACATCTTGCTTGATCCCTTCCAGACAGTAATGTTCCTTTGCTCACCTAATTTTATTTTTATATTTTGTATTATATAGATAGATATAGATATAATAATTAGGATGAGTTAGCCCCCAAGGTCCCTCCTACCTCTAAGTCTATGATGTGTGTGTGTATGTGTGTATGCAATCCTACCTAGTCTATGGATTTGGAAACTGATATCTGGAAAAATTAAGTGACTGACCCAAGGTCACTCATGTATTAAACAGCAGAGCCTATGCTGAAACTGAGTCCCACTAATTCCAAAGTTGGCACTCTTTTCTGCTGTCCTACACTGTCTCCCACAAGATTCTTTTTATTTACACTCCTACCATCAATAAGGAGTCTGTAAGCTCAAAGATAGTTATATCTTGTGTCCCCTTGGTTGGAGGCAAACTCTTGGAAGGCAGAAACTATCATTTTTTCCTTTATTCCAAGAACCACCACAATGTCTAGTACAGAGTAGGTGCTTAATATATGCTGAGTTGAATTGAATGCTTCATATTTTATTCTGGGATTTGAAGCAAAAGTTGAGGAGGGCAGCAGTAGACTTGATCATTTTTTGTGACACTTTCAGTTTAGAGGGAAAACCTTCATTTTAAGTTCAGATGGACTCTTCATTTAGCAGTCTTTTTTAAAAAGTGACATAATTAGCCTGAATCCTTTTGGACTGGCAACCAAGCAAACATTTCCATCTTTGCCTCAGTGTTGAAAAAGATCTTGAATGAATTTTCTCTTGGTGCCTTTATTTAATTCAGTCAACATTTATTAAGCACCCACTGTATACTGAGTCCTATGCTTGGAGATGGGAGAAATCCAAAGCATAAATAAAGCTAGATCAGGATGCATAATGGAATTTATAATCTATTAGAATTAAGTTAAACTAAATTCTTCCATTCCTTTGGCAGCCACTTTAAAGTGCCTGCTATATGCCAGGTACTATACTAGGCACTAGATAAACAGACAAAAAAATTTAAAAGTCCTTCCCTTGAGGAGCTTATATTGTGCTGGTAGAAACACCATATTCACAGGAAAGAAAATGTTAAAACGTATACAAACTCAATATAAATTAATTTGGAGGAGTACAGTAAAGGGTAGAGATCAAGATAGACTTCTTATAGGAGGTGACACTGCAGCTGAGTTTTAATACAAAGTATTTTAGAGGGCAGTACTAACAAGTAGGGCGTCTAAGTGATGCTGCACTGGATAGAGCACTGGGCTTGGAATCAGGAAGACTCATCTTCATGGGTTCAAATCAGGGAACTGTAAGAAGCAAAGGTGCGGAGGCAGCGTATACCGTGACAGTCTGTGCAAAGGCCTGAATTTGGAGAACAGCAAGTTGGCCAGTTTGGCTGGTCTGTGGGTTGTGTAAAAGGGAGAAATGAACAATAAATCAAGGAAGTAAGGTTGCTGTCCAATTCTGAAGGACTTTAAATGTCCTGTGCTTTGTAGGTGCTGTCTAGATGTCTACTGAGTTGACTTCATTCAGAGTATGAGTTAGAGGAAGTACTTTTTTCTCTGTGAACTCTGGATTCCTGACTAGTCTTCCCCATTGGCCAGAAGTATGCAAGGAAGGCCAAGGATTGCAGAACAGACAGATGGAGTAACTTCTTTGATAACATTCATTTACTAAGTCATCATCACTTCACACTGTAGCTATATGGTGCTGCAGTGGATAGAGTACGAGGCCTGGAGTCAGGAGTCAGGAACACTCCTCTTCCTGAGTTCAAATCTGGCCTCACACTTCCTAGCTGTGTGACCTGGACAAATCACTTCACCCTGTTTGCCTCAGTTTCCTCATCTGTAAAAGGAGCTGGAGAAAGTAATGGCAAACCACTCCAGGATCTCTGCTAAGAAAACCCCAAATAGGATCATGGGGAGTTAGATATGACTGAAAAATGAGTGAATAATATCACATCATAATTCTTCACACTTCTATAGTGCTTTAAGGGTTTCAAAGTACATAGGAGAGCTTACTATATACTGATAACATTAACAATCATAATCACACCTGCCATTTATGTAGACTTTTAACCTTTACATTACCCTAGACCTTGTGCTCAGGGCTGGGCATACAATGGCAGAGCCTTATGGCACATCTCCATGAAGAGAGAAGACATGGATGTAAGAGATAAGAGATGGACACACTACATCGCAAAATGTGATCATTGCCCAAAAGAAGTCCAAGTGCACAGAGTTGGGGAAGGAGGGATCTCTCTCTCCTGGTGGGTTCCTCGATAGCTTCAGAGGAAGACATCGCTATGGAGCTGGGCCTTAAAGGAAAAGGAGCATTTCCCCAATGTAGGAGAGGGAAAGGGTGATTTCAATAGCAGGGGTGGCTTAGGGCTGGGAGGAAAGCCCATTTTGCAAGCCAAGGCACAGAGAAAAAAGAGAGCTGAGAGGGATCAGGCAATGGAAGCAGAGGCCTGAACAATATAGCTAGAACTTAAAGGATACATGAAGGGGAGCAGTGGGCACCAACTTTGGAGCCAAGTGTCAGTGAAGGAGACAAGGCATTCATAGCCCTCCTAAAAGGAGGAAGAATCTCCTGATGAGAATCAGGGCATATCCTGAGACAAACTGGATCTTAAAGAGGAAGAAACATGGAAGAAAATGTCTACAGCTCATCCAGAGTATGACTATTACATGAAATATTGAGTATATTATGGCTATTAGTCTTGAGATGTATATACAGAGGAAGGGGTTTTTCATCCACGGGTTAAGTAAGGTGTCACATATCTAGCTGGATGTTTCCCAGACCCATTTGGAAGATGACTTACCAACCTGTGTGCACTGATGTCTCTTACACACTTCATCTATTTTCTTTAGTGATTTTGGATTTTTTTTTTAACAGAAACAGACTGATAAAAGAGTCTAAGTGTTGCACAAGAGAGCTTGGCCCAAGCCCCAGAACCAAGCAGTAAAGACCATGTTTGCATTGATTCTAGTTGGAAACTTTTCTGGTTTTCCCTGGGCTGCTCAGCCCTATGGGATTTGGAGTCAGAGGACCTGGGATTGAAATTCCAGCTCTGCTACTTACTAGCTGTGACCCCAGTCAGGGCACATCCTTTCTCTGGGCTTCTGTTTTCCCCTCTTTTATTATGACCTTTCCATCTCTAACATTCTCTCACCCATGATTTATGATCCCAAATCACACCTTCTTAGAATCACAGAAGCAGATCAAATATGTTGGAAAGGAACTCCAGTGGGCATCTAATCCAACTCAGAAGTGGAAAAATTTCTCATTACAACATATCTAACAAGTGATCATCCAACCTTGGCCTTAAAACCTCCAATAATTGGCAACTCACTACCTCCCTGAGGCAGCCCATTCCATAGCTCTTATTGTTAGGACTCTTCTCCCCTGAAATCAAGTCTAAATTTGCCTCTTTGCAAGTTTCATCCTTCAAGACAACAGTAATGTCCACCCCCTCTCCCTCCCCCCCCTCCAGCCTGCTCTTCTCCAGGCTAAAAATTCCCAAGTTTCTTCCATTGAGTCTCACATAGCATGGAATCAAGCTCCATCATAGCCTGGTGGCCCTCCCTTGGATGTTCTTTAACTTATCAATATCCTTATTAAGCTGTTTTCCAGAACCAAACACAATACCCTAGATCCGGCCTGAGCAGGGCAGAATACAATGGTACTGTATCTTGGAAGGGTATGTCTTTTAATGCCACCACTTAACACTATGGATTCATTTAGCTTGTGGTCTTCTAAAACTCCAAGATCATCTTCAGATATACTACTGTCAAATCAGTCCTCTGCATCTTGTATTCATAGAAATTGATTTCTGGACCCATGTAACCCAGTTTGCATTTATCCTTATTGAATCCCACAGTCTTACCTGGCCCAGTAACATCTTTCTGTATCTGGATTGTCAGACAATGTACTGAGTAAGCACCTACTTCTGGTTCAAATGTAAACTCAATAGCATGTCAATTATTCCTTAACGCAAGTCTTTGATAAAAATGGCCAACACCACAAAGGCAAACACAGATCCTTGGGCCTCTCCTTTGGAGACCTCTTGCCAAGTTGTCATTGAACCCTCAATGACCACTTTTTGAGTATGGCCATTCAAGGAATTTCACATCCATCTAACTTTGCTATTTTGAAGCTCATATCTCTCTGTCTTCTCCACAAATATAGTGTGAGATATTGAGCCTCATGTGGAAAGTAGAAATAGAAATACTCAGATGACATATCTCACAGGGTTTATATGAGGAAAATGCTTTGTAAACCTTCAAGTGCCAATAGATAGCAGAGTGGCATAGGGTATGGAGAGCTTGACCAGCAGTCAAGAGGACCTGAAGAGTTCTTCAGTCTCAGATACTTATAAGCAAGTCACTTACCTCTCCCAGTCTCAGTTTTCTTATCTCTAAACTGAGCATAATAATAGTCCTTACCTTCCAGGGTGGTCAGGGGGATCAAAGGAGCTACAGCTGTTATATAAATAAGAGCTATTCTATTAGTTGTATTGTTTTGTGGTTGTTCTGTTGTTTCAGTTGTGTTCTACTCTTTGTGACCCCTTTTGAGGGTTTTCTTGGCAAAGATACCAGAATGGTTTGACATTTCCTTCTCCAGATCATTTTACAGATGAGGAAATTGAGGCCAACAGAGTGAAGTGACTTGCCCAGGGTCACCCAGCTAATAAGTGTCTGAGATCAGATTTGAACTTAAGTCTTCCTGACTCCAGGTTTGGTGCTTTATCCACTACAGCACCACTTACCTTCCTACTGTTACTACAGTTTGATCTTATTGTCCAGAACAGGTAATACAGAGTTGTAAAAAGAGCCCTGCCTTTGAATTCAGAGGACTAGGGTCTAGATTCTGATTTTGTCACTTACCACTTGTGTGACCCTAGGTAAGTCACTTACACTCTCTGGGCCTCTGCTTCTTCCTCTGTAAAACAAGAGGGCTAGATTATTTATTGTTGTTTTGTCATTTTTCAGCTGTATCCAACTCTTTGTGACCCCACTGCAATAGGTTAGATTCTGACACAATCCATCCGAACCATGGAAGATATGAATTCCTTACTTGATCTGCACAGGGAAGTCTTTCGGTCATGGATGCAGAACAATGACTCTTCCACCTTCACAAGTCTTCTATATCAAAGGGCTTTCTTAAATGGTGGCACCAGAGGTGGCTAGGTGTAGGTATAGTGGACAGAGAGCCGAGCCTGGAATCAAGAAGATTTGAGTTCAAATGTGATATCAGACACTTACTAGCTGTGTGACCCTGGGCAAGTCACTTAACCTCTAGCTGCTTCAGTTTCTTTATCTGTAACATAGGGATAAAAATAGTACCTACCTTTCAAGGTTACTATGAGGCTTAAATGAAATGATATCAGGAAAGCATTTTGCAAACCTTAAAATGCTATATAAATACCTCCATTATTGCTCACCCACCCCAGATTCCACACAGTACTTCCTTATGTAATTCAGGATTTCACTGATATGTCAGGTTCTGCATTAAAGTTACTTATACAGATGTCTCAACTTCCTACCATCCTGTGAGCTCTCTGAAGGCAAGGATGGAGGCTAACCAAGCATAGTGTTCTGTACCCAGTAGGTGCTGAATTAATAATGTTGACTTGTTTGAACGAATGATGACATGGGTGGAGAAAGGACCATGAGAGGCATCAGACAGCATTAGGTTTCTTTCTACATAGGATTATTTCTCTTGGGGTCTTCCAAGTCATGAGTGGGTGTGGTGGCTTCATGAGTGTGAGCTCAGCCCTGGCTGCCTCCCCAGACAGCACAGGGCAAGCTCATTTGGAGCTGGGCAGGGTCTTTGCTTCTAATTATTCCAGTATTGTGTAAGCTGAAGCACTTCCAAAGAGTCACTCACCCTTGTTCCTCACTCACATTAACCCCTACCCATCCTTGTTGGCCCCCTTTTCTGTTCATCCAAGACTTTGTGGGTTCTATCTCAGCCTGGGATTGGAGGGAGGATTGGATTGAAAACTCAAGAGATAATGAGCATGGTGCAATGGTTCTGAAGTCTCAGGACTTGATTTCAAATCCTTCTCTTCCTCCAGTCTCAGTTTCCTTCTCTATAAAATGAAAGGGTTGTACCAGATAGCCTCGGAAGTCTCTTCCATGGCTAGATCTATGATCCTATGATAAGCTAATGAGCTTGGGGGAAGGAACATCACATCTATATTGGCTACTCTCCTAGAAAGGACAGCTGGACTCCAATAGAAAGAAACCTGCACTAGGAATCAGGAGACCTAGCTTCTAGCTTTGGTTTTTACAAGTGGCCAATTGTGCAACTTTGGATAAGGTACTTCACTTTCCTGGGCCTCAGTTTCCTTCTCTGCAAAATGAAGGGTTTGTACTATGTACTCTCCAGGCCCCTTCTGGCTTGGACAGTCTCTTAATCCCAGGATCTTAAAATGAATTGAGTTTGCATCCTGTTCAGCTGCTTTCCCAGTGCCATGAGTTTGGAGATATAGAGGCAATGAAGGCCTTCTTTGCCCACTTCCCTTTAACCTCCCTCCCTCCAGGCCTTCCTGGAAATTACAGCAGTTTTGTGGTTTTCTCTCCAAGTGGAACACTGAGTGATTTCTTTGCTCCTGAGTCCTTCTGCCACCCGAAGTGCTGCCCTACCACTTGCTGCGGAATAAGACTCAGGCTACACTTAGGCTTGCTGGGGCCCAAGATAAATTTAAAAGGCAAACTGGCCTATTTGGATCTGAGGAAAAGCCAAAGCTCTCTGATAGAGTAGGCAAGACTTACTTAGTGGAACACAGGAGGGAACAGGTTAGTTGAGGCAAGCAAAACAGGGGATCAATCCTAGAAGGGGCACACATCATAGCTACAAGGTGAGGGGTGGTTATTAAAGAGCTTATAGGTGATGGATTTGTAGGATAAAGGGTTTTTAAAACTTTTATTTCATATTAATAAGCATTTATTTTATCTCTTTTATCTCCTATCTATTCTCATTTCTCTCTCTCCAACTGAGAAATAAAAAAGAAGTCTCTTGTAACAAGCATACATAGTCAAGCAAAACCACTTCTCACATTGGTCATGCCCTCAAACGTATATCTCATTCCGGATCTTGAATTTATTACCTTTCAGTCAGAAAATGGGGGGAATGCTTCATCATAGGTCCTTTTGAATCATGGATGGTTGTTGGACTGATCAGAATTCTTAAATTATTCAAAATTGTTTGTGTTTACCATGTAGTTTTTTATTGTATATGTAAGGGTGGGGTGGGGTGCAAAGCACTGTACCCCATTTTAGCCTTGATATTTCAAGTAGGCGAGAACTATGGCAATTAATCAATCATAGACTTGAGACTAAGTGTGAAAAGTCTTTGAAAGCCATTGGAAGAAATGGAATGGCTCCAAAGAGGAAGTATGTTCCAAGTGGCTGAGGGATTTTGACACACCCTCTGGGTCCTGTAGTAAAGCACTGACTTAGCTGGAACAGAGGGTTTCCAGAAATTCAAGTAAGAGTGGCTTTCCAGGAAAGCCCCTTAGGAGAAACAACGTAGAGGGCAAAAGGAAGGCAAATCCTTAGTCATATATCCTCCCTGCTTCACTTTTCTCGTGAGCTTCATGAGGCCTGGAGGATTTCGTACTTCTCATGGGGTGTTCAGGGAGGGCTAGTACCTCTGGTATGTGGGCTTGCTGAAACCCACCCCACCCCCGTAAAACCATCTTAGGAAATGGGCTAAACCAAGTTGAGGGTAACTGATGGGCCTCAAAACAGTTAGTGAGAGATAAAGGTGAGGGTCCTACCCCAAGCATGTGAAGACATCCTTTGGTGGAATGGACAGATGAGAACAATTTGTTCTAGCGGGCATGAAAGTGGCTAAAGCAGGTGTTGTGGAGCACTTAGAGCTTGGTCAGACATCATCCACTGTAACCTGGGCCATCACCAGTCATTCTGTCTTTTGTATTGTCTGGACTTGGATGACTCTGAAAGAAAGTGAGACTGACAACTGTGTACAACTCTGGCTCACTTAAATCCAATTCATGCTCAAGTCAAGGCATCGCTCTGTGATGTCATGGTCCTCTTAAAAAATGAAGGATGAAGAATGACAACACCTTCCTCCTCAGGACAGAAGTATCTGGTGGTGTTTCTTTTTGGAGGGGGGGTATTTTAATTTTTTCTCTATTTACATGTTTTTAACATTCATTTAAAATAAATTTTCAGTTCCAAATTTTCTCCCACTCTCCCTCATCCTAAGATGGTAAGCAATTTGATATAGGTTATACATGTGTAATCATACAAAGCATTTTTCCATATTAGTCATGTTGTGAAAGAAGACACAGGCACAAATAAAGTGAAAAAAATCTGCTTGGATGTGCATTCAGACTCCGTCAGTTCGCTCTCTGGAGGTAGATAGTATTTTTCATCATGAGTCCTTTGGAACTGTCATGAATCATTGCATTGCTGAGAAGAGCTAAGTCTTTCACAGGTGACATTGTACAATGTTGCTGTTATTGTGTACAATGTTCTCCTGGTTCTGCTTACTTCACTGCATCACGTTGTAGAAGTCTTTTCAGGTTTTTTCTGAAATCAGCCTGCTGATCATTTCTTAAAGTACAACAGTATTCTATTACATTCATATACCACAACTTGTCCAGCCAATCCCCAATGGATGGGCGTCCCCTCAATTTCCAATTCTTTGCTACTACAAAAAAAGAACTGCTATAAATATTTTTGTACAAATAGATCCCCTCCCCCCTTTAATCTCTTTAGGCTTCAGATTTAGTGGTATTTCTGGATCAAAGGATATGTACCAGTTTTATAGCCTTTTGGGCATAGTTCCAAATTGCTCTCTAGAATGTTGAATCGGTTCACAACTTGCTGGTGGTGTTTCTGCATTAGAAGTCAAGAACAGACTAGATGCAAAGTCACCGTGCTTAAGGTGAATTTCTTGAACTGCCAATAAATGGGGGAAAGGGACTTCTAGCAACCAAGAGCTGTGAATTGTCCCTTTGCCTCTTATGTTCTCTGGACTTGAGTCCACTTTCCCCTAGACTTGTGGAAAAGTGTGTTGCAGACATTTTGGGGAAGTTTTATACCAACTATTTTGACCATATGACTTTCACATACTGTCCAATCCTTCCACAGCACCCTTCTTACTGTCCCTTATTCATATCATTCCATCTCTTTTCTCCATTCTTGTCTCCATACCTTTTCACTGACTGTCCTCATCTGGAATGCACTCCATCCTCATTTCCTCCTCTTAGAATTCCCTCCTTTCCTCAATTCCAGTGATACCTCCCCAACTGTCTCTCAAATGACTATCAGCTGAATGGGATGCTATGGGTAGGGTAGGAGGCTTCATCCCCTTTTATTTCTATTTAGGATTCTGGAATTGGTTATCTCTAAAACTAGGCTTTAATTTTCTTTGAATATAAGCTCCCCAAGGGTAGACTATTACATTTTTGATTTTGTATTCCCAGTTTTGCACTGGTTCCCCACTTCTACCCCTACCACTTGTTAACACATAAAAGTTAATAAATATTAATAAATGCTTAAGAAATACTTGATTGATTGGCTGACTAG
>CM053775.1:27502433-27537294 GCA_028658325.1 Potorous gilbertii
TAGAACAAATCCTTTTATTAACGGGATTTGTTATGTGAAGTTTGGATTCAATCAGAGGGCTGCACTTGAGGACCTAGAGGGCCACATGTAGCCTCAAGGCTGCAGGTTTCCCACCCTTGTTTTCGACTTTCCCTCTGCATACCTCATAGGGATATTATAAGGATTGTATAGTACTCCCTACCCTATGAATTTGCTCATGTAGGAACTCCTGGTGTGAAAACTCCTTTCAGCAATGCAAACTTACAATTTATCCACCAGTAGCTTAGAGGTCTGAGAGCTGCCTGTGTAGGGTGACAGGCAGGATAGAGACATGAAGAGGTGAAACCTTTTCCTCGTGGTTCCACAGCTACTATGTGCCAGAGGCAGGATTCAAACCTAGGCCTTCCTGATTCTGTGCGGAAGTCCTCTATCCAGTCTGTAATAACCAGGGTGCCATTAGAAATAATGGCTAAAATCTATGTGAAAAAACTCAACTCTTAAGAAATGGGTGACATATGGAAACTCCAGAAGCCATTTTGTATACCACATCATCCCTGTTTTCTGAGTCCACAGTTTATTGAAACTGGGAACTCAGAGTGTTTTCTCAGTTATTTTTAATTCTAAACATTATTTGAACACCTTGCCAACTTGAAGGGATTGTATAAATGTCAGCTTTTATTATTCTAAATGTGGTATTGACAATGGCCATCCCTCAAACCATCTGATGAGCCTATGATTGCCTACAGACTATACTTTCTACTCTGAGCTCATTCCAAAATGGCTCCCATGGTAAGAAACAATTGTTTCTTAATTATCGGAATGCATTCACTTTCCTTTTTGAAACTCTCATTTGCTACTACTTGTCAGGTCTAGACCCTCCCAGCTCTCTTTTGGAAGAGGCTTCCAAGCAGTTTATACCTTTTGATAGCTTTCATTTCTTGAGTTTGAATGGCCTAGTACAGGGGTGGGGAACCTGTGACCTCAAGGCCACATGTGGTCCTCTTGATGCTCAAGTGCAACCCTCTGACTGAATCTAAACTTCACTGAACAAATCCCCTTAATTAAAGAATTTGTTCTGTAAAACTCAGACTCAGTCAAAAGGCTATACCCAAGGACCTAGAAGGTCACATGTGGCCTCGAGGCTGAAGGTTTCCCACCCCTAGCCTAGTATTTGCCATCCTACTTACCTCCACCAAGTTTTACAAACCGAGTTGGCACTGAAAGTAACCAAGGATCTTGAGACTCAGTTGAGAGGGTCTTGGGCATGCAGGATCATAGATGTAAAGGAGTTTAACGGCCATAAAGTCAAGCCCTCTTATTTTACACATGAGACAATTGAGGAAAAGCCACACAGATATAAGTAACTGAGGCAGTCTTTGGGACTCTCAGGCTAGTGTTCTGTTCACTATACTACATTAGGATCTCTCTTTAAGTTCTTTATAAATGTTTCCCTGCTATTTCACATTCTGAAATATATCATCTCAATTCATTCTGAACACTCTTTTCAAGACCAAACTCTCAGAAAAGACCTATCTAAGCTTGTTGCCTCCACTTTTGTACTTCTCACTCACTAGACTTGCACTAGACCGAACTATATTGTCCCAAGTTGTTCAGCTGATGACCCTCACTCTTCTTGTACTTTCTCCATCGTTTTTCACTTTCTCACCTACCCTCCTTTCCTGTCTCTTTTCCCCTTTTTACTTTCATGACCCTACTCCCTCATGCTTCTCCTCTGAGAATTCTCCACCTCCTCATTATGATTGCTCCTTCTCTGGATCATTTGCTCCATCATAATCGGTCTTCTTTAACTGCTAATGTTGCCCTAGGGCACTGGAAGGGATCCTTGTTTCTTCTCTCTCCAGGTTATCTCATCAGCTCCCTTGGATTTGATCAATTCTACCTCCACAACCTTTCCTAACATGCATTTTCCTCTCACCTCTTGGTTGGCCTATTACATCAGCTTCCCAACTGGTCTTATATTTCGCCTCTCCAATCCATCCACCTGCCAAAATGATCTCCCTAAAACACAGGTACCTCTTGCCTCCAAGCTCCTCAGCTGGGCACTTAAAGTGTCTGTCTCCAACCTATCTTTCTGGGCTTGTTCCATATTATTCCTCTCTATTAACTTACGTTCTCATTCAGATGGAGTATGCATTTGTTTTCCCAACTCTGCATTCCATCTCTCACCTGGGTGTGTTTGGATAGGAAGGTGCATATACTTAGAAAACCCTCCTTCCTCATTTCTACCCCTTAGAAACCTTAGCTTCTCATGCTGCCTCCTGCTCTCCTCGAGTTGTCAGGGCTCCCTTCTCCACTTCTCATGAATACCTACCTGTCTGCATGTTGCATTCCCACCTTCCCCATGGAATGTGATAATTTAAAATGGCATTTCTTCAGATTACCTATGGAAATATGATGAAACCAATTCTGGCACCTCCATTCTTCATCCCTCTGAAAAGATCTTCCATTTAGTGACTTCTGATTTCATTTGTGATAACTGATATTTATATAATATTTTGAAGTTTGTAAAATGCCTCACATATAGTATGTTTTATAATCCTCGCACCAACCTTGTAAGATAGGTTACTACAGATATCATCCCCATTTTACAAATGAAGAGCCTGAGAAAAGTTAAATAATTTGCCTATGCTCACAAATTAAACAAATTTGAACCCAGGCCTTTAACATTCCAAGAGCAACATGTTGTCTCACTTTATAACGAGAATGTCAATATGGATCATCCAGTGATGGATAGGGGTGAGGGTCAGGGAGGGGGAAAAGAGCATGACAGTGAAAGGCAGAGAATTTCCTTTCCTTTCAAGTTTCAGTCTGGGGAAGTACACAAAGGACATTTTGTTCAAGGCAGGAAAGATCAAACATCTATTATAGCCTTAATTCATTGTTAGCTTTATCCCAAATGCTGAAAGAGACAATCTAATGCCACCTGCCTGTGGGGCAACAGGAGAGGAATAGAGTTTGGGGAAATGGAGGAAGAGTGGTTTAAGAATAAGTTGGACAGGAGTATAACAGTAATCACCATCTCCTTTTCCCCTTCCCACACTCAGTTGAGAGCAGCCAGATGTTCCTTTCATTTAAATAGAAATACCTAAAAATGTGTTCTATTAACAGATGCTTTAGGCAGCCATAATTGCAAGCTACAAATTAAGAAAAAACATAAAAAACCTATTATATATCCTAACAGGTCATTATTTAGTTTATAGATTCAACCACTGCTATTAATCAGTAGAACTATAAATCTTGAGAAATGTGGTATAGGGAAAAAAAAACCCCTCACTAATTAGGACCGACTAGTGAAGGGATGCCAAGCTGGGGAAAGTAGAAACCAAAGAACGGAAAGAAATGCCATGAAGGTATTTTCAACTATATAAAACATATCCATCCCTGATGCTTTGAAATGGGTGCATAGGATTCAGAACTTGAAGGGATGGCAGAGATCATTGGGACATGGATCATAGAGGCTCATGAGCCTTTATTTTTTACAGATCAGGAAACTGAAGTCTGAATATGGAAAGGGACTTGCTCAGCTTTCACACAACTAATAAAAAGGACAGATGGAATTCCAGCTAAAGTTACAACTCTACTTCAAATATCATCCCGAGGGAGGTGTTTCCAATATCAAGGAGGTTTGAGAGGGTATTTTTTGTTATACTGGAGCCATACAATGACTATAGCCATCAGCCATAACCCAAGATCATTGGATTTTGAAAATGATTTAGTTAATAAAGGAACTAAAAACAAGAAGATGAAATATGATGGAACAATTTCTTCACTAGCAAACGCTGTTATCTTTTAGTGACTTCAAGAAAATTCATCTTGAGCATCTCCAATTCTGGTTCTTAAAGCCACAGTGTAGGTGAAGTATGACAATAGACATGTGATGGGTTTTTTTAAAAATGAGTGGGGGGGGAGGGTCAGAGGAGAGGTAGAAGAAGGGACCAATCTATTCTGATTGGTTCCAAAATTCTTCTAAGCAGTCAACTGGGAGCAACACCCAAGTACCTGATGCCATGGGTCCTTCTCTTTGCACCCATGGACAGAATCAGCCAAGCAATAATAAAAACTGAGTATGTGAAAGGGAAATAGCCCTAGAAAGTGAGGTTGGAGTCAAGCTGTGACTCGGTGAAATAAGAACCAATATGCATATTTACAAATTCCCCAAGGTTTGTTATGTGTTCTAGGGCCAGGGGAACCAAAACAATTTGCCCCCAGGGAGCTTTTGTTTGCGTTAATAACCTACTTTGAAGCTACCCTTTAATTTCTCTTTCTTACCGGCCTTTGCCCCCAAGTGTTTGAGGTTTTAATCATTTTGTTACAAATGTAGATTTCTTTGAAAGGAACAAATACTGCAGGCTTAGGTCAACATAAGCCAGCCGCCACCAAGGTAAAGCTTCTCAATCCAAATTCACTTCTCCCTGTCTACTCCAAGGCTGAAAGAGAAAGATGGGCCTTTCTGTGGTTTTGCTTCTCAAACAGTTTCTCATTTGAGAGTAGATTATTCCAAAGGACAAAAGCATTATTTGTACACCCTCTGAGAAAGAGCTGGGATGTCACTGGGATATTTCTATGGAAGTGATTTACACTGGCTCACTTCCTCAGCATACATATTTCTTCCGCTGTTCACTCCAAGCCCCAAAATTTATTATAGTAATAATAGATAAAATGGAAATGGCACTTTAAGGTTTGCAAAGTGCTTTATAAATATTATCCCTTTGGAACCTCACAACAACTCTTCGAGGTAGGGGTAATTATCATTCCTGTTTACAGATAAGGGAAATGAGATAGACAGAGTTTAAGTGACTCGCTCAGGGTCACACAACTAATAAATGTCCGAGGTGGTGTTCAAAATTAGGATTTGCTGACACTAAGCCTCTCATTCTATTTATTACACTACCTACTTGAATATCCATTCAACTGGGAAAGAGGAATATGTCATAGAAAAACAAAACAAAACCAAAACTTCTTTACCATTTAAGGATTTAACCCTCAGATAACATTGAGGTAATAGAAAAGAAAAGAAAAATGAAAAACAAATGAGCAAGAGCTGAGGCACAATAGACCACAATTTTTCTTTAAAGACCACAGAAAAACTTAACTAGAAGTCTTCCAGGAGAGGCTGAATGCTCATTTTTCAGGGGCCCCAAAGAGGGATGGAATGCTTTAAGCAGCGAGGCTTAGAGGATTTGTGAGGTCCCTTCTAACTCCAGATTTTCACAATAGTCATTAGAGTGGTGAACTAGGCATCAGGAAGACTTAGGTTCACATGGTGCCTCAGATACTTACTGTGTGATCTTGGACTTCCCTGGACCTCACCTTCCTCACCAACCTTCAAATTCTTTCTAACTCCAAAGCTATGATCTTCTTGTATCAATTCAAGCACTATATACTTTTACTATATTAATGTTGTTCTGTTGTTTCAGTCATGTTAGATTCTTCATGACCTCATTTGGGGTTTGCTTGGCAAAGATCTTGGAGTGGCTTTGCCATTACCTTCTCCTATTCATTTTACAGATGAGGAAATTGAGACAAACAGGGTGAAGTGACTTGCCCAGGGTCACAAGCTAGTGAGTGTCTGAGGCCAGATTTGAACTCAGGAGAAGAAGTCTTCCTGACTCCAGGCCCAGCACTTTATCAGTATAGCACCTATTATTAATAGAATGGCCTCCACCTGAGTTTTTAATAGAATGTCAGATGGTGGGGGAGTGTGAAATCTTTGAAACCCTCATCATTATTCACTGGTGGCAACTACATACATACAGTCCTGAAGATAGTGGGACCTAGTAGGAAGAGCCCAGGCTGTGTGGGTAAGGAGAGGCAACACAACATGGTGGAAAGAATACTAGAAGTCAATAGACCTGGGTTCAGTTCTCTCCTGCCCTAGCCATTTCCCATCCAGCTTCTTTCCCTTCCCTAGGTCTCAGCTTCCTCTGCCAAACAAGGGACATGAACATGATAATATTTTAAGGTGCCTTTCGGCTTCAAATCCTCTGATACTCTGAGATTCCATACCTTTTCTTTCTAAACAGCTGCTCTTCACTAAGAGGGAAAAAAAAGACCTTGAATTAAGTCCAAGGCCAACAGCACTCTGAAATGCCTACCTGCAGTTAGCAACTGACTCCCTTCTGCATCAACAGTTGGCGGTTGGTTGGCTAATGAACTCTACTGACCATTCTGGAGTGAGTCTCTGACCTCTGGAAAACTTGGAAGGGCCTTTGAGTAGCTGCTGGGACGACTCTGGGCACTAGAAACTCCCACCTTTTGTGTTTATTATGAGGGAGCTTCCTTGTTCTCAAACATGACTTACTCTACTTCCCTCTTTCCCACAATTGTGAGAGCCATGCTTGACAGTAATGGTGCACACAACTGGCACTGGTTCAATCCCCCTGACTCAAGCCTGGATCAGGCACTGCCCAACACAAGTGCACAGCGGGACTGACAGATCCAACCTTTCTGACTTTTCAGGAGATCTTTAGTTGGCCCACATTAGGTACTTCCATTTTTTCACTCAGATTAAATTATTGGGGCACCCAAGGGTTGAAACAACAAACTTCAAAAGAAGGGACTTTAGAGGCCATTGAGTCCAATTCACTTAACTGAAAGATGAGGAATCTGAGGCCCAGAAATCAAGTGACTCACCCAAAGTTGCCCAAAAAGATCACAGCTCTAGAGCTGAAAGAAATCTTAGAAGTCATCCTGCTTTTTTCACAGATGAGGAAACCAAAGTGTTGAGGAATAAATGACTTTCTTAGTATCATACTTCTACAAAGTGTCTTATTAATCCTGACTAAGTACAGGGATGAAAATGGGAGAGCAAATGAGCACCAAGAAGGAAACAGGGAAGATGCAGCATGGTACCAGGGAAAGAACTTGGGATTTGAAGTCAAGAAGACCTGGATTAATCTCTTTCTTTGAAGCTGTGAGACCCTGAGCAAGTCATTTCTGCTCCCTGAACCTCAAATTTCTCCTTAGCTATAAAATGGGCATAAACATGCCTGTAGTACCTATCTCATCACAGAGTTGCTGGGAGAAATCAAATAAGGATGTTTGCAAAGTCCTTTCTGGCTCTTAAAGTGGTTTAGAAATGTCAACTAGCGTGTGTGTGTGTGTGTGTGTGTGTGTGTGTGTGTGTGTGTGTTCGTCCTTCGTTGCCATCAGAGAAATAATAACATGACTTGCACTTGACTTTGTTTTGAGTGAGGGAGAGCTGTGTAGGTCACCAGCCTCACTTCTCCTCCAGAGCCATCTGAATCCAGTGACCAGATATTCATCAGGATGACTGGAGATGACCCAGGATGAGGCAGTTGGGGTTAGGTGACTTGCCCAAAGTCACACAGCTAGTGAGTGTCAAGTGTCTGAGATGAGATTTGAACTCAGGTCCTCCTGACTCCAGCACTGGTGCTCTACCCACTGCACCACCCAGCGGCCCCTGTCACCTAGTATTATCTGTAATGATTACCTGATCTGCCTCTCTGTATCATTTCCTGTTGGTCCCAGCTTTTCCTTCTGGGATGAAGCAGAAAAGCCCTCCTGGTGTCTCATGGAAAAACAATTCCAGGCAGTTTCCTGAACTGAAATTTTGGCACCCACACAGAAGTTTCAGAAAGAGCCCTTCCATCTGCCTTCTCCTCTAAGATTACCTAACATCTCCTCTGTATATATATGTACCTAGTTGTGAACATGTTGTCTCCTCTGGTAGAATGTAAAGTTGCTGAAGGTAGGATTTGTTTTGCTGATCTCTGTAACCTCTGCCCATAGTATAGTGTCCAACACATAGGATGTATTTAATAAATACTTTTTGATGGATTGCTGATCTTTCATTCACTTGAAAATAAGCCTATTTCAGTCCCAAACACAAATGAGGGAGAAGGAGAAGAAGCGGTCATAGTTTTGTTAGTTTCGAAACGGTCTTTCCATCTGGAATCTGGAAGTGCAGTGGACACCCCCAGTCCCAATCCCACTACTGATCTGGATGGTCATTTGTGATCTATTCTGCTTCCAACTTGGGCCAGTTTTCCCCTCCTTATGCAAACAGATGACTCTCTGCTCCCAGGGGGTCATTATGCTGGCGTGGACCCTTGATGGGCTTAGCCCACTGCAGCTCAGGACTCTGAAGTTCATCTACCAGTGTCAGTCTGCTCAATAGCAAGGATTTGAGGTATGTGCCACCCTACCTTAAAAAATTTGTTTTAGGGGGAGTGGGATGAGGGTTGAAGGCAGAAAGAAGAGCAAATCAGTAAATCCCAGTTGGTTCAGAAATTCTTTCAGAAAATCAGCTTGGAGCAATTGTCTAAGAAGCACACCCAACCTGGCCTTGTCTGTGCAGCCATAGATAGAACCAACAATTTCTACCTACTTCTCATGTGCTTTCAGGCTTATAAAGTCCCTTTCTCAGAACAACCCTATGAGGTAATACAAATATTATTAACTTACTTTACATATTGGGAAACTGAGGCTCTCTCCTTGAGGCTCAAGTCTTTTATTTGATTTCCTTATTACCAGATTGATTGTTTTTTCTGCTTGCTGACATGAGTTCTAAAGAAGTCATAGGTGATAGCAAAATTCTCAGCAAATGGGCTCTGGGCTCCAAGGAGCTACGCCACCTAATAAGATGAACCATCATTTGTCACATTCAGATAACTCCAATAACTATCCATACCCATTTTGTTCATAGACAAAGATGTGGAAAGATATTAGAGTTCTGGGTTTGTTAGATGGGTCAGTAGTAGCTGTAACTCTGTGACTTATTCCAGAGAATGGCCCTAGGTAGATAAGGCAGGCTTAAAGAACAAACCGCCTGTACCCGCTTCGTGCCCAAGTTGAACTATCCCTATCAAAACTTCCCCTGAGACTATATTATGAAATCCATTTATTTCTAGATTTCCCAGCTTGTTCAGATTACACCTGAATACCCTTGTATTTCAACTTCCTCTCTGGTATTTGTGGACTTGACTTCTCTGGCTGATTTAGAGTCCTGCTCTGCCTATCCTGACCTGGGCCCCTGGCATCTGGTGCCTAGCACCCATGACAATAGCTAGAAGGTGCTTTCTTTTCACCAAATTTCTTGGCCTCCCAGAAAGATAATTCTTTGTATCAGTTTGATTTTCCTGAGTGTGGAAGGAAAAGGAGATTTGTAGAGCATAAAAGTAGAGCTTTCCAGCAAAATCAAAGGTAATCATGGTAATATGAGCAATAAAAAAAATTGACCACTTCTAGTCATGCCCTCAACATTCCCCACCATATGCTCAATGGAAAGGTTAAAATGAAATGCCTCTCACTACATAATGGGGAAGGACAAATCAAAACCATTACACTTATAAAAAACAGTTACTGACTTGTTCAAACCCTTTGATCCAGAAATCCCACCACTAAGATCCATCTGTACAAAAATGTTCACAACAACATTATTTGTGATAACAAAAAGGTGGATGTTCAGGTGAGCAATGGCTGAAGGTGTTCTGGCATGTGAATGAATGAACTATATGGATAGTACTGTGTCATAAGACTATGAAGAATTCTGAAAAACACGGAAGAGACTAGTATGAACCGATGAGGAGTGAAATGAGCAGAATAAGGAGAACAATGGACAGGAGGACTTCAACAATGGCAAAGCAATCAGTGGGAAGAGGAAACAAAATGATGTTCAATTACGATGTTCAATTACACTGATCAAAATAGGTATCAAAGGGTCAGTAAAAAGATATGAGCCTATCTCCCTTCTATTAACAACCTGTAAAGTGTGCTTTGGGAAATGTGCTTTGTACATCTGTATTTTTTGTTTAGAAATTTGCTGGAAAGTGTCTTGTGACAAATCAAAATGTATCAGTATTTTTTAAAGTGCTACATATTGAGTAAAATCAGGAAGAAGGAGGTTACTATCTTTAATATCAATATCCTCCCAGGATCATCATGCATTTTTAAATTATAGAATATTTTAGAAAGTACAAGATCTAGAGTTTTTAGACCTACTGTCATTCTGTCTAGTCTAAAACCCTCATTTTAGGGGAGGAAATTGAGGCACAGGAAGAGTAAGAAATTTGTCCAAGGTCACCCAAAAAGACCATAGCTCTAGAGCTGGAAGGGAGTTCAGAGGCCATCTAGTTCAACCCCCTCATATTACATAGGAGGAAACAGAGGCCCACAGTTAAATCAATAGAGTGTCCTACCTGGAGTTACTGAGCCCTGAGTTCAGATTCAGCCTCAGGCACTTACTGGCTATGTGAACTGAGGCAAGTTAGTTACTTAACCTCTCTGACTGCTTCACTTCCCTGGATTGGGCATACCATCCATGATGACTCAGATGCCACTAGAAATAAGAGGAGAAGATGGCAGAGGAAGGAAGGCAAATGGAAAGCATGCCAGCTCTACAGGTAGTCATAAAATAGTAAATGAACCCAAAGCATGTTGAATAGACACTTTGGTTTTTAAATACCTTGATTACTGAATTTCAATAAGGTAACTTTCCTTTGTAATCCTATGTATTTTATTTTATGCTTTTAAAAACATGATTCTCTGATAAAGGGGTCCAGGACATATGAAAGATTCCCCTGCTCTGTGGAGAATTTAAAGAATGGCATAGCCAAGAATTATCAAAGATGAGAACACCAGAAGAGGCTACAATCTGTATCAGTGGGAAGACTGCCCAAATGAGTGAGATCAGAGACTCACATTATGTTGGTCACAGATCTACATGTCACATTAACTTTTAACCTCAAAGAGGCTCACAGAAAGCTTGTACTAACATGCAACCCTCTATGTCTGGGCAAGGAAAAGAAAAATCAATTTAGCAAAATATGAGTAAGACCCAGGTGGGAAGAATCACAGAAATGCTAGCCAGTCCAAGACTGGTGAATCATAAAATTATAGATGTAGAGCTGGAAGAGAGCTTACAAGTCATCTACCCTGTCCTTTTACAGAAGGAAACTGAGGCCCAGGAAAGGGAAGGGAAGAGAGTTATTCAAAATCACACAAAGTAAGGGATGTAAAAGCTATCTAGTTCAGTCCTCTCATTTTACAGATGAGATAACTGAGGCCCAGGAGGGGCAGTGACTTCCCCAAGGTCTCAAAGATGGAATTTGAACTCGGGTCCTCTTACTCCAAATCAAGCTTTTTCTACTGTTGAGTCCTTTGGATGGATAGTTGCCTATGTTGTTTTAGTTTGTTCTTTTTTCTCCCCAAGATCAGAGGGTCATTTAACAGGGTCCTGGTCCTCCCGCCTAACTACCCACATGAAAGGCAAAGTACTCAGCTCCCATTCTCAGCACTACTTCCTTTGCCTGAGCTAGGTATGAAACTGCCAAGTTTTTCAACCAGCTTTCATAATTGCTCCTATTCGGAACGTACTTAATGTGTCCTGTGAAACAGCAGGAAACAACAAGGACTTAACAGTTAGAACAGGACAGCTGCTCGGGTTCTCACAAGACCTATCCAGTTATTTTGAACTTGTGCCAGACTATAAAATTCTTTATATGCCTTTTAAGACATTTAAGAAAGATTCAACTATTAGAGCTATCTTGTGATGGACTCAGGCTGACTTGTGCCTGTGGGAGTATTTCCCTAGATCTAAGGAGGGAAGTGGTTGAGAATATAAGAATGACCCCCAACCCATATCTTGTGCTTCATCGAGATAGGGAAGGGGGCCCCTGGCTTCTTCTAGGCTGTGTTGACAGAATGTAAGCTCTGACAGGGCCTCTCAAGGTGGGAAGGTTCATAGGCTTAAAGATCTCTAGTTAGAAGGGACTTCAGAAATGCCACGTAGTCTACCAGCTCACCACCCCTTATTGAACAGATGAAAAAACTGAAGCCCAGGGACAGAAGGAAACATTATTAATCCCCTACTATGTGCCAGACACTGTGCTAAATGCTTTTTACAAATATTATCTCATTTGATCCTTACAATAAACTTAGGAGGTAGGTTCTGTTATTATCTCCATTTTACAGGCAAGGAAACTGAGGCAAACAGTGGTTACATAACTTGCCTAGGGTCATGTAGTTAATAAGTGTCTGCGACTAGATTTAAACTCTGGTCTTCTTAACTCCAGTGCTGTGTGCACTGTGGTGTCACCTAGCTACCTGTGGTCACATAGGTATTAAGTCACTGAGTCAGGACTTGAATCCAATCCCATTGGCCCCAAACTGAGAATATTTTTTTCAGAATACAATGTTGCTTCTTCAAAGGCAGGACGGTAGGAAGACAATGTAGCATAGTGGAAAGAGTGCAGACTTCAGTGTCAGAGGATATGAGTCCAAATCATCCCTCAGATGGCATGACCTTGAACAAGTCAATTGGTCTCTCTTGGCCTTAGTTTACTCCTTGGTAAAATGAGGGGGCTAGACTAGCTGGCCTATCAGATCCCCATCCAGATCCCTGATCCCATGATTTTCACAGAAGTCCATGCCTGAAAGCTAGTATTATTTCCTCCCTTTTTGGCCCTCATCATGCCCTCTGCTTCTTCCTCCCTCAGTGACCCACTGGCTTCATCAGTCCTTTTCTTCTGTGCCCTGGGGCCAGAACGCTTGGACTCCTGCTTGGCCCCTTAACCGGCACTAGTGATTGGCTTTGTTGGCAGCCCTAGGCCTCTTTGCCCCTCCCTCATTTCTAGCCTCAAAATGCTCTCAACCAGCTGAGGGTTCCACTTAGTTGGATTCCAGGCAAATTGACATTTAACTACACACATTTTCAGCATCTCAGGGAAAGCTAATTCAGGGGAAAAGCAACAGTGTACCCCAGCTCTGGTTTCATATCCCAAACCAACATGCCTCTACTGCTGCATTCTCAAAAGCCTTCATATATATTTGCTGCCTTGATTTTCCATGCTCTGCTGCTAATTTCAGCCAGGGAGAAACAAACCACAGCTCCATGACCTTTTTCTCTGATCAACTGATCAACACACTGATCAACTATGACGGCCGGAAGGGATGGGCAAAACCAAACTGTTTTCTGTCCTTTCCTCAAACATGTGTTAGCACTTACTGATACAGTTGGGCTATGACTTGAAAAACAGAGAAATGCACTTGAAGTTGGTCTGTAAGAGGGGAAGGAGCCTCCCCTTGGCACAGAGGTGGTGGACCATAGGTATGGAATGAGCCATACGCTGGCAGACAGGGCCAAATCAACAGATTTGTTTAGCTCAACTCTACTTTGGTCTTACAGGGGAGGAATCGGGTTTTTTGTTTTGTTTCATTTTTGGGGTTCCCAGAAGGGAAGAGTGGCAATAATGCTTTGCTTTTCAAAGAACATAAGTAAAATTTTTTTAAAAAGTAAGTGGAGGTGAGGCATTCAGCAAGCCATGAATCTTACAAGGCCACTGGGAGCCAGAAAGGGAAGGCATGCCTAAGCCAATCATCCAACAGACAAGAAGATTCCCTTCTAGATGTCTTCTCCCTAGGTAGATACGCTCTCAATCTCAGAGGCTGAATTCCAGCAGTGGAGTGAGCATTCCATGCCAAGGGATGAGGAGGGAAGAGTATGGGTACTTATGAGCATTAATGGACAAGGCTCCATGGTCCCTTGGAATCCCAGGCCCTACCTGTATAGCTTTTCTGGGGATGAGGTCCAACCTGGTATGCTATGTTCTCAGTTCAGGGCGCCACATTTTAGAAAGGAAGGACTCTGACAGGTTGTAACATGTCCAGGATGAGGAAGAGACTGGAGCCATTTAACCCTTCATGCCTCAGGCAAGAAGGCTCTAAGATTATAAGTTGCAGACAGGTCACAATCTGCTGATGATTGAGAGGGATCCAACCTCAAGCAAATCACAGACCCTTGACGGTTTAATAGACATGCAAGGTATAAGGGATACAAAGATGAAAAAGAACATGACGCCTGCTCACAAAGTGGTTTAAAATCTAACGATAGTGGTTGAAGAGGACAAATATATAAGTAGAGAGAGAAATATGGGTACAGAAGTGACCAGGAGAAGACTAGGCAAGATATCATGAAAAATCTGACGAGGGAGAGGTCACTCCCAGGTGGGAGCAGGGGACATCAAAAAGAGCTTGATGGAGGAAGTAGAACTTGAAGGATAATGTAGAACTGAGCCTTGAAGGGAGAAATTTTAAGGGTGAGATGGTGTGTGTAAATGCATGTGCCTATGTGTTTGGTGGAAGAGGTGGGTGGAAGGCACTGAGGATGGGGTGAATAAATGTACAGAGATAATATCAGGCAGGACAAGAATAGATGACAGGAAGTCATCAGGTTTGACTAAAACATTGCAGGTGTAATTGGGAAAAGCATATGATAAGTCTGGATGGATAATATAGAGTTAAGATTGTAGAAGACCTCGAATGCCAGTGCTTCCAGATGTATACTTTAATTTAGTGAGCAATGGGAAACATTCATTTTCTTAAAAAAATCAAAATGTAAAAGTGAAATTCATTAAAGTTTATATACATAGGTATAATAGAGGTAAAAGAGAACTACAAACCTTGAATTTCTCCTCCTAAACTGGAATCTCCTTGACTAATTGATCTCGATTTCTTCCCCCATCACAGTATCCTGTACCCTTGTAGGCACTAATTGGATGTTTGAATGAATTTTTAAACAGTCTTGGGAAAAATGGGCCAGTTTCATTTTTTAAATATATATCTAGGTCATACTTAAAGGTATGTTAGTTACAAAAAAATATAACCAGGATAAGCACTAATAAATTTCATCTAGATCATTCAATCCTTGACACATCCTGTTAACAGGATGTTTGGAGCTCTAACACATTCATGACTTAAGGAGAAACTATCTAGCCTCCCCAAAAATTCAAGCAAAGTTATAGATCAAAGGATGGTAGTCCTAGAAGAATCCATTTTACAGGTAAACCAACTGAGACTAATAAAAGGGAAGGGACTGGTTCTAAGTCACAAAGGTAGTAAATGTCAGAGTTGGGATTTGAGCCCCAAGTCTTCAGTCTCCAAGACCAGTGCTATTGCAAATAAACAGTGGCCTCCATCTTGGTTAGTAGTCCATAATAATTTGGAATAGGAGGAGAGAAATGGTGACATGGATTCTACAAGATATGGCATCTTTTGGAGGAACTAGTGCATCAGGCAAAGATTATCTTAGTCACAATCTGGCAGCAGAGACTTAGCCTCATGGGCTAATAGACTTTGATCTGAAAGTGACCCAAGGCCATGAAACACTCTTTTTACAGATGAGGACACTGTGCTCCTAGAGCAGGGAAATGACTTGTCCAAAGTTGCAAATTAGAGTACAGATTTTTTCTTAAATTTTGATAACTGTATTTGTAGTCCTATATGTTTTATTTTCTTCATTTATAAACATTATTCCTAGCAAGATTCCATATGCATCAATAGACTGCCAAAAGCTTCTATCACACACACACAAAATATATGAATTTCTGATGGAGTCAGGTATAGCTGCTCCATTTTATAGATGAAGAATGTAAAACCTAGAGGAATTAGACTTGTCTGAGGTCAGACAGTCAATAAGTATCTGCGCTGAGATTTGAACACAGGTTTCCCAGACCCTCAGTCCATTACTCTATCCACTACCTTAGAGACTGACTGGTCCAACTTCCTCATTTTATAGAGGAAGACGCTTAAGGCCCAGAGGTGAAATTATTTTTTTAAGGTCACACAGGTTACGAGAGGCAGAGCCTATGGCAGAACCTGGATTTAAATCCGGGTCCTCTGTCCAAAGTGCTTTTTCAACCATAGTATGATATCCCCAGTAGGTATGGAGTGTCACTTCATAATTATATACCCCAAATGAACCACCAATTTAGGATTAGAAACTAGGAGAAAAAGCATACCTAGTCCTCTCTAACATTAGCAGTCAAATTTTGGGGGAAGACACACACACACACACATATACACATACTTTGCTCTCAACAAACTTCTAATATATAACAGGGAAGATATAACATATCTAGTCAAATGGAGACATAAAGCTGACTGAGTTCCAATTCTACACTTTGGACTTTTAAAACTCAAATCCCTAGGCAGAGATGAGAAATATAACAACAAGGACGTCAGGGTCAGGGTGAAATGTCATTCGAGATAGGAACAGGCCTTGTGCTCTTGCTACTAGAGAAATGCTCATACGAGCAAACTCACTCTTTCAGCACTTTTTTTCCAACAAAAAATCTTGGAGTTTCCTAGAACATTGAGAGATTAAGAGGCATTGACTTCTCCAGGGTCACACAGCCAGTGTGTGTCAAAGGTAGGATTTGATCACAAATCTTCTGACATGATTCCTTTCATCTTCATTTTACAGATAAGGAAACTGAGGCCTGGAGAGGGTAAGTGATTTGTCCAAGGTCACACCATTAGTAAGAGGCTGAAATGGGTAGCATTCCAGTGTTCTTCGATTCCAAACCTACTGCTCATTCTGCCAAGTTATAGCTAGCCACATTAAGCTAGGACTTCCCATTTTCCAGTGAAACCCTAAATGAAGGGACATTAAACTTCCTAACAATATAAGAATACAGTGGTACAATCAGTGAATATTTCTATTCTCTTACATAAACAATGGTCCAAGTCCAACCATTCTTAGCATTTCTGATCTCTCTTTCCCTTGAGAAACTAGATTATTTGACAAAGAGCAGGTTTAGGAACTGACTTTCCAATACGCACCATCAAATTTTTTATATCGGGAAGCAAACATGTTCTGCAGAGCATTGCAGTGCTCCCCAACAGCACTTCGGAAATCTTCTTTACTCTGCTGGCGGTACTTTTCCTCCATTTCTTGAGAGCAGCATGTATAACCTTGAGCACAGATTTTCAGATGATCGCCTGCAAGATGGAACAGAGTAGAGATGCAGGTTATTGACACAGTCACTGACTGGGAAAAACATGGCCAAATTCTGGGGCCTCATTGCTGAGAGAGAATTTGGAAAAGGAGTCTTGGAGCTTACATGAGAAGAATGAGGGAGAGATGGAAAGATACCAAGTTAAAATCAGAGGCAGTCATTTCAGGGTTCAGGATCACGGAGAGAGTGCAGGTAAGAATGCATTACAGGAAACAGACCTTTCACTTTTGGTTCCCAGCGGACGTGAGATGACATTCCATTTGGCCCTTGCTAGCCCAAGCCTCGATTCCCCATGAATCATCTGCCATGTGCATATATAAACATTAGAAGGATCCATGACTTCCACAGCATGGGAAACTTCTGATGTGGGGCTCTGACTTACTAGATAAGACCTGGGGACTTGGTGGAAAATAAATCACTCTGGAGAGAGCAATTTCAAGCTGAGTAATGAGTTTGGAAGACAGTTTGCGGAGGATTGAGGAGAAAGAGGAGAGACAAGTGGAGGCAATGACAGTAGACAACTTTAAGGAGTCTGGCTGAGAAAGAGAAAAGAAATGGAGGATGAAAGCTTCTAGACAGTAACAAGGTTGGAAGAAGTTTGACTGCACGATTGAAATGCGGGAAGGAGTGGAAGAATAAGTAACAATATGCCACAGGGTGACTTTTTGAAGAAAAGAGGAGGAGATTCTTGAATGAAAAGGTTCAATTTGGTACAAATGAAGCCTCTTGGCTGAAAACAAAAATTCCAGGGCAATAGAAAGAGGAAGGATTGGCCTCACCAAAAGAGAAGCATTGTTAATCTAGGGGTCTCTGTAAACAGTCTTTGATGGGGATTACGACCATAATATCATACAGATTAGACTTTATGTTAGCAGTTACCACACTTTAGCCTCATCATTTCACTTTTCTGGAACAGTTTTCTCATCTCTAAAATGACACAGTTGGACTAGCTGACCTTCTAACTTTAAATCTAGATGCCTCTAAGTTTTATAAAGTTCTTTTCCTCTTTGCCACCCTGTGAGAGAGGTAGTATAAGAATTACCATCCCATTTTTCAGAGAAGAAAAATGAAGCCCAAAGGGCAAGTCTTTGCCCATAATCATATGTCGATTTATTTTTGTTATCAACAACCACCCTACACACACACACACACACACACACACACACATATATCTATATATATAGATATATATATCCCAAAACAAAAATCTACTGCTTTCCTAGGTCTGAAAATTCACAGCAGGATTTTTCACTTTAATTCAGGGACATATTTAGGAGGGAAATTAACCCATAGTCTCTGTCTGAGTTTCTGGCCTGTGGTTTTTATTCTTCTGTATTCATCGTACCTCTAACAATGAGGTAGCGCCGCCCCCCCCCCCCAAACAGTCATTGTGTTCAGGGGGTATTTGTGAAAGAATGCCCACAGCACCACAGGCTAAGAATAGTCAATGGAGATGTTCAAATACGGACCGCCTCAAATGAACAACTGTGTTAATAGAGGGCTGGATGGTTTACACAGTGGTGGCTGCGGGCCTCAGCTCCGACCCATCCGCTGCATGTGACCTGCTGACTTCCCAGATTCTTTTCAAAGGCTCAGCTGTGAAATGCAATGAATTCCCAAGGATTTTTGGAGAGTGGGGCAAGACGCTTAATGGGCTAGGAAAAGAATCCATGTCCACCTAATCCTGACTGGGGTCCTCAAAAACACTGAAGGGCCACTTGGAGACGACTAAATCCAAGAACAAAAAAAAAAGCCCCTGAAGGCTAGAAAATCCCAAGAGGCAGCAGGCGGTAACAGCAGCAGCAAAGAGCCATTCTCTCTATTGAAGAAGGTAGCACACAGTCATTGGTAGATTCTTAGCCAGAGGGACTTTTCAATAGAGAGTTGCAATAATAAAATGTTACTTGAACACAGCTGTAAAAAACAGACGGTAAAGTTTTCACTGACGTACATACACAGGGCAGGTTGGTCACACATTGACAGGAAGGGAAAACCAATGGACTGCTTATGTGCTCCGTTGGAATACCAGGTACGTCATGAAAGCAAGAAGGCTACCCAGTGTCGAACTTCAAGCAGGGCATGAACAAGAGTAGCCTAAGGATGGAGAGGCATGGATGATTTGCATTATTAGAAGGAAGATGAACATGATTATGATCACAGATCTTCTGGAGTATCATTCAAGTAGTACTTGTGCTGCTTGGGTTTTACATCCCATTTCTTTGTACAAGAGGTCACCCACATATGCAATGCTCTCTCCTCCCCTGCTAGAATCTCTGCTTCCTTTGAGAAGCAGCTCAGGTGCTCTCTCTCCTATATTAGGACTTTGTCATTGCCACTCCCCCCACTCCACACCCCTACTCCTGCCTGGGTGTTCACCCTCTCTCTTGAATTTCTTTGTATTTACATATCTGTGTATGTATTTGCACTCACCAAGTAAAATGTAAGCTCCATGGCAGCAGCAGGGACTTTTACAATTTTCTGCCCCCTCCCCATCAATATTGCAGGCAACCCAAATGCATGATAGGCATAAAAAAGACTAGGGTATGCTACCTTCTGTACAAAAGATAGTAAAGGAGATATCAGTCAGGAAATGTATGATCAGAAAAGAAGGTGGGCTAATCATGTAAGGAGAGGCAGCTCATGTGCTTCCTTGATGCTAAAGGAGATATGGGCCTGAAAGCTATGTTGGGCAGTGACTCCATGGAGGACTGATGGGGAAAAAATGGTAAAGGATTTCACAGAATGAGAAGGCATGGGTGGGAGACCATGTGCAATCAACAGCGGCATCAACGCTGATAAAGATCAGCAGTCTTTTCGAAAGGCAACAGTAAATCTAGTGCCAAGATTACAGAATTTGATGTCAAAAGACCCATGTTCAAGTGCCACTAATCCCCTGGGTGACTAAGAAATGTACTTCCTTCTGGACTATATGATCTCCCAGGTCTTTTTCAACTTAGACATTCTATGGTTTTGAGAGATAGCAGGTATTGTTATACAGGGAAGTATATTAAGTGCTGTAAAAAAGCCAATAGGATGGCATAATATAATAATTTTGTTCCACCCAATTCACACATGACTACAGGTGCAGAATTAGAGATGCCTATACCTAAACCAAATACAAATTAAAGGATTTGTGTTTAGAATCTGTCAAGTGAGGGGTCAAAAAGGAGGAAGTTAGAGGAGTCCCAGCCTCTGCCCTAGCCCAAGAGACTTGAAAGGAAAAAAGAGAAAAAGGGAAAGGAGTTGTTACTACCTGTAAAATAGGGGCACTGTTATTTATACTGCCTGTACTTTACATCAAAATCTGGAGAAAAAAATGATTGTTATGACTTTAGTTGGAGAAGACTTTCAAGAGTCTGAGGTCAAATTCCAGTAGGTCCTTTTATTCTGGAGGAGGGGGAGATCAGTAAGCTGGAACAAAGGTCACGGATGGAGAAGGTGCTTGCCCAGAGTTTTCACAAGCCCCTTCTACTGCCATGAAAACAAACCTTCATTTCTAAGTTCAATCATGGAGGAAACATGAGTTCAGGAAAACTTAGAGCCTTTTAAAGTTCAAATTCAGGTAATTCTTCTAATTGTTTAGTCCTTAACTTTGTCCTAATTTACCTTCTTCCTCAGACTCCTTTGCTGTGAATCCAAAAAGCTACTAAGAGATTTGACTTCAGGGGGTCACAAAGTATGATAAGGCAAAAGAGCCAAGTACCCTTCTCCCTTTCTAAGCTACCAAAGAAACGCAGGAGGCATTCACAATCCTCTAATTCCTGGGGACAAAGAAAGCCTGCAAAGATTTTAAATAATGGGGAGGGGGGAATGCAGGACAGTGGAGAATGGGTGTATTAATCCAGCCTCTCTCCTTACAAACACAGTTGAATGTGCAATAGCTTCAGGGAGAAAAATTATCAGGCCTCAACAAAGTACATAAATCACAGATCAATGCTTCACAGACTTTTCAAGACCACAAACCCCCTTTTAAGGTCAAACCACTTCATTTCACATCTCTCTTGTTTTCTTTTCTCTCCTCCCCCTCCCTCCTTCCATCTCCCTTCTCTCTCATCTCTCTCTTTATCTCTCCCCCCTCCCTTCTCTCTGTCTCAGTCTCTCTCTGTCTCTCTCTCTCTCTCTCTCATACATACATATATACACACAGTTGTAGTGCAGTGATTTTGTCCAGGAACCTGAGTTTGAATCCCATCTTTGCCACTAAATTGTTATGTGACCTTGGGCAAGTCATTTACTCTGAATTTCAAATTCTTCCTCTGTAAATTGAACAAGTTGGAACAGATTATTCCTAGGGGATTCTGCAGTCCTAAACCTCTGGTCCTATGGTAAAAGACACATGCTGTCCAGATGCACTCCCAAAGCTGGCCAGGCAGAGGGACTTCACAGCTAGTTTGTGTATTCGTCCTTCGTTGCTGAAGACCATGCCATCAGAGAAATGATGACATGACTTGCACTTGACTTTGTTTTGAGTGAGGGAGGGCTGTGCAGGTCACCAGCCTCACTTCTCCTCCAGAGCCATCTGAATCCAATGACCAGACATTCATCAGGATAACTGGAGATGACCCAGAATGAGGCAACTGGGGTTAAGTGACTTGCCCAAGGTCACACAGCTAGTGAGTGTCAATTGTCTGAGGTGAGATTTGAACTCAGGTCCTCCTGACTCCTGCACTGGTGCTCTATCCACTGCACCACCTAGCTGCCCCAAACAAGAGCATAATGCATCTTTGATGGGGGAAAAATGGCGAATTTGGGTTATTCTGGTGAAAACACGGCTCTAATTCCCAACAAATAAAGGAGTAAAGTAAAAACGCCTACTTTCTTCACTAGCGATTGACATAGTTCTGCAAGTGCTCATGATGGCCATAAATCAGGAGAAAGAAATTAAAGATGTAAGCACAGACAAAGAGGACAGAGACTCTGCTTATTTGATGACAACAGGATGGTTTACCCCAAGAAAATCAGCAAAGAGAGTGAGATAATGAAGAGCTTCACGAACTTAGCAGGTTACAAAATCAATAGCATTTCTATATAATAGTAACAAAACCCAGGAGGAAATAAGAGAAATAAATCCCTGTGACAATAACTACAAAATGCATGGAATGTCTGGGAGGCTATTTACCAAGGCATGGTTAAGATCTGTATAAAGAGAATTACAAAATACTCTTAAAATACATAAAGAATGATAGAAATAATTGGAGTGCTCATAGATGGGCTGCACCAATATCATAAAAATGACAATACTGCCTAAATTATGGATCGGGTGCTAAACTGATCAAAGTACAAAGTACAAACTAATGCTTTGGAGAGTTAGGAACAAAAAGTCCAGGAAAAGATTGAAATACAATTAAGAAAGGATATATAATACCAAAATGCATTCCCTGATGGATAAGTGGTCAAAAGATAGGAACAATTTCCAAAAGCACTATAGTTTCTTAGCGATCACATGAAAGACTGCTCCAAATCACTAATGAGAGGATGCAAATCAAGACAACTTTGAGATTTTACTTGATACACGGGAAATGGTGAGGGGGGAGCAGGAACAGGGAGCAATGACAAAAGATGAGACTAGTCAGTGATGGAGAGGCTGTGAAGACATGGCTACTAACACCGTGCTGATAGAGCTGTGATTTGAGTAATTTGGAATTATACAGAGAAAGTGAATAAAATGCCTACATCATTTGACCCAGAGATCCCATTGCAGGACATGTACTCCAAGAAGGCCAAAGATACAAAGGAAAGATCTAACAAACACCAAAATATTTATAGCGGTATATTATTGTAGTTGTTCAGTCACATCTGACTCTTTGGACCCTGTTTAGGGTTTTCTTGACAAAGATCCTGGCGTGGTTTGCCACTTCCTTCTCCAGCTCATTTTACAGATGAACTGAGATGAACAGGGTTAAGTGACTTGCCCAGGGTCACATAGCCAGGAAGTGTCTGAGGTCACATTTGAACTCAGGGAGATGAGCTTTAATGATTCCAAGCCCAGTGCTCTATCCACTGGGATATAGCTAGACTATATAGTGGTATATTTTTTTTAACAAAGACCTGGGGAAAAAAATAGATGCCCAATGAGCTACTTGAATAAAGTGCATAATTACTGTAACACAAGAAAAAGGGAACAGAAAGGATTTAGGGAAGAATGAAAGGGAATATATGAATGATATATTAGACTGTCAACTCATTGAGGACAGGGGCTGTCTTTTGCTTCTTTTTGTACCCCCAGTGCTTAGCATAGTACCTGGCATATAGTAGGTGCTTGGTAAATGTATATTGATTGATGGATGGATGGAGAAAGGTGAAAACAGACTTAGGAAAATATAAACAATGCCTATGGAAACATTACCAAGGAAATGAATTTGAATATTGTGTAATTACAATGACTAAGTATAGAACTGAATAAAAGCTAGGAAAATGTACCTCCCTCCTTTCTCAGCCAAGGGGTAGGGCAGGTGTGAGTGCACCCCACTTAACGAGGTATTCCTTTCTATTAACTGCCTTTTTATGTCTTTCTTTTTTGTTATTTGTTGTAAAAAAGGGATGGTTCTCTGGCTAGTGTTACAACAAAAGATGGTTCTGTGGGACTAGAGGTAAAGAATTCCTCTTTCCTTTTAGTGGGTGAGGGCAATAGGTGTAAAATGAAACCTCTATTGCCAAGATGGAGCACCATAGTGGTGGTTTCTTTTGTCGTACTTTGCTTCTTTATTATAAGGGTAAATTGCATCACAGGGTGTCATTTGGAAGCGACAATCTTAAATAAAAAAAATCATACTTAATTAATATGTGTGGAGCCCCATGCTCCAGTCATGAGCAATCCTTGTTGCTCACATGCAAGATTTCTATGAGCCTCTCTTCCCCTCTCTCCTGAGACCTCCTGTGACACGGAAGGCAGTCTCATGATAGAATGAAATAAGCTTTTTTTGGACCACACTCTGCTGCCTCTTGGGGAAGTCCTACTCTACCCAATGATTCTCTCATTGCCCACATTATTTCTGGCATCCTCTTTGGGAAACAGTCTTTAGAGCCAGTTTACAAGTCAGCCTACAAGCACTGCATTGTGGGAGGATGAAAAAACAGAGAGAATATTCATCTGAATTGGTCTTTTTCATTGGCCACTTTCCTTATCAGACTTTACTCTTAATGGCTCATGGCACTTTGTTGCCACACATATGAAATCCACCCTTGGAAGTTGACTTGCTGTGTGCAAGAGGGTGCCAACGAAGGCACCAGAGGCTCTGAAGGCCAGAGCCAGAGAACTCTAGTTGTCAGAGAGGGCATTAATCTATCCACTCTCACAGTAGGCTTCCATTCTAATTACTGCATGACAGTAAGCTTTTAACTCATCATAGATAAATGGGTATTATTACTACTTTTAGAAAATAATGGAACAAGAGACTGCGATCACCGCTTAATATAGAAAATCTCTTCTATCATCCAAGAAGCTTACCCAGCTCTAAGATCGATGGCCAAAATCAAGCCCATTAGTCTACCCTATGTTTGGAGGTAAGAGGCAGAATAGTCATTCTGAGTGTGAAGATGGCTCAAACATATATGGGCGTGCCGCATTCCTTCGCTGGAATATTTTTTTTTCTTGGCTGGGGTTTGGGGGAAAGGAAGAACATGAAGAGTGTCTGTTTTCACCTCTTCCCTCTCTTTTCTTCTAACTTCCATAATCTAACAATTTTTACCAAAAACCATACCACAGATTGGAGGTGGATTTCCAGGAAATCTGTCGGGTAAAGATAGTGAAAATGCAAGGTATCCCTCATTGCACTGAAGAGAGCCAGGTCTTCCAAAGGTTACCAGAAAGCATTACCAAGTAATTCTCAGAGCTCCCAGAGTTCCTTCTGATAAAGAAAAATGAGATTCGAAAACTAGATTTCCAACTGCCTCAAACATCCTTCAGATATCCTGGGCAGAAGGTAATAAAATAATGGGAAAAGTATTTCTGTTGCTGTTCTCACCTCATTATATCCCTCTGACTGCACTTCACACATAATCCTCACCACTCTTGTGCTTGGGGATATGCCACCTTCTCCCCCTAAAACAATTCAGGCCCCAAAGCAACTCTTCAATCAGTCCCTGCTCCTGGCTACAAAGGGTATGGGACTGGTTGTATACCATGAGATCAAAGCTCTCATAAACTGTGCCACAAGGCAAAACTCCAAGAATACAGATGGGGGAATGAACCATCTGCTGTACAGTTCTGTTTAGGTGAATTTCTGGACCATGTGCTGGTTGCACTTCACCTACTGGACAGAGTACATCCTCCCTTTGAAGCATCACTCCCTTAGAAGAGAAGGAATATAAGACCTGGGATCAAAAGAGACCTTGGAAATGTCTCCCATTTCCAAAATTTACTAGCTTTGTGACCATGAGCAACAAAGTCATCCCCTCTGAGGCTCAGTCGATTTCCTTACCTCTCAAATAGATAGAACCACTACCTACTTTAGGGGGTTCCTGATCCATTGATGTAGGCATTCCCTATATGGTTACAAATCAGGTTTTCCCATCACAGGCAATCCTGCTCTTTGGTTTTACATAAATTGTCTGTAGAGGATATAGCCAATGCACTGGAGGCTTCCTTCTAGATCTCTTAAAATAGTAAGCTGTCTGTTCTCCCTTGCTCCTGTTGACTGACTGGATTTCTCTAAGGTTCTCTGATGCCTTTTTCATTTCTTCTCATGCATACACCAGTCATTGTTGGTATTCCACAGCCCACCCATGCCTACCATTTATCTCTCCATTGCCCCTTGGGGTCAAGTGCCATTTTGACTCTTCAGGAATTGTACTGGTGATTTTACAGCCAGTCAGCATCATTGGAATAATGAAATTGTTTGGCAGGCTTTGGCAGGTAGCCACAATGGGACCAGCCTTAACAGTCCCTTTCCACCACTCAAGGAGTCACCAACTCATCCTCTCCAGATGAAAGCCACATTCTCAGTTTTGGAGAGCATGACCTAGAGTGAAGGTTGATATTACTACCTTCTGCTTTCGGAGGAGTCTATACCATGTTAATCTGGCAGGGTCCCTAGGAATCATTAAATCCAACAGTCAGGAGGGCATGGAGGCCCAGTTAGGGGAAGGACCTGCCCAAGTTCATACAGTAATAGAACCAGGATTAGGTCCAGGTCTTCTGATCCCACAGAATCTCTGAGTTGGAAGTGACCGAGAGACTCTCTAGTCCAGCTCCCTCTAAAACACCAAGTGGTCATCCAGCCTCTGCTTGAAAACCCAAAGTCCAGTGCCCTCCATCTGCCTAGAGTAATACCCCTGCACTTAGCTTGCCCTTCCAAAATACTCCATACTCAAAATGATCACTTAGCCCTTGAATAAGCAAGTTCAGTGATAAGGGAACCACTACTGACCATTCTATTTTTTGAATAGAACTCTGATAGCTACAAAATTCTTCAACACACTGACCCCAACTTTGTTGCTGGGTAATTTACTAGAGTTTGTTGTATGACTGCTCCATGGGCACCAATGAAGCTTGGGTGAGAGTGACTAAACCTAAAAGTTTCTTAGGTCCCTTGGGTGTTAAGTGGAAGAGCCTAGTGTCACCTATAAACCTGGAGACATCACTGTGAACTATGTCCTTTAGTTCTTTTAAAAATGTGGGAATTAAAGTAGACCCAGAACAAACCTCTGGAGCACTCCCGCTGTTTTCTACTCCAGAGATTTGCTTATTTATCCCTACCTTTGTCATCCACCTCCAAGCTAGGCTCCACAAAATGATCAAACACTCACTGAAACCCCCACAGTGACTCAGTTTCTTGAGTTTACTCAAACCTTATCAAAAACAACCATCTGAAAGGCTCAAAAATTAACAGTGCTTCTTTCTCCTTAATGACACACATTTACCTCCTCAGCATGTTCTAATCAATTAGCAAGGAATTCTCTTACTAATACAATATTATTTTCCCCCTAGTAAACTACATTTAATTCTTTAGTGATCCTACCCATTATTTTGGGCCAACAGTTCTACAATCTCACTCTTATTTTCCTTCTGATCTCTCACAGAGAGGTCACTGGGTCCTGGCAATTTATGATCACCCTATGTGTTATTTTAGACCTAGAACATCTGGCACATTTTAGTACTACCTCCAACCAGTGCAGTAAATTTCAAGGGAACTCCCCAGAACCTCTTTCAGTGCAAACCAAGGCCAAGGATCCAGTTGCTTCCCCCAAACCCATCTCTGACTTAATGGTGACATGAAAACCCCAATGTAGTATCAAGCACCCTTCATGTGCCAGATGCTATATATGAATAAAAAGAAATTACAAAAGGTACAGCCCACTGCAAATTCAGAGCTGAGCAAAAGCAGATGGGGGTGGTAGTGATTTTTATAGCCTTTAGGGATTTTCTCACTCTTCTTTCCTTTCGTGATTCTCATCCCCCCCTCCACAACCCAAAGTAGAACAGGAGAGATTTCTTATATTTGGATCAATACAGATGAGAACTTTCACCTCCATTTTGTGCAACAGTTGACAAGTTGTTTCTGGAGCTGACCAGGGAAATAGATCTTACACAACAAGGTTGTTCTGAGATATCTGAGGCCCTGATGCCTTGGATGAGATTCAAATCCAGAGAGCTAAGTGAAAGGTAAACTATTATCCTCCTGGGTGATCCTATCCTCAAATGTATTCATATCACATTAAGGCATTTGGACAGAAGTACAATAAGGACATTAACAAACAAAATATGTGATATATTCAAATCCTACCAAAATGGCCATTTAAAGCGATCAAGGTCATCAGTGCTGAGTTGATCTAAGGAGCATAGACAAGTCCTTACCTAGCCAAGTGGAGACAGGCATTCTTGCATGGCTATTCTCTGCTGTTCCAAATCATTGGAGCAAAATTCACAAAGTTCAAAAAGACCCTTCAAAGGTTCCTGAATTTATTAAACAGGCCTTTATTGAGCACTGAGTTCACAGTTTAGTCAGCTTAGCTCAAGTCAGGGGTAACTATCTGAAATCACACAAACCGTCCTTTGAGGCAAGACTGTTTATTACTTTTATTTGTTTTCTATTAAGTTAGGGCAAATTTGATCCTTTTTCAAAACGTCTGCCTGAAAATGAACACATTTCTATGTATTAGAGTCAGTGAATGTTAGTGCTAATAAAAAGAACTTTAGGGACCATTTAGTCTAACCTTAAATCCATGATCCCATAGGAAGAACAATATATTTGTAAATCAGAAGATGTAGATCTGAATCCTACCCCTTCCATTTCACATTTTTCACTTGGACAAGTCCCTTCTCCTTTCTAGGCCTCACTTTCGTCCAACATAAAATGAGGGATTTGGGCTAGCTGACCTCTAAAGGTTCCTTCCAGTTGTAGATCTAAGATCCTATGAGTGTTATTCTGTGGAGAGAGGAGAATAAAATTCACAGTAGGGAAGTGGCTTTTCTAAGGTCACACAGCAAGTTAGTAATAGAGCCAGGAATCTCTTCCCAGTCCAGCACTCTGTTGGTTAAATCATTCTACCTCTGCCATCATGAGTACATTAAAGCCTAGCTTTATTTATCCTCTTCCTCAAACCCTCCTCGTGCCTCTTGTGAGCCCTAGGCAAGTCACTTCCCTGGCTGGGTCTGTTTCCTCTGTTCAAATGAAAGGGTAAGAGTAGAGAATTCTTACAGTTCCTTCTAGCTCTAAATCCCATGATGCTCTAATTCATATCAGTGCTTTTTAACCTAGGGTCTGCGAATTTTTCACGTCTCTCTCTTACACACACGCACACACACACACACACACACATCTGTATTTTGATATAATTAGTTTCCCTTGTAATTCCATATATTTTATTTGATTCATTTAAAAACATTTTTATGAGAAGGGAACCATAGGTTTTACACAGTAGACTGTCAGAAGGTTCCATAGCAAGAGAGATTAAAAAAGCTGCATCTAAGGGGAACAATTCTTAGTTATTCCAGGCTCTGAAAACCTCTGCTAAAAAAGTGTCCAACACAAAACACAGGTTGGTGTAATGAGCGTCTTTGGCTGAGCTGTCATGCACTTTTCCCCACTCGTTTTTGAGTTTCCTTTTATAATGATGACTTCAGTCTTAGGGACTAAACGAACATGTAATTAATATATTTATGATCTTTAAAGGCTTGCTTCAGGCTGTTTGCACAGCAGGATGGAAAGGAGTGGCTTCTTTGTCAGTTAGATGACAAGAAGAGAGAGCAACAAGGCAGGCAGCCACTTGCAGTGCACTGCCTCACAAGCCCCTGCAGGCCTGTCCAATTTTTGCCTGGTCTCAGAGATGGGGCTCCCAACCAGAGGCCGCAAAGAGAGAGGGGGAGATGGACAGATATGAAAGGTGGGAGAGAAGAAATGGAGAGAATGAATAGAAGATGAATGAACACACAGAGAGAAGAAAAAAAAATGAGGAAAGAGAGGGAGGAAGGGGGGGGAGAGAGAGAGAGAGAGAGAGAGAGCAAGAGAGAGAGAGAGAAAGAGAGAAACCATAGGAGAAACAGTCCCTGGGATTGGCAGAAGCCCTTTGGGTGTCACAAGACTCTTTCAATTGTAATTAGCAAAAGGCCAGAGATAGCTTTCTGATCTCCTTGCTGGAGGGCCCAGACTTTGAAATGACAGTAATTCTAAATGGACAGATGTATTGTCTGTAGCATATTGCCAATGATCAGGCATGCACCAAGAACTGATGTGAATGGTACCAAAAAGGAAATGTATGTTCAGAAAAGGAAGTGAGATGATCAGCCAGCCAAAGCAAAAGCTGGTAGATGGACAGCCTGAGTGCTGTGGTGGGAGTACCCATGGCCTCTAGCCATGTTGTTTTAGACCCTCTGTGAGGCATTTACAGGAGAACATAAATGAGAATTGCACCAGATGACAAAGTCTGGCAGGGGAGCAATCAGCCCCATTGGAGAGAGTGCTCACACATAGATGAGATCCTGGCTCCATTGAGATACTGAAGCGTAAGAAGAAAAACTCACCAGCTGGAGGGGGTCGAAACCCATGCAGTTTTTCAGAGGTCTTCCTAATTGTGAAAGGCCCAGAGTTAGAGATAGACATTGCCGTGGCCAACCCTAGTCCAGAGGAGAGGAGGGGGCCTCTTTTTCTTTGAACACAGTCATCAGCGGGCACTCACTCCATCCAAGTGATTGCTAGAAAGCTGAAGGTTTTGTGACAGCTGCTAGCTACACTGTCAGAGAAATGGGGCTACAAGGAAGAAAATCCTAGGCAGGGGGAGGGAGTGCATCAGCCATTGGCAGGGCAGCTTAAATAAAGAGCACTCTTTTCACTAAAGGCTTTAATTCTTATAATAGTTTCTCTTTTTAGCAGCATTATGATCTAGGCCAAAATGTAAAATGAATGACAATAAATAAAAATTAATGGGTCAAAACAAAAAGGGAAGAGAGTAAGAAATGAGGAAAGGAGGAAGGGAAAGAGGAAAGAAAATACCCAGAAAAAGGAGAAAACTGGACTTGAATCAGAAGACCATGGTTCAAATCCTAGCCAGATATTTATTAGTAGGATGAACATGGATAAGTCACTTCCCCTCTGGGCCTCAATTCCCCACCGCCCCACGCCAAATGAAGATAATAGTTGCACACCTTTCCCTACGATTATATAGCAGGAGTATACTCTTGAACTTCTGTTACTTTCCCTCTGAGGCCCCTCCAAACAATACTCTCTGTATGTGTGAAGATGTCAAATGAAATGTCAACCCCCCCCCATCCCTCCCCCACCAAGGTAAGCACATTTAGGCCTACCCAAGTTCTTTTCTCAGTGCAATACAGAGCAGGTGTTATGTCCATTTTACAGAAGAGGACATCAAGGTGATTTGTCGCCCACCATCACCAGCTAGTGAGTCCTCGACCTGGAACTTGACCCAGACCTCCTGAGCTCAAGTCTGGGGCTCTTCCTCCAGGAGTACACTGCCTCCCCACTAATAATGGCACTCATTGAATTGGCCATGCCCCACTGCCCACTCCGCCTCTCCAAAGACAAGCCTCACACCAGATGGCTCGCCATTCAATGAATCGGCCCTCTGTCTGGGCAATAGGGGGAAACAAGCTGCTTCCCTTGTTATGTTTTCTTCAATACCAGTCTTCACCCTCCCAGCCTTTCCCTTCATCCATTCCAAATGAGGCCAACTACTTATTCATTCCTCCCCCTCAGTGACAAGCACCTGAAATAATATAATTGTAATACACTCAGGGAGATCCATAGCTTGATCCACCTGGCCAAACCTTGGTTGGATGCAATGGAAAGAGTTTCTGGTCCTAGATTCTCTGGATCAAGTTCAGTCCTAACCCTGGATTCACCAGCCACTGTCATGGAAACTATGCACATTGGCTGGTCTTCACCACATCCCTGAATTGGAAAGGACCTCAACAATCTTTGTTTTTATACATCCTGATAAATATGCTTGTTGCCTCCCTCATTTGAAAACAAGCTCCTCAAAGATAGGAAGACTTTCACTCTTTAGATTCACAGCATAGTACAGGTATAACAAATACTTGCTTGCTTGGTCATCCAGTCAAGCCTTCTATGCTCATAGGGATTCAGAGGATAACAAAGGCTGAATGGTGATGAAATGGATGCCATGGTGCCAACCCCATCAGAAACCAGGGTCTCTGAGGATATACAAAAGTGGAGGGAACAATCAGAAGAGAGATATTGCTTGCACTAGGGGAAGGACAGCTAGGAGCAGGCTCCCATAAAGTCAAAGAATCTCAAGCCAAGGTCAAAATACTGCAGAGGCAATCCAAGTTAGAAGGCTCGGGAAGAACATGGAGAATGTAGACAGGCTGTTACATGAAGAGGGTGGTTTCTTTGGGGATAAAAGGTATGTCCCCATAACTTCAAGGAGATGAGAGAGAGAATGGAACTTTTTACCTACACCAAAATATTCATAACTGTGTTTTTTTGTGGTAGCAAAGAACAAAACCAAAGTGGATACCCAATGATTTGGAAAGAGTTCAACAAACTGTACTGGGTGAGTTATCAATCATACATTTTGTTTTTGTACCATGAGAGATGAGGTATGAGGGATTCAGAGAAATCTGGTTAGACGTATATGAACTGAGGCAAAGTAGACAAAATCTGCACAATGACTAAGATAATGTCCCTGAAAAGAATGCTAAAACAAAGCCAAAGGCTATGTAATTCTAATGTCCATCTTGGCCTTTGAGGAAAAAATAAGAAAAATGCATGTCCCACTATTCCTTAGGGAAATGAGGGGGCTGGCAGAATGGGACAAATGTCATCAGATCCTGCCTTGTCTGTTTCTGCTTAACTGTTTTTTCTTCTCTTGTAAAGGAAGGCTAGAGGGTGTATATCTGAAAATGGATATATAATGTAAAACCAGGGGGCACTGATAAAATTTTCTTTTAAAAAGAATGGCACCCCCTTTTCTACTACTGTAAAGTAACATTGCTAGCATTTATGTAGCACTTTAAGTATAACTCATTTGTCCCTCACAACAACTTTTAGAGGCAGGTGCTATTATTACTTTTATTTTGCAAATGGAGGCAGATGGAGGTAAAATGACTTGCCCAGGATCACACAGCTAGCAGATGTCTGAGGTAGCATTTGAACTTGGGTCTTCTTGACTCCAAACCCAGTACAATCCCCTGGTGCTAAGATAGCAGAATACCAAGGACCACCGATGGAGTACAAGAAATAACTCCAAGCATGCTCAACTCCCTTGATCAGAGGTAAGGCTGAAAAATGAAGATGAATCATATCATAGGTATTAGGAAAACTACAGATAGATGTGCTGAATGAACCATCCTGGCACCAAGGCTGCCCAACCTGGATAAGTTGACAATTCCTATCGGGAGAGTCCACAGGATTTACCAAGCACTTGGCAAAGTGCCTGGCACATAGTAGGTGCTATATAAGTGTTAGCTATTGTTACCCTCTTCACTTCCATTGATTCGATGGACAATTCACTTGCTGTAATTATGGAGAAAAGTCTTTGAACTGATATGCCCAAATTATTCAAAATACTTCACCGTGGGTAAAAGGATCCAACTTTGTTTAGAAAATGAAACAGGAGGGAGGGGTCTTAAAATGGGGAAGGGTGGGGAGGCAGAGCAGTGCAACTGGAAAGATACTTGGTGTTAAAGGATGTGATTTGGGTTCAAATCCCAGCTTGTCATTTCCTACCCATGTGATCTTGGATGAGTCTCGTGAGCAAAACCCCTTTGGTTCCCAATTTCTTCATCTGTTGTAATGTCGTTGTAGAAGAGGACCAGAGGACCACGGGGTGAGAAACAAAGGGGTTGGCCTAGAAGACTCTTACAGTCTCTTCCAGGTCTAAATCCTGAAAACACAAAGATGCAATTTCAGACTAGGACCTACAATCAGACAGGAAAAGGCATTTAAATGCTTAATTTCTGCTCTCCTTGGCTCTCTGCTCCTTGATACTGTTTTACTGTATGAAAAGTAATAGCATGGAGTCTTAGATATAGAAGAAGAATATTTCACACTTGATTTTTTCCCCTTAGTGCCTCATTTCCCCCTTGGAATGAGCAGGTATCTCCATAAGCTTCTGGTGTTGGACCTCAGAGTAACTAAGGAGGCTCAATTTTCAAACATGCCTGGGAGGACAGGGACAAAAAGCCAGCCAACATTAAACGCTCATCTTGTTTCAAGGTAATACTTAGCTTATCTGCATGAATTAGTAAACACCAACCTTTACTTAAATGTCTATCAATAGCAGAGAACTAGAAGGAACAAAGAAGAGCACCCTTTGTTCTCTTATCGTTCTGACTATAAACCAAGGTGCTACTTAGCAAAGGTGAACTTGAAAAGAAAACTCATCTTGGCAAGGGGAGCCACTTACATTTATTTATATGCAAAGTTTTCATTCCCACACACAACAAAAAGTGAAGAGTATGACAGAGGCTTGGAGTCAGGGAACTGGGATCTGAGCCTGTCACATCCTACCTGCGTGGTAGTAAGCCACTTCAATCTCTCTGGGCCGCCACTTCAATCTCTCTGGGCCGCCACTTCAATCTCTCTGGGCCACCACTTCACCATAAGTAAAATGAGGGGGTTGGAGTACATGGCCTCTGAGATCTGCTCAAGTTCAGTGGATCTAGATTCACAGAATTCCTACCTTACAGAGGAAGAGAGAGGTTCAAAAAGGGGAAATGACTTGCCCAAAGGAACACTGCCTTCTGGGGTCCAGGGCTCTTTGTATCTCAGTTCTCCCAGTCCCTCCCCCTCTCCCACCTCATCCCAGCTTTGATGAAGTCCCGGTTGTCATTGATGTCAGAAATTAGTTCACTGATGCAGCCTGAAAGTCCAGATTTGATGTTGAGTTCATTATCAATTGGGTATTTAGTGGAAACATTGAGGTAGAGGGCAAAGGAGTTGAACCTTGAGGTCAGAAGAACATGGCTTTGAATGCCACTGCACACTAACTTACTGAGTGACCTCAGGACCTTAGTTTTCTAAATGGAGACAGAACACTTGTATTCCCTAAGACTTGTTCTGAGGGAAACTCATTGTAAACCTTAAAGCATCACAGAAATGGAAGCTATTATTATTTATTATCCAAATTAGGATAAAATGAAAACCCATTTCCAAAGTACAACATGACTCAATGAATGGAAAGTCTGATGTAGGTTGGGCAATTCAAATATAACAAAAACTTTCAACAGTTCTCCATACCATGTGTAATACAATACTATTTGAGCAAAAGTATGACCATAAGTAGGGCAAACAATAGCATCTTTACTCCTGAAGACCAAATTTAGAAGATGCTAACAGTATGTGGGTCTCTTTGGTAAGCTGAGGCAAGGCACTCCATCCTACCACCCTCAGTATCTGCTCTTGCACAGCCTTGAGCTGGGTCCCTAGGGTCCCTAGTCCCTGGGTCCCTAGTGTTATTTCTGGGGAAGTGTCTGACCCTCCCCTTCCACTGAAGATGCTTTGGTATCACTTCTCTGGATCTCAAAAATACCTAGTAGTGTCTCTCCATAAAAGAAAGTGTCTCTGGTTGAACAGGCTAATTTGGATAGGTAATTTCTTGTCCAATAGCCAGGTAGCATAAACAAAGTTTCCTCTATTAAGCTTTTCTTAAGTCAGATCACATTGAATAACTATTCTGCAATATAG
>CM053775.1:27551557-27576062 GCA_028658325.1 Potorous gilbertii
CTAGATGGCTGCTCAGGTCCCTTACAACTCTAACATTCTATGATTGAGATCTCCTGGATGCTGTCTTTTGCTCCAATTCTCGTATTCAAGTTATCATTAGTCATAGGCTGTAGTCTACTTATGCCTACCATACATATCCATTATGCCCTCTGTGACCCACCATGTTTAATTTTCTTCCATTTTGATGTGGTAGTCCAATATTCAGTCATCACATTGCCATAGTCTTGGTTTCCCAAGATGACAGACGGATTAAGTTGTTTTTTTTAAACAACATTAGAAAGGAGAATGAGCTTTTTCCGTTAGGAAGAAGTATGCAGTTGTTAAGAACCTTGCACAATTTCCTTAATGCAATCGATTCCCATTCACCTCTGGTCTCTGATCACTAACCAGGTGTTTTTTCTGTCTGAGATATAAAGTGGTAATAGTGGTACATCCAACTGTGCACAGTCACAGTCAGGGCAAGAGGCATTTGTGATCTACTTAGCTGTGCCTGCAAAGCTTCCTGGGGCCAACTCTTTTGAGTAGCCATGGAGTTTGTGTATGTAGGAAGCTCTGTCAGCTTGATTCAATCGGTACAATGTCATCTGTTAACAGAAACTAGAGCAGCATAGCTCCCATTTACAAACTCCTGTGACATCTCAGAAAAAGCAGAACTCCTTCACTCTCCCCATCAGTCCTTTCTTGACACCCTTTTCAACTTTGATACCCAGGGCCAGTTATTCTAGGCAAATCCTAGGAATTCTCCATAGAATTGCTTCATTTCTGTTCATTTTCTAACTGCCCATGGTACTTGGCTGCAGATGTGAGCCCTGCTTACCAGATGTTTAACCCTGCATAAAGCAGAAACAATAAAAAAAATTAAGACAGCTTATACTATGGAGGGATCTCCATACAGTAGCAGGCCTGAGTTGGGGTCCCAATTTAGTGGCTCCTTTGATGACAGTGAGTCATCCAGCATTTCTTAAGTATTCACTATGTGTGAGGCACCATGCTAAGTGCTAGAGATACCGAGATGGCCAAAAATACAGTCTCTAGCCTCAAGGAGTTCACGTTCTAATGCAGGGAGAATGATGTGTGACAATGAGAAATTGACTTTCATTCACCATGTTTCAGTGCCATACACTATAAAATGAGAATTGGTTTTAAAGAGCTCTTTTGGTCAAACATTTTCTGAAAGTCCAGTCATAAGGCACAATCTCCCCGAACCTCAGTTTCATTAACTGTAAAATAAGGGATGACCTTAGATTCCATCTCGCCCTATATCTATGGTCTTTTCTAGTTTTATTTTTTGGGACTTTCTGACTCTTGTGACATGGTGGTAGAGGATGGAGAGGCCCAGATGGGGAAGGGAGGAGTTTTCTAGTCCTATTGCCTTTGGACACTGGACAGATCCTTCCTGGGCCTCTACTTATCCACTTTCCAAAGCAGCATAAAGCTTGACTTTGTCCTAACTCTTTTTTTGTTAGCCAAAGCCCATCAAGCATTAAAAAGGAGGTACCCCTCCATCCAAAATGACCTATAGTTGTTTTAACATAGTCAAAAATCGGTCATTTTAGTCAACCATCACAGAACTCCACATGCACAGTAAAGTGAGAGATCCTAGATGATCTTTCTGATGAGCCATCAGCTTCAGACCTGAAAAATTTCCCAGGCCCCCAAGTTTTGTTATGGTGTTTTCTCACCCTGACCTTCAATGGTATGTTTTATGTTTCTCTCCACGTAGTTGGCTGATAATGCCTTAAATATGTCATATAAACACTTCTACCTCCTGCATAATGAAGGATAGTCAAAGCTCCTGACCATTTCAGACATCAGTTTATAAACACCATCCATCACTCAGGGCAAAGAACGAACACAGCTGCTGCAATGCTGTTGGCCACCTGTATGTTCAAGGATTGGAAAAGCTCAGTCATGAGTAGTTGGGCTTGGCTACCTATAGCCTGCCAATCCATTGATGGGTATTCCTATGGAAGGTATGCAACAGTGTACACTAAGCACTTACTAGGGACCAGGTACTGCCTAGGTGCTGGAAATACAAAGAAGACATAAAAAATTGGGTGGGATCTCAAGGAATTTACATTCTATTGAAGAGGGAAGACATAATATATGGATATGTACAAAGCATAAAAATGCAATTACAAGAGGAAGAGGAGGCTAATTACTTGAGGATCAGGAAAGGATTCACATAGGAGGTGGCAGCAGAGCTATGCTTTGAAGACAGCTAAAGTTTCTAAAAGGTCTAGGTGAGAAGGGAGCACATTTGAGATAAAGGGGGCCATGTATGCAAAGGCTCCGGAGTGGGGATGACATATCAACAAGTCATTTTCTCTGGAGTGAAGAGGAAAGAAAGGAGAATAAGAAAGAAGACTGGAAAGACAGGTGGAAATTGGACTATGGAAGGCTTTAAATACTTGACTGAGGAGTTTCTATTTTTATCCTAGAAGCTCACACGAAAATTCTACTCAAGTACAATCACAGAACTTGGCAGCAAAGAGGAAAGAAGTATTTCTCTCCAAGGGTCCCACACTAACGTCCTGTGATGGTTTATCATAGCATACAAGTGACTTTTTAGTTGTTGTTTAGTCGTTTTTTTGGTCATGTTTAATTCTTTCTGCCTGATTTGGGATTTTCTTGGCAAAGATACTGGAGTGGTTTGCCATTTCCTTCTCCAGCTCATTTTACAGGTGAGGAAAGTGAGGCAAACAAGGTGAAGTGACTTGCCCAGGGTCACACAGCTGTTAGGTATCTGAGGTCTGATTTAAACTCAGGAAGATGAGTCTTCCTATCTCCAGGTCTAGTGGTCTATCTACTGTAGCATCATCTAGATGCCCATGTACAAGTAACTATCTGGTTTCAAAGGCTAAGCCAGTAAATCCCAAGATCTAGAAGAAACTAAGAAAAAAACTTAAGATGCAGGTCCACTGACAGACTGCTGTTCTTTGCCCCAGGTCTAGCTCAGCTGAGTACAAAAATGCCCATCATCAGAATTTTGGCCACCACAGAGGAATACCTTTTATGCCATGGTTGCCCAATGAATAAATTAGGGGAGTTATGTTAATTTGGTAAACTATCTCAAACTATTCTGGTATAATATTATTAATAGAAATGATGGAGAGATGTGGGTTAGAAGATAATAGCACCAGATGGATTTGAACTGGCTGAATGGCCAGATTCAAAGGAATCATTAACAGGTCAATGTCAACTTGGAAGGAGGTCTCCAGTGGAATATCCCAGGGATTTGTGCTGCTTCACATTTTTACCAATGACTTAGATAAAAGCATAGATGGCAAGTTTCTTTGATGAGAAGGAAACACAAAACTAAGAGGTATACCTAACACACTGGATGACAGCATTTCACAAGATCTTGACAAGCCAGAACCAGGCTGAATCAAACGTTTAGCCATGACAAAATCTCAGATCTATGCACAAACCATTTCTCAGAATCTGTTTAAGACAAAACTTTCTCCCTTCCTTCCTTTTCTTCCTTCTTTATATCACTTTATGTACCCACATTCACTGAAGAAGTTCAACATCATTAACACTGGCAGAGAGAGGATAGCAAATCGCAAGAGAAAGATGTATAACTAGTAAAGCCATTGACAACCCAATGTATATTATTTCATTTGATCCTTAAAATAATCATGAGAGGTAGGTGTTATTATACCCATTTCACAGATGAAAAATCTGAGGCAAAGAGGTTAAGTGGCTTGGTTACAAAGAGTAAACGTCAGAGACTGGATCCGAACTCAGGTCTTACTGATGACAGGCTGAATGTTCCATCTGCTGCAGTGCCACCTAGTGACCACACTAGCTGTATGATCCTGTATAATTCATTTACCTTCTCTGTGCCTCAGTTTTACAACCTGTAAAATGAGAGGGTTAGACTTAGTGGCCTCAAAGGTCCCTTCCCATGCTAAAGTCTACGATCCTGTAAGATAATGTAAGAAAACTCAGGAGATAAAAACTGCTTTCAAGTGGGGAGGTGGGTGTAATTAGGGATGACATCCTGAACAGAGCTGGGGGCTTGGCACATAATAAGTGCTTCATAAATATTTGTTGACTGACCATTAGTGGAAGGGAAGGAGATTTGGATGTCCACCAATCTTATGAGCACCAGATTAGTCAGTCCTGGGAGGCTGTGATTCCTTAATTATGGATGGCAGAGCCAGAGGAGTACTGATAGAATTGTGTGTGTACTTTGTGACCACACCAGCATGGCCTGAGTTTACTTTTAGACCCCCAAATACATCTCAGTGCTCACAATCAGAGGCCAGGGCATCTCTAAACTGCCAAGAGAAGTGGCCTATGAAAACAACAACCTAAGAGATTTCAATAGCATAGGGAGTTCCATGACACAACCACCCTGCACATGGCCCTATGGCCCAAGTTCATGGATTCATGGGCATCAGGTCTGGTAGGGATCTTGAAGAGATCTCCATATCTTACAATGAACGAAATGATAGCAGAGAGTGGGGTAAGAGACACTCCCAAGGGCACACAGCTAGTCAGCTGCAGATCCAAGATGGAAACCCAGGAAAACTTTCCAAAGATGGAAACTCCAAAGCCAAGCCTCTGTATAATATCAGATCACCACACTGTCTTTTGACTTCATAAGAATGGGCTCACAAGATCCCAAGTTGGAAGGAACCTTAGTGATCATCTCATCTAACTCTTTCATTTTACAAATGGGGCAACTGTTGCCTCAGTTTTAATTCTGGCTGCTACAGGGATGTAAGTCTAAATCAAACACTGCAAGATAAGCCTGCAGACAACTCAAGAAGACTAGAATTGTAGACAAGGCCTCTGTCTGCATGAGTGCGAGCGACTTCCTACACAGAAAGCAGTAAGCAGAGATCCAGAGCAAAAGGAAAAAATTGAAAGCCGTCCTCAGGTTATTAAGAGGATCCATAAAGACACAGAGGACGGTGAAAGGACAAATGGTAAAGAGCATTTATGAGCCCATACTCTGTGTATTTAATTTGGAGTATGTAAATTTACACCTGCAACATCACCCTATAACAGCACTGTTGGCTCATAGACATGAACAGCAGGGACCTGAGAGATCTAGTCGAACCTCCTGATTCTGTTTACAGGCAAAGGACCAGCCCAAAGTCATATAAGCAGACTGGCTATTTTGTGTATAGGTATGCTTTTGCGGTGGGGAGGGGAAGAGAGGTCCCTTATTGACTAGATATACGATCAAGAAGATACGGGTAAGAAATAGAAAATGGGGGCCTGTATGTAGGTAACAGCCTAAATCTGAATGATAACAGCAGAGGGCTGGCATTGCATTTAGGAACCTTACTCTTAAAAAGCAGATTATTGGTTTCCATTGGTTCATAACTCTCCTCCATTGTGGATTATATAACTCTGACATTCACAGGCTCATTGCCCTTTGTCTGTCTGTCCTTTTTTCCATTTTCCCAACTATTTTCTCTAATATCCCAAGCCCCTTTTCCCTCGTTTCCCTGAAATCTGGAGAGGGGACAGAAGAGACTATACAAGGAAAGGAGGAACCATGGGAAGTCAAGGATGGACTGGGAGCTGGGATCATTGGGAACTCATCTGAGGGACATTAAGCCACCCCTTCATCCCCCAAGGTAGAACTAGGGACAGCAAGTCAGGTACAAGTCCAAAAGGTCACTTTCTCGATCGAAGCACAGAAAAATATCCTAATGACTAGCTGAGCATTAGTCAGGGATGCAGCAGAGGGGGCTCTTGTTCAGGTATGGATCATACAACATGGCTCTCAAGGGCCTGTCCAGCTTGGAAGATTTGGGTCAGTCAGATCAGTGTTTATCAAATGGAGAGATCCTGACCAAAGATTACAGGAACCTTAAAGGAATTCAGAGAGAACTCAGGACCTGACAACAAAGCTTTATCAGTGACGGTCTTGTTGTAACTTTCTCTTGAGCTTGATCAGTAAGCTTCTAGTGTTCTGTAGATCATTGGATCTCCAGAGAGCTCCCTATCTTATTACTCAGCTGACATTATGACTGTATCCCATTCTCTGGGCTAGTCCTCCAGCACTGGGATTGATCTATGTGGTCACAGCATCTCTTCTGGTTCACTCCTCCCAGCTACCTCTCTTTTCAACCGAGTGACCCAGAATGAACTCGAATAATGCCAGGTGAGATCAGGGATCTCCTACAATTCTCTGTTAGCACTTCTCACTTGGCTCCCAAATAGATGGGACCTCTTGCTCTCTCCCCAATAGAATAGTAAAGTAGAAAGAGACTAGACTTGGAATCAAAAAGGCCTGGGTTCAAATTCTGCCTAAGATACCTACTAGTTATATCACCCTGGACAAATTACTTAGTCTATTTCAGCCTCAGTTACCTTATCTGTATTTGGGAATGACAATGACACCTACCTCACATAACTGTCAGGCTCAAATGAGATGATGTATGTGAAGTGCTTTGAAAACCTCAAACTATATCACATGAGCTATTATTCTCATTAACCAGACAGCTACCTTGTGGCACTTCGTTTTCTCAAAGGAAAAAGAATTGCTAACAGATTTGGAATCAACTTAGAAAGGAGGACTTTTCTTAAGATCAAAATTCCATTCTCAAAATTTTTAGCTTACATTCTGGGGTGGGGGAAGGGGAAAAAATTTAAGGGATACTTGCAGGGCCTTAAATGAGGAACTGCTAGCCAATAGGAAGTCAAGAACAAATTTGCAGTAAACCTCATGACTTAAAGAGCAAGTGAGTTTTATAAGAAGCTGTCATTCCAAGGACCTTTCAGGAAAAAAAAAAACAGAATCCAGAGTCTAGACTGACTAATTCTAACTCCTGCTTTGTCCACATTTGTGAATTTACAGGCTCCTACTGCTAGTCTTGCCATTTGGGTTTCCCAGGCATCCCTGCTTAGCTGTAGAACCATGGTTAATAGACAGACAGCAAGAGCAAGGTGGAATCACCCTGAGAGAAAGCCATGGGTTTTTAAGCTTTTGCCACCTAGCCATGACACATCTGTTTGGAGACAGGGAGTAGCACTGAGAAAGGGATGAGGGGCAGGGGCAGGCCTGTCTGTTTTCCCTGGTTCTCAAGGGCAGAACCAGGAGGCATGGCTAGGAGGCCATTTGAAGCTGGATGTCAGGCAAGCTGCCTAAGAATGAGAGCCATCTCCAAAAGAAATGGGCTGCCTACAGAGATGGCATAAAGAGGTTCCTTCTGCATCTGGATTATACTAGATGTTCTCTGAGGTCTCTTCCAACTTAGAGACGCTGTGACACTCAAAAGTCAAGAATCCTAGGCTTGAATCCTTGCTCCAAAACTTAGTAGATCTATGACCTCAGTCAAGTTGTTTGCCCTCAGTAAAACTCAGTTTCATCATCTATAAAATGGGAACAATAACATTCAGTACCCCAGGGCTATCTGAGTGAAATATGTAGTAAACCTTAAGGAGTTAGAAAAAGAAAGGGTATTTTTTTTTGGTAGAGAAAGGAACCAACAGTAATTACACTAATCCTTGGAGCAGGGCTTCTTAACCTTTTTTTGTACCCTGGACCTCTTGGGGCAGTCAGTCTGGTGAAGCCTATGGGTAATGAGTAAATGCACACAGGATTACAAACCACACCAATGATATTGCAATACCAAATTCAAAATATCTGAAAAGTTCCAAGAAAACCAAGTGAAGAACCTCAGTCCTAAGAGCACGATCCCCTATGGCTATACTTATTTTCCCTGTTTAGGTCTTTATATCCTAAGTGCCTAGCTCAAAGCCTGGCTAATGATAATGAGGAAGAGGAGGAGGAGGATGAAGAAAGCATTTATATTGTGTTTTATTGTTTATAAAATGCTTTCCATGTTATCCCATTTAACTCTCTAAAGTAGGTCCCATTTTACAGATGAGGAAACTGAGACTTAGAAAGGTTAAATCACTTGGCCAGGATCTCATAGCTACTTAAGTATCTTGAATTAAAGTCTAATTGACTCCAAATCCAGGGCTCTCTTCACCAAATCACATAGTAGGTGCCTAATAAATGCTGATTGATTGATTAGGGTACTATCTACCTCTAGGATATGTACAATATTGGGGCATACTTTAGTTTCCTGTCTTCCTCACTGTCCCTTCCCCCCAGTCCCAGGTCAAAAAAAGAATGGTTTTAACTAGCAGAGAGAAGGGCCAACAAAATGCTCAAGAGTATGGTAGGGAAGAGAAGCTCCCAATGTGTTCTTAATTACTTGATGAAGACAGCACATTTGAGGGCTCAAATATGTAGCCAGCCCTCGTTAGACCGGCTCCACGAATAGATTCCCAGAGCTTAGCCAGGGCCCAGGGCTCCAACCCCATCAGCAATTTGGAGTAAAGCAATAGCTCAGAAAGACCCATCATTCCCCCCCAAAAATAAAACCCATGTCTAGTCTTCTCATGCTTACTGTTCCTTCTGAGGATCCCAGAAGGGATTAGGTTGGTAACAGGAGTCAGAGCAAGTCTGATTTCATTGCAAAAATTCCAGAACCTCTGAGCTGGAAGGAACCTCCAAGGCCAGGGGTGGGGGAACCTGCAGCCTTGAGGCCACATGTGGCTCTCTAGGACCTCAACTGCAGCCCTTTGTGGTTCAAACTTTGGATTCGGTCAAAGGGCCACACTTGAGGATCTAGAGGGACACATGTGGCCTCGAGGCCACAGGTTCCCCACGCCTGTCCGAAGCCATACGATTTTCCCTCATAGCTGAAACTAGATGCTCCTCTCTAACACATTCATCCCCTCCAAGTGAATATCCAAGCTTTGCTTGGAAGCCTCTAGCGATGGGGAGCCCACTAACTTTGGAGGCAGCCCCTCTTCTAAGTGCATAAAGCCCTCCTGGTGGGAAGGTGTGCCTAGACTCAAGCTAAAACCCACCACGTGGCAATTTCCACTTGTCATTACTAGTTTTGCCCTCTGGGGTGAAGTAGTATCATGCAGTGGAAAAAGGACTGCATATGGGATTGGAAGACCTGGGTTCCAATTCAGGCTTTATCTCTTACTAGCTGCTGTGCCCTCAGGCAAGTCACTTAACCTCTCTGGGCCTCAGTTTCTTCACCCATAAAAAATGAGAGCGGGGGAGAGGTGGATGAGATGACCTCTAAGGTCTCTTGCAATTGGAAATCTATGATCCCATGATCCTATAATCCCTTGCCTGTGCTGCCTGAACAAAGGGGCTAATCTGTAGGCTTCTGCCAAAGGGTCAAAAAGAATCAGCTTAAGTCAGCAACAGGATGAATTTGAGTGTTAAGGGTTGGGTTGGAAGTAGTTAGATCGAAGGTTAACTCAGATCCAGCCTAATCAATCTCACTTCCTTAGCTTGACAGAAAATGACTAGCATCCAGTAAACTGGCAGGCAGCAAGGTCAGGACTAGGACCCAGGTCTCTACCTCAGATGAAAAAGATTTGGGGGTTTTAGTGGACCACAAGCTTGGCAGGCCTCAACAGTGTCATATAGTGGGCAACAAAATTAATGTGACCTACTCCTGCCTTAATGGAAGCATTGTGTCCAGAATGAGGTCAGATCACATCTGGAGAATTGTATTCGGTTCTGGGCAGCACATTTTAGGAAATCAGTGTATTGACAAGTTGGAGCATGGCCTGAGGAGGGTGACCAGGAACCAGAGACGCTGAGGCTGGACTTTGTGAGGATGCAATCAATCACTGTCCTCCAGTATCTGAAGGGCTGTCACGTGAAAGAGGGATTAGATTTGGCCCCTGAGGGTAGAGTTGGGAGCAAGAGGTGAGAGCTGTAAAGGGGGCAGATTTCAGTTTGAGGTCAGGCAAAGCTTCCTAATAATCCAAAGTGGAATGGGCTGGCTCCGGAAGCAATGGGCTCCCCATCCCTAGAGGTCTTCAGGCAGAGGCTGGCTGACCACCCGTTGGGAGGGGTTAGCCTACATGACCCCAAAGGTCCAAGCCAACTCAGAGAACCTTTCAGATCCTGACAACACAGAGAGTCGGGTTTGCACTCAAGCTAACAACCTTGATGCGATTTTTGCCAAAAGATTTGCTTCTTTCAATCTTTCCCAGAAGGTCCAGTTAGAGACAGTGCAGGACAATTGAGCAAGTTCTCAGCTTGGAGATACAGGATCTCAGAGAGAAGGCTGGAAGGAACCTCACAGATTATCTAGTTCAACCCTCTTGGTCTACACATGCCAACAGTGATACCCAAAGAGTTTGAAAAGGGACCCAGAGCTTGGATTTGAAATCAGGTCATCTGATTTCAAACACAGTTCATCAGGTGAGAAAGGCCCAAATCAAACCCCACGAGTTATACCAGCTACCTAATCCTAGTCAAGGCACCTAACTCTGGACCCAAAGCAACTCTCTAGGACGGCATTACAAAGGAGATGTGGATCTACACCCATGAGGGCGGTTTCCACACTCAGAATTCCTCACACAGATGAAATCACAAGACTCCCCCCACCACCTGCAAAAAAAAAAAAAAAGTTAAACTGACTCAGAATGAGAAAAGGAAGAGAGACAAGGGAAGATTTTTTTTTAAAGCCCCACAGGGAAAAGGTGTTTGCCAAAAGAATCCCACTTACTCCTGACCGCTTCTCTTGGGGCAAACATGGAATTCTGCCTGCAAACAGGCACTGAGAAATGCTTGAGGAATGAAGGCTTAATTACTTAAGGAAAAAAATGATTTTCTGGGAAACCTTCTTTTGGAAAGGTAATTGGCTGAAACCCAGGCTCTCTCCATTTCAACTAATTGCACTGGAGAGGAGAATGACAAAAGCTGTATCCCATTCACTCCGCTTTCAAAGGGCAACAAGAACACGCCTGAGCAACAGGTTTCCATTCTCTGACCCCAACTCCTGCTGACATGAATGGAGAACCCTACTCAAGAAGCAGGTGCTGGGGCAGCCCATTGGGACAAAAGAACAACGTGAATGCCAGCTATTAGCTAAGGGACGGTTTATTCAGTTACCTCTTTGCTGTGCCTGTCTGAAGGAGCAGATCTAACACAGCACTGCTGTTGAAGTCCTGACATTCTCTCTTAATACGCTCAAAAGTGCTTTGAAACGGAGTGTGGCTACTATAGACAATGTTAGCCATCAACAAGTTGGCCATTTCTTCCCTCCCTATCTTTACCTAATCCTTTCAAGGTTAATAAATAGATGGAGAGGCCAGAGGAGAACCTAGGGAGAATTTCTGATTGGAGAAAAAAAATCTGTTGCTTCAGGTTCCATGAAACAAGAATAACAAGAAAAAATTAAACCTTGTACACAATCCAGATTTTTTTTCTGAACATAAATCATATAATGATGCCAATTCACATAGCCATCAGAGGCAAAGTCCAGCTCAAGTGCACCACTCACACGAAGATATTCCCAAGTCCTCTAGTTGCTAGGGATGCTTATTTTGGATATTCTTATGTGTATGCATTATCTCTATCCATAACTTTCTGGAGGACTGGGGATAGGTTTGTCTTTATATCCCTGGTGCATAATAGGTCCGCCAAGGATCGAGCACAGAGGCTACAGCCTGAAGTTGGTCCCTCCTACAGATGGGATGAGTCAGGGAATTTCAGGTAGTGAAGATAGTTTAGTTTCTCACTTCCCAAAGTTTGAATTTCTTCTATGTAAGTATGCTTGAAATTAATGATACATAATCAGAAATAGGGCATATACCAAAGTCACTGGAATGATCAGGCTTCAAGCTATGCGATCTTTCCTTTGTTCTTTTGCCTTCTAGGAATTGTCCGTTTTCTCCTTTGTAAAATAGGGGCCTTTATGGAGTCAGCAATGCCGGGTTCAAATGCCAGTTCTGACATCAACAAGTAGTGTGACCACGGTTAGAATCTCAGAGTTGGAAACAACCTCAAGGACTATCTGTAGACCAACTCATACCTGGCCAGGAATTCCCTTTCTAACTGTCCAAACAAGTCATCATTCAGTACCCCCCCACACTGAGGGGGAACTCGGACAATTTCTGAGAGTCAAGAGGGCCACCATTCCATGGCCCAGAGGCAGTTCACGACTGTTGTTTTTCAGATCTGACCCTGCCAAACAACATAGGGTTTTTTTTTTAAATAACATGCCTTTCCATTAGGATCCCTCAGTCAACAAATTTACAAAGACAAAAGCAAAGGAGTCTGGGAGGTGGGGAAGGGAAGGGCAATGACTTGCTTTCCCCTTGATTGGATACAGTTTCATGAAGAGCTTAAAAAATGTATTGAGCTTTTGTTCTCTAGCTTAAAAATATAGACCCAAGGATCCCACCGCAAACGTTACATTTACTAAAGGAACTCAAGTCATATTAGAAACGGAAAGAAACAAACCCTCACTGAGTTGGGGCATTTCTGCTTATGGATCAAAATTGAGCACGCGCCAACTACTTACTGCTAAGCCACTGAGACAAGAAGTTGGCCCATAAAGCAACAACTAGAGTAAAGACAATCACTTAGCAGTTGAGTCTCGGTTTCCTCATTTGTCAAACGGAAATAAATACTGCACCACAGGCCTGTTGTAGGGAAAACACACTAGCAATACTTATTATCTACCTCCCAGCAATCTGGGGAAGAAAGAACTTTGGAAACTCCAAATCAGTCATAAGTATTAAGTGCCTACGCTGTGCCAGGCACCGGGTTTTCCAAGTGCTGAGGAGACAAAGCCATCCTGCCCTCAAGGTGCTTGCAGCCTAATGGGGGAGATGACTCACAAAAAGCTATGTAGATACAAGAAATGTACAAAGTTGATAGGAGGGCAGTAGCAGCTGCCGGGGTCGGGAAGGATGAGGGATGAGGGACGAGGGAGGGAGAAAAAGACCTCTTGCAGAAGATGAGAATTATTAGAAATAAAAATAACTTGCTCCACTCCAAAGAGTAGTTTGGTTTGCTTTTCATTCCTGTCCATTAAATGCTACTCTGCTTTATTAGCAAGTCTACTTTAAAAGAGCAAAGGGTCTTTAATCATTGAAGACACGAAGCCTAGGGGCAGGAAGAAGTACAGCCTACTAAGATTTCCAGATAGTTTCAATTACTGTAATAAGGCTTAATAATAATAGCAATACTTGCATTTCTGTAGTGCTTTGGAGTTTGCAAAGCACTTCACATTCATCACTACCATTTGCTCTTCCCTACAACCCTCACAGGCAGGCAGGACATGTATTACTATCCACATTTGACAAATGAGGGAACTGAGGTTTGGAAAGCCAAGGCTGCTCAGAGTTGTGCTGGTTAGTGTGCGAGGCATGATTGGAACTCGGGTCTTAAGCATAGCCACTATTCTACACTGTTCTAACTATATCATATGCAACAGTGGCAGAAGGAGCTGATAAATACATTGAGTCTTCCTATTTCCAGTCATTTCTCAGGATGAAGCTTTGAAAGCAACAAGAAATGTGGGGAATAAAGGTTAATTTCTGGACCTCAAAGAGACAGTAGAGAAGATGAGAGACAGAGACACAGAGTAAGACAGAGACAGCGAGATGCAGAGATAGTGAGAGCCAGAGAGAGAGACTGAGAAAAAGACAGAGACAGATAGGGAAAGAGAGAGAGGGGGAGAGAGAATGAGAGAGAGAGAGAGATCTCCACCTTGCCAGTAAATTTTAACTTTGAGCAGGCATGAAGACAGAGACAAAGAGATTATTTTTCCATCTTGTCAATTAATTCTAATTTCAATTTCCAAACTTATTCTCAAAGTCTTTCCTGAAGCACTTAGGAATAATTCCATGGCACTTCAGAGATAGACATTTCCAGACAAACCTAACAATCCCATAATCTGTGTTAAAGGCTGGGTCTCTTGGATGGGAGAACTTTGTTTTAAAAAACCTCCAAACAAATGGAGGAACTGAGGCTTTTAGCAAGTAAGTGTGTAAGAATGTGCATATAGAGTTGCCCCACTGCCAAGTCCCTTGCGATCCATTCTCTGATTTGATGAGCCCTGTGATGTGGGGAGTTACAAGCATGATGACCCTCTTTACAAAGGCGGGGCAAGGCGGAAGGGAGGGACTCATTTGCCATCCCACAGCTAGAGTCAGGACTCATATTCAGAACTTCTGCAGACAAAAGCAGTGTTGTTCATCGATGATGGCACAAGGGGCATATGAATCACCACCAGCATGCCACCAAGCAGAGCATCAACAAAAAGTAGAAGAAACTCAACAATAATCGTACATTGAGTAAGCAACCCACTAATATATTTCTTTCCTAACACTCAGCATCTGGAAACAGTTGTAGTGGAGCCGTTTTCAGTCCTGTCCGACTCTTCGTGACCCCATTTGGGGTTTTCTGGGCAAAGATACTGGAATGGTTGGTTACTTCTTCCTCCACCTCTGCAATCTCCCTCTACCTGGAAAAGGTGTCTTAGAATAAAGTTATGCCTAGAGCTTTATGAGACGATGAAAGACGAAGAAACCAATCCCCCGGCCCGCAGCTTCTCCCACTGGATAGCCTTCTTCTTCTACTGGCTGGTGGGCTCTTGTATATTTGGGTTTAAAGAGCACCCAAGGCTTCCAACTGGCATATTAGATTTCCAAAACCCAAAGCAAGGAACACACAGAATTGTAGCCAAAGGCCCTTCAGCAACTCTGAGGATAACAAAATGGCTGACAGGTTGGAATGCGCATTTGTCAGGGGCAAACACTGGCACAAAGCCTTATTCTACTCTCTTTGAAAATGGACCCTCCTCACACATGCTGGAGTGGACATCAATCTTCCACTGGACAAGCATTTATTGAATGTGCCTGGTACTGAGCTGGACAGTGAGCATACAAAAGCCATGGTGGAATATTCTCTACTGTTAGGGAGCTTACATTCTTTCAGGCGAAATTCAGTAAGCACATACGTAACAAAGTAAATATAAGGTAATTTGAGTGGGGGACACAGGAAGGCCCAATATAAGAGGGGGGACGCTGGGATTATAAGAGGTATAAATGGGCAGGGAGGCCATTCCAGGCATGCAAAATCACAGGAGCGGGACATGGACTGTGCTGTGGGAAGATGATGCCAAACTGCTTTGCCAAAGGGTCAAGACTTTGAAGGGAGAAAGGGGAAAAGAGAATAGTGTGAAGGGATGGAAGGACTGGGAGACAGAGAGAAAATAAAGACTAAGGAGAGAGCCTTGAACACTCCTCCTTGTGCACAGCGGAAGCATTATGAGAGAAGGGAGTGAACCGAGCCTCAGTTTCCTCACTTCTCAAATGAGGTTACCACCTAACTCTCTGGGTTAATGTGAAGAGTTTGGTAGACTTTAAAATACAGAGCTGTCACTCTCATCAATCCAATCAGATAAATCTTTCTTTTGTTGTTGCTAGTTTGGAGCTATGATTTCATTCAAGTGGGGAACTCTTCTTGTGGAAACTGCCCCCACTAAAGCAGAGAAGATCTGCAGTCCATCTATAACTTTACAATGTTAGGGGAAATGAGAGCATAAGTGATTGCCTCAGAGTCATACATCTAGTGTATTTTAGAGGCAGGATGTGAACTCACATATTCCTAATTCCAAGGCTGGCCCTCTATCCCTGCCACCTGCTGCCAAGTGAACAGGAGAGCAATGAAACAGTCCCTCACGGAGCATATATCCCACTAAGGAGATGTGTGCACAGTTATGTATCTGTTGTGCATGATGTGATTTTGAGAGGGAGAAAACACTAGTACTTGGGGCTGGGGACCATCAAAGACCTCAGGTAAGTGGCACCAGAGTTATGCCTTGGAGAAAGAGAAGGCATCCCAAAGCAGCTCTAGAGTCTGTGTTCCAGGACTTTTAGTTAAATGACTCTGTCAAGAATAGAATGACTGAGAAGGCTATCCCAGGAGTTTAAGGACATGGTGAATTTTCACAAATTCTCCTTTGTCTGTTTATGAGTAGTTACCATCGTTGCATGGCAGTAAGGATGGGGTCAGGAAGAGAGAAGGAATGATTGGAGGAGAGACCCAAGAAGCTGAAGACCATGGTATCACAAAAGCCAAGGCATGAGAGAGTACACAAAAGGTCAGCTGGGTCAAATGCTACACAGAGAAGAAAGACAATGAAGACTGGGGGGAGGGAAAAGAGGCATCCAATTCCTACGCTGATGACTTGGGAAGTTTTCAAAGAGCAATGAGGGCAGAAGTCAGAATGCAGAGGTCGGGAAGTAATGTATGGATGAGGAAGTGAAGACAGTAGGAAACCTTTTCAAAAAACTTGACTACTGAATGGAAGGGAAATCGAGGGTTTAAATTAAGACCATGGCAAAGCTTTTATAGTTTTGGGGAGATGATCGTATTGGCCCGATGAGAAGTCAATAAAGATGGAAGACTGAAGATTTGTGACTGAGAGATGAGAAGATGAGTCAGAGTCCTAGAAGGGAGGAAGGTCAAGGACATAGGTAGGGTGGGACTGACTCCAACAAAGACTAAGCAGACGAACAATCCAGGGGACAGAGAGGGGAAGAATAGATAACCCCATCATCTGAGCCCTATGAGTCCAGAGAGAATGAGAGAAGTGGCTCCCATCAGAAGGGGGTGAGAAATGTGCTTTCCTCTGGGGAAAGCCAGGTCTATTATTCCGAGGAGGTGGTAATAGAGAGGAGTTTCCATAGGTAGAGGGAATATGTAAAAGCCACCTTAGGACTGGACTTCAAGAGGGACAGACTGAGTTACAGTAGACCCAAGAAGGAACAATGCTGACCCAGAAGGGGTTAAGAGAAAAGGAAGATATAGTAGGGCCATAGAGTTTGTACCCAGGGCAGGAAACTTGGATGAAAATGATCAGGGCTACAGTATTGGGCTGGGAAGCATGTGGAGAGTAGGGTTAGCAGAGTAGGTAGCTTTCAGTTAAAATTAGGAGTTTTAAGGCAGGTAGCTTTTTAAGAATTCTCATTTGTCTGTTTCTGAGTAGATGTTGCCATGGCAGTATGGTAGCCAACCAGTCATGGAGTTAATGGAATGAACAAGCCCCACCATTCAGGTTTGCCATGGTAGTGATGATACGGGCGATTGTCCTTGCTAGGTAACTCAAATCTTGATAAAGGTAGTGAAGCCTCCAACAGGAGAGAAAATAAAGGAAATAAATAAATAAGAGCATTGTGCTTATCCCTCATCATACACAGCTAGAATGAAGTCCTCTGAGATGGCATCCACAGAGTGTTCCAGAAGAGGGTGTCCTAAGACCACCATCACCTGTCACTCACCTCAGAAGGTTTCGGCTAAACCTAATTGGATCCAAGGCCTGGGGTGGGGGGTTTGCTGGAGGAGATGGAGGAGATTGAGCTATGCTCCACCCAGTCACCTATTTTAGAAGGGCTTAAGGCTTCCCCTACTGCTTTCACCAAACTCAGGCCAGAGCCAGTGGTGACAATGGAGTTGGTCTCATACTGCCTCCCATGGCCCATTCCAGGTGGCCCCCTGCCTTACCTGGCAGCCTTTGGGAAAGTTATGGTAGAGGAGGAGATGGGCAACTCCAAGCAATACTTGTTATCATGGGCCTCAAGGAGAGCTCTGGGCTTTCCAAACCACTTCCTTGGAGCTTTTGATATAGGTGGGGAAGAAGGGACTCACCCAGCACCCTCTCTGACGGTCCATCCCCCAAGGCATCCTGCCCTACCAAATGTCTTTCATGAAGCTTCTGCTGCAGAGGGAGATGAAAGCATTCAAGCAGTACCCCTGCAAGACCACCTGTTCCAGATGTTTACAGGGTCAATTTGACAGCTACATGGAGTCTCCAGAAGGGAGATGAAGAGAATGAAGAGACTAGAGGGATGCCCCCCCACACACACACAAACATACACACACATGCACATGCCTCCCATGCACATGAAAACACACACCCCAAAAAGGAAAAAAGGGCAAAAAGGAAAAACCAAGAAAATCAAGGGAAAAGGGGGAGAGGGACCAAGAAAAAATCCTTTTCCAAGTGTCCAGGTTCTTGAGAGGGTGTAATCTTTTAAATTTAATATACTTTACATTCTCAACCTCTAAGAATAAAAATGCACTGGTCATTCTTTTTTCATTTCAGTCTGTGGAAAACCTTATAGAATCCCAAAGATTATCTATAGGGAGGCCCAGATAACCATCCGTTGGTAGCATAATGTTTTAAAAAGCCAGCGAAACAGTTATTTATCCTGTTGGCTTTATTTAAACAAAAAAGTGGTGCGTGGGAGGACTGTCACTCAAAGACAACAGTAACTAGAGGTAAAAGTATGCAAGATGGGGAAAGCCACTGAATGACTGCTGTTAGCTAGCTCCTTTTCTCTCTGTACTTCCCTCCCTCTCTCTCTCTCTCTCCCTCCCTCCTCTCTTTCTCCTCTCTCTTGCCTTCTCCTCCTCTTTCTCCCTCCCTCCTTCTCTCTCTCCTCTTCCTCTTCTCTCTCCACCCTCCCTCCTCTCCTCTCTCTCTTCCTCCCTCCTCTTTCTTCTTCTCCCCCTCTTTCCCTCTCTCCCTCCTTCTATCCCTTTCTCCTTCTCTGTCCTCTCTTCTTTCTGGCTCTCTCTCTCCTCCTCCTCCCATCTCTACTCCCATCCCCACCATTTTCATCCTCTTCCTTTCTTCCTTCTCTCCTGTCTTTGCTTTAAATCTTGGGAAACAGGTATTCATCAGACCCTGTTAGTGGAACTGAAGGGCTAATGGGTTGGCTAAGACTCCAACTATTCTAGGCCCAGGATAGCTACAACTGGAAAGCACGTGAGTTTCTCCTTATCTTTTCAATTTAAAAACCTGGAGAGCAAAAAGGAAACAGGTAAGCGGTAGGGAAGGTCCTGAGACTAGAAATGGATTTATAAGAGTATTCTAAGCCCTTTGGGGTATCTCACCTCGGCTCCAAACTGGTCTGGCAATGGAGGTAGGTCCATGGGTCCTCCTGAGAGTGGGACAGGGTAATCCCAAGAGGGTAAATAAGTTACGTTCAAGTTTTTGGAACACCAGTTCCAACAGGCATGCAATGGGGCAGGGTAGGAGAAATGTGTCTCTCAGGGACCTCATATGAGAAACAGATATTGCCCTTGCCCTTTAAGAATGCCATTTTCTAGAGAACAGTGGATCTCTTAGTCAGATGTTTTATGTCACATTAAAAATGTTTATTTTAGAACATATCTATCTGTAATTAGGACTTGATTTCCTTCCTTACTCAGAGTTAGAGTTCTCTCTTCCCACAGCAGGAATCATGGAAATTCCCTCAGACTCCCTCCCCAGTGAACTTTTGGATGCACAAAGTCCAACCAGCCAAATTTCGGCATTTCCAGGCTAAGATTTCTTTCCACCCTGAGCTTGTCTGACTTCAGTTCATTTCATGTGTTGAGTTCTAGCATCTTTTAAAGAGTTGGGTAAGGAACCACTTGTGAATATTTACAAAGGTCTGCAAAGTGCTCTGTGTAGATTACATACAGATATTATCAATTTATCTAGGATCTCAACATTTTCTTGTGCCTCTCTCCTCCCCCATTATCAAAGCTTAGCCCAAAAGCACAAAAAGTGAGCAATTTTCTTAAATATGCGTTTCCCTCATTTAATTACTTATTTATTCAGTGATACTAGAACACAAAGCAGACCAAACAGTTCAATTTGGTATCCATGGAATCTATGATGTCAGAGCTGGGCAGAGTCAAGAAGACCTGGGTTCTAATCTTGCCTAATGACTAGGAGACTATGAAGCAAGCTCTTAGTCTACCTGAGTATCTGAGTCTCAATTTGCTTATTTGTAAAATGGGAAAAGGAATAGTATGTGGTAGCAACTTCACAGGACTGCCATGACTCTAAAATGAAATCATGTAAAGCACTTTGCAGACCTCACCCTCATTTGAGTCCAGTGATTAAGACAAGGAATTTATTCTGCCAAAAAACAAAAGCCAAACTCTAGGACTACATGTAACACTTCTACAGACCCTTCCCCACCCAACACAAAGGCTGATCAGGGGATGCAGAGAGGGCAGTGAAGGGCCTATCACTTCTGATTAGATATCCCCTAACATTCTAGCCTGTCAGAATCTTTGGGGATCCTGATTCTGCCATCCAATGTGCTAGCTATCCCTCCTAGCTTTATGTCCTCTATAAATCAGATGGCATATCATCTGGGCCCTGAAGTCACTTATAAAAACATTAAAATGCACAGCACAGATCCCTGGGAGGCTCCACTAGAGGTCTTTGATCAAACTGCCATGGAACCTGCAACAAACATTCCAATTCTCAATCCATCCAACTGAACAGTCACCTAGGCCAGGGCTTCTTAAACTTTTTCCACTCACAAACCCTTCAGCACTTCTTAAACTGCGGGTCATGGCCAAGAAATGCTGAATTGTAGGCTGGCACCATCCAACTCAAATAGAAATGGAGGCTGCTAAGCCAAACACAAGGATCCCTACGGGCTGCACAATGACTTAGTATTCAAATGCCATTTTATCTATATTTTCTTGTATTTTTATTTATTTTGCTCGATATTTCTCAATTACATTTTTATCTAGTTTGGGCCACCGGAGGGAGTATTGTGGGTTGCATGTTTGACACCTCTAGTCTAGACCACAGCTTTCCTCCGCTCCAAGAGTAGGAGGATAACCAAGAACACAAGAACACGAGGAGATAACTTTGTCAGATTCTTGGCTAAAAGATGGGCAAACTCTCTTGGCAGCTTTCTCCTGATCTAGCAGCTTAATGCCTCCATCTGTCCTGGGCTCCAAATGGTGATACTTTTATTTCCATCTCCATCAATGCTTCCTTATTCTGGATGTAGGCATCATTTGTGATTGGCTACTCTCCCTTTATATTCTGGTCCCCTTGAAAATGATCCTTTTCAAAGTCATTTTCTAGTCACGAGTCCCATGACACTAAGTGTCGGTACAGGACCCAGAGTGCTGGAAGTAGCTCTGAATCCCAGGCCTGTGTAACCTTGGCCAAGTCACCTCAGTTTCCTCACCCGTCAAATGAGGGTCTGGGATTCGACAGCCTGCAGGGTCCCTTCCAGCTTTAAATCCTATTAGTTTCTGTTCCATATGTGTGCACACGCACATCCCTTCCATTAGCATGATCTCCAACACAGTCCACTATATACCCTGATGAACTTAGCTCCAAGCTCAGACATACAGGCATTGACCCAAGCGGTAATTCTGATATTCTTAATGACAAGTAAACATATACTTGGAATGCCCCACCACTGCCACTTAGTCAAGGAAATTCATTTTCCACCTCCTAGTTTTGTGGAATGTGGGAGAGTGGGGTACTTAAGAGGGAAAGGTCCAGAAATGTCACTCATAGGGGCTAGCTACATGATCCTACACACCTTCCAATTCCGTTCCTCATTGGGGAGTGTCTCTTTGAAGACATCACTTGCCATTTGTCAGACTTTCCAAAAACAAGAGACTCTCAGCTACTCCCTTCTTCCCTTACCCCACCCTCTAAGAACATCTTTCACCAACCACCTGTCAAAATAAAGAAACTCCCTCCTATCTCTGAAAAACCAACACTGAAGAACCCATTAGAAGGTTTCTTTCTAGGACCTATTTGAAAGATAAAAGATGGAAATGTTTAAAAGGTAACAAAATGGGCTTCAAATCCCACAGTTACAGCAGACTAAATATGGATGCTGGAGGAAGAGCACAGGTTTATAGAGGCTCAGAGATCTCCAAGTGGATGGGACCTCAGCTACCACTGAGTCCAACCCCTTCATTTTGAGGAGAAAGAAAAAGAGGACCAAGGAAGTAAAATCACTCGAGCAGGGTCACATGCCAGATTCCATATCTATGGCTAGAAAAAACCTGAGAAGTCAATGAATTGAACCCCCTTATTTAAAGCAGAAAGAAACTGAAGTCTAGAGATGCCAAAGGACTTGCCTGAGTTTAAACTGTTACCTAGGAACAGGACTGAGATTTGAACCCAAGTCCTCTGACCCCAAATCCAGTGCTGAAATTATCCCTCTATGGAAAGAGTGTGTGTACACATAAAAATATACAGGTTGGCATAAGAAATTAAATGGGAATTGGGGGGGAGTTTTGTGGAAGCCACAAACAACACATGAAGACGAGCAAGCAGACGACACAGAAAAAGTTTAGAAACTCAGAAATGCATAAAATGTGTGTATAGTACTGTATAATATAGCCTTTTCACACACTCACACACACACACACACACACACATACACACGTTCTACTTACAAACAATAATAATTTAAGTAGATTCTTCACACCATGTAACATGTCCCTTGTTTTCAAGAATATCGCTTAATCAGCTTTTTAGTAATCTACTGTAGCATCAGTCCTATATTTAGTCAAATCTTGCCTCTGCCATTTCCCATGGGACCTTTGGCAAGTCCCTTAACTTTTCTGGGTCTTGGTTTCTTCCTTGTCTTTAATAAAGGAGTAGGGTCACATGGCCTGTAAGGTCCCAGACTTCTAAACCTGTGTTCCTATGAAACCAAATGAACTAGGAAATATCCTCTGATCTGTGAAAGACAGCATACATGGTTAAGACTGAGCCAAACAAGCCACTGGAAAACTGCCTGTCTCCAGATTATTTAATTTCTTTAAAAGTGGGAAAATGATGGGACAACTGAGGAGAATCACTAGTTCTGTTTTGGAGATATTAGTGTTGCTTTCTAATAGGCAGCATTATTCCCTCCAAGGAAAGGAGGACAGGATAGAAACATCGGAAATATTACTCTAAGGAATGGTAAGGGGACACACACACACACACACACACACACACACACACACACACACACACACACACTGTTACCCTCAAACAACTTATTGCAGGCCAGTTCCTGGCATTGTGTGCCATGTTAGCTGTTTGTGGAAATACAGCTGAATTAGGTTTAAGTAACCTAGGTAAGCACCTGTTTCCTGCTCTCAGTTTCCCTTCTAATACCCTTTCCAATTTCATCTTCTCACAGCAGGCTCTGAGGTAAGGCCTTGGGATTTTGCCTCCCCCTTTGCCTTTATGCCCAAAGGCAAGCCTGATCACAAACTGAAAGTGTTGTTCTTTTACCACAATTCTGCACACCTGCTGTCATGAATCATGAGGTTGCAGGCAAAGTTTCAGACTGAGGCAACTTCAGAAGAGCCCTACAATAAGAATTACAGAATGCTGCCTTAGAGGTCATCTGCTCTCATCCCTTCATTTTAGAGATGAGGAATCCGGGACCCAGAAAGGGCATGGAAGTGACCCAAAGTCCTAGAGATAGTAAAGTGGAAGAGGCCAAGTTCCAATGCCAGATCCGGGCCTCTTAGCCTTTCTTCCTCCACTACCATATTAGCGGCCAGGGTTCTCTGGGTTTAGGATCCTGCTGGAAAGCAAAGGAGGATGAAGCTTTGAGCAAAGATTCACAGAGGCCCATCTCCATGACGCCAGCCCAGTGAGAGTTCAAACAAATAGAGACCATTGCTAATGCTGCTTCAACTAAGGCAAGGCTCCATTCTATATCCCTGCCACTCCACCTCACCCCACCCCAGCTACATTCTGTCAAAATAAATCTACCAGATGGAAAAGACCATCCATGAGCATTTTATTAAACAAAAGGAACTTTAGGGAGGGGTGAAGAAGAATGAAAAGACGAGAAAGGGCTGCCAAGGTCAAAATTAGTCATTACAAAAAGAGGAGGAATGTAAGGGCAGCTGGTTCAGCAGAGCTAAGGAAAACCACTTGTGGGCTGCTTCGAGGAGGTGAACAGAGAGATACAAGACAAAAAAGCTATGACAATGCAAGAATGCTTACACGCCAATACAGAGGGGGCCTAGGAAACTCTCGAACATTCTCCCTCCTCCCTCAAAAAAGAAGTCTACAATTCTTTCACTACTAATAGATTCCTAAATATCTCAAAATTTGATGGCTTGTCAAAAAAGTGTGTGCTTTCTGGGAATTTCCCAGTAGAAGGCTGAGCCTTTCACTGTGCCATAATGGTACACACCTTCATGACAGCCCCATCTCCCATAAAGCCTGTGAACTATCTTAAATGTACTGGTTGTTCAGAACCTTGTCCCTTTCCTCTGAGTGATGAGAAGGAATTCTGGGTTGAACTACAAGTCAGAGTGGGAAAGGCAAAGAACCAGAGGAGAAAGGTAAAGAGAGTGAGTGAATCCCATGTCTAGAGCTAGAAGAGAACTCAGATCATTTCATCCAACTCCATCATTTTCTAGAGGAGAAAAGTTAAGTGATTTACCCAAGCTCACTCAGATAGTCACCATCACAGTAGGGATTCAAACTCAAGTGCATTTCCTGTGTGACCTTTGGGTGGGCTAGGCAGAGGAGGGGTGACACCAAAACATTAGTAAGCTGCTCAAACATAATGTATGTATTGTTATACCTTGAAAATTCTATTTAAATATCAGTTATTATTACTGTTGTTGTATTCCTAGCCTCAACATTGCCCTGCCTGACAAACTGTGTGGACCACAGAATTCGAAACTCTAAGAGAAATGTCAAGACGCCAGACAGGGTCAGACTTGCATGAAGTGATGCAGGATGAAGAAAACAGAATTGGGAGAATAAATCTATTTACTATAAGGCAAATGAATTTCATATCAAACAACACAAATTCCAATTCTACACACATCTAATTAATGTTGAAACATACTACCCTTTTCTCAGTAGAGGTGGTGGTCTGTGGATGCAGACTGGGG
>CM053775.1:27576162-27599352 GCA_028658325.1 Potorous gilbertii
GGAGGGAGTAATTTGGAGGGGCAAGGTTAAACGGCATGGCATGATCAAGCTGCCCAGAAGTCAGAGCTAGGTCAACAGCAACACAGTCCCCCGGTCTACTTCTTGGGGGCCCTAGGGCAGAAGGATGTGGTGTGGGGCTATGCCTGGCACTGAGTCGTCTGCAACCACTCAATCCCAGACACACCCTGGCATATTTTCTTGGATCCCTCAGCAATGAAACCAGAAACACTCCCGCCCTCTCCACAGCAGCACCTCCAGAAAACAGAGCCCAGTCTCGTAGAGTGATCATAGCCATCATCTGCATCTCCTCAGCATTCTGCATTCTCTTCCTTAAAATAGTAGTAACCTCGTTGGGAAGGAAGCTTTGGAAGAAGCACCAGTGCTGGGGTACCTACCGGCCCAATAATGAAGAGGATGTAGGTTCCCAGATACCAATCTCCTCCAGCATCAAGTTTCCCCCCAAGGAGTGGCTCATTTGAGCCCCCAACTCCACCAACCCCGATAGGTGACCATCAGGCACCTTCACCACTCTGTTGTGGCAAGGACCTTTTGATGCTGGCCCATGGACCCTGTTCGAGGGATGGCAACTACTGTGCCCTCTAACCTGATGTTCTTCTCCTGCCCTTCGATCATGGTCTCCTTGTCTTTTAGCTGGCTTATGCAGCCAAGGCCCCCCCAGGATTCCAAGGATTACTCATGAAGCTGAGTGCCTCACTGGGGTTAGGATGGGCACAAGAGGCCTAAGTCTGTTTCCCCTGGATACCAGTCACTCATCCTAGAGACCTTGGCACACCTCTGTCCAGCCCTAGATCCAGCTTTTACACTCCTCTTTTCCTCCTTAGACTCTGAAGCCACTTGCTCTCTCCAGCCTTCTGAAGTTAGGGGAATAGTTCCTGGAACTCCTAAAATAAATGCTAAGACATCTATTCTACTGTCATTCTGGATAAGCTCCCTTCTCTAGTATCTCCCCACCCCATCTGCCTCCCCTCATCTCTCTTCCCATGCCTTTACTTCCTCTTCCTTCTAATTCTGGGGAGGGAGCCGCTTGTGTTCGACTTTTGGGATCATCTGGAGAAGAAAAGAAAAGAATAATTGGCAGGAAGCCGGGGAAAGGAGGCAAGTCTCCTGCAAGTTCCCCTTCAATTAGTTGAACTTGAGGAAAGCAGGGGTGGAGGGAGGGAGGGAGGGAGGAGGGTTGGTTGGATCGCCTGAGGGACACACAGTCAAAACTATGCCTATGGCCTTATATACATCTTTGGGACTAATGATGGCTCATTCAAAGTCTGCCTTGTTTTCCCTCTTTTTAATAAAGCTTTCCTCTCTAACACTGTGAACTGGCATGCTTACAAGTGGGGTGACAAGCCTCTCTACACCAAGGGTTACCAAACACAGTTTCCCAGGTTTTCTGGGTGGGCGATATGAGACAAAAGAAGAAAGACAATCCCCCAAGTGTCCCGGACCCCTCGTTTCCACATGTGTCCTGGCTAAGACCAAACTAGTTAAATGACCACAATACTCATCTTTTTGGAGGAAGATTCTCAGCTTCCCAATATATGCAATGGCCAGGAAAGGCAGAAAATTCTCTTTGATAAGTCTTATATGCAAGAGGAGGCAGTTTCCTGATGTAGTGGAAATAACACAGTAAGGGGAAAGAAACTGGAAGCAAAGTAGATATCCTTCCACTGGGGAATGAGAAACAACTGTACTACATGAAGAAGATAAAATACTATTGGGTTGTAAGAAATTAGGAACAGGAAAATTTTACAGAAATGTAGGAAGATATGTGTCCACTGAGGCAGAGCACAGAAAGTAAAACCAGGAAAACAGCAGACACAATAAAAAAAAAAGTGCTACAAAGCAACTAAACTCTGAGGAAGTTATTACAACCAATCTGGTCTCAGAAAACAGATGATGAAACACACCTCCCTCCTTTTGGTAGGTTGGGGGTGGGGTGGGGGGCAGGGCTACAGGTGCAGTTACTACTTGAGTTGGTTTTGCTTACCTGTCTTTCTTTGGCAGTTAGAGGTGTGGTCTACCTAGAAAAGTCTGTAATGGACACTTCTCTTATGGTAATGAGAACAAAAACCCAGGTGGGAGTCTAACGGAGATGTGGCTACACAAACTGTGGCCTTGGTATGTAATGCAACATCATTGCTCTGTACAAATCAAGAAATGTGAAGAATTCTCAGAAATATGGGGAGATTTTTGTGGATTGATGCAGAGGGAAGTAACCAGAAGTGGGAAAAGAATAGGTGCAGCTACAACCATGTAACATGTAAACAAAAGAATATTACAACTAAGCCAAGACATTGTGTAATTGAAGGGATCGATTTTGACCTTGAGAAGAGAAGAGACGAAGTTACTAATCTCCCTCCCTGGCTTCCAAGCAGAGGTGGGAGACTACCAGCTTCACTCTTCTTTGTTACATGGGAGGTTTCAATGGGAGTAGTGTGTTGAGAAATGATTTAAGATAGAGACTAAAAGTATATTTAAAAAGTGTTTTTCTCCCAAGACAAAGGAGAGAAAGAGACAGCACAGTCTAAGGTCCAGAGAGAAATATTGCTAAATACAAATATTGAAACATAAGTCCTAACTGCCTTCTTTTTAGTCTGGCTTATTTGGTCTTGCTTTATTTTCACCTGACCTTTCCTCAGTAAATAGTGCTTCCAGACACTTCAAAATAAATAAATAAATAGATAGAGGAATAAATAAATAAAGAGTGCTGGACCCAGGAGACTTTGGCTTGAATCTCAGGACAATCACTAAGTCTGGCAGGGGACTGTGTGATATTTGGACAAGTATCATCAACTCACCGAGCCTCAGTTTCCTTCTCTCAAAAAAAAATAGGAGTAATCAATTTCACACTACCCACCTCCCAGAGTTGTTATGGGAAAGGGGCTTTGCAAAACCTTAAAGAAATGTGAGTTATTATTAGCAAGAAACACAATATCTGAGGCAATTTCTAGTTAATAAAAGGCAGATTTCCAAGCTGCATTTTCAAAACAGTCCCACCTCAGGAGGTCACTGGAGCAAAGCCAGAAGCCTCAAGCAGAACCAGCCCTAGGGAGAATGCAAAGAGAGCGGGCTTGGCTCCACTCCAGATTTCCCCCACTGTTCAGAAATTAATAACGCCTGCAAATTTCCTTTTATTCTAAGTGATCAAGTTAGATCAGCAACCAGGGGTTCCTCATATTAATATGGTCAATTACAGAGAGGCCAGAAACAAAGGGAGGGGCAAACGGGGTGAAAGTGGCCTTTGAAAGAAATGCCAGTTTCAGAAGGAAGCACATGGAGAAAAATTAAATCAGATGCAGAGGACAAAGAATGCTGATGGGGACTTAGTGGGGCTTGCGAAAGATCCTTGCTACTTTATGCATCAAAATTAATTTAAATGTAAATCGTCACTAAGCCAGTTCAGTTGTTAAGTTTGTAATAAAACATATTTTAAAGGGCTCTCTTTTTACTTTCAAAGTGTTGGCACCTAGAAATGGAGAGAGTTGGGAAAGGCCCTAAAAGATTATGGAAGAGCTTCTTTGTAATTAGCCTATCAGTTGTTTACATAAGAGATTCTGTAATTAGCATGTTGATTGTTTGTATGCAAATGAGTCTTCTAAAGTGTGTATAGAAGGGGGGAAAGTGTTAAAAAAAATCCTTCCCCCCCCCCACCTCACCCCACCCCAATCTCATTACACAATTCCTTTGCTTAGCAAACCCTTTCATTACGGGTAGAACAAAGGTAAACCAGCCTAGACCCAATTATCACAGGATTTTATGGTATTCTGGTCCCCCTCGGCACACAGCCTTATAAACAACCTTTATAGCTTTCTACTTAGAAAGCAGGACTGACAGATTCCCAGCTGCAATTGTCCCCACTGAAGGAAGCCGCACCTGGAGACTGCTAACGCGACACTTTAGACCCGACCCTAGGAAGTCTGGTCACAGACATACATGGTTTAGGAATGTCCTGGGATGATGGTCACTCTACAGAGCTAGGGGGTTTTACCCCTCAAATACAGACCCAAAACAAATAGTTCACCAAAACATATCAACAAAAGAAACATGGTCATGGTACCCTAGGATACAAATGTTATCATCCCCATTTTACAGATGAAAAAAGTGAGGCTTCAGGGTGAAGTGACTAGGCCAGGAGTCCCATGGTCTGTACTTTCACTGGGCTGCCTGTCAACCACTCTTAAAGAATATCGTCTATTTTAATGGCTACAGGGAATGCATGTTGCCACTCTCAACTTTTCCTCTGACAATAGGGGTAGAGAGAAAGACAGAGGAAGGAGAAGGGAGAGACAGAGAGAGAGGGAAGAGAGAGACAGAAAACAGATGGCATTCCTTTTATTTATTGATCCTCTATAGAAGGGAGAATCCATACAAAGACACAGTTGAATGATGAGAAAGCATGGGAGGGTTGCTATCTGAAACAGTGGAAGGAGTGCCCACCCCAATGAAGCTATTCAACTATCCACATAGAGGCTCTTAAAATTGCATTTTTACTCTTCCATTCTAGTAAGGCCTTGATCTTTCAAGGCTTTGGAACATCAATACTCAATTTAATGCCTTCACTCACCCAGTAAAATTATTATACTTCTCAGACAATGGTCTTTGCGTCTTTGCTTGATGATTGATTAAATGCATATGCCCTGCTCAGATTTCAAGTGAAACCTGGTTGGTGTATATACCCCATATCTACTTGCAAGAAAGAGGCACCTCTGAAAGTAATGCCAGAAAGAAAGGAGAGTAGAGTGAAAGCACATACACAACTTGGAAGATTTCTAGAACAGACCTGTGATTTTATCAGACAGCAGAAATGCTCCCTTCACCAATGACAATTGGCAAATGCATCAAGAAGACAATACAATGAGTATATTAATGTGGATGGAAGTAAGAAGGAAGTGGAATACTCTATAATTATAATGGTCAAGTTTGGTCCGAAGAAGAAATGAATCCCTCCCTTATTTGAAGAGGTTGTGGGGAGGGAGAACATGGAATGTTGCATATAATGCCAGATTGGTTGGATGTCTTGGTAAAATTTTTTGAATGGTTTTTCCCCTTTTTTCTCTTCATCATTACAAGTAATGGCTCACTGAGTAAAGAAGGGTAAGGAATTCATTCAAAAGTGAAAGTGACGTGAAATTTTTTTTAAAAAAATATATATCAATTAAAAATCTGAAGTTTAAAAAGAATGAACTGGATAAAAGTCACTTCAAACTACCTATGCAAATTGAAAGGCATGAAAAGCAGTCATAACACTCACAAGGTACTCTTTTCTTGGATGCTAAATTCATTTAAACTAAATGAAAATGGGGTTTATATTCCTGTCTCCCTTTCCCTAAGTATTCAAAACATCTCAAAGATTTCATTGAGAGGTAGTGTGGTACAATGGAGTCTCAGTTTCCTCATTAGTAAAAAGAAGACTAACACCAAGTACCTACCTGCTCCATTAGAGGAACTGGGGATACGAAGAGAAAAGTTTAAAAATGGCCCCTGCCCAGAAGGCTCTTAAGTCAATAGTACTATAAGGATCAAATGAGGTGACATTAGGGAGGGCTTCAAACCTTGGGGTACTGCACCACTTGTTCTTATCCATTGATCGTATCAGATTCAAGATGGTGGATTCAGTGCCCCCTGGACCATTATGTGTGAAGTGAAGGCCAGGATCCAAGTGGGGAAAATCCTTTTGGTCTTCTACTCTTTCCTCAGACACGCACATTCCAAAATAGAGCAAAGCCAATGACTCTGTGAGCCAATTAAGTTGTCTGAGGCCCTTTTCTCCCTCTGTATCCTCTGTACAGATGGCTTCTAAGTACATGGAAGGAAGGAAGGAAGGAAGGAAGGGAGGGAGGGAGGAAGGTGAGAGAGAAAGGGAAAAAGAAAGGAAAGAAGGGAGGGGAACAGAGGGAAGAAGAAAGGGAAGGAGAAAGGGAAGAGAGATGGGAAGGAGGGAAGAAGGAAGAAAGGAGGCCACTATATCTAGCCCTAATCTCTTCCCTAGACTCCATGTCCTCACATTTTCAACTGCCTACTGGACCTCTCCACCTGGATGTCCAAGTGACATCATAAACTCAACACACCATTATATCCCCATCCCTACCCCCAAACCTATCCTGACTCTCACTCTCCCTTTTTCTGTTCAAGACTCTCCCATCTTCCCTCTCCCGTAGTCCCCACATCCAACCATTTACTAGATCCTGTCAATTCTACCACCACAAAATTTCTTCTTCTTCTTGTGCATCTCTCCACGTAATTGGTCATCGCCCTTTTTTTTAGGCCAGGTCCTGATTCCCTTTCTCCAAGACTATTTTCTAGGCTTACCTCTATTAATAGCCTCCTGCTGGTCTTCTTATTTTTAATTTACCCTTCAGAGCTGTCCACATAATATTCTATGACACACTGGCACTGCCCAAACCCTTCAGTAGCACTCTCCTCTCTCTAGGATAAAACAGAAACTTTTTGGCCAAGCTGTCTAAGACATCCACAGTCTAGTTCTCAAGCTCTCCTTGCCCTCTCACCAGTCCCAACTTTGGTCTGCTTTGCCCCTCAGTCTGGTCCTTGCTATCCACACTTAACTAAGGGTATGCTGCTCCCCCTTCGACTCCTGTAGGCAGAGATTAGGTCTCATGCTTAATAAATGTTAGCAGAACTGATGTCATTGAATACATAATGCACTTTTGTTTCTCAACTAAACCAGTGACTTAATCAGTGCACTAAAAGAGGACAGAACCTCCAACACACCAGTTGGAAGTCCCAGAGAGACAGAGTTGGCTCGGCACAAGTAAAACCTAAGGACAAGAGTGGCCCAACAATGGAAAGCAGCTGCTTTCCAAGTCTTGCACTGCCCAGGTCAGGAAATGTTCCTGAGGAGGCTAGATGACCACCCATCTGGGAGGCAGCACAGGGGATCTGTACACTGCTAAGAGAGTGGACTAGATTATTTGGACAAGGAGTCGGTAAGACTGAATCAGACTCCATCACAGATAATAGATACTATGTGATCCCAGAAAAGTCATTGCAGCACTCTGCCTCAGTTTGTCCACTTGTAAAATGTGGGGGGGGAGGTATGGACTCAGTGGTCTCTAAGGCCCCTTCCACCTCTAAATCTATGATCCTATGAGCCTCTAGACTCACTTTCAAGTTTCAGAGCCTGCTAAATAGCTGTCTTATGTGTCCAGACTTCCAAAAATCTTTGAAATTTTTTATCTCTAACCTAAAACAGCTATTTGTATATCCAATGCTTTCTATAGTTTTCCATTACAATTAGCTTCTAACAGGAAAACAAACTTAACCCCAATTTAACCCCAACACTAATTAAAACAACAACATTGAGGAATCCCAGTGATCACTTCTAGGGGGATGTCTAAATACATAAAGCCTTTTTTCATTTCATCCTCCCATAAAATTCTTGCCTCATTCACTGACCCCCCAACTCCCCAAACCGAAAAGAACTGTATATATTGACTTAATTAAAATCTCCCACACGTACATGGGAGCATACAGGCATGCATATGCATACACACACTCATGCACGCACACACACACACACACACACACACACACACACATAGTTAACATCCATTTGTGCTGTGTTCTCACTGCCTCTCTGAGTCCTGAATCCACCACTCACAAGCTAAGCTACCACTCTTAGTGAAATGTCCTAACCAATCAAAATAAAACTGGCTAACTAAATACGTTGCCTGATCTGAGAACTCAGAACAAATCCCACAGGAATCATCCATGAAAGGACCTGCTTCCAGGCACTTTGCTAAAAGACCCAAAGACAAGTAAGTCCCTGCCCCCAAGAAGCTTATAATCTACCTGTGGGAAAACAAGTATACAGGTAAGTCAGTAAGAAATAGAAATCAGATATCTATAAATGGACTCTAAGTAAATACAAACGAAATACAGTCATTCAGGGACTGGAACATGAAGGAGTGATGAATCCGTCAAGCACTCTCCAAGGAAGTGGCACATGAACTAAGCTTGGAAGGGGACGAGGGGTTCTGAGAGGTAGGGGCAGGAACAGAGAACATTCCAGGTATGGGGGGGGGGAACTCCCTGTGCAAAGACATGGTGACAGGAGATGGAATGTGGTCCCCAGAGAACAGCATATAAGTCAATTTAGCTGTAATTAAGAGTGCGTGAAGGAGAGAGATGTGAAATCAGCCTGACTGGAGAGGTCAGAGGCCCCCTGGGACGGGCTTGGAATACTTGGCACCTAAGTCTCTATTTTGTACCACAGGTAATGAAGGGTCACTGAAGCTTGAGTTAGGGTGTGCCTTGGACAGTACTGATCAACTGAGGGGGCTGTGAGAGGAACGAATTGGATAAGGGGAAACCTGGAGACAGGGAGATCCAGAAAAACTTTTTAAAGACTTCCACTTCCATTTTTAAGGCAAGGGAGATCCATAAAGCAGAAGATCCCTTGGTCTTTAAGGATCTCATTCAGGTCATTCTAAGAAGAGGCACTCCCATCTCAAGGAGCTGGGATCTCTTTAGCGAGCAGGGTGCTGGGGGGAGAGAGGGAAGAAGAGATACAGGGCTCCAACACCATCCCTGCCAATCTCTCCACCCTAGGTACACTGCCTTGATGAGTTGCTAGGCCTGGAAATCAAACACTTCAGCACCTGGTGGATAAGCCTGTGGTGACAAGCCTCCGGGAACTTTGCTGGGCTGCTCCTTGGCCCCTGGGCTGTCTTTGAAGGCTTTCAGGCTTGGTAGGAGCTTGTCAGAGCTTGCACTGGCCTTCCGGGACCCAGGGTCACCTCCATGTCATGACCAAGATGGGGCTTTGGAGAAGGCAAAAATGCACTAGGGAATGAGAGGGCAACAGGAGGAGGGTAAACTAGGCTTTGGGGGTCAAGTGTCATCACCAGAAGGCAGTCAAAACAAAGGGAAAGCAGTGGGGGAAATGAGAGACTCTGAGAAGCCTGCAGGAAGTTTTGGGGAATAGAACTGATTAAAAAAAAAACCCGTGATCCAGATGGGGGAAAGCATGAGCTGGCATGGGAGAAGAACACCTAGGAGAGGAGCCTCAGTCTAGAAACTGCAGGGTTTATGTGTTGGGTAAGTGCAAGATAAGGTGGGATGGCCACAATGGCATTTCTCACTCACCTTTATTAAGGCAGGAAAGGAAGCAAGAGCTTACCTCACAACCATGCTGTGAGGCAGGCAGTGCCAAATATTACTCCTACTTTACAAATGACAAAACTAAAGCTTAATGAGAAGAGGTCACTTGCCAGAAGTCACATAGCCAATAAGAGGCAGAACCAGGACCCCAGGACTTGTTCCTGGACACCAAGATGCCTCCCGAATAGGGATAAAGAAGAGCAAGAGGGAGGCTTTGTAGATTCTGGGGGGCAGGGTCAACAACTCTAGGGCTATTTTCAGAATATTAATCCTTTGGGCTGATGAAGGATGGACTGCAAAGGATAACTGTAAAGACCATTAGGTGATCAAGGGTTTCCACCTCAGAACAGAAAAACTATTTATTTTGGAACACTGAGTCAATCTCTTTTTCCTCACATCCCCAGTATCTAACACAGGGCCTTGGGCTAATAGGTATTTAATAAATACTTGTTGATTGAATGAAACTTGATTCAACAAGTGTACACTATTAAGTGCTTACTATCCACAAGGCCCAATGCTGGTTAGACACGACTATAAATCATAGGATTTCAGATAGAGAGTCACAAAGGATCTCAGAAGCCAATGCTCTCATTTCTCCCTCCTTTCTAGTCCTAATTTCAAAGGAGGAAACTGAGGCACAGCAAAGTGAAGGAACTTGTATATGGTCACACAGGCCATGTCAGGAGACAGAACTCAAACCCTGGCTTCCTGGATCTAAGTGGAGCACTCTTTGCCTGGGCCAGAGAAGGGACCTCAGAAGCCATGAAAATACCTGTTTTACAAGGGAAATTAAGGCCCAGGGAGGTTAAATGACTTGCACAAAATCAATCAGAGAAAATGGATTTGAATCCAGCACCCATGACTCCAGAGCCAGTGTTCTGTCCATCGTACCATACTCTCTCCCAAACTGGCACAGACCCCAACTTTTATGAGCTTCCAGTCTAATGATGGGATGAGTTAGATATGAGATAGAATGAGACAGGGGCAAAGGAGAGACACCTAGTCAAAGCGCTCTATGAAAACGTGAAACGTGAGTCCTGCAGGCAAAGAGAAGCAGACAGAAGAATATGGATGAGAAGGCAGGGCTGGAGATCCAGATCTGGTGCATGCTTCACATAGACAGAACATTGAAACCTTGAGAGCTCTGGAGCAAGAGAACCCAAAGGCTAGGCCAGGATACTTTCCCCCTGGGTTATGGCCAAGAAAGGAGGAAAGAGAAAAGCATTGCCTAGAGGAATCTGCAGACCCACAAGAATAAGAAATGGGATTTGGGCCTAGTGAAGGACACCTGTCGGATGTGGGAGGGTGTGATAGTGGACAGTGAGCATTGTTGTCTACGGGTTGGCCTGAATGATAGGAAAGGTCCCGTCTAACTCCCCAAAATTCTGTAAACAGGCCAGAGGCCACAAGACAGCAGAGGGCTGGAGGTTGGCCAAGGAACCTGGACTCAACACTGGTCACTGTCCTCCAAGTACAATGATGTGAGAGAAACATGAGAGGAGTTGATGTTACCCTACTCAACCTCAGTTTCCCTTTACAATAAGAGAGGAAAATCCCACTGTGGCACCGCAAATGTTAAGAGCCCTTTCAGACCAATCATCATCAAGTCACTGGAAGAAAACACTAGAGGGCTGAGATGTGCCCCACTCGGAGAGTTCTTCAACTGAGCTATCAAATGCTCAGCCTTGATGGCTACACTCAAGGATGCCAGCATTCTCAGGCAAAGAGAAAACCAGGCAGTACCAACTACCTCCTACATTGCTTTCTGAATCATCATGGTAAGCATGCATTCAATAAAAACTTATTCTATGCCAGGCACAGTGCTAAGCACCATGAATATGAAGGAAGACAAAACCTCAGTCTCTGCCTTCAAGGAGATTACATTCCAATGGGGGAAGACACCATGGAAATGACTATGTCCATCCAAGACACATACAATATAAATTTAAGGTAATCTCTGATGGAGGCAGGCTTAGAATGTAGAAGGAGAGAGGGCTGGGAAAGACCTCCTACACAAAGAGGGATTTGTGCTGTCTTATAGAAAGCCATGAGGCAAGGGTGAGGAGGGAGGGCATTCCAGGCAGAGAAGCTGAGTCAGAAGATAGAGTATCATGTTCCTGGAATGGCAAGCAGGCCATTTTAGAATATATGGAGGGGAGTAATATGTAAAAAAAAAGACAGCAGTGGTCTGCTAACAAAACCAGGAGTACAACCAGACCAACATTCAGACCCTGAATCTGGATCCTCAACCAACTCAGCTAGCTAAGCCTCACAACATTCTGAAGTATTGATATTAAATTGGAGGTATTCCTGCATGATCTCATTGTAGGCTCCCAATAATCCTGTGAGTATTATCCCCATTTTACAAAGGAGAAAATTGAGGCTGAATGAGATCAAAGGACTTGTCCTAGAGAACTTAGCTAAGAAGTGGCAAAGGCAGGAATAGACCTTAGGTCTCAAGGGTTTGAGGTTTCATTCTGTCAGTAACTATCAATGGGTGACCCTGGATAAGTCATCTGTCTGATCTTTCTCAATCTGGTACTCCAACTTGGCTTATTCCACTTCAGTCCCTTCGTTGCTTTTCAGCTAAACTGGTCAACCGACTATTGCCTAAACTTCTCGCTGGTAACTGGTAGAAAAGAGAAAGGAGAGCAGGCCCTCTGGGGATGGGGAAGAACCTCCTTCAAGCATTCACTCCAGTGTTGGCTCCTAAAGGAAGACATTCCTAATCTTTTCAACTCTAACATTTCTTGTTGGCTCCTAAAGGAAGACATTCCTAATCTTTTCAACTCTAACATTTCTGAACAGATAGGTGACTTATACTTGATCAGTGGAAAGAGCTCAGATCCAATGTCTGCTATTTACTACCTGGGTGACTCAAGGTGGTGTGACTTGAGCAAGTCCATTCCCCTAACTGGCCCTCAGTTTCCTCCTCTGTAAAATGAAGGGCTTGATCCAGAATCGAAATTCATGATCTTAAAGTGTATGTTTCTCCTCACCCTATCCCTGCCCTCCCTAAAAGGAAAAGGCTATGAAATTCACTAAAAATTCAGTTAGAACATTATGGAGAAAAACAACCTTGAAAAGATTCTGACACATGCATCAAGCAACCAGAATTCCAGAAAACTGAAGAGAAAGCAGCTGTCTCCCCACCACCTACCACAGAGATGATGGGCTTCACCCATTTCTGAGCGTGACTGACTTGGAGGTTTTGGCGTTGTTATCGTTGTTAAACAATGGCGTGGGGAAAGAAGATGAATGCTTGTTCGTGGAAAACAAAACAAAATTATAAAATAAATATTCAGTTGGGAACAAGGCTAATAACTTTCAAAGATGGGTCAATAGATGGATAACTGGGAGTTTAGAGAATGATTTATCTAATACATTCATCTTTCAGATTAGAAAATGGGAGCCCAGAGCAGTTAAAATAATTTACCTGAGGTCACAGAGAGTCTAAAAGGTAGAGCAGCAATCTGAACCCAAGTCCCCACTACTTCCTCCCTAAAAAAGCCTCTCTCAACATGGAGAAGTAGTGTGGTACAGTAGAAATGGGGCTAGGCCGAAAGTCAGCCCATTCAGAGTCTGGTCCCAGTTCTGCTTCAACTGGGTTGAGTGGCCTTGAATCTCACAGAAGCCTCTCTGAGCCCTGGTCCCTCTGTTATAAAATGGGCCTCTCAGCCACCTGCCATGCCCATCCCCCCAGGTTATGGTAAAGATAAAGTAAAGGCATGTTTTGGGGTGTGGATGAGCTCGATAAATGACCCAGCTGAAAGAAGACAATAAGGCCGGGGGAGCTGCCATCATCCAGGGACAAACCATTCCGATAGAGGCTCCCATCACACAAAGGGTTCTTTTGTTTGATTAAAAGCACCGCTGAAATCAAAAGCTGTTGAGGAACTATGATTTCAAACACACACATACATACACACCCCATTTACAGTAACCAGTATTTCTGCTGTCTCCATGACAATGAGGGTGGAGATCACTGAACATCACAAGAAGTTGGAAAAAGGTAATAGAATGTTTTTCCCCCCTCCCATCTTCCTTTTTGCCTCAAGAACTCAGAAGCTCAGGCGCTACTTCCTGAGGCCTTTCCTGATGCCCTCTGTTGTCAACATTCTCTGTCTCCTAAAATGTTTTAGGTATTTTCTATGTCATTATCTGTGTATACGCTATGTTCTGAAGCAGAGTGTAAACTCCTCTGAGGGCAGAGGATGCTGGATTTTTTCTTTCGGTTTGTATTTATAGTCCTAGCCCCTAAATCAGTGTCTGATACATAGTAAGTGCCAAACATCAACAAATGTTGGTTGAATGAATAAATGAGGTTTATAGAGCACTCATCAAATAGGAAAGGAATGTAAGATTGCAGTACCCATTATACAGATTTTAAAAATCCTGAAACTCAAAGAGATCAAGAGATTTAAAGGGACCACAGAAGCTCTCTAATCTGACCCTTTCATTTTATAGAGGAAAAAGCTAAAGCCCAGAGTGGGTAAAGGAACAACTTATGTGAGGTCACGCTGGGATATGTACAATGGCTGCATATCTATTTCTGTGTTGGGATCAGGCCAGAATTCATTTCCAGAGCTCTTCCTAGTACACCCCCTCACCTAGGAGCCATTACTAAGACTGGACAGTTGGGTCCTGATTAGTGTGAATGATGAATCCTATGAAGTGGTCACATAATTCAAATTTCCATTACATATTTCCACTGAGCTGGAACCAATTACCGTATTTTACATATAGTTACAACTTTGAATAGTAAGAATTCAAATAATGTGACCACTTCAAGGGATCCATTATTTGTACTGATTGAGACCTGGCTGGTCCTAAAGGTGACAGCTGGGAGACCACATGACAAACATTCTCCACCACCATGTCCCAGAGCATTCCCAGACTGGATGGGCACTGTATCAATGACATTGGCACTGACCTAGGTCCAGAGCAAGGCCTCAGTTCCTTTGGGGAAGGACTGGATGAGAAGCAATGGAACACAATGGAAAGAATGCTGGATTTGGACTTAAGGGACCTGGATTCAAATCTGGCATCTCCTACATATTACCTGTGGGAATTTGGGCTAGTCCCATAAACTTATTTGGCCCCATTTCCTCCTTCAGATGCTGAGGGACTGACTATTCCAGCTTGAATTCTCTGATTGTACAATCACTTAAATCTCTTTAGAGGCTATGTGCTGTACTCTTATTGGCCTTGGGGCAAGAACTGAGGTCAAATCCCACTTTGGAAATTTAGCTATGGCACTGAGCCTTGGTTTCTTTATGTGTTAAATGAGGGGGTTGGACTCAATAACCTCAGAGATTCCTTTCAGCTCTGACTCTATGATCCTATGATCCCAATTCTGACACCGAGTAACTTGGTCATCTATCCTTCCCATCTAGTCTCCTAGGCCTCTGTTTATATTCATGGTTTTCTATGCTCCCCTTCCACCCACTCCAAGAGGTACAGAATACAAGTATTATCACAATGTTGAGATGCCTCAATGTGGCATGGAGGTGACCTCAGCATCTTGAAAGCCAAGCCAGACTGAGTTCTAACAAATCCTGCCACTCTGGAAAGGAAGGGCCTACGGGATGGAAACCAGCCTAGGTTTGCTTTAGCTCCTCACCAAAGTGGGCAAAAAAGATGAAATTTTCAGCCTGGCCAACTCTTGGACATCATCTACTAAGCTATAGAGAGAGGGACTGATCTGGGTCCCATGTCCAGGGCTTTGATTTTAGGGAGGAAGAAACAGAATCAGACAGGTTTAGTTACTTGTCCAAAGTCATACAGCTCGTAAGTAGCAAAGTTAGGACCTGGACACTTGAACACAGGGACAGGTCTTCTGACTCTAAGTCCCCAGAAATTTTTCAAAGCATGGTGGCAGTAATAATGAGTATTATAATCATAATAGTAAATGCCATGAATATAGTATGGGTTTTAGAAGGCTTTACATATTTGAGCCTTCCAACCGCCCTATGAGGTCGATGCTATTTGGGGAAGGGGTTAGGACTGGTAGGGAACAACGGTTACAAAATGTTGCATGTCCTTTGAGATAGAATTGACATATTGGTTAATTTTGCTTAACTGTTTCTCTTTATTATGAGAGGGTTCTAGAGTGCAGGTAGTACTATCACAAAGTAACTAGGATGAATAACATAAAGCATCACTTCTATTGCATTCTTTTTTTTTTTGACAAGGCAATTGGGGTTAAGTGACTTGCCCAGGGTCACGAAGCTAGTAAGCGTCAAGTGTCTGAGGTTTGAACTCAGGTCTTTCTGACTCCAGGGCTGGTGCTCTATCCATTGAGTCACCTAGCTGCCCCAAAGCATCACTTTTGAAACTTAAAAAACTGAAAATACTACTCACTTTGAGATCTACACTAAATAAGTAGATTTTAAAGAAAGTTTTGTTCTATCCATTGTAAACATGAAGACAGTAATTGACATCTCTATGGTATGACCAAACAGGTGGTATTTGACTGGATTTATTGAGTATTTCATCACACAAGTCAGTTGATAGGTGCTGTTATTATACCAATTTTAAAGATTAGGAAATTGAGGCCAAGGCACAATGACTTGCCCCAAATCACACAGCTAGTGTGTATCTAGGGCAGGATTCAAAATCAGGGCTTTCTGACTCCACATCTGGCGTTTAATGCACAGTTACCCTCCAAGATAGCCTTTCTTGTTCCAATAGCACGTCAAATTTAAGAGGTAGCATGCAACTGGGCATATGGGACCAGCCAAGGAGGCAGCAAGACTCCTCTTGTGGCTGTTCCATGTCATGTGCTGGGCTGTGTATGCAAAGGCAGTAAGTCCCCTTGTCTCTCGGTGCCTCTGTAACTCTCACAAACTGTAATTTACAGATCGGTAACCCTTCTGCACCACAGGAGGGAGTTTCTACACTGGGAGTTCCCCACACGACTGAAATCAGAAATCCAGATCCTCCCTAAACCAAAAAAGGAAAAATGAATTTTTTGAAAATTTCCAACTTAAAATAGAAGAACATAGTATCAGGAACTGTTTAAAGTGGAACAGTCTTCCAGGCAGTCCATTCCAATTCCCATTTTAAGGATGAAGCAACTGGACCCAGAAAGGTCAGAGAACCATATCTTTCAAGGAAGAAGGGTCTTAGAGGCTATCAGGTATAGCCCCTTTATTTTACAGGAGAAGAAACAAAGGCCCAGAAAGGTCATAGGATCAAAAACGTAGAGCTGGGTCTTAGAAGTCATCAATTCCTTCCATCCACCTCATTTTACAGGGGAGGAAATTGAGACCAGAGGGGTAAATTAACCTGCCCAAGTTCACATGGGTAGCAAGTGACAGAGCTGGCATTTAAACCCAGGTCTTCTATTCCAAATCCTTCACTCCTTCCATTGTACCGTGATTAAATGACTTGTTCAAAGTCACATGAATAGTTAGAAGAAAAGTCAGGATTTGAACCCAAGACCACAACTTCCACATCCGGCTATCTTTCTAGCCTATCATACTGTCTCTCTTTTCTCAGCTGCTGTTGCTAAAGACATCTACCCAGTCTGGTGCAAGGAGTCTTCTCTGAACCTATGGAAAGACTTTCCTCTACCATACCATCCCTCACCTCTTTGTTCCTATGCTGGAACCTCTAGTGACATCCCTCTGAGATTAGAGTACCACTTAATAATCAGCCAGCCACCACTGGTTCCCAGGCAATTCCACCTCTCCCTGTCTTTCAGGTTCCAGATCCATTTCATTCAAAAGGGAAAGAAGACAAGGTCAATTCTAATCTGGGTGTTAAAGTAAGTTAGAGAATTAATCAGCAAAAGCTGGCACCATTGGGTTCACTTGGAGTTACAAAGCACATGCAGACAGCCCCCACATCCTTTTCCTTTCCTCCCTCCAATTCCCATGGTGGCAGAAGGAAAAATCTTGCCAACCCAAGCAGCCAATACTTTTGGTCATCTCCCACATGCCCAAGTGGTTGGTTTTCAAAGACTATTGTGTACATTTTTAAAGGGGTAGGAGGCACAGGGGACCAAGTTGGTATTTGAGGAAACACCCAATAATTAAGGCAATTTTTACAATAATAGATAATAATTGTACAAGAAATTGTAAGAAATGTCCTGCCTGCTTATCCACCCCAGACATAGCGCCTTCTGTGAAATGGCTGCCAAAAACAAGGTTACTCCCACCCCACTGGACCATTGCAGGCAGCAACTGTTCACCACATGCTTAATGCTAGGCTGGGAAAATGATTTGTTTGCATTTCTGACTGACAAACCAATAGGCACAAAAGCCTGTGGTAGGCAGAGGGAGAGAAGCACCCCAAGGTCCAAAGCCTTGCACCCCTGAGTGGGGCTCACACTTTGACCCCAAAGGCCCCAGGTTTGAACAGTAGGAAAGAGAAGACCTTTCCAGTTCAAGAGTGACAATGCCTAGCGCTAGGGCATATGTGGTCCTCAAGTGTAGCCCTTTCACTGAATCCAAACTTCACCGAACAAATGGCCCTAATAAAAAGATTTTGTTCTGTAAAACTTGGACTCAGTCAAAAGGCTGCACCTGAGGACCTAGGAGGCCACATGTGGCCTTGAGGTCACAGGTTCCCTACCCCTGGGCCAGTCTAATCCATGCTATAGGTATCAGCCTTTCCCTGGGGTGGGCACTCCAAAAAGCAAGACTAAAGGCCAGGAGTCCCAAAGCGAAGAAGCCAACCCCTCCAGACACTGTTAAAAGTGTCATCAGCTGATCATTGGGCTAAGGCAAAGGGAGTAACAGCCAATAATGCAAGTGAGCTGATGATCTCAATCATATTAATTAACCACCTTTTACATGCCAAGTACTGTGTTAGGCACTGCTGTACCAAGACAGAAACAGAACGGTCCCTGCCTTTAAGACTCTTACGCTGGGGGAAGCTACATATACACAGAAAACATATAGAAGATACATATACCACCAACTGGGCAAGAAGAAAAAACTTCCCCATAGGAGGTAACACTTGACCTAAGTTTGTAAAGACACTAGGGATTATGTGAGGTTAAAATAAAAAGGGATAGGGAGTGACTCTCTGCCTCTCTTGAACCATCATCCCCCAACCCAGGCTCCCAAGGATCTTCCAGTTCTGATTCCTACCCAGGATTCCAAGGTAAAGAAATAGGCCTTAAACAATTCAATATTACTCCATTCAGGATCACAGAGGCATAGATCTCAAGCTAGGAAGGACATCAGAGACCATCTAGTTCATTTTACAAAAGAGGAAACTGAGGTCCAGAGAAGAGGAAGTGACTTGCCCAAGGTCACACATAGGATCTTAGAGTTGGGAGGGACCTCAAAGGCCATCTACTCCAACCCCCTCATTTTGTAGAAGAGGGAACTGAAGCTAAGGGAAAGGAAGGGACTTGCCTATGGTCACAGAGACAGTAAATGACCAAGACAGACTTCAAATCTGGGTCCTCCAACCCCAAATCCAGCACATGCTCCCTTTGGTTTTCCCTATCCTCCGATATCAGGTTACCCAGCTCGATATGATACCTAGGTCTCAGCCTGCTTTTTAATATTTTGCCCTTCTTCCTTGCTATCAGCTGTCACTTTCCCTGCTGTCTGGCTCTTTTCTAATTGGCTTCTCCTAATTGTCAGTGGCTGGGAAACCAGATGAGCAAGCTGGGAGAATTGTTATCTTTGTATCTGTCTCCTCCTTCACCCTCCGGGTAGGTACCTTAGAATGTAACTTCAGATTCTCTTCCCATCCCGGCAATAAATGTCTGCTAATTACATTAAATAAGAGAGTAAATAAAGCTCCCCCCCCGGCTTCTGGTAAGGTGCATGGGCTTTATGGCCACTGTTTTGGCAGCTGGCTTTTTTTCCTCTTACTTTCTAAGATGCAGGTTGTATTTTAACTCAGAAATATTCTATTGAACACCTCATGTTATCTCACCCCTGTCCAAATTCTGTAGTGTTGGACTCTAGGAAGATGAGTTCAAATCTTTCCTCAGGCACTTCAGCAACATAATCCCCTAAGTAAGATGCTTAAATTTCTCTCTCTGCCTCAGTTTCCTCATGTGTAAAATGGGGGCAATAACAGCACCTTCTCAGGGTTGTTTTAAGGATCAAATAAGTGAATAAATGTAAAAGCTCTGAAAGCCATAAAATGTGATATGAATGTCATCTCTTCCACAGAGCCTTCTCTGAACCCCCAAAGCAAATGGGAGTTCTCCAAATCCCTAGAGTACTCAGTTGATACCTTTTACAGCACTTATTTCCTACTTTATACTTTGCTTATTTGTGCATCTGCCTCATCCTCACCTCCACTTTGGAAACTAACTAGATTATATGCTCCTTAAGGACAAGGCCTGTGTCTTCTTCATCATGGGGAGGATGAAAAAGACTTTGTATATAACAAGTATGAAATTATTTATCACAATTTATTACAAGGGCAGCTAGGTGGTACTGCAGCAGATAGAGGATCCGAGTTCAATCTGGCCTCAGATACTCACTAGTTGTGTGACCCTGGGCAAGTCACTTAACTCCAACTGCCTCTTAAAAACAAAACCAAAAAAAGTGGTACTGGCAGCACTAGATCTCATTTGAGAATTAATTGAGACCACTAGAGAAATTCAAGCCTCCCAAAATTCAGTTCTCTACCTACTATCCCAGCACTCCTCTGGCCTGTGTATCCTTTCACTCACTTTAGTTACCTTAGCTCCAATGGAAGACCACCAGTTGGAAGAATGCACTCTCAGAAGGCAGGACAAGCACCTGTCCCAGGTGTTATGGGGGATTCCTTCTCAGGTGGGGATTGGACTAGCTGAGCTCTAGAGGGCTTTTTAACTTTGGAATTCTAGAGATCTGTGAGATAAGACTAGATAAGATGCAGCATAAATAGAGGTTTGGAGTGTTATGAGAAATTGAGGGATATGGTCAGTTTCAGCTGCAAGTCAGAGGCTATTTCAATGGAGGGGCCATTACCAAAGGCAGACTTTGAAGACAGGGAGAAATTCCTATAGGTGAGGAGAGCAGTAGCGTTACCAGCAGGGCATCCATTCTAGGCATGGGAGCAAGATAGAATGAAGACCAGTGACAGGGAGTGACGGAAGAAAGGGCCAGCCATCAAGGTTGACTAGAATATGGCAATGATACCATATGAGGCTAGGTTGAAAGAACTGGGGATGCTTAGTCTGAAGAAGGGAAGACTCCAGCAAGAGGACATGATAGTTTTCTCCAAGTTTTTAAAGGGCTGTGAAATGAAAAAGGAATTTGATTTATTCTGCTTGGCCCCAGAGCAATGAAAGAGGTGACTGGAAAACAAGGCCAGAATCATACTGGAAGGCCTTTGATTCCTTCTAAAAGTTTATACTTCATGGGAAACAAAGCCTCACAGGTACTATTTAGATGACTTCCCCCCTAAAAATCAGAGGCCCTAGTTATGAATTCTGGCTCTGACATTTAGTAGCTATATGAAAGTAAACAGGTCATTTCATTGCTCTGGGCAAGATTCCTCAGGGACAATGCTAAAACACACCTCATAGATCAGAGGCTCACAAGTGGAGAGCTGGAAGGACCTTCAGGGATCATTAAGTTCAACTTCCCCATTTTACAAGTAAAAAAAAATGAGACCCAACCAAGAGGGGTCTTGGCCAAGGTCACATGGGCAATCAGTGACCAAAAGAGAGACTTTGAACCCAGATTCAGTTGTCTTCCCACTACACCCTAATGCCTTCATGGTACACCAGATGGATAGCTTAAGTGTCTCATTAAATTGTCTAGAGCAAGCATGGGGAAGAAAGCCCACTTTCCAGCCCTTAAGACATTACATTACTAAATAAATGAGAATTACTATTCACTTAGAAGTGACTCCAAGCATCCTTATTTATGAAGTGCATTACCTTTGGAGTAGATGTATGCTTTGAGTAGAGGTGGAAGGAGATAGCCTCCCAGGTCCCTTTCAAATATTAAGATTCTATTATTATGGGGGCAGCTAGGTGGTGCTGCAGTGGACAGAGCAGCCAGCCCTAGAATCAGGAGGATCTGAGTTCAAATTCAGCCTTAGACACTTACTAGCCATGTGACCTTGGGCAAGTCACTTAACCCTGATTGCCCCCCCCAAGAAAAAGAGATTAGATTATCATGTCCACTCATATAGGAATCTTGTGTACAGGTGTACAAGTATCTAGCTAGAAAGGGTCTTTGAAAGCAGCATGATGTAGTAGGGGACATAGGTTCAAATCCTGGCTTTTCTACTTACAACTTGAATGACCTTGTTTAAGTCCCTTGGTCTCTCTAAACCTCCGTTTTTCTCATGTATAAAATTAAAGAGCTGGATTATCTCACAAAGGTCCCTTCTGGCTCTCAATCCCATGATGCTTCACTGGTCTCCCATCAACTACACAGTAAAAATAAGCTTTCCATTAGCATTTATAATACCACAGCAACATCCTTGGAATGTGTTCAGTCTGCATTGTTAGGGAATGCAAGGAGGGCGTCACTTCCAAGTAACTTTAATGAATAGCGATGGTGCTTTCTTTACACAGATCACTCAAACCTACCTTTTCGTTCCTTATCCAAGTCTTCCAACTAAAACTGCAACTGGACCCCAACATAACTTCCAAAGGGAAAGGAAAATTATTACACTGAATCAGACATTTTGCATGTGTGATGCCCCAACCGAACTCTGCGGCAGAAGCCTGAACTTTTAAGCAGGTCTTTCTTTTTTTTGATCCACCAAGAGGCCAAGTTAGAGGATCTCAAATTTCAAGGTAGAAAATTCAGAGGTCATCTGCTCCGACTCCCTCATTTTACAGAGAAGTAAACTGAAGCCAGGAAGGAAGGGGCTTACTCAAAGTCATACAGGTAGTAAATTGCAGAGTTAAGATTTGCACCCATGGCCTCTGACTCCAAATTCAGCGTTCTTGGCACAGCACAACACTATTTCCCCAGTCAGTGATGACTGAGAATTGGTGACTGTGCACAACTCAATCTCACCCCCTCCAAGAAAGCTAGGGGATCATACTTGGAGAACTCAGACAAAAAGAACAAAGTGGATACCATTTCCCATACAATCAAACATTCACCCCCAGGGTCCATCAGAATGTGACCAGCCTTCCATGGTCAATGGCTGATGAGCTGTGGGGGAGCCATGAGGGAGGAAGCCTCAAAGTGGGTTTTGAGTTTCTATCCTCTCTCTCACCAGATACCTACCCTGGTTTTCCCATAATCTTTCATTGCTACCAAGGGGAAAGGTGGCAAGTTTAATAATCTCCAACCAACTGGATGGATCCTAACAGCAATTTAAAGCAAAGATGAGATAGAATAAGAGAATGTTAATGTAGTCTTTATTCAGATCTCTCAAATGTCAACATATTTCTTCTCCTCTCTGCTCAAATGAGCAGAAAATGAATGGCAAGTCATGTCAATGCAGACCTATCAGTCACTGTCAGCAATTACTTTCTTTCTGCTTTCTTACCATCCGACTTAATATCTTACTAGTTGTTCCTCAAACATTTCAACTCCATAAATATTTATTATGCACCTACTTTATACTTTATACTAGGCTCAGGCACTCATCACATTTAGCCTTGTATATACAAGCAACACTAATATAGCTTCCCTTTTTCTATTCAATCAAAAGTTTTTAGGAACTATGTTCCAGATGCACTGGGCCACCTTGCTGGTTCCTCTACTTGACATTCCATCTGCTGGCTCTATTCCCTATGCCTGAAAGACAGTTATTCTTCCTATCTCATGTTGGAATCCTAATCTCCCATCAAGGCTTAGTTCAAGTGCTACCTACTCCAGGAGGCCTCTGCTGATCCACTGTCCCTGGCCCTCCCCACTTCTCAAGACAGTTCTTGAACTCCTGTGCTTATTTCTGGACTCCATGGTCTAAGAAGGGCATTGGGGAAGGGCCTAAGGACAATTAATTTGGAGAAGGAACTACTTAGGGAAGATAGATAGTTCTCTTCCCTTTGGAAGAGAGATGCTTGGTCCCAAAGGGCAAAATCCAGAGCAATGGTTAAGGGTGGCTAGGAGGTAAATTCTGGCTTGATTTATATATGTGTGTGTGTGTATACATACATATATATATATAACT
>CM053775.1:27599852-27613851 GCA_028658325.1 Potorous gilbertii
GTTGTGAGGGAGGGAGGGCTGTGCAGTTTACCAGCCTCACTTCTCCTTCAGAGCCACCTGAATCCAGTGACCAGATATTCATCAGGATGACTGGAGATGGCCCAGAATGAGGCAATTGGGGTTAAGTGACTTGCCCAAGGTCACACAGCTAATAAGTGTCAAGTGTCTGAGGTAAGATTTGAACTCAAGTCCTCCTGACTCCTGCACTGGTGCTCTATCCACTGCACCACCTAGCTGCACCAAGTTCTTATCAAATCAAAGGATGAAGGACCTATCAATATGGCAGTCTCCCTTGTAGGATGTTGTCAAGACCTCCTCCTCTAGTTATGTGACATCTTTGGCTGTTGCAGTAATGAGCTGTGGAAATGCTGGTGGAATTGTTCTTTAGAATACTTGCTAAAGACTCTTATGTTGTCTTGTTAAATATAGGAGGCTGGCACCTCCAGCAGATAGACTGTGGAACCAATCTCTAACTAGAACTTCAGATTTATGTGGGCTGACAGAAACACTCCGTTCAGAAACATTTCCTTAAACAATAAAGATGATTACACGCTGAATTTCAGCTGTCATTTTGGAGGTGCTTTCAAATAATCCAGATTTTCTGCTCCTGGCGAGACATGAAGTGGGCATAGGTAGACTGGAGGCCGGGGGAACCAGGTAGGAGGTGTTACGTGAGACAAATCCTCCAGGGACTAAGTAAGTGGGCTGGTCACTGAGCATGTAGAAGGACGATTAACAGGTTAACAGCATAGGCTGGCCTGCTACCTGTGAAATGTTTAAAGGCTTCTATCATGTTGTGGGACCCTATTTATGGGAGATTTATGGGAGGTCATGGACAAGAAGCCCACAGGAAGAGAAGGTATGAATGGTTTACCAACCTCCATCAAAGAAGGGGAAAGGCCATTTCTAATTCTATGTCCCATAGGCATCTCAACCTCAATATATCCCAAAGTAGACTCCTTCCACCCCTATTCCAAACCACTCTTCCTAACTTGTCTACATCTTTCAAGGACATCACCATCCTTCCAGTCACCCAGGTTCACAACATAGGAACCATCCACCACCACCACCACCCCATCAGCAAAGCCAGTCTTGTCAATTCCATAGCCACACCATGTCTCCAATGGAGCCCCCTTTTCACCACTTCCACACCCGTTCCCCTAGGAGGGCTCCTGTATCTCTTTGCCTGCAGGATTAGTCTCCTTCTCTGATTCAGCCTCCACACAGCTGCCAAAGTGATATTCCAAAACCACATTTTGGAATGTCACTCCCCTGCTCAAAAAACTCTAGTGGATCTAGAGGCAAAAGCCTCGGGGATAAAATGGAAACTCCTCTGTTTGGTTTTCATAGCTCCTCAATATCTGACCCCAGCTTACGTTCCCAGGCTTATTTCACATTCTTTTCCTTCGTGCACTCTAAGTCCCAAACAGAATGGTCTATTTGGTGTCCTCTGAAAATAGTATTATATCTCATCCCCCTTTCCTCTCTGTCTCTCTCCCTTTTGTACTGTTTTCTCTCTCTGCTCTCTTTTTTTGCTGTTCTCTCCCTCCCTCTCCCCACTTTCCTTTCTTTTTCTGTTCTCTCCGTCCTCTTCTCTCTCTGCCCTTTCCCTTCTCTTTGTTCTTTCCCCTCTCCCTCTTCCCCTCTTCATTCTTTCTGCACTTTCCTTCTGACTCTTCCCCCATCTCCTCCTTCCCTCTCCCCCCTCCTTCCTCCTTCTTCTTCCAGTTCTGTCACCCTCCCATCTCTACTTCTTTTTGTTTTATTAACCAAATCTCTCTTCTTTCCCAGCACAAAGACCAAACTGTAAGTACGAAAGATATGAAAAAAGTCAAAACTGCAGCCTCCCCAAAGTTGCCAACCTTGCCTTGCTGTTTCTCCCAGGAGGCCAGCACTTCAAAGACTAGAGCCATTTAAATATAAATAGGGTTAACCTGTTGGCAATCTAAGAGCTAAATACTCTCCCTAGGTGAGAGCTTTCTATTTCTTTTTGGTTGTTGGTGTTAGTGAAATTTCTGCAGACCCTGTCTTTAACCATCTCTCTCCCTGAAGCAGCCTCCTCCCATCTGCCCCACCCCCACCCCCACCCCAGTACTTCCAAAGAAATGCGGCCACTTCTTAGAGAATTCCACTTGCTTTGCCCAGTGAGTTGTGTGGAAGACTGTGTGGCCAAGGGGACTTTTTGTCCTGACCTAGAGTGCAGAGTAGTCAGTAGTGCTGCTAAAAACTTTCAGTTTTACTATCATATCAGCCAATGGCTGGATCACTGGCCAGGGCTCTCTAGAACCCAACCGTCAGCTTCGTCGTATGTATGTGTTCATCCGTCTCTTTCAGTTGTGTCCGACGCTTTGTGACCCCAACTGGAGTTTTCTTGGCAAAGATACTGTAGGGATTTTGCCATTTCCTTCTGCAGCTCATTTTACAGATTAGGAAACTGAGGCAAACAGGGTGAAGCAACTTGCCCAGGGTCGCACAGCTAGTAAGTGTCTGAGGTCAGATTTACAGTCAGATGTTCTGACTCCATCCACTACATAGCAGTTACTATGCCCACCCCCAACCCCTTGATGTTTTTTAAGGAGCATAGAATCCTAATGTTCCAGCCAGTGTGACCTATTTTCCATTGCCCATACGGGATATTCCATCATCTTCCTCTGTGTCTTTGCACAAGCTAAGCCAACTCTATCCTTGGAATCTCTACCTTCTTTCAAGGTTCCTTTCAATTACCCTCTCCCATATGGGGTCTAACGTGAGCCTCTCAGTTGCTAATGCAAACCACCCCCTCCCCCCACTTCCCCCGCCACACACACACACACACACACACACACACTCTCTCCAAATGTGAAGGATAATATATCTAGACCTGGAGAGAACCTTAGAAGCATCTAGTACAACTTTCTTATTTTACAGATAAGACTGAGGCCAAGAGAGGGGAACACTTGCCTATGGTCACACAGTTGAGAGTTTTAATCCACATCCTCAGCCAGTGGTTTTGCCACTGTACTGTTCTTTATTGGTTTATCTGTATTCATGCATTTAGCCAAAACAAAACAGAATTTTCTTGAGGACAGTGACTATTTTGTTTCTGTCTTTGTGTCCCCAATGCTTAGCACAGTTCCTGGCTTGCTTCATAAATGTTTATTGACTACCTGACGTACAGTAGCAGAGGCATAAATATCTGTTGAATGAATGTGAGTAGTGAAATGGACAGAACTTCAGAGTCTCCTTAATTCAGTGCCTCTTAACTTTTTTTTTTTTGGTTTTGTTTTTTTACCCTTGGAGTCTGGTACAGCCTAATGTTACTGGAGTTTGTTGCCTACATTCATAAGTGAATGAAATGCTCAATTTCATTTGGAGGCTAGTGAAAAGAAAGGTGCATTTTTTTCCTATCCAAGTTCATAGACTGAACCCTGCCCCCATTCATCCACAAAATCCAGGTTAAAAACCCCTGATCTGTAACTGAACAGAAACCCCTGAACAGCCCCTCAACTGAACCAACAGCATCCTGAGAAAGCTTATTCAGGGGTGGAGAACCTTCAACCTCTACGCCACATGTGGCCCTCTAGGTCCTCAAGTGTAGCCTCTTGACAAACTGTAGATTCAATCAAAGGCTGTACTTGAGGACCTAGAGGGCCACATATGGCCTCAAAGCTGAAGCTTCCCCACCCCTGGAGTCCATTGGTATCACAATTTGTGTTGTGAACCCTGATGTGTCTCTATGAAGTATAATCAAACACTCTATAATCCCTGAGCCTTTTATCAGTTTTTCAATTCAGTCTTTTAATGCCCTCAGTAGATTATAAGCCCTTTGAGGGCAAGGATTCTGTCTTATTCATCTTTGTATCACTAATGTAATGCCTAGCTTTTGAGAATTTGGAAAGTCCTTGAAATGATCCCAAGCTTCTCCCTCAATGAAGATCTTTTGGGATATCTTTGGGGTACACACGTTCTTTTAGTGATGCTAGTTGGTTTTGGTATGGTGAGCCACTGTCTCTGAAAAATGAAGATTGCACGTCACTTTATGGGGAAGCACATGGTGGGCATGTGTAGGTTATAACAACTTACCAACCAAAAGGTATGCGCCAAATGCATCCTAAGAGATATCGTCAAGGAAATACAGCAAGAGTATGAGATAACCAATAAATAGCCCATGTGCTCCATAGTTGGGAAACATCAAGAGTTCCAATGGTTAGGTTGACCACATGTGGAGAATTTATGGGAGGACATGGATTTATGATCCCATAGTATGAAAAAGTATAGATAGTTGGAATCTAGATCTTTGGATGGTGTACCTGCATCAGTGAGATCATAGACCCATGAACATTTTGAAATATTCTTCATGCCTCTCAAAGGAAGGCACATACTAGACCTTGGGGAATTGCAGCAGCTCCAGTGGGTTCAGGTTAGGTAGAGCAGTGGATAGAGCACCCAGCCTGGAGCCAAGACCTGAGTTCAAATTTGATCTCAGATGTATCCTGACTGTGACCCTGGGCAAGTTACTTCATCTTGTTTGCCTCAGTTTCCCCATCTGTAAAATGAGTTGGAGAAGGAAATGGCAAACCATTGCAGTATCTTTGCCAAGAAAACCCCAAATGGAGTCACAAAAATTGAAAACAACTGAAACAACTGAACAACAACAACTGGTAGGTTCAATCATTGCCTTTATTCATATGACTTCCAGATCTATCTATTACATCCATAATCTATCTCCTGAACTCCAGATTTGCATTATAAATTGTTTACTGTTCAATTTTTACCCCCATAAGCCCTGTCTGGCTTCTCAGACTCAACATTAAAATTCTTGTCTTCTTTGCCTCAACTCACCCCTCCTCCACCCTTCACTATTTCTGTTGAAGGAAGTACCATCCTTCCTTGCTCCTAGGTTTAAAATCTCAGAATAATCCTTGACTCTTCCCTCTTCCTCATATTCCAGATCCAATCAGCTGCTGAGTCTCATTCTCGACCTTTCCATTTTCTTTCATATTCATCCTGTCCTCTCACAGAACAAAAACCCTCTTTCAGGCCTTCATCACCTCTTTCCTAGACAATCTCAATATCCTTTTAATTGGTCTCCTTTCTCCCAGTCTGTCCACTCTCCAATATATTCTGCCCACAGCTGCCAAAACAGTCTTCCTGAGGCACAGATCTGATCATCTCATTTCCCCACTTACAAATCTCCAATGTGTCTCTGTTGTTTCTAGGATAAACTGCAGACCATCAAGAGTCTTCAGTGGTGTGGTGGAGGGTTGCTAGCTTTGGAGTCAGAGGTTGTTGTTCAGTTGTTTTTCAGCTGTGTCTGACTCTTTGTGACTCTATGTGGGGTTTTCTTGGCAAAGATACTGGAATGGTTTGCCATTTCCTTCTCTAGCTCATTTTACAGATGAAAAAACTGAGGCAAACAGGGTGAAGTGATTTGCCCCGGGTCTCACAGCTAGTGTCTGAGGTCAGATTTGAACTCAGGAAGATGAGTGCTTCTGATTTGGTACTCTGTCCACTGCAGCACCACTTAGCTAGTTGAAATCCTGACTTGGCTCTGTGACCTCAGGCAATTCATTTAACTTTTCAGGGCCTCAGTTTCCTCATTTATAAGAGGAGAACGCTGGACTAAATATTTGCCTTCTAAGGCCCTTTGTGGCTCTAAATCTATGACCTTAATCTGTGAGTCTCTTCATTTAGCCTGCCATATAAGGCCTCCAAAACTTGGCTACTGTCTTATTTCCTATTATTCCCCTTTATACATTCTACCTTTCAGTCAAAGTAGGATACTAGTTGTTCCTTCCAGCCCTATGATCTATGAACTGTGATCTAAATCTATGAATCTGTGATTTTCTATCTCTGAATTGCCACAAGCTTTCCCCCATTGCCATTAGAACTTTCTTCTCTAGTTACTCTCCATCTTCTCCCTCTCTCTGTCTCTCTCTGTCTCACTCTCTCTCATATGTATGTGCGTGTGTGTGTATACACATACACGCACACACATACACACATATAAATGTGCCTATTGAAATACACATTGTCTTCCCCATTAGAGCATAAGGTCCTTGAGGGCAGGGCTGTTTTGCCCTTTCTTTCTATCTCCAGTGGCACAGTAGCTGAAATAATAGATATTTATGGATAACTGAATTGATTGGAATGCTCTCTTTCTGAGTTTCTTTAACTCAAAATCTGTTCTCTCAAGGCTCTGACCAAAGGACCACAGCTGCTGAATTGGAAGGGGTTTCAGAGGCCATCTCCTGCAACCCATCCCTGAAATGGATTCCCCTTCCAGAATGCCTGCTTAGTGGTTATCTGACCTGAGTGCTTATCCAGTGGTTATGCAGCCATTTCTTGAAGCCCTTCCCTGAGAGTAAAGGCACCCCTGCCAGAGGCAGCCTGACCCATTTGAGGCTAGTTCTCATTGTCAGGAAATATTTGCTCCCAGTCAAGCCTAAACCTCTTTCTTTGTGACTTCTACATTGTTCTCCCAGTTCTGCCCTCTGGGGCTGAATTTAGAGCAGGTGGGTAACTGGTGGCCAAGCCAAGGCCTTTTTACTGGGACTTTTTCATTTTGAGCTGGGCATCTGTTGCTCGTTCCTTCTGTATGTCTGAGAAGGAAAGGAGTGATGATGGTTTACATAATGAGTATTGATTTTTAGCATTCGTGTCTGGGGAATTCAGGTGAACTTGAAAGTTGAAAGTGTAACTATGTCATCTGTCATCTCTTATAATTTAAGCCTCGTAAATGACTGCTGTCCTAACAGTATGCCAGGTTTTGATTACTTCAGTTCAAGAAACTTTTGTTGAGACCCTACTGTGTGTAAGGAAATGTTCTTCCAGGCTTTAGTTTCCCCTTGATCTAACCAGCACTGGGGATGTTAGCTTTCAAGAAGAGAAAACTCAGTGGGGATGGTCTTCAAATATCTGAAAGACTATCTGGTGGAAGAGAGATTACTTCTCTTCAGCTTGGCATAATTAGAAGGTAATGGATGGAAGCTGTGCAACCTCCCCCCACAAAAAAAACCCAGTAAATTTAGGCTTAATAGAACGGAAAAACTTTTGGCCAACTAGAGTCACCCCAAAATGGATGGGCCTGCCACCCAGAAACACTGGCTTCCTCCTCACTGGAGGGTTTCATGCAAAGCAATGTTGTCTCTTGTTCAGATATGAATTTGACTAGATGGTTTCTGAGTTGCGTCCTGACATTTTGTGATTTTGTCAAGTACCACAAGTAGGATCAATCCTATTTTACAGATATGGAAATGAGCTCCAGGAGGAAGAAACGCCTTTTCCACAGTCATACCATTAGTAAGTGTTGGAGGAAAGATCTGAGCATTCTCCACAATGTTGTTAGAAGCTCTTTGTGATTTGAAAAGCTCTTCATGTTTTGGTTGCCTCATATAATTTGCTGAAAACTGCAGAAAAAAACAAGATCCTACTCTGCTGCCTGTTGATAACCAAAAAACATTTTCCTCTATAAAGCCAAATGTAGTCTTAAAGGCTCTCCTCCAACAAAGGGTCTCTCATGGAAATATTAGGATCATACGAGATTCCATTAGAAATGTAAACTGTAGTGGGAACTCTTCAGTGACCCTCTGGTTATGTTTTTAGGGGATTTGTATTTTTTTTTAAAGTTATATTGATGCCGCCTGTTTCTCATACTAATCATTTCCTGATATATCTTCCATCATAGAATCTGCCTTTATTACAAGGAAAATACTGAAGCAAAACTGATGATAAAGGATGACAACATTGTTATGAAGGATGACAGTGGATGTAGTATTCCACATCTGTAGCCCCCCACCCCTCCACCAAGGTAAGAGAAGCATTTCATCATTAGGTCTTTGGGACTGCGATTTAACCCTCTGACTATTCGTGTTAAACTTGCCGAAGGCTTTTGCTCCTATCCTGGAGGATGTCCTGGGCATAGTCCAAAAGTAAGAGGAATTCTCTATCAAGGGTGAGATCTTTTAGTTGTTCCTAATTGTGGATGGTAATTCTATGGAGCCCTAGAACATGAGAGGTCTTTTTAAACAAGATTTGTGATCATTGATGAGAGATTAGCCTAACCAATCATAAAGGAAATCCTAAATGGATGAAAAATACCTATTGTCTAGACCAGAGCTTCTTAAATGTTTTCTACTCGGGACCCCTTCAGCACTTCTGAAACTGTGGGTCACGACCCACAGTTTAAGAAGCATTTGGGACTATGATAAACTGTTGATTGGCCAATCCATTGAGTTCTTCAGTATATATATGTATGTGTATAATATGTATTTGTATATATACATACACATATACTGTCATGTGTGTGTATATATATATATATATATATATATATGTATGAGTGTGAGTGTGTGTGTGTGTGTGTGTGTATCTTGAGCAGGCATTGAAAAGATACACAATAAGTTGGTCCCACAAAAGAAAAGGAGGAAAGAGAGCACCTTAGATTGCTTTATACAGTGCTTGTAATGATGCCTAAGTTGTTTCTCAACACAAAGACCCATCTTTCTAACCCAGAAGTTCTCTCAGTGATGCTGCATTGGTTGTGAATCTTGAAACACCACTATATCCCATGAATCAATGTTTTGGGTGATCACTTGGGCAATGGAGAGATTCATAGAGGACGTTGGTGATTTGTAGCATATTTCTGGTAATCACCTAAGTGCATGAAGTGGTGTAATGTTTATCATTCAGGAAATGTTTGATCAGAAGAAGAAAGTGGGCCAATCATGTGAGAAGGAATAAAAGATGGGCTTCCCAAGTGCTCCACTTGTATTCAGGAAGGGTGCCCGAAAAAGACCCAGGGAGAGACCTCCAGAATGTTGGGTAACTCCTTTGAGGAAACATGGACGATCACACAGGCTAGAGGTGCTGCAATCTGTACTTGGAGGGAAATACCCAAGCTATTCTTGACCACAAATCCACAGAAGAATGCAAATGAATATTTATGTATTTTCATTTTCTTTATTAACACTTAGAAAGGCTCCATGGACTGCAGCCTGCCTGGTTTGTGTGCAGACATTTACCATCAGTTGCAACATAAGAAATGGGAGACTTGAATCATCTTTTGTACAACTAAACTTTTATTCAACACATTCCAATTGACAGGTAAAAGAAACTTTTATGGCAGGTGTCCTTTTCACTATGAGAAACGCATTGTAGGGAAAAGAGTGGGTTTGGAGTCAAAGGGTCTGGATTTGAATCTGACCTCTGCTACTTCCCACCAGTCCCTTCCTCTTTCTAGATCTCATTCCATTCATCAATAAACTGAAGCAGTTAGATTAGAGAAAGAGATGTATGTGACACATGTTATGGAGGTAGAAATGTTAAGACTTTGTAACTGATTGAATGTGAAAGGTGAGAATGGAAAGTGAGGAAGGTGACTCTTCAGTCAAGGATAATGATGTCAATAATAACCAGCATCCTTAGGTAGTGCTTTAAGGTTTGCAAAGTGCATCACAAATATTATCTCATTCAATCCTCACAACAGCCCTATGAGGGAGGTACTCTTATTATCCCCATTTTACAGATGAAGGAGTAATGGGCAGATTTAACTCCTATCCAAGTGCCCTTTCCTAGGCTGCCCTGCTGAAGCATTAATTTTTTACAAATACATATGTTATCTATATAGCTACCATCTATTTCTTTTCTATATATAAATCTCATCCTGCTGGTATGAAATTTCCCTAGACAGAAAGCAAGTACAAGACCCCCTCCCCAAAATTGACTTTTCTCTTTGAGTTACAGAAATATAGAGCCTGTGAAAGACTGCATAAGGTGGCTGAGGCCATCTGTCTTACCTCACAGGCCAAGCCTAGGTCAGGGATCACATTTCTAGGCTGTTCTACCAGGGCATTTGTTTCATAAATTTAGAGCTGGAAGATCATTAACCCCTACTCCCCTCATTTTGCAGAGGAGTAAACTGAGTCAAAGCAAGGAGGAAAGAGTTGCTGAAGATCACATAGGTGGTCAGTAGCAAGGCTGAGCTTTGAACCCAGGTTCTTCTCTTCCTGGACCAGGGCTCTTTGTCACCAAGCCATACTGCCTCTTCTCACATGAGAACAAACCAAGGCTCTGAGCTTCAGGCCCTTTGTGGCCAGAGATTGCATAGAACACTTAATTACCAATGGCATTCTCAGCACTGCAGGTTATAATCATCTTAAAACTCATTTGGAAGCAGAGAAAAGCCTTCGCCCGCTCTGAGAAGCTAAAGGCCACTCCTTTGATATCCCCCAAACCTGTTTTTCTTTGGAGTGGAACACAGAAAAACAGGCTGAGCTACAAAATAGTACCCAGGAATGCATCCTGGGCTTGGGAGCTAAGCATTCTGCCTTCTGGTAGAAAAGGCCCGGGATTTGGAGGCAAATGGCATAGGTTAGAGTCCCAGCTCTGCCCCTCTGCACTGTTGGCCAAGTCACATCTTCTCTGGGCTTCTCTTTCCCAGGCATTACTCATTGCCTGTGATGGCGCCATGTACATATCCTTTCTTTCCTTCTAATCTGTTAGAGCAGAAGATTGGACTCCATGATTCCTAAAACTCGATTGCAGTGCTAAATATGGAACACAGCTAGGAAGCAATTGGACAAGTCTGATAATGGTTGCGGGTGCCCTTGCATATAGAAATATTTCTATCAAGGATAAAATATCTTTAAACTTACACTCAGATTACATCCAACAAGTCTTTGGACTTAGAATGTGGCCTCTGAGAGTATTAGTTGCAGTTACTTAAAAACTTGAATGAATTCTCTCTCCATTTCCTTCCTTTCTTTTTTATCCTTCCTTTTTCTTTCTCTTCCTTTTTCTCTTCTTTCTCTTTTCTCTCTTCTTTCCTTCCTCTCTCACTATCTCATGATTCTTGTTCTTTCTCTGTCTCTCTCTCCCCCTCCCCCCCTTCCTTCCCTCCTTTCCTTCCCTCCCCCATGGCACTACTCTTATTTGAGGAGACAATGTGAATTTTAAAAGGAACCCAGCAGGGAATTAGCCCTTTTTATTCCAAAGAGATAGCAGAGATTAAAAAAGGGTTGGAGAGACTCCAGGGTCAGACTACTTTGACATTTGTCATTTCCTAGCCACATGAGTGATAGGGGAATGGCTAGAAAACTGCTACCACTGCCCCTAAGGACAACGAGAACAAATCTTTCAAATTTGTAAAGACAAGATTAAGCCACTGGTCTAGTCTGTGTGATGGTGGAAGAAAATGGGAGGGTTCGCAAAGGCATGTCTCCTTTGGCTGCATCAGAGGCAGTGTCCATGGGCACACCTGATATTTCATGTGTGCCGTGGAAGGAATGCTGCCAAGTTGTATTTAGGAGTAAGACTGAGTTGGGAGTTTACATGGTGATGGCAGAAAGAGTAGGCAAGAAAGGGAATAATTATGCTGTGTTATTACTAAAAGAAAGGAAAGGAAGTATATGAGCACAAAAAAAGTGTGTGAGTGTGGGGCAGGGGGAGGTGAAGTTACTTAATCATCTATCCAAAATTAGGAGACTTCCAGGAAGATAATGGAGGGAAACTACCTGTATGACCCCAGGCAAATTACTTCCCTTCTCTTGTGTTCAATGCTCTCATATATAAAATGGGAATAAGACCCTCACTGCCAACCTCACAGGGTTGTTCTGAAGCTCAACTGAGATAATGTTATATGAAAAGTATTTGGAAAACTATTATAAAGTGCTTTATAAACACCAGCTAGCATTATGGTCTTCATAATCTGTTCTTGGCCTGGTGTTAACATTTTTATCAATGACTTGAATAAAGGCACAGAAGGTATCTTTATCCAAATCCTTATCAGCTGTGCAGTTGATACAAAGCTAAGGAATTACTTCAAGTATTTGGGATTTCACTGCTATGGATATTCTGTCCAATGATCTCTATCCTTCCACCTAGAAAGAACTGACATTTATATCATATCTATGATTTCCATCTGATCCTCACGATATCCCTGTAGTAAGGTAAATGCAACAAATATTATCCTTATTTTACAGATAAGGAAACTAAGTCTCAGAGAGATAAAGTGACTTGCTCCTGGTCATATAATTTGTCAGAGACAGAATCTTAATAATAATAGTAGCTACTGACCTTTTATAGTACTATTAAGTTTGCAGTGTGTTTTACATACATTATCTCATTTGGTCCTCACAACAACCCTGCTATTGTTATACCAATTTTATGGATGAAGAAACTGACTCAGAGAGACTTGCCTGGGTTCACACAGCTGCTAGTAAGTGCCAGAGTCAGGATTTGAAGCCAGATCTTCCAGGCATCAAGTCTAGTACTCTATCTATTACAGCATCTATCTCTCATCTTAGTAGAGGGCCTTAAGAAACTTTCTGCACTTAGTCAATAAACATTCCCTAAGCACTTGTTTATTCAGGCACTGGGCTAAATGCTGAGGATACTAAAAGAGGCAATAGACAGTCCCTGCCCTCAAGGAGCTCCCAATCCAAACTTTGCAACTAAATTACTGAAAGAACTGGCTGGTGTGATTACTGAGGCAGAGTCAATGATATCTGAAAGACTGGTAGGAAAAAGGAGAACATTGGAGAAAGACAAATGTTCAGATTTTCAAAGAGGAGTTGAGAATGGAATCTATAGGCCAAACTCTAGTGGAAAGTCCTAGCTCTGGAATCAGAGGATCTGGCCCAGTGTTCACATTCTATTTCTGATGCTTATCATCTATATGACCTTGGGGAAGCCATTTCAACTCTCTGAGCTTCAGTTTTTCCTCTGCAAAATGAGGGGTTAGATAAATGGACCCTGAGGTTCCTTTCAACTCTAGATCTATGATACTATGAAAGATTTGCTTAGTGAAAATCAAGACAAGGAAGTGGATAACATAAAAGGCAAATGCCTCACTCAGGCATTTTCTACATAGCTATTTCCCTCTTCACTTTCTAAATTTGCTTCATGACTTCCCTAGTCTTACTGGGATCATTAAGATCACTGCACCATTTCCCAAATACCACCCAACCCAATTTCTTATTCTTACGCAATTTTAGAAAGCCCAGTTCATTGTCCATCTTCAACATTTGTCCAAGTTCGATGTATTGATGGAACAGCACAACTGGGTTCCCATCTAGCTGTATGTCATACATTGTCTGTGCAACTGACATTTTTCATTTCCATGGTGCATGGTTAGGTTGATCTCTCACATTGCTGTAGATTTCACTGATGAGATTTTATTGAGTCAGTGTTCCTAAAAGCAAATAGTATAATTTCCTTTGTGAATATGAGCTTTTGGAAAACTTTACCATCATTTAGCAATCCTTCCTCTTTTTAGACTATACCCAAGAAATCTTTCAAGATAATGGCAGACATAAGATTAAAGGATTTAGAGCTGAAAGGAACCTAACGGGTCATTCAGTCTAAAGCCCTCTTTAGTAAAAATTAGAAAAATATGTTGTCTCCAGTCCCATAAATAGTAAGAACCAGAGTCAGAATTTGAACCCAGCTTCTCTGACTTCAAATCCAGTCTTTCCCCCACTTGCTGCTAGGTAAGAATTATGTCTGAGGATGTTATGAATAAATGTATACACACACATATACATATGTCTATAACTGCCATTTGATTTACTTTCATTCATTTCTTGTGTCCTTGAGTAAGACTCTATATTCCCACAATGCTTGGGGCCTAGATTCCATTGGAGGAAATTCTGTGGACTACACATCAGAAGTGCATAAGCCATCTTCCACACCACATGCTCATTTTAGGAACCATCTTAAATGTTACTTTACCATTGGGTAAAATCATATTTCAAAGAATTCCCTGGACACTGTGCAAAAGGGGCTCATTAAACCACCACTTGGGTGTGTACAAAAATACATTCGTTTTTATAGATTTAAATACCCCTTAGCCCTCTCTGAAGGACTGCATGACACATGGTTTCAAAGCATGTCAAATTTACAAGAAGCAGACCCAAATATTATTTAGCAGATCCCTGAGGAATTCTCGGCAACCTTTTCCCTTCCAGAGCCAATTGTTTTTCTGCAAACACATTATCCTGAGCACTTGTCCATCTTTTTG
>CM053775.1:27630071-27647985 GCA_028658325.1 Potorous gilbertii
ACACAGCTAGTATGTATCAAGAGGCAGGCTTTGAACCTACGTCTTCTTGAGCCCAAGGCTAGCCTGCTGCTGACTGTGAGATGGCAATAATACTCTTTCAAGGCTTAGAAAGTTGGTAAAAATTCCATGAGATTGCAGCGATTTTCTTAATTTTATTTTACAGATAAGGAAACTGAGGGTCAGAGAAGGAAAGAGGCTTGACTTGGCACCTCCTTAAGCTCATGTCTTCCAGCCCCTGTCTCAAACTCTCTCCACTACACCAAGCTGCTTTTCCTTAAGAACTTGCATCCTCCGTCCTAGTGCTAGGCATATTGTTGGGAGGTACTGGTGGACTGACCAATGATTCCTCAACATTATTCACAGGGATGCCTTTAATGACATCCTTTAAGGGGAGAAAAAAGCTGAAGGGAAATGGTCAGAGGATGTTGGTCCTCAAAATTCCTGATTGTAGGACTCTGCAATGAGATGACTTATGGATCACATGACCCCACCTATTTCCATTATTAAAAAAAAAAAATAAGACCATTCCCAGGCCCAAGGCATCATTTCCCAGTGTCTTGAGCCTTGTCCATTTCATACTACAATGGGAAAATGGAAGGAACTTAGAAATATAAAGAACTTGGCCATCTGGCAAACCTTTCTTAAAACTACTCTGGAAGATCCAGGGCCTTATTGTCAAGACTGCAGAATAATGAAAAAAAAATAGCCCTAGGTATTAGCCTGACCCCACTAGAAGTCTTCATCTCTCTTTTCAGAATTATTTCACCATTTCACACATTCTGTGTTCTAGCCAAACTGTTCCCCATACAGGGTAGTTCATCTCCCACTTCAGTGCCTTTGTACAGTCTGTCTCCCACATCTGGAATGTCCTCCTTCCTTCCACTCTATCTCCTGGAATCTCTAGCTCTGTTTGAATCACCTCATACAAGAGGTCTTTCCTGATTTTCCCAGTCATTAATGCTCTTTCCTTGCCCCTCTATTATTTTGTATACATTTTATAATACCTATATACAGGTGGTTTCCTTCAAGTGAAATGCAAGCTTTTTGAGGGTCAAGACGGCTTTATTTCTGTCTTTGGGACCTTGGCTTCTAGCATAGGGCCTGGCATAATCAATGCTCATCCAATTGAATCAGAAGTGAATTGAATTCATTCCCAAATTAGGCTCTTTATCTGTGAAGCAGCCATCCCTGTGCAAGAATTAAAGACATGATGACACTCTGTACCATTTTTGTGAGTCAGTTAAGGCAAATTCTCAACGTTCTGGTCAGAGAAGTGTTCTCCACATGTTCAAACATGCAGTCTCTAGGTGCGCTTATTAGTTAACTCAGCAAACACTGTGTTAGCATAGTGCCATGGACAAGATACTTGGGCAGAGAAAACAGAAGAGAGGCTGGAAATTGTTCTGTTTCCTGTGTATATGAATATACATGAAAATCAGTGTATGAGGGAGGGGATAATCCAACTGTCCTCTGCCCTGGTCATACTGTATTCTATTCAGGGACCATGTCTTAGGAAGGATACTGCCAAGCTGGAGAATTCTCAGAAGAAGGCAAAAAGAATGATGAGAGGACAGGATACCAAGTCATACAAGGATCTGTTGAAGGGACTGATTAGCCTAGAGAAAAGAGGATCTCTGATTATGATTTATCTTTGTGACCTGGGGCAAGTCACTTGACCTCCCTAGACCTCCATTTGCTTAACTGTACAATGAAAGTGTTGGATTAAATGGCCTCTGAGATCTCTTCCAGGTCTGGTTCTACGATACTATGATAAGTGCCTTCATGAAACTAAAGAGCTGTCATATGTAAGATTAGGTTTTATATACTTGGCCCTAGAGAATAGAAGTATGGACAACGGATGGAAGTTACAGAGAAGTAGAATGGGTGCTTAATGTAAAACCTTCCTAGAAATTAGCCAAAGGCTGGATGACCTCCTTTTAGGTACATAAAATGTACATTATTGATAACTTTGGGTTTTCCATCATCTTCATTCTCCAATAAATTCATCCCTTGCCTCTCCTACAGAACCATCCCTTAATGTAAAAAAGGAAAGAAAAATTGTTTGGCAAAATTTACTACCACACCAACCAAGTTCAACATTACATGCCATGTCCTGTGTCCAAATGGTCCCAATCTCCACAAGCTTGGTCATTATCATTTCACAGCATTGGATTTTTTTTAATACTTTTTGTTGTTCTTCTTTGCACTGACATTGTTGCAGTTATTATTCCCATTGTTTTCCTGATTCTGCTTACTTCATGGTGCATTTGTTCATCTAAGTCTTCCCATGCTTCTCTAGATTCTTGAGATTTGTTGTTTCTATAGTGCAGTGATATTCCATTACATTTACATACAAACATTTGTTTAGATATTTCCTAGTCCTTGGACATCCACTTTGTTCTCAGTTCTTTGGCACTATAAAAAGGGATAATGTAGATATTTTTATGTATAAGGGAGGGTCTTTCTTTTTCTACTTTATTTCCTTAGGGTATCTGCCTAGCAATTGGGATCTCTGGGTATAAAGAGGTTTCTTACTCGGGCATGGGTTAGATTACAGAGTCTCTGAGGTGCATTCTAGCTCTGAAATTCAATGCTTCTATGTAATTTTCTTCCAGATCCTAAAAAGCATGGCAATATTGAGGCGGGCCTCAGATAAAAATCGTGAGGAGGAAGCTGAAAGTGGTGACTGTGATGATGAAGATGACTGTGGTCGAGGCTCTGGTGATGAAGGGTTAAGAGTGAAGAATCAGCTCCGCTTCTTAGCAGGTAAGCACCAAAAATTCCCTTGCTTGAATTCTGTACCAAGAAACATTGAGCTGTTTCTACCACCACCTCCCTCCACCCTCAGCCCTAAACACACAAGGCTATTGATGGGTTCATTAAAGAATACTGGAGCCAGTAGATAGAAAAGGAAATTTCCAGGTTAAGTCTACTCTACTTCCCCCTAGCTTCCCCTCTCAGTTTGAATTTTTTTATTAAAAGGGGCCATCCTTTGAGTAACTACTTAAAGAGGCCTATTCATTGAATGGGTTTATCCCACTCAAAGAGAGAATCTGATAAGATCTTAGTCTAAAATGGCCAGGGTCCCACATTGTATCCTGGGCCATCTCCAGTTGTCCTGATAAATATCAGGCCACTGGACCCAGATGGCTCTGAAGGAGAAACTGAGACTAGTGACCTTGCACAGCCTTCCCTTACTCAAATCAAAGTCAACTGCAAGTCATGTCATCATCTTGATGTCATGGTCCTCTTCAAGAAGGAAGGACAAACACAAAAAGGAACAGCTGTTTCTTTGGCATGTGCCCTACCTCCCCTGACACAGATCAGATTGTTATGGATTTCATGACTTATTATGATGGAAAAATAGTTCATTACCTTGTGACAAATTTTCCAATGATGAAACTCTGATGTTTTAGGGGTTTCCAGCCCTTCCCAGTGCTTTGCAACTGAAGGTCTGCCTCCCCTTCATCCTCAGCCTAATTTATTTGATTTGAATACTTCTTGAAAACTATTTGTCTCAACTGTCCAAGTCGCATCACTGTAATTATAACTATATTTTTATATTATAATATTTCATTATTCATCATTCATTAATAGATCATAATTTATTCAGCCATTCTCTGATTATTGGAAATAGAGGATATTCCCAATGTTTTGCTCTGATACAGCAGCAGTGAATAATTTTGTAAAAAATTCATTCTTTTTTTCCTCTTTATGATGTTTTGGGGATAAGGTTCTAGCAATTAAAGGTATGAGCAATTCAGTAATCTTTATTGCTGTCCAAAATGTTTGCATTTGTTTATGGTCCCACCAACAACATATTAGAGGGATCCTTTCCTGATAGCCATGGCATCATTGGACTTTTCCCCACATTTCCTCCATTCTAGTGAATGTAAATATTATCTTTAGGTTGTCTTGATAGTTATTTCTCCAATATTAAGAGCTATTTTTAATGTAGTTGTCAGTATTTTGTATTTCTTTTGTAAATTATCTGTTTATATTCTTTAAGTACGGACTCCCTTAGAGATTATGGATTATTAAATTTATAGATTATATATCAGTCCCATATAGATTCTGGATGTCAGATTTGTATCCATCATATGTATTTTAAATATTTTCCCAATTTTTTTGTTTGCTTTTAATTTTAAGGAGATTGCTTTCTATTGTGTGAAATCCTCTTACTCTTTATGTAATCAAAATGATGATTTTATCTTAAGTGATTTCTTTGTAAATTTTTTTCTTTTATATTATGAATTTAACAATAATCATGAATGATACATGGACATTTTAGTATATGGGAAATAAATAGGGGGCTGTATATAAGTCTGTCAACTTCTGCTCTATTTTTAATATATTAGATTTAACACAATAGTAACACAACTACCATGTTTGTGTCCCCTTCTGAACTTTGTTTTTCTTTGTACTTTAAAATGTTTTATTGATACTCTTTACTTGCAGTGGGTACTTCACTACCTCATTATCACATCCTCATCCCTGTGTCCCTCCAGCTACAAGGTCCGCCCCTAACAAACAAGTATAGTCAATTAAAACCATTTGGCATTTAGTGGTGGGGGGCAGGCTTCCTCCTCAACTTTCTGATATCATTCCCTGTTCTGCTCAACTCTTTTTGCTTCATTTCATACAAATCTGCTAGAATTTCTTTGACATGACACAGTATTATCCTTCTATATTCAGAGGCCACAACTGGTCCTGTCGTTCTCTAGCCAATGATTTCTTTTTTTTGGTTTGATCAATTCCATGCAATTCAGCAGGTATTTGGTAAATGCCTACTATGTGTCAGGCACTTACCAAATGATCCCTGCCTGTAAAGAACTTGTATTCTGTTGAGGAGAAACAATAGGTACACATGGAAATAAATACAAAAGATCTACGAAAATACAAAATAAAAAGGACCTCCCCCACCCCCACATTTGAAAGAAGCGCATTGTTTCCTTTTTCTCCCAGATTTTTCATGGTTATATATGTATATAAATGTAAATCTATATGTGTTGAGATCACTGATTCATGATTAAAATAAATCATGAAATTTATTGTGATGTATGGTAGGCAACATGGATCTAAAGCCATTGGGAGGGTTTTTTTTTCTTTTTGAGGGGGAGAGGAGGTTCAAGTTTTTTCTTCCTGCAGCTCTAATTAAACAGAGATTGAATTCTTCATTGGTTTTTGAGTGGGGGCTTATCAAGTACTAATCTTTTCTATTACCTGGGTTCTATCTCTGAATTCCCTAGCCTGTTCTGCTAATCAATTTCTCGGGTTTTTTTCTAGCTACAGACAGTTTTCTAATAAGCTGCTGGTGTGAGACTTCTTTTGCTGCTCTTCTTTGTCTTGGTTCTTAACATTCCTGTCCAGTATTTTCCCATATTATTTTCTTGTGACTTTATCGAATTCTGTGAAATAATCTTTTCACATGTTGATGGATACTACTACTGCATTAAAAGAAAACTAGTTTAGAAAGTATTGAAGTTTTTACATTTGCCCACCCTTACTTTGAGTAAGGGACACTACTCCATTTGTTTAGTTCTTTATTTCTGTCAAAATCATTGTCTATGTCTTTTGTATGTCTTGACAAGTTAACATCCAAATGTTGGATAGTTCTCTTTCATAGTGAGGGGAAAAAGCATTCATACACTGCCTACTATGTGCCAGGTACTAGGGCTAAGTGCTTCTTCCAAATTTTGTCTCATTTGATCCTCACACCAACCCTGTGAGGCAGGGATTGTTATTATTCCCATTTTACAGATGAGGAAACTGAGACAAACAGATTAAGTTACTTGTTCAGGGTCACACAGCTAGTAAGTGTGTAAGGTCAGATTTGAACTCAGGTCTTCCCGACTCCAGGCCCAGTGTTTCCTCCATTGAACCATCAGCTACCTCAGATCAATTTCTCTTGATTCTTGGTAGTGGTACATGGAAATTCAGAGGACATTATGTGACATGCTGTTAAGTCTCATTACTTTACTGAAGTAACTTATTAACTCTATTTTCTGTTGACTGTTTTGGGTTTTCTAGGTACACAATGATGTTGTTTGTCCATAGAGCTATTTAATTTTTCAGGCTTTATTGCTATTACTGAGATTTTAAAAACTATGTTAAATAGGAAGGGAGAGTACAGACGTCACTGTTTAAAACCTGTTTTTAATGGGAATACTTTGTTTCCCTACTGTGAACACTATTAGTTCATGGTTTCGGATATAAACTTCTGAAAAACCATATTATGAAAAGATCCTTCTAGCCTTATGTTTAAAAATTTTCCTAATATAATTTTGTTTTTTAATTTAATTTTTTTGTCACATTTTAAGTTCCAAACCATCTCCTTCCCTCCCTCCTCACCCCAAACTAGAGAAGGCCACCATTTGATGCACATATGTGTGTATATATAATACACGTATACACATGTATACATATACATATATGTAAAACTATACAAAGCATACTTCTGTTTATCAGGTTTTTTTTCCTTTGGAAATTGATAGCATCTTCCTTCATAGGTTCTTTGTAGCTGATTTGAATATTTATAATATTTAGAAGAACTTATTCATTCAGTTATTCTTTGAAGATTATTATTACTGTATCCAATATTCTTCATTTCACTCTTCATTGTTTCATGTACATCTTTCTATGTTTCTCTAAAATCAACCCGCTCATCATTTCTTACAGTGTAAGCATTTAGAGAGAGAGATTTTCCTCTAATGATGTCTTTTGCTGCATGCCATAGGTTTTGGTATGTTGTCTTGTTGTTATCATTCTCTTATAATGAAATTATTTACTGTTTCTGTGACTTGTTCTTTAACCCACTTATTCTTTAAGTTATTTAGTCTCCAATTGATTTTTAAGCTATGTTTCCGTGGTCCTTTATTAAATGTAATTTTATTGCATTGTGATCTGAAAAGGATACATTTCATATTTCTGCTTTTCTGTATTTAACGATAAAGTTTTTATACCCATATTTATATATGGTCAATTTTTGTGTACCCTTGAGAAAAACATTTCTTTTTATTCTCATTCAGTTCTCTCTCAATATCTAGCTTATCTAAGATTCTGCTCATTTCCTTGATTTCTTTCTTATTATTTCTGAGTTAGATTTACCTAGTTCTGAAAAGGGAAGGTTTTCCCTAATCTGCATTCCTCCCTTATCCTCTGCCCTTGCCCTCCAATTTCTTAATCTGCACACCCTTCTAGATGTATGTTATTCCCTCTTCAACCCAGTTCTGATGAGAACAAGATTCTAGTACTACTAACCCTCTGCTTTCTAGTTACTTGTAAAATTTCCTCTTTGCCCTGGGATCTCTGAAGCTTAGTGATGATGTTTCTGTGAGTTTTTATTTTGGGGTCTCTTTCAGGTAGTGATGGGTGGATTTTTTCCTAATATAATTTTAAAAGGCTTTATATCTAATTATATTATTTAGTCTTAATTTTTTTTCTTGTTGATACAATTTATTATATTATTTTCCTGCTATTGAACCACATAGTGTCATAGGCTTAGAGTGGAAAAGGACTTCAGAGGTCCAATTAAATTTTCATATAAGCAGAAAGATAAAGTGACTTGTCCAAAGTCATTCATGTAGTGACATTGGTAGGCTCCAAATCCAAACCCTGTGTTACTTCTACTTCACTGTTGTCTCTTGGGTGATGATGGATATCTTTCTTTAAAAAAAATGTAATGATACTGTATTTTAATTACAAGTATTTTATTTAGTGTTTTTACTACAGTGTTAGTATAGGTATTTGGGGCTACAAATTTACCTCTGTACTGCTATATTTCTATATCATAGATTTCAATTGTCGTTCTATTTTATATCATTTATTATTAGTTTTTAGAAACAATTTCCTATTTATCTAGTTCACCTTGTAAAAGGTGGCATAGTGGATAGAGTCCCTGATTTGGAGTCATAAATACTCAAGTTCAAATCCTGCCCCAGACACTTATTAGCTGTGTGACCCTGGGCAAGTCACTTAACTCATTTTGGCCTCAGTTCCTCATCTATGAAGTCTTAGAGGGTTGTCATGAGGACTAAAGGAAATAATATATGTAAAGTGCTGTGTCAACCTTAAAGGATTATCATACAATTTGTTGCTCATTGTTTTTATGACTTTATTTCTAAAGGACCCTAAGCCACTTTTCACAACACTGTTAGCTATTGCTACTTTTAACCTAATTTTTTTGGTAAATGTACTGTATATGATCTTTACTTTTCTACAAGTGTCTGTCTTCTTTGTGATCCACACATGTTCAATTTTTATAAGTTTAGTGAATGTTCCAAAAGAAGGTATAAATTTTGCTTGTTCCATAAAGTTTTTTCCATATTCTAATTTGCTGAATACCATGATTATTAATTTTGTGATTTTTCTGCTTTATATTTTGGTTGAATTTATCATATAATGATAATGTGGTGTTGAAATCTCACAATATAACTATTTCTTGCAACCATTTGTTATATTTTGTCACAAAATTATTAGTTAAATATGTGTGTATGTTTGTGTGTATATTTAAGATTTATATACTCTCATTTCACATAGAATTTTCCTGGCATAATAATAGTATACTTCTCTGTTTATTTTAATACTGTCTGTCCAATATCTTATACATTCTTTTCCTGATTTATCAGTATCATGGCAAATTTACATCAGCCTTTTATTTTAAATTGACTTGGATAAATCAGAATTAAATGTTTTTCCTTTAAGAATAATATTATTGGATTCTTCTTTTTAATCAATCCTACAATTCTTACACATTTTTATGAACAATATTTAGTGTTAAAACTTTTCAGTTTTTTTCTTTAGTCATTTTCTCATAAGGGAATACATATTTTCTAATTCTTACTATTTCTAGTATAAAGAAAAATGTAGTGGAATCATTTTAAACCTAAATCTATTATATTCCTATATAGTTTAGTTTTATTTTAAATTTTATTGATAGCTCCTTTTCATATCACCTCACCTATATTTCCCAATATATTCCCTCCCCCCACTTTGCAGAAAGCCATTCCTCATGACAAAGAATGGGGGAAGAATTCAGCAAAACTAACCAACACATGAACTGAATCCAAAATTATATGTGCCTTCCATATACAGAATGGCCAACTTCTGCAAAAAAAAAAATAGGGGACAGGGGAGGGCAGGAAGAAGGAGGTGCCTTCTCATTTCTCATTAAATGTCCTAAATCATTAAATGTCAATTATCTTGGTATTGCCTTTCCATTTACGTTGTGTTGTCACTGTGTCCATTGTTTATCTAGTTCTGATTTTTTGACTTTGTATGAGCTCATTTAAGCCTTCCCTTTTTTCTCTGTATTTATCATATTTAATGTATTTTATGACCAATAATATTTCATTACACTAATATACTACACCATGTATTTAGCCATTCCCCAATCAATGAGAATCTGCTTCCCTGCCCCGGCAAAAACACAAAACAAAAAAACAACTTTGCTGTTACAAAGAGTACTGCTATAAATATTTGGGTGGGAATAAGCATTTATATAGTGACTACCATGTTTCAAGCACTGAGATGAGCATTTTTTACAAATATTATCTTATTTGATTGATTCTTACAATAACCTTGGGAGGTAGGTAATGTAAAAATCCTCATTTTACAGTTGAGAAAAATGAAGCAAATAAAAAAAATTAGATGACTTGTTTAGAGTCACACATCTAGTAAATGTCCCTAGTAACAGAGGGCAGATTTGAACTCTGGTCTTCCTGACTCCATACCCAGCATTTTACCTAATGTGCCAACAGCCATCTCTAATGGGGGCATTCTTTTTAATATTGACCTTGTGGTATACACATAGCAGTAGGATATTTAGGTCAAAAGTATAGGCATTGTAGTCACTGTCTTAGCTTATTTCCAAAATGTTTGGATCTATTCAGAGCTCTGCCAAGAGTGTTGTATCAGCATGCTTTCAGTTGTTTTTCAATCGTGTGGTCGACTCTTGGTGAGTTTGGGGGTTTTCTTACCAGAGATCCTGGAGGGGTTTGCCATTTCCTTTCATTTAACAGATGAGGGAACTGAGGCAAACAGGGTGAAGTGACTTGTCCAGGGTACACAGCTGGTCAGTGTCTGAGGCCAGATTTCAACGCAGGAAGATGAGTCTTCCTGACTCCAGGCCTGGCCCTCTATCCACTGCAGTACTGCCCAGCTGCCCCATTAGTGTGCTCATCTTTCCACAATTCTTCTAAGATTGACTATCCCCACCTTTTATCGTCTTTGACAATTTTCTAGGTATGAGGTGAAACCTCAGAGTTGTTTTGATTACACTTTTATTATTTATGATTTCGAGTATTCTTTAACATGCTTGTTAACAGTTTACAATTTTTCTTTACAGAAATGTTTGTTCTTATCCTTTGACTACTTAAATACTGGGGAATGGCTTCTGGTCTTAGATTTTTTGTGCTGATCCCTATGTATTTTGTATATCACATCCCAGACTGAGTTATTTGGTGCCAACATTTCCCCCTAAGCAACTCCTTCCTTCTCTATCTAGGTTGGGTTAATTTTGTTTGTGCCAAAGCTTTTCAATTTCAAGTAACTGAAATTGTCTCTTTTGTTATCACTTCTATTCATTATTTGGTTAAGAATTCTCTCCCTAATTATAGATGTGAAAGGTGCCTAGCCCTGTTCTCTTCATGCTTTTTTTTTAATTCTATGTCTTTTTATTATTCTTATTTCATATCCATTTTGAGCTTCTTGTGGTATATGACATGGATCTAAACTTAATTTCTACCAAACCACTTTCCAGTTTTCCTAGCATTTCTTGTCAAACAGAAAGCTCTCTCCTCAATTTGCCTGTAGGTTTATTGAATACTGCATTATCAAGTTTAATGATTTCTGATTCTTCCTTATCTAATCTGCTTATATAAGTTACTTTAACTTAGGCTGCTTCTTTTCTAAAGACAGTAGTTTCACTTTGGGTTCCCCTTATTTGTTCACTTTCCTTCCTTGTCTCTACAACCTCAGCTCCCATGCTGCTTTCTCGGAAGCCCTTCGGAAAGCTTTAATGATTAAGCCAATACAAAGCTAAGACAGTTCTCACATCATGTTATCTTGGCTGTTTTAAATGCTTATCATTTGGGCTGAGAGGCCTGTTTGCTGTCAGAAGACTTCCTTGAAGAATGTCTCTCTATAAACTTTTCAAAATCTGTTTGCTTTTCAGATATTCATTTCCTGTCTTCATAAAGCATGCTGGATTTTACTGGGGAGATAATTCTGGGTTCACAGCTCATGCTTGGTAATTTTGTAAATGCTGTATTACAATTTCTGCTATCTTCATTTGTCATCCTTGAAAGGTTTGCTCTCATGCTAATTATTGTTCCTTGGTAAATGATTTACTTCCTGACTGGCAGTTAATAGGATCTTTTTTCCCCTTCTCTTTGTAGTCCTTGAGTTTAACTATGCTACATCTAGGCATGTTAGATCTTGGGTTCTTGCTTGTGGGCATCTTTTAGACTATTTCTATTTGTATTCTACCAGGTGTTTTCAGCAATTCTGGGACATTTTCTTAGGTGATTTCCTAAAATCAAGTGCCCCAGTTCTTTTGTTTTTCTTACTTCTTGGGGGTCACTCCAAAGATCTCTCCTCCAGGTCTGCCAAGTAGGGTCTGTAGGCTTTCTAATAGTTTCAATAATTCAGTGATTTTTTTTTGAGCCAGCATTTCCAGCTGCTCTTCATTGTGCACAATTTCATTTTCCACTGCAAGTAAGTCTGCTTTTTGTTGCTTCTTGGAATTTTAGAAACTTTCTATCATAGACTCCATTTTCTACATTAATTCCTCTTATTCCTTTTTTTTTACATCTTTTAACTGTCCCTTAAGGGTCTTGTGTTATTTTCTTCCAGTTTTTCTTTTATTTGGTCTTGTGGCTTTCTTAGTATTGCTTAATTTCTTTTTATGTATCATTTACCTGCCTGGAGACAGCTCTCAAGAGGGCTTGCAGAGTTTCTTTTTCTACCCTCACTGGTCCTCAAATTTACCAGGTTTAGAAGTTCTTTAGCATTTTCAGATTATATAAATACTCTGGCGTTCACAGTTTTTGGAGGTGGTTGGGTGGTTTTTATATCCTTGTGTATTGTTTTAGCAAATTTTCTTTTCTCTGTTGTTGTCATGGATTATGGCAGTGTTCTGCCTTGCTTCCACATTTTAGATATTCCCTCTACCCCCTAGACCTTTATTTTTTGTTCTGCCATGGAATCATCCCATCCCTTCCCATTTACTTTTCCCTTGAATATTCTTCTGAGCTTTCACCATTTCACTTCAGCATGTATTAAGAACCTACTATGTGCTATGTCCTGTGTTTAGTATCGGAATGCAAAAAGAAAAAATACCACAGCTGCCACCTTCAGGAGCCAAGAGTCCAATGGGGAAAGATGGCAGGGACACAAATAAGTATAATACCAGATGGTAGGAGCAGAGGAATAGAAAAGGGAAAACCCATAGAATAGTACTGTAATGGTGTCCCCAAAGGAGTCACAAGATGTGCCAGACTGAGAGTCTCCAGCAGATTCCAGCTTGCCCCTAGATGTTTGTGGACCTCCATGCTGACTTCTGGAAGCATGATGAGAAGAGTGGCAATGATCAACAGGTTTCCCACCCAACCTAAATTCTCCCCACAAGGTTTCTCTCTAGCCCACCACTTGGTGAAGTATATGAGATTTCTCCTAGTTGCATGAGAACAGAGGATTATTCTACTACTTGATTTTCTCATTATTTAGACTGCATTCATATCTTAATGAAATGTTTTCCTATCAGATTGGTTACTCTCACATGGTCTGGCAATATAGAGTATTATTATACTAGATGGGGACTTGAGCTGTGTTTGCATAACTGATTACTCAAAACACCTACCCTGAAATTAGGAAAAGTAGCAAGAGGCTGCAGAGCCAGAGTTCTTAGGAGATTTCAGGGGCCCTGTGTTTTATCGAATTAGCTTCCACTACTGCGGAAGCCCTATGTTCCCATTGTCCCTACTGGAACTGCTTCCTGGATTGCTAGACCTGATCTGGCCCTTATTTCTCACTGTTAAGAGGTAGTGATTAGGCAATAGTCCCTTCTTCCTCCTCCTCACCCCAACTCCATGGAAATATGATTTGAAGTTGCTGGAGATATGATTTAAACATAGCCCAGGCTCCTAGGAGGGAACTATTCCTTGTACATACTTCTTACCAACAAGCTCATAGACATGTAGAAAAACTTCACTAACCTGTTCCTCCTAGACATTTCTGAGCTTAGTTCTGCTTTATCTTCACTGCTTTCTGTAGGCAGCCCTAGAACCAATGGCTTATCAATAGAACTCAGTGCTTTTTCACTGCCCAGAATCCTGGCAGGAAGGGTGAAATCCTTTTTTCACACAGGTTATAGGTATGATTGTGTCATTCTGTTTACTTCTGGGGCCATCCTACTGAAGTGACGGTGTGGTGTTGCAGACTGAATGTTGAAATTCAAATCAGGAGACCTGTGTTTGAATATCTCCTCTGAGCCAGTGTAACTTAACCAAGTCACTTACCCTCACGGAACCTCAGCTTTCTGGAGTGAGACAACAATACCTCTACTCCCTACCTTGTTGTCATTCATCCCTCATCCTTAAAGAGGACTGATGACATCATGATGTTGGGGTCAAGGTACAATGTTTTTCAACGGTGGCTGATCAGTCCAATGTGAGCTTGGAAGGCTATACTACAGGTTGGGCACAAATAGGCTGTTTAAATATTTGGGATGGAGATGTCTCACCTTCCTTTTGTACCACTACTTTCTTTGGTGTAGGTAGGCCATACAGGCAATCCTATGCCAGTGTCTCCCATGTCATTCAATCCATTCCAGAGTTCTTTAGAGATATTTTGAGAGTCTTCTTGAGTTGCTTGTTTTGACCTCCATGTAAGCGACTGCCTTGTGTAAGTTCTCTGTAAAATAGTCTTTCAGGCAAACACATGCAGTTGGCATTCAAACAACGTGACCAGCCCATCAGAGTTGTGCTCTCTACTCTGGTATGAGGCTCAAAAGGGAAAATGAGGGTAAAGCACTTCTTTAGACCTCCAAGTGATACATACATGCCAGTAATCATTATCTCTTCAAATGAAAAACACTAAAAATAACAAAGATAATAGAAAAAAGATCACTTGCAAGGATTTGCTGAAGTAAAGGGAAAATACAAGGTATAAAGGTAGAGTTATAGTAAAAAAATGGATAAAACTAGACCTTTATCAGATGTTAAAAGAGGATTCATTCTTCAAAGGAGCCACAGCAGCACATCTACCTTTGTCTTTGTATCCCTGGGGCCCAGCACAATGGATGTGCAAGTCCTGTCCTTCTCTGAGCCTTAGTTTCCCCTTCTGGAGAATGAAGGTGCTGGACTAGATAGTGTCTAAGCTCACTGCTAAATGGTATAATACTTGGAAACCTGGACCTGGAGTCAGGAAGGCCTGAATTCAAATCTGGCCTTAGACACAGATTAGATGTATGACCATGAACAAGTCACTTAACCTCTGTCTGCCTGAAGTTTCCTCATCTGCAAAATGGGGAAAATAATCACACCTAATTCACAGGGTTATTGAGAGGATAAAATTAGATAATATTTATAAAGCCCTTTACAAACCTTCATGTTCTACATCCATGCTAACTATTCTTCTTCTTCGGGTTTCTATGAACTGAGGCTTCTCAGGACAATCTTTCTAGAAAGATCCTTCCCTGAGTGTCATTCTCTAAACCTCTACCAAAGGCCTCTCAGCCTTTCTGTACTTGGAGGGGGAAAGGGAGAAGAAATGACAAAGGAAAATCGAGGTTTCAATTCAATTGAAAACATTTTTGAGCAGGAAGGAACTTCAGAGATCAGTTACGCTCGACCTTTGTGGGTAGGGAAGCTGAGATCTGGAGCAGGGAAAGGCCTCATTCATTCTAGGTCACATAGTGAATTAGAGGAAGCCCAGGATTAGAACCCAGGTCTTCTGAATGCAATGCTAAAGATTTTGTATTCTAGCCTATAGGCAATAGAGAGCCATTGACAGTTCTCCTACAGAAGAAAATGACACAATCAAACCTAAGAATAAAACAATCCCAGTTGAAAAAGACCTCAGAGGTCCCTTCAGAGGGAAGATTATTTTGACAGCTGTATAAAAGGTGATAGGAAAGGTTGGGAGCAGGAAAGCTAGTTAGGAATCTATTACGTAGTTAAGACAAGAGGTAATGAGGTCTTGACCTGGGGAAGTGGGCATGAGAGTGAAGAAAAGAGAGCTTCCTCATTCCTGTATCTCTTTCCCCTGCCCCCACCCTTGGAAAAAAAAGTTGCTGAGGGGCCAGTGTGTGCTTCCACCAACCTTCACCACATCAACTTCTGCTGCTTACCACATTACTGTGTGCAGAGCACCAGGGGCTTTAGTCATTAATAGAGAACAGCTGTTGGCTCAGCAATCTTCTCTACCAGATGTCACTCTCTGCAGTTGTTTTAAAATCTGGAGACAAAACAAAATTTTTAAAAATAACAATTAGAAAACATTTTTTAAAATCCCTCATTTGGCATTTCCCTTTTAATTGTATAAAGTCAGAAGATGCAGGTTTAAATCTTAGAAATACTGCTGGGTGGTATTGGGCATGGTACTAGGCCTCAGTTTCCCTATCTATAAGATGTGAGATCTCTATAGTTCTTTCTATGATTTAAGTGTGACTTTAGATTCCTTTCTGCAACTGTGTGCACACAGGAAAAATAAGGTAAAAGTTAATAGCTTAACTCTAATTGTAAGCTGGTAGACACCACAGGATAATAAATGAATTATTTGGTTCCTATTTAAGGCTTACAAAGCAGCACTCCAATGCCTACCATAGGAGTTTGGACTTACAGTTGATGAACGTTCCCCTTATCATCCCCTCCCCAAACTCAACATGCTGTTTGTTCTCTGTCCATGTCTATGCCATGCTGCTATGCCCTTCCATCCCACCCCACTCCCATATACAAACAACCCTCAGACTGGTAATCAAACCAACACTGCCATTCCTAGGTTTATTTTAATCACTTGCCCTATGACTCCATTCATTTTCCCTGTGACTTCCCTAACCAAAACAACCCTCCTTGGCCACCACTACACTATATATGTTGTCTTTTCCTATTAGAATATAAGCTTCTTGAGGGCAAAGACTATGTTTCCTTTTTGTATCTGTATCCCAAAGAATCTGGCACAAAGTAAGTGCTTAATAAATGTTTTTAATTTCTTTCATTCATTCATAGCAAATTCCTTATTTAAAAAAAATTTGGGAGGTAACTAGTGCAAGGATTATGATTCCCATTTTACAAATGAGGAAATTGGGAAACTTCCAGCAGGATAGCCAAGAGACCATATCATCACCTCAAAACATGAGTCAGATAAAGTCAATGAATAAGAGCAAAAAGAGAAGAAAAGAAAGATCTCTTCACAATAAAAATCCTCTCAGAAACTGAGCAAATGAGTATTAAAAAAAAAAAAGAAAAATAATCTCACATTACAATGAATCTAGTACTATAAGATAAAAAATCCACAAGAATCCACTTTCAGAAAAAGGGAATAAAGCTGTAATAACTACAACTAGATCTCTAGAAACAAGACTATTACAACTTTACAGTATCCCAGAATGATCAAGATGCTTAATGAAAGAACTAAAGGAAGAGACGAGGGAGTGAAATTAGAGCTCTTAAAGGATGTCAAAAAGAAAATCAGTGTTTTAGAACAAAAAGTGTAGCATTTTACTAAAGTACTAGACACCAAGAAATAGAATGAAAATGGGAATGCAAAAAATAAAATGATTCAAAATAAAATATTGGAGCAAAGTCAAAAGATACAAAAATTGAGATCTCTAAATGCAAGAGTAACTGATCTCAAAGAAAGTTGTGCAAGAATCTGAGAATGATGGTATGCAATTTTTAAAAGCACAAACAAAAGAAAATGAATACCATACTTTAGGAAAATATGTAATAACCTATCTCAGTAGTATCAAAAATCGAAAGTAAAGTATTACCTTATAAAACTTCATAATCCTCTATGAAACAAAAGGACTCTAAAAATTCAATTCATCCAGATATGTAGTGTCCAAGTTGCAGAACTTCATTCCATAGTCAACACAAACTCATACAGGTATCCAGGAGGACACCCTTCATATATTAAGGGAAAGGAGCTTGAATCACACAATACTGTTCCTCAATCACAATTCATCCAGATATATAGTGTCCAAGTTGCAGAACTTCATTTGGTATTCAACATAGACTCATACAGGCATCCAGCAGGACACCCTTCATGTATCAAGCTTCAATCAGACAAAACTCTTCCTCAATCACAAGAAATGGAAAAAAGGCTGGATTAAGACTTAACAGTTCTCCCCTTAGCCCCAGTTGCACAAAGTACTTCCTTCCATTTTCCTCTATTTTTTACATGATATTTTATATTTAATTTTCTCCATTTGGAACTTATTATGGTATATGCTGTGAATTGAGTTAAACCCAGTTTCTGCCAAACTGATTTTAGTTTGGCAGAACTTGTTCTTGTTGGGGTCTTTACCCTAATAGTTTGTGTTCTTAGCTTTATCAAACACTAGGCTACTGTGTATGATTGTTTTAGGATCTTGTTTACCAAATCTATTTTATTAATCTAGTCTGTTATTTTTGAAGCAGTACTAAAGAGTTTTGAGGATTACTTTCTTATAACAAAGTTTGATATTGGTAATGCTAGATTCCTACTTTTTCATCATTTCCCTTGACGTTCTTGACTTTTTGTTTCTCCAAATGAATTCTGCCATTATTATATGCAGATAATATATGCATATATTATATGCAACTCTATAAAGTGATCCCTTGGTAGCTTGATGACACTAAACCTGTAAATTAAGTAGCCCAGTCATTTGTAATCATATCGGCCTAAAAAAAAGGCCAAGGTCCCAACACTGCAT
>CM053775.1:27648085-27668156 GCA_028658325.1 Potorous gilbertii
TGTCATTGGTCTTCTTCAAGAACAAAGGAAGAAAACAATTGGCAAAACCCTACCAAGAACAGTTAATGTCTCTGATAATATAAGTCCTTTATTTCTGTACAGAGTGTTTTGTGGTGGTATTCATATTAAATCACAAGTATTTTTAGGATCAATTAGCTCTCAAATACTTATGCATTTTGTAGTTATTTTGATTTCTCTTCTTGCTTTTCTTTTGTTAGTAACTTAGTAACTTCCTTCTAAGACTTTCTCCAATTTATCTTGTATGTATCTCATTTCTACATAGTGGTTTGCATGTCATCTCCCTCAGACTATGAGTTTGAGAGCTGGGACTGGTTTTTGGCTTTCTTTGTATCCTTAGTCCTTAGCACAGGGCCTGCAACACAATAAGTGCTAAATAATTGACTTGATATCCAGAAAGACTAATGATTTTGTGGTTTCATGATATTGCATCAGTTAATCTTTTCATTGTATCTTAATGACTCTCTAAATAAACCATCATGTCCTCTGAAAACAGGGATAATATGGGCTCCTCTTTGCCTGTGTTTATTCCATCAGTTTCTTTACCTTGTGTCATTTCTATACCTCATGTTTCCATGACTCCTGGCTATAGACCTCTAACATTTCTCTAGTACAAATAATGCTAGGTCCTGATTTTAGATAAAGAGCATTTTTAGATCCATCGGACACAAACTGTCTGTTGAGGATAACAGAGACTCTTTGGAGGCAGGGCTAGCTTTATTTTTTGTCTCAATAAATCACAGCACACAGTAGGTTGTTAGTACATGTGTGTCAAATTGATTTGAGTATTTTTATACTTTTTACTATTCTTTTAAAATAACAAACAAATGCTCTATTGTATACTTTTCTTTTCTCTTTTGTTATCAATGTGATCACTATGTTTACAGTCTTCCTTCTGTTGAACCATCCCGTCCTTCAAATTATAAATCCAACTTGGTTCCACTTTCCTTTCCTTTATAGAGAAGTCTGGCCAAAGTCAAATAGTAAAACCTGGCATATCCAGACCTTGAATCCAAATCCCAGACTTCCTTATTCTTTCCCTATACCACTACAATTTAGTGAGAGAAAAATGCAAATTTATGGCCAGGTGTTCTGACAAACACTTCTTAGTGCAGCTGGACAGGAGTGGGATGAGAGTTATGGCATTTTCAAATTCCTCCTTACCCTGTTATTAGCCCAGGGTGGTTTGTAAGCAGGAAGGTATTTGAACAATGGCAAATATGCTCCCCCTGATATATAAACATCTACTGAGTCACAACAGTTGTGGGCACCTGCATCATCACTAGCTTTGTTTGATTTTCTTGAAGGAAAGGAACACAGGGCCACTGACTCTCCCTGTACTCTCTCCTTTAGAAGCAAACCATCTCCTTTCACTCTCAGTTACATTCCAATGGAGGATGTAGGAGGCAAAGTCCACAGTCATAGTATATTTGAACCAGACATCAAGGAAGTGATGCTGGCAAATGTCAAGATAGGAGAACCTGGCCTAGGGAGAGGGTCAACATGAAGCTGTTCATAAAAAACATAAAGAAATGTCTTCTCTGCAACCTGCATAACAATAGAATCTGTTGCTTGATTCTGTGAACTCAGGATGGGGATGATATAGCTCTTAACCACTGAGTGACAGTGGATAACCTAGTGATCAGAAAAATAGAGGAATGACTTAAATGGGTACCTAGCAAGAACACAGCTGTTTGGGTGTGGGGTTTTTTCATGCTCACACTTCAAATGACTTGAATCATGCAAGGACGCTAGAAAAGGGAGCTGGCCAAGCTGGAAAAGCAAAGCCCAGCAAATCCAAAAATGGGTGGCCCTGAATTCTGAGGTTCTTTCAAAGGATCACAGTCTCTGGCAGGACCAGAAAAGCTAATAAGGATGAGTCTTTCACCAGGCTGTGTCTGCTGCCCAGTATCCAGTCCAGCCAAATTCAGAGTCTCATCACCAGTCACTGGGACCTGCCACGGCCAAAATATTTGAAACCCTGTGACCAACGTGTTCAGTGAGCTTCTTCCCACTAGGCTAGTCTTCAGATAACAGGTCTTACAATCTGTCACCAGACCCATCCAGACTCAAGTCTTCCTAGGTTTGGAGGCCTGCCAGAGTTCTGATCTGCCAGCATGGCCTTTAAGAAAGCAGGGTTGCCTCCCTGCCTGATGAGAATTCAGAGAAGGAGCAATCTTTTCACTATGGGACCTGCCTCTCACTCTTGGAGCATCCTTACACAGTTCTAAGGGAACTACTACTAGGATATTTCTTCTGGCACAAGGGGACCTGGCCATCTTGTGGGTATCCACAAGCTTCTAAGAAGCTTATTTTCTTTTACCACAGCTTCTCAAAAAATTTCTCCTTCTAATTCATTTTACATTATCTTTTATTTTTAGAGGACAAGAAATAATAATTCACATTCCTATACACTTTCCAAAGCACTTTCACATCCATCATCTCATTCAATCCTTATAACCACCCAGAGGGGAAAATTGAGCCTCATAGAAACAAAGTGACTTTTCCCAGATAATTTGGCTAATAATTGGTAGAGCCAAGATTAAACCTAGATCTTCTGGTTCCAAGTCTAGTGCCTTTTCTAGGTCATTATGATCTAGGAACATTTTTAATCATTTTATTTTCTTAGGTCACCTCCTAGATTTCAGATTTAGAGGGAGAGAAATTTGGCTTTTTGGTTGTTTGTTTTTTGGTTTTTCCCAAGGAAATTTACTCTTGGAGCTGGTCTACATGCACATGTGGAGAAAAGGAGTTTGCTGAGCCTGGCAAAGTAGTCAGTTGTAAACACAATATGCGTGTTCCCAAGGTTACATGTTTTTCTTTTCAACTGGCTGTTTGTAAGAAACACCACCCTTATGTGGACAGCAGCCATCAGTTTAATATGCCATTAGCTTGAAAAGAGAATTATCCACACAGTCAATTAATAGATTGATGATTGGTGGACTTCAGTAGTAACCAAAGAAAAATGGAACTGAAGCCATTCCAAGAGTTCCAACTAGCCCAAACAGTCAATGGGAGAACAGCAAAGCAGCCCCATTGCCACATTTAGACTCTGGCCACATGTTGCCAAACATCTGGATTAAAACTGAGGAATTCTGTCTATTACCCAGCTATGGCATTTGGAAGTTTTCCGTGTCCATCCAGATGTTTGGCATCATGTAAACACAACTTTAGAGTGTGCTTCCCTCTTGCATCAGTTGGAATCCTGTCCCACCCAGAGAAGGATAAAGGTAAGAAATCAAATTTGTGGCCTCAGCCCTATGAGAGAGGGCTCATAGTTAGGTATAATTCTCATTTTATAGAATGTGAAAATGAAGCCCCTTCAGGTTAAATGAGTTGCCCAAGATGATATCTTAGGTGCCAGAGGTTGGGCTCAAATTTGGGTCTTCTGCCTCTAAGTGATTTCAAGGCATTCTTTGTCACAGAGTAGCTGGAGCTCAGACTCTCTTAGGCCAGTGCTTGAATCCCCCCTCAAACTTTTCTTAACTCTGTAATCCTGGGCATGTCACTGAAACACCCTGAGTACCAATTTCGTACTCTGTACAGTGGGTATAACAATCCCACCTAACTCACAGGCTTGTTGGGGGTATCAAATGCGATCATAGATGAAAAGGACTTTGCAAAACTGAAAGCACTGCAGGAATATGAAGTCCATCTGTTGCACCCCACACTGCCCTACTGCTGGCCCATAGGTGACTTTGGGAGTAGCCTTCAAGCAGGCGACATTGAAAGCAAACATGGGGTCCCTCCCTCATCAAAGAGTAGGAACGTAGAAGGTAAGCAAGAGAAAACCAAGAGAGTGGAATGGGGGCAGTGATAGGGGAGATTAGCGTGGGAGGTAGAAATAGAGAATCTCTCTTGGTGCTTGTTTTTGTGCACATGTCCCTAATTATGAATTTTTGTAACTTTCCCTCAGCAAACGGATACTTAAGAACGTCAAAGAGTGTTTGTTCCAGGGAGCATTCTTTTAAACTTTCTTTGTCACTCATGGACTCAGGATTTGTTTGGCCACTCTTAAATATCCCATTTTCATTTCTCCTTGATTGTTTCCAGGCTTGGGGCCTTCCTCATTCTGTGTTACAAAAACAAGCCAGGGAGACACTCCCTGCTGCCAAGCTGCATGTGTTTACATCAAAGGGGGTTTGTCCTGTTAGTCTCATAGGGAGAGCAGGGCACTGTGGGGCATGAAGGCCGAAGAGGGCAATGTCTCTCAAAGCCTGAGGGAGGATCTGGGGGATGCTTCAACTGCTCTGAGGCTGTGGGGAACAGCTGGAGCAAGGAGTGGCTCAGAGCAGCATCTCATCAACTTCAATCTTCAGGGGAGCCAAAGAATGGGAATGGGGCAAGTGTCTCTAGGACCAAACCAACCTACACATGGTGGAGAGTGGAGAGTTCAGGTAGAGCAAGTACAGATTAATGACCAGCTGAGGCTGGGAGGTATGTTGTAGCACCGGGGATTTTGCCACTAAGTCCTGGGTCTTTCTTATGAGTTATAGAACACTACCATCTCTAAAAAGGTAAAAATGAGTTGCCACTTGGAGGGCAGTGGAGAAGAAGACAGTGGGTGGAAGCAGAATACAACACTTAATATGCAACTGACAAGAACCAGAATGAAAGATGCCAGCAAAGCAACGTATAAGACTGGAAAAGGTGTGCCAGACATATGGAGAGGGGGAGATAATGACAGGACCAGAAATGTGCTCTTTGTTGTTGTTGTGATGTCAGAGAAGGTCCAAGCACATTGCCAGCTGAATTTCTAGGAGGTCATGGGCAGAAAGAGATGGGCATGCATGCATGGGATTTACATCATTGGAGTAAACATCTACTAGAATTGTACTAGCTCAGTTAACTCCCTAGGGAAAGGTGTAGGTGTGACCCCAACCACAAGGGCTTATTCAGACTTAGCCTCTGCTCTGACTCCTCATGTCCCTTGCTTCTACCATGAATCCTGGTACACTCTCAAATAAGTCCTGAGGTTGAGGATAAGCTCTACTTTCTTTTGGATCATCTCCACCTGAGTCCAAACACCCTTCTATGATATGCACCGACAAAAGTGTCCCTTTGTTTCTTGTGAAGCCCAACTGAATTTGGAGTCAGAGGACCTGGTATTGAATCCCAACTGTGAAATTCCACCAATAGAACTTTATGCTTTGCCTCTCTTGGCCTCAGTGTCCTTTTCTGTTAAATGAGCAGGTAAGGATGTGAACTAACTGATCTCTAAGGTCACTTCCAGCTCTAAATCCTAAGATCATTAGAGTATTTTCTAGACCTCAAGGATTTGGTAAACCCTCAGATACTTTTAGGTTGGTGATGCTTCCTTTGCAAGTTTGGAATTCTTCACCTAGGAAGAAGTCCTGCCATTTCAACCCGCAATTAGCATAGGGATGGGAACCAGACCTGTGATTTCCTTGCTGTAGGGAACTCTCACATAAGGAATCTCCCTCTACCAATGGAGGTCAGGACCTTCTCTGCAGCTTAGAGGCTTAAAAGTAGCCCATACTACCAGGAGGGAGTCACTTGGCTAGTGTGTGTCCAAGACAGGATCTTGGATTAGAAGTCAGAGCTCTAGCCACTTATGACATCTCAATATACCTGGGGAGATGTCGTAAGTAGCTGGAACTCTGAATAGAAATGTTATGCCCAGAGTAGCCATACTGACAGGCTATTAATCCAGAGCACCTTGATGAAGATGATAACTTGCATTTATTTAGTCCTTTCAGGTTTATAAATCCTGGGAGGTTGGTTAGCTTAGGCCAGGGATAGGGAAACTGTGGCCTCAAGGCCCTCAAGGGTGGCCCTTTGACTGTATCCAAACTTCACAGAACAAATCCCCTTACTGAAAGGATTTGTTCTGTCAAATTTGGACTCAGTCAAAGGGCCACTCTTGAGGATCTAGAGGGCCACAGGCTCCCCATCCCTGACTTAGGATAAAAGAGGTTGTTACTTGCTCAAGATCACATAGCTGACAAGTCTCGGAGGCAAGACTTGAACTCTGACCCCAAGTACAACACTCCATCCCTAATGCTATTGCCTGTCACACTGAGAAGAAATAGTTCATGCTCTCAAGTAGCTACTACTTCAGAGTTATGGGGACCAGATTGAGACAGGATGAAAAAATTGCCAGTAATACAGTATGTATTAGATAAACAATAAGGAAAACAATCTCTTCAGGAATTCAGAGGAGCAGATGAATACTGATGGTGTCTGAGCTGAAAGGGACCACAGTCCAAATAAGTCTACAGCTAGACCACGGAATCAGCTAGGGGCCATAGTGGAAGACCCAAGTTCAAATCTAGCCTGTCTTACTAGACTGTGATGCTGGCAAGTCACTTAACCTCTTTAAACGTCAGTTTCCTCATCTGTAAAATGAGAATAATGATAGCGACTACCTCATGAAGGTTTGTGTCGGGGATCAAATGAGATGATATTTGTAAAGTGCCTTGTAAAACCAAAAGCACCATTTAAATGCTAGGTACTATTATTCTTATGTTATATATTAATATTAATGACATGTATTAATATATAATAATATCGAATTAGATTCTTATAAAATGTAGAATAGAAAATAAAAGTTCTGTATTAATTTGTGATTAATAATAATACCTAGCAACTCCTTAATGAGGAAACTGAGGCCCAGAGAGAAATAGAGGCCTCCCTGAGGAGAGGAAGCAACACTGAACTTGAACCCAGATCTCCTGCCTCCTAAAACCAGGCATCTTTCTACCACACTGGGTTGCCATGTTAGAATGAGACCCGCCTTTATTTGTACCTCCTTTAATCCACTCTTTGTAACTCTGCCAGAATAATATTCTTATTCCAAGATTGGGTCACGTCCGTCCTCTGCTCAGACCTCTGAGGTCAAAGACCCTCTTTGATCTGGCACCATCTTATCTTCATAGCCTCAGCTCATGTTGCTCATGCCTGCACACTATATGCTCCATCCAAACCAGTTGACTCTCTGTGCCCTCCTACCTCCTTGCTTTTATACCCACTATTCCACTGCCTGGGATGGCTACCTTTTTCCTTCTTCCCCTTTTGAATTCCCATCCATTATCTGATGCCCCACCTTGACCAGGACACCTTTGCTGATTCCCCTCGTCAACAGTGGCAAGTCTTTCCCTTATGACACAACTCTTCATCATACTTCTCTAATGCATTTACCATCTAATGTCGTGTATTATAATTGTTTGTGCATGTCTTAGCCTGTACTAGACTCTAAACTCTTTGAAGGTAGGGATTGGACCTTATTTGACATTATATCTCTCCCAGTGCCTAGCACAATACGCTATATACAATTGGTGCTTAATATTTGCTGGATGAATGAATGATATTACATTGGGCCCTGCCCTTCTTTCCCTTCCTAGAGTATATTACAGATAGAAGGTGCAAGGGTTCTAGCAGGTAAAGTTAAGACTGAGGATTGTAGGGTATCTGTGTGTCCATTTGAATGGAAGCCTTGTGATTGGCAGTGAGTGAGTAACTGTTCTATGTGGCAAGGCTGGGGCAGGGAAAGGGCAATGTTGGCATTTCAAATTTTGAGAGGCCTCAAAGAACATGTGATCCAAATCAAATCAGTTTAGTCAGTTCTTTACTCTATGATCAGCCCTATCTGGCCCTATTTATGGTAACACATAGACCTTGTGACAAGAGGACGTGGCTGCCCCAGGGAGGAAGGCTTAGATGAGTCAGCTTGGCACCAGAGGGTAGAGCTAGGAGCAATGGGGGCCAGCAATGGAGAGGCAGATTGGGCTCAATGTGAGGAAAAACTTCCAGACAATTAGAACTGTCCAAAAATGAAATGGGATTGCCTAGAGAGGTAATGAGTTCCCCATTACTGAAAGTCTTCCAGCAGATGCTTGATGACAACTATGGGGAAGAAGGACCATTACTCAGGTAGAGTTTAGACTAGATGGCATCTTTCCTCTCTGACACTATAAAATTCAAAAGGTCCAACCTTACAAACGTGCCAAAGCCCAACGAATGGTGACTAAAGTAGACTGCATTATCCCATGCCCAGAAATGACAACCTCAAACAGGCAGCCTGTAAGGTTTGGAGTCTGAGGGTCTGGGTCTGAATCAGGGATCTGCCACTTACTGCCTGTGCATCCTCTCCTTCACTAGGTGTCTGGGTCTCCTCTGTGAAAAGAAAATCTGAATTTGGACTAGATGACCTCCAAGGTCCTTCTAGCTCTAGATCTAGGTGCCTCTGAACCCAGAGGAAGATAAAATATGCATAGATGTGTGGCTCTCTTGAGGAATCTGCAGACAAGAAGCTATAGAGTCTTCACTGAATTGAAATGGATACAGCTGGGCTGGAATTAGTCACTGAAAATAGCTTGACCTTGAAGGACAATATTCCCTTGTGGTCATGGAGAAGATTGATGAGGGGCTATTCTGTATCTAACAGCTGCTCCATCAAATCCTTTTTCCCTCTCTTTTGGAAATGCAGCCTGCCCCAATGGCAGACAGGCTTGTCTGTCACTCACTCTTCTCACCTCCACTCTCCAGCTGGCTTTTCTCCTCCTCAGAGCCAGGTCAGGACGGCATCAGCCAACTGGTTGCAGGACTTTCAAATCCCTGAGTTGGCTTCCCCTGAGGCTCCTAGCTGATAACAACGAACATTTGTCTAGTTCTTTGGGGATTACAAAGAACTTTCCTAAGCCAAGTGGGTGGCCTTAGTTCTGTTTAAAAAAAAAATAAGACTAATAATACGTGTCCTAGTTCCCTCCCTCACTGTAGTCACCTCCACAGCATTATGGAGCATTGGACAATGACACCAATGGGCTAAATGTCAGCCATTCTGACTGTTAGTGATGGAGGTAGCCCTTCCATCCAATCCAACAAAACTTGAAGTGCCTGCTGCATGCACAGCTCTGCACTAGGAAGAAAAAAGGCAAAAAAGTGCCTGCTCTCAGGGAGTGCCCACTGTCCTGGGCAGATCCCATATGTAAAGAGTCCGGAGAAGTAAAAAAAAAGCCTAGACTGAGGTCGTTTGGGAAGGAGGACACCAGTAGTTGGAGGGGGAATGGGACCAGGAAAGGCTTCATGAAGACAGTGGTGCTCAAACTGTGTGAAGCACATAGGGGTAAGATGGAGATGATGAACCAGCAAAGGAGGCTGAGAAGGGGGTCATCAAGGAGCTATGAGAGGCAGGAGATGGTAGGATCCTGAACGCCTTTACAAAATAATTTCAGAAGGGAGAAGGGAATATCAGAAGAGACCTTGCTGTACCTGTTCTGGCTAAGAAGGGAGTATGCTCTAGGTAGGGAGGACAGTCTACGCAAAGGCACAGAGGAAGTAGTTGGAGTGCTCTGTACAGGGAGCAGGAAGCCAGCCAGCTTGACTGGAAGGTAAAGAAAGTGAAGGAAACTACTATGAATTGAGGCTAGAAAGAAAAGTGGGAGCCCAACTCAGATAAAAGAGGATTCGTTTGAAGGCTTAGGAGTTTGGTTTTGTCCTAGATAATAATACGGAGCCACAAAAGGTTGGTGAATGGCCAGATTGGTGTTTTAGAGATGCAAATGAACTACAGGGAATGGAACTGACATTGTTTTTCTGTTGTCCACCAATAAATGAAAAGGCATTAACTAAGCACCTCCTCTGTGCCAGACTCTAGGCTGGTGTTGGGAAAACAAAGGCATCGATAGTTCTGGCCCTTGAGGAACTCACGCCATCATAGGGTAAGACAAGCTACACTGGACAAGAGTGGAGGGGCAAGGAAAGGGGGATTGGGCCTGGGGAGTCCCTGTTCCCTACATTCCGGATGTACTCTTCAGGTGGGCTGGGTTCAGGGCCCAAATCTGCCCCTAATTTGCTGTGCATCTTTAGTCAGATCACCTCACCTGCTTTCTCTTCTCTACCATGAACCTGTTAGAATAGGTAACTTCAGAGAGCCTTTTCTAGTCTAATGATTGACCCTAATCCTATGGCTTCAGTGGATTCCTCTGACCTGTGCTTCTGGTCTCATCATCCCACCCCAATTACCAGGGATTCCCCAGTTGCTTTTTTTCTGATCTCTCTGCAGCCTTTGAGGCTGTTTCACCCTTTTCTCCTTGATCCTTTCTTCTTAGTTTCTGGAACACCCCCCCCTCTCAGTTTTCTTCCCTAGCTGACCTCTCCTTCTCAGCCCCCTTCACTGGATCCTCATCCACTTCATATCCTCTAACTCTTGGTATCCCTCACTGGATCCTCATCCACTTCATATCCTCTAACTCTTGGTATCCCTCAGGGTTCTGTCCGGAGCCCTCTTCTCTTCTCCCTTTGGACTACTTCATTTGGTGATCTCATCAGCTTCCAGCTTCCCTCTGCTGATGAGTCTTAAAGCCCTCTCTGCTGGCCTCCAATCTTGCATGTCTTCCAACTGCTTTTCAGACCCTCAAACTAGATGCCCAGTAGGTATCTTCGAGGTGCAGCTAGGTGGCGCAGTGGATAGAGTGAGCAGCCTGGCCTCCTCTTCCTGAGGTCCATTCTGGCCTCAGACACTTCCTAGCTCTGTACCTTTGGGCAAATCACTTCACCCTGTTTGCCTCAGTTTCCTCATCTGTAAAATGAGCTGGAGAAAGAAATGACAAACCACCTCAATATCTCTGCAAAGAAATCCCTAAATGAGGTCACAAAAGGCCAGATCCTACTAAAACAACTAAAGAACAAGACATTGTAAACTCAATTTGTCCAAAACAAAATTCATTATCTTATCCCCAAATTCTTCCCCCTTTCAAATTTCCCTGTTACTGCAAAGGGTATCAACATTTTCAAGGCTCACTTTTATTGTCCTCAAGTCTTCACTATCTCTCACAGTTCTCCCCCCACCTCCCATCAATCTGTTGTCAAGGCCTGCTGATTTTACCTTTGTGGCATCTCTCAAACCATGCCCCTTTTTCCTCCTCTGATACTGCCATCACTCTGGTACAGGCCCTCATCACCTCATACCTAGACAATTACATCGACTATTCCATATTACATATGTAACTAGACTTTTTCTCTCTACTCCAATCCATCCTCCATTCAGTTTTCATGTCTCCCTGCTACTTAATGTCTCCAGGATCACATATAAAATCCTCTTTTTTGTATAAAAAGCCCTTCCTAAGCTAGCCCCTCCTACCTTTCCAGTCCTCTGATATCACACTCCTCACCACACACTCTTTGATCCAGTGACATTGGCCTCCTGGTTTTATGAACAAGACACTTTATCTCTGGGTGATGAACATTTTCTCTTGCGTCTTCTATTCCTAGAATGATCTCCCCTCTTCTCTGCATCCTGGATTCCTTCAAGTCCTAACTACAGTCCATCTTTCACAGGAAAGATTTCCTAATTCTTCATATTTATCTGCATATTAGATTGTTATCTCCTTGAGGACAGAAACTATCTTTTTGTCTTCCCAAAACTTAACATAGTGCCCGGCACCTAAGTGTTGAATAAATGCTTCCTGACTTACTAATTTTAGGATAAAATGCAAACTACCCCTGTCACATCCTTTCCTAAGTTCCACCACACTCCAATTCCCACAGGTCCTCTAGGCTTCTACTACCAATATTCTCAACCCCACCACCAACTACCAACAACTGTTTTTCCCTCAGGTGAAAAAAAATCAAGTTATAGCTCTAGGAACAACAATATTGAAAAGGGGATACCAAGTCACTGGGGGGAATGGCTGGCATCCAATACATGGAGGCATCATGGGGTCTACTCAGATTCTAAGTGACTGCCATTTCCCTCAAGCCCAGACAGAAGAGATCAGATTTAAAACCACAGCTTCATTTATGGCTGTTGGTCAAGAAGTTGCAGCATGCTATATGTCTCAAGAGGACCCAGGACCGAGTTCCACCACCAACTTGGCTAGTATAGGCAGGTGTTTCTGAAACTGTGGGTTGAGACCCACATACTTTAAGAAGCATTGAAGAGGTTGGGAGTGGAAAAAAGTTTAAGAAGCCCTGATCTAGGCTACTGTGTAACACTAGGAAAGTTCATGGACTTTACTAGGCCTTTGGGGTTCTCTTTAGGCAACCTGAGATAATAACCCTCATGCATTTGTGAGCCAAGTGTTTGTTTTTTAAAATTCACATTAAAGCATGAAAACAATGAGAATTAATATTATTTTCATGAATTGATGAGAGGATAGGCCATTTTCCCACATGGAGTCTCAACTGGTATCCATGTTTCTTGAACTAGAAAAAGTGACAGGAGAAGGGAAGAAGTCTTTATTAAGCACCCACTATGTGTCAGGAACTGTGCTAAGCACTTTACAAATATTATCTCAGGACTGAAGGAATTACTTGCCATGCCTGGAACTAGCCCTTGGCTCAGACATCTCAACCAGTGACAACTGATGGATATGCTCATGGAAAATAGTCCAATTCAATTTTTAGAACCTATATTAAGTGCCAAATATTTGCCTGACTAAATGGGTGCTCATTGTGAGGGATGCATCCACTTAGATGTGCTATCAGCATCTCACATTCAAAATGTCCCAAATAGAACTCATTCTTCCCCAACCCCCCATAAACTCGCCTCCTCCAAACTGCCCTGTTTCTATTGAGGGCATCACCATTCCTCTAGTTATCCAGAGTTGTAATTTCAAAATTATCCTCAAAAAATTATCCTCTCTTCTTTACCCACCCTATTTATTAGCTCAGTTGCCAAGTCTTGTCAATTTCACCTCCCATTCATGTCTTTCTCCATACTCACAGCACAACCACACTAGCATGAATCCTCATCACCTCTCATCAGGACTACTGAAACAACCTTCTAATTGCTCTGCCAGAATCCAGTCTCTCTCCTCCACATGGCTGCAAAAGTGCTAATCCTAAAATACAGGTCTGAGCAGGTTGACTGCCTTCTCAGGATCTCCTGGATATTCACACCTCACTGTTGCATGCTGTCGCTCTCTCCTCTTGGTTCTCCTTTAGTAACTTCATCATTTGCCATGTGTTTCATTTGTACCTCTACGCGAAAGACTCAGAACTGTTTTTGAAGGTCATGGTGTCTCCTGAGCTCCTATCCCAGAATTGCCAACTGTCTGTTGATATTTTTACAATGGATACCTATAAGCAACTCAACCTCAACTGGTCCAAAACAAATCTCATTATCCTTTCCCCTTAAGCCCACCCATCTTCCTGTGGAGGCCACAACTATCCTTCCAGGTCCCAAAGTTTGAAACTTTGTAGTTATCTTTGGCTACTCACTCCACATGGCAGATCTGTTGCCAAATCTATCAGACAGGTAACAAGCTTTTAGTAAATCCTTACAATGTAGAAGACAATCTGTTAAGTACTAGCTATCCAATAAAAAGTGCAAAGGGTTCCAAGATGGCCTCTTGTATATATGTCCTCCTCCCTAATCACAGCCACTACTCTAGCAAAGGCCCTAGTCCTCACTTCAGGTCTCATCATTTTTCACTTGGACCACTGCAACAGCCTCTTACTTGAGTGTCTCACATCTCTCCCTAACTGGCTTCTAAAGGTTCCAAGGATGTTGGGCTATTTGTGTCCAGATCATCAGGAAACTGCTTGAAAACCCAGGAATGGACTTCCAGGAACTCAAGGGGTTGCTGCCTCTCTAAGATTAAGTTCACTTTCTAGTGACCTCTGCCTATGGGAGAATATTGGAGCAGGGGTATTCTGTACCACCTTAGTAAGGAAATGCCTCTTTGTAAAGGCTAGGTAACACTGATGGTCTAAAATGATTCCTACTGGATAATATTGAAGGGGGTTGTCAGTGGCATCAGAAAGAGCCACACCAGTGTCCCTCACGGCCATCCCTAGAACCTTAGCAGGAGTAGCCAGTCTAGCTCTTAGATACTGAACAATCAATGAGAATGTAAGGCAATATGAGGTTATCTCAGAGCTTAAATGGAATATGCAGCCTATCCTTACTTATCTGTGAATATGTTGTATATCCTAGGAAAATGGATTGATACAGAGATGGACAGTGACACAGTTCTTGCCCTCAAGGAGTTTACCATCTGATATATAACACTGTCTTTCTTTTGGTTCTCTGTGAGTGCTTGTGAGGAAATAGCTCCAGTTGGCAAATAGGTTTTCTTTTCTAGGTAGATTCTAAGCATTAGGCAATGTCATGGGATAACAGGACTGAGAGCTAGGAAGGGTCTTATGGATCATGCAACCCCTTCAGTTTACAATTCGAAGCCAGTTCCAGGGGCACTATTCCCACTATAATCTCTCCCCAGAATCCCTCAGAAGAGGACATGGGCTATACAAATACTCTTCATTCCAGAACTGAAAACAGGTTGACAGGAAGTTGTCTCCTGGTTATTTTAATTCTTTTGCCCTTTTGAAAAATACAGTCAGCTCTTAATTATCCACAAGGGAATTTTTCCATTTTGTAGGTTATCTATAATAACCTAGAACCTTTGACCTTTTTGCCACCCAGCTAGTTCCTAGGCCCCTGACAGAGGACTAAGTTGTAAAGATATTAAATCAGGGTTAGGAAAGGCCAAGCCTGGGAGGGAGAAAGCATACCGCTGCCTGTACACCTTACTCCATGATAAGGTAAAAATTGTGTTTCTTTACTGCCTTAATGACCTGATTAGGATCAACCAAAGAAATCAGAAATCCACAGTCTCCTAGAGCTAAAGCCAGAAGGGACCTCAGAAGCCATCTAGTCCAACACTCTCATTTTACAAATGAGGAAACTGAGACTCAGTAGGCCAAGCTCATAAAAAAATCAAATAAAATCACTGAAAATACATTTGAATGGAGGAAATGTTAATTTGTGGTTTTCTAAGTCACTATGCGGCTGCCAGGATGGATCCTTATGTCCTTAGGGATGAGGAAGGTACCTCTTGGATAAGACCTATAGTCTCTTCTACAGATATAAAACACAAAGGTGTCATTTATGGAAAGTACCTTAAACCTTAAGAAGTTATGCAAATATCAACAATCATCATAATATAGCTATAGCACTGCCTCTGGTCTCTCAACCCCAATTTGTACTTTCAGCTCAGTCCCCAGAGAGATGGCTGCTAATAGCTACTGTTGTTGCTCAGTCACTTCAGTGATATGTCTGACTCTTTGTGACCCCATTTGAGGTTTTCTTGGCAAAGATACTGGGGTGGTTTGCCGTTTTCTTTTCCAGTTTATTTTACAGATGAGGGAACTGAGACAATCGAGTGAATTATGGCAAACAGAAGTTAAGTGGTCATTCATCTAGTAAGTATCTGAGGTCAGATTTGAACTCAGGGAGATAACTCTTCCTGACTCCAGGCTTGGTACTCTACCCACTGTATCACCTAGCTGCCCAGTAGCTTATTACTCCTATAGTGTAATGTGTAAGCTGCCATTGTGAAATTCAGCCAATACTCAATTACCTCCAAGAAAAGGCATTTACTCAAATGGAAAAGTAAGGAACAGCAACTATGAAATATCTCACCCCATTCCCCCCCACAAAAAAAAAAAAAACAAACATTCTCCCACAGAGACACACAGTATCCTCATGGGAGAGTGAGTACAAGCTTAAAGTACAGTGGCAGTAAGGCACGTACATAGGGAACATATGGCAAAGGCAACTCACTCCTCTGTACCTCGAGTGGATCAATAGGCTTCTCTGAGTGTCCTCGGAAGTCCACAGGAGGGTGAAAGCAAGGGTGTCAGTGAAAGGGGTCAGTGACAGACAAGGAGGTCTAACAGCTAGGCTGGGCTGGGCATCTCTAGCCCTTGAACTCCCTACACTCTCTAGTCTACACTGGCTCCAGCGATAGCCTCAGGGAGGCATACTACAGTACTTTCAGTGAAGATGCTGTTGAGCTTTTTCGAAAAGAGCAGAGCCCCTAACTAGGCCTATACAACATACGGCCTGCAGGCCTGTCTTATGTTTTTCCAGGGCCGCCTGAAATCCTTTCCTGGGTCCAATATTGTGCAGGCCAGCCCTAAGACTATGCTCAGCAGAAGCCTTTCCAGTCGGCTCTCCCTTACGCATGCGCTCTGAGGTCTGTTACCTCCCAAGCAAGGGATGGGAAAGGCGCAGCCTCTCCCACTGACTCAGAGCTGGGCTCTCTCTGTAAAGAATCTCACCTTAAATTATGGTAACCACCTAATCCATTTCTCAGATCCCTTTTGGTCTATGCAAATGAGTGTCTGGGGAAAAAGGTAGTGAGGCAGTCTGTGACCTGGGGGCAAGTTCATTGTCTCTGCTGGCCTTTTCATATGCAATTGAGTTATTCAATGCCCCTAGTCCCCCACCAAGAGTGGAATGCTTCATTTACACCTGAAAGGGCCTCATCCTTACATTTCTTTGTCTCTGTCTTTGCCCCTCCTGACCTTCAACTTTGCCGAAGTCTAAATGGGGCACACCCTTACACAGTATTTATGATTTCTTAGGCATCAAGTAAAATATATTCATTGTAAATTTGGGGATTAGACATTATCTAATACTATTCATGCCAGTTTTGAAAGCTGACTGTCCTTTAAGAAAAAAAAATAGTTGTAGCACTAATGCAGGGAAGTCTAGTTTTGCCTTCTACTTGTAGACTTAGAGGATATCAGAGCTGTAAGAACTTTCCCTCACTTATCAAAGGGCCGTGGGAAGAGCTCTGTACTTAGATGAAAGTCCCTGCTCCCATACTTTTCTGTCTGAGTGACTGGGCCCTGCTTCTCTATGAATAAAATTGGGCCACTAACATAATATAATGGACTATAAACAGCATGGATTTGGAGTCAGAGGACCTGAGTGTGAAGTGGGGCTCTGTCACTTTGTATCTGTATGCTTTGGAGAGACGTGGTCGCGTAGCTTTAGTCCTGAGTATTTTAATCTGTCAAATGAGATCAGAGCCAGACTATTTCTGTGATTCCTTCCAGCTCCAAAGGCTGTGATGCCGATATTACTCTCAGCTCCTGGGGGATACTATACAAAAAGTCCCTAAGACGATTTAAAGCAATGAGTTGTGGTGTTTCCATTTTTCTAAGAATCTCTTATTTCTTTGGTATCAGGGCTCTCTCCACCAGCCTAGATCACAACCCCCTTCAGGTTTTAGTAGATGCTTTTCAAGGCTGCAATGGCCAAAACATGTCCCATGCCAGCTGATATTCTAGGGATGAGCCTCTTACATCTCTCAGAGGCTGGTCCTCGGGTGACAACTTAACATGCCAGTTCATTAAATGCCTTTGCTTCCAACTAACTGTGGATCCTTTGGTGGATGAGAAAAAAGTAAATACATTTCATTGGTGGAAAAGTTCATGAGGTTTAATTTGTGGTTGGTAAGAAAGAAACAACAATGGATCATGAAGATGAACTGGCTTTCTGGGGTCCCATATGGGGGAAAAGAGGAGATGAGAGCACTCTTTAGGCAGTGGCCAAGCCCATACCGGTGGCCTGTCCAACTCACATAACTCCATAGAACCATGATGGGGCACCAGAGAAGGATCAAAGCTACTTTTGTAGATTTATGCATGTGATACGTAGACTTTAGATTTAATATCACCTAACTACCCCCATCTAGATATGAGGAAATTGATGAAAGGGAGTGTACAGGTCTGACCATGTCATATAGACATAGACATACACACACACACACACACACACATACACTCTCAAACTGTGGCTCCCTTTCACTGATCCTGGATGATCAACTATAAAAGCATCTATTTGGCACTCAAAGCCCTTCCTGCCTCCTATTTTTGCAGTATCTTACTCCTTGTCAAGTATTCTAGGATCCAGTGGCACTGACTTCCTTCCTGTTCCTCAAACAAAACTCTCCATTGCCTGACTCTGGGCATTTTTCCTGACTGTCCCCCTTCCTGGAAAGCTCTCTCTCCTCACCTTAACCTCCTGCTTCCCTCAAGTCCTGGCCAAAATTCTGGCTAAATTCCCAGCTAAATTCCCATCCCATTTGGAAGCCTTTCCCAACCCCTCAAACTTGTAGGGTCTTCCCTCTGTTGATTATTTCCCATTTTTCTTGTATATAACTCCTTTGTACATAGTGGTTTGTATGTTGACTCTCCCATTAGACTGTAAGCTTCTCCAGGGCAGGGCCTTTCTCTATATCACCAATGCTTAGGACAGCACCTGGCACATAGTAGGTGTCTAATAAGTGTTTATTAATTGAATTACTGGTGTAATGCCTAGAGCACCATACTAAGAGTCAGAAAGAATTGGGCTAAAATTCTGCCTCAGACCCAAATTCGGTCCAGGATCCTAGCCAAGCCATTTAACTTGGGTGTGCCCCAGGAGGAAGCCAGAGAATGAGAAGCACAAAGCTGCTTCTCTGTCTGCTGTCCCAAGCTGAATTTCAGCGAAGGAGCAGCAGGTCTTAGGAAATCAAACTGGCCCCCAAGAAAGACAGTTGCAGATGAACCCAGACTTAAAAAAAAAACTATAAGAAGAAAAATCTCATCTTTCATGCTTCTAAAATTCTTAGGATGCTTATGCCTCACACATATGTTTAAGCTTAAAATGTTGTGCAGTAAAAAGAAAGTCACATACTTTCACGGTAGCTTGGTTTTTGAATTCAAACTCAGCAAAAATGAGTTTCTCCTATGAGATTCTTGTTCTGGACTCTGTTCAGATTGTTTTTAGCACACAGCCCAAGGAAAATGGCGAGTAATAGAAGGCAGGCACCCAAGCCTATGGTAGGGTGACTGAGGATTGGCTAAGCTGGTGAATCACTTCAGGCCGTTGGCCCCTGTAGCCCCTCTGGTCTTCAGCTCTATCTCCGGTTCTCTTTTAGGAAATCTAGTCTGGGAAAGTCACTGACCTTCATTCTGGGAAAAAGACAAAGTCCACACCTTGAGGGGCCTTAGAGAGTGATGAGCTGGGGTGGCTTGAAGGGAATTCTTTTCTTTTGGCTTAGAACTAGGCCCTTGCAGCTGGGTCCATTTCACATAGAAGTTGAATACCTTGGTTTCAGAACATTCTCTTTCCGTCCAGTTGTGTCAAAGCAGATGTTTCCCATGTAAGCAAACTTTGAGTAATCTACAAACAAGTTCCATCTGGGAAAATGCCTTGCGTAGAATGATAATGGCGCCTTGAATATGGGGAGCAGGGGGAATTTTGCAGTGACCTGCAGAGAATGTGCTGTGTTTGTCTTCCTGTCATGGACAAGGGCCTGCTATCTGTGCTCAAAGTACGGACAAGTCACCCTCCTAGAAAAGAAAGGGAAGAGCCTCAAGAAATACATCTCAATTCATTAGGTTACCACCAAGAATGAAATGATTCTTTACAAAAATGGAAGGACCTCAATGAGAAAAAAAGAAAAATGATCTCAAAAGTCAGGGTGGAATCATGACCTGTGTCAGGAAATTGGAGAGTAGAAGAACATGACACAGGAAGAAAGGAAGAAGCAGGAGTCTTGAATACTTGGAGCTAAGTAATAGATATGAGAAGGAGGGAGCTGGCCCCTTTGGGGACTGAACAGCTGCTTGTACTCAGGGAAGTGATGATGTGGTTGCACAGGTGTCATTGGGAGGGAAGTCATCCCAAAAGGGTCAGAGGAAGAAGAAATGAGGAGTGCTGCTTAGAGACTCTCAGCTGAGGGATACCAAGGCAGCTGTTTATCAATTTGACATAAAGGATAGAGAGTTCTGCCATCTCCCTCATACATAAATCCAGAATATGGTGGGGAGAACCTCTCAAGATTTGACAAACCATCAGGCAATGTCTGATGACTCACAGAGGCAAAAGAGAGCAGAATTTGTGGTATAAGTAGAAAGGATGCTGAACTTGGAGTCACAAAGTCTGGGTTTAAATCTCAGTTATTTACTACCTGTATAACCTTAGACAAGTCCCTAACCTTCCTGGGGCCTAATCTGCAAAACAAAGGGACTGAATTTAGTGACCTCTACAATCCTTTGTTGCTGGAGATCTAGGAGCATCTGAGCCTGTGACCCCTGAAATTGGTATGATAGGTGAAAGCTATGTTTGGGATTTATAAAAGGCAAAACTTGCTAACAAACATGGCCAAAGTGGAAGGGGCTGCCTTGAGAGGTAGGGATTTCCTACCCATTGGAGATCTTCAAGCCAAATCTGAACAGGTATTTGTTCAGTATGTTGCAGAGTGAAGTCTAGTTCAGGTATATATTGGATTAGATAACTTCTGGGGCC
>CM053775.1:27668256-27718512 GCA_028658325.1 Potorous gilbertii
TCCTATGATCTTATGGTGTATATGGGACCTTTCTTTCTGCCTATGACCGTCTTGGTTTATATGTCAAGCAGAGGGAGCTCTGAGTAAAAATATAGATATTTTAGTCACTTTGAGTCCTTCCAGAATGGTTATAACCAGGGGTTGGGAACCTGCAGCCTTCTAGGTCCTTGGGTGAAGCCTTTCAACTGAGTCCAAGTTTTACAGAACAAATACTTTTCTTAAGGGGATTTGTTCTGGGAAGTTTGGATTCAGTCAAAGGGCTGCACTTGAGGACCTAGAAGGTAGGTCATCACATGTGGCCTCAAAGACCCAGATTCTCTACCCCTGGCCAGACCATTTCATAGTTCCATCACTTACTATTCCTCTCTTTAGTCATCCTTGCCAATTTTCTAGGTGTGAGATGAAACCTCGAAACTGCTCTGATTTGCATTTCTCTTATTAGTGATTTGTGATTGTAAATAGTTTGCAATTCCTCTTGAGAATTGTTTGATCATATCCTTTGATCAATTATCCATTGGGGGATGGTGCTTGGTTTCATAGATTTGTCCAACTTACATTTTTAAAAAGACAGAAAATGGAAATCAAGGTCAGGTAATGAAAATGTCAGATTATCCTTTAAGGAAGTCAGCAATATTAAATCTCTGGCTAAGCTGAAGTTGGCAATGGAAACTGAGGACAAAAAACGAAAATCACTATTAGGGAAAAGAGGACCAGAGTATTCATAGGACTATGCATAGGTGGCTGGATTTATTGTAACTTGGCAACGAAGGAAAGGCAGAACTCTTTGCCTCTTAACTTGCTTCTGTTTTCACTGCCAGGGAGAATAATGTTCAGACTAGAAAGGACAGAACCCAAAATAATTAGAAAATAAAACAACACTTGGGTACCCTTTGATGTGCCCATCAACAGATGGGGATAAACTACATCTCAAAGCATGTCTATTGCTGAGTCACTGTCATCTATCTTGGAAAGATCATGGAGAACAGGAGAAGGTATCATAGAACTGGAAAAGGAAAGTGTTATTCCAATTTTTAATAAAGGAAAGGAAATAATCTGTAAAAATTAGAGCCAAATTCTAGAATCTAAAGGAGTGGTTAGTGAACACCTAGAAAGGTAGCAATTATCGCAATAAACCAGCATGACTTCTTTAAATAGATATGTCTAGATAGATCTATAGATCTTGCCAGATTAACCTCATTTCTTTATTTGACAGAGTTACTAGACCAATAGTTCAAGGAAATGCTACAGATTACTTAAATTTCAGTGAAGCATTTGACATTTTCTCACATACTATTTTTATTTTTGTGGAAAAGATGTGTGAAAAGAGATGTGGGCTAGGTCAGGGGTCAGCAAGCTACAGCTCACAGGCCAAATCTGGCCTGCCACCTGTTTTTGTACAGCCTACAAGTTAAGAATATATATTTTAAAAAAACAACTCTTCAATCACAGCCCATGGGAAAACACAGTGGGCCATAATTTGTAGACCCCTGGGCTACACTAGCAGGTGGCTACATGGCACAGTAGATAGAGTGCCAGGCCTAGAGTCAAGAAGACTTCTCTTCCTGAGTTCAAATATGGCCTCAGACACTTAGTAGTTGTGTGACCTTAGGTAAGTCATTTGATCCTGTTTGCCTCATTTTCTTCATCTATTAAATGAGCTGGAGAAGGAAATGGCAAACCAACTTCTTTACCAAGAAAACTCCAAATAAGGACACGACTGAAATACAACAACAAAGGACTAAACTAGTTGGATTCAAAAGGGTTGAATGGCCAGATCTGAAGAGTAATCATTAAGAGTTTTGAAATCATCTCAGGAGACCTCTGGTGAAATATCAAAAGTATGCAGAAAGCTGAATACTTCTATGACAAAGACATTGTGCCAAATTTAGTAAAATGGAATTCAACAGGAATAAATGTCAAGTCTTAGATTTGGGTTCAAAAAGTCAATTTTACAAGTATAAAATGAACCAACCATGGGATAGAACAACCAAATAAACTACTATCATCTTAGAGACTGAATGAAGGGAGGCATACAGGAGTGCACAGAATTGGGGGGTCAGTGTGACAGTCCTGCCCTCTGTCCTCGTCTTACACTTTGTCCTTGGCCCATTTGGAGTCTTATATTCAGCTCTAGCCACCATGTTTTGGGAGACATTAATAAGTTAGAAGGCAATCAGGAAAGGCAAACACACCAAGAAAATGGGGAGGTTTAGCCTAGGGAAGAGAACATTTTTGTGGGGATAGGAGAGCTATTTCCAGGTATTTGAAGCCTGTCATGTGAAAGAGAGGGATTCGACTTGTTCTCTTTGGTCCTAGAATAAATGTGGAGCAATGGATAGGAACTGGAGAGAATCAAGGAAAAACTTCTCTTCCCAATAAGAGCTGCCCCCAGAGGTAGTGGGCTGCCCCTTCATTGGACATTGGCAATCAAACTCACCGGGGATGTTGTAGAAGTTCTTGAGCAAGTGTGGTGAGGACTAAGCTGCTTTGGAGGCCCCTTGCAACTCTGTGAGTTATTAGATCACCAAATGCACTCGGTATGCCATCATTTGAAATATAAGGCTAATTTTCCTGACATTGTTTTGTCAGACTAATCTGACTTTGAAAGGGATTGTGACTTGGTGTTGCTTGAAGGCTGCTGTAATGGACATTGTCACTCCATTTGATCCAGAGTTCCCATTCAAACAGTGTGGGGCATAACACTCTCTTGCACATGTGCCTTCAGACACTGGTACCTAAGCTGATGGGTCTAGGCCATGAGTATTTGCTAGAAAGCACAGGGACATTAAAAGGAAATATGAGAGAGTAGAAAGAGCCTTGGATTAAGGACAGCCACTAATTGCTGGGCAGAATAGAACAAGCTTCAAGGTAGAAACCCCTACAGGTGCCAAACATTGAGGGAGAAAATACCCATTCAGTAAATGGCCCCTTTAATCACACAAACTCAAAAATTAAACTGGGAGGGGAAGACCCTTGGGTTCCTGGTCAAAAGAGAAACAGTTACTATTTACTATTTACATTCAATTTAAGGAGGGAGAGGAGGAGAGGGAGGGATGGAGGGAGATGTGGGGAGAGAAAGAGAGAGTAAAGCTCTTACATACCTTTGTATAGGAGTTCTTGCTGGTGGCTCCCTCCCTCCCCTCAGGTTCAGTGAGAACCTGAAATGGCCTTAGCCTGAAAGGGCCAAGGTCTCCCATTACATCCTAGGCCATCTCCTGTCCTCTTGATGAATATCAGGCCACTGGACTTAGATGGCTCTGGAGGAGAACTTGCACAGCCTGCCCTCACTCAAATCCAAGTCAACTGAAAATCATGTCATCATCTCCCTGATGTCATGGTCCTCTTCAAGAATGAAGGACAGACAAAACAACTTAGTCAAGGATGTGCAATAGGATTATAGAATGTTATAGCTAGAAGGCAGCTGGGAGAATATTTAGTTCAACCCCCTCATGTCAAAGAAGATGAAAATGAGACCTAGGCAGGTCAAGTTGCCCAGCCTGTCAGGTGGCAGCACTGGGATTTGAACCCATACCTCTTAAGTCCAAAGTGCTTCCCGCTATACTGTGCCATCACACATCATTCAAATGCTCATCTGCCACCATGCCCAAGATGTAAGGTACCAGTGTTTAGTCCTAGTCAAAAATGTGACTAGCTAGCCTCTATCTCAGATCAAACTGAGAAAGTCACATGAAAGGAAAAAATAAATCAACCCACTCTGAAAGTTGATCTTCTATAGCTCACTGACTATAAAAGCACAAATGGAGGTAGGGGAAGAACATCACGTTCCTCCTCTTGGAAAATGACTGCAGTTCACAAGGACAGTGTGATGGAGTTAAAAAAGAAAGCACTGGGTTTGAATCCTGAAACTACTAGTTATTGCATTTGTGATGGAAAGCAAGGCCTCAATGTCCACCTCTGTAAAATAAAGAGGTTCAATCGATGGTTTCTAGGGCCCCTGACAGCCCTAATTCCTATGAAACCACATTTAATGTCAATAACTCAGTAAAAACTCAAAACGGAGGGAAACAATATTACAAGCAACATTGCTAAGAGTCTAATTCCCTAATTCCAGAGGAACAATATTTATGCACATGAAATAAACAATATGGTGACCTGCGGTGAGCAGGAGACTGGTGCTTAGGGGAGCTGTCGCCACTGGGCTCTGAGAGCCCACCATTCAATTTCTATCATAGATGGTTGGAAAAACAATGTTATGTCAGAGTTTCATGACTTTACAGTAGGATCTGGTTCTAATACCTTAACATGATTAGACAGGGCATTGGTCATGGTTGTTTTTTTTTCCATTTTGGGGGACAGGCTTGTGCAGTGTCCTTGTTGGAGCAGCACTGTGCAGGGAGTAGATCTGAATTCCTAGTGAACTCTGAAGAGAAAACATTTCAATTTGCAAGGAACTTTGTCCTTTTTTGTTGGCGTTTCAGCTTGGGGAGGGTGATGAGGCCTTGTTTTTCTGGGTCAGTTTAGGTCATCCAGGTGGTTGGGCTCTGGGGCTCAAATTTAGACTCCACCCACTCAGAGCACAGAGAAGGAGGAAACAGGGTAGTTTGTCTCCAATTCAAAATCCCTATACTTCAAGGCCCAGTTCAGGTACCTCCTCCATGAAGCCTTCCTTATTTCCCACTAACTCCTACAGCTCTTATTTATAACTTAGAGCACTTCTGTATAGTGATGATGATGATATCCATATGGTAATTTAAGGTTTGAAAAGAACTTTACATATTCACTCATTTGATCCTTAAAACAACCCTGAAATATGGATGCTATCATTCTCCTCACAGGTTGTGAGTTCCTTGATGGCAGGGATTATCTTTTGCCTTTCTTTGTATCCTCAGGGCCTAGCATAGCACCTGGCACATAGTAGGCTCTTAATAAAGGCTTATTGACTTTCACCCAGAGAAATGAAATGATTACCAAGGGTCACACAGAGGCAGAATTTGAACTTGGGTGTCTTGCTGCTACTCATGTCTACTTGCAATTATTTGAGTATTTCTTAATTGCCTAATAAGTGTGAATCCCAATGCTCAGCACTGGAAATACAGAGAAAATTACAAAGTCCCTGCTTCTGAGAACCTAAAAAGGAGAAAGACATGTACACAAGTAATGTACTGAAAGGGAAAGTGTGTGATAGGTACATAAGAGGGCCAAGGAGGGAATCAACTTTTACCTGGGAAGTGGATGCAGGTGGGAGATTTGGAGAGCTTTCTTGGGGAGGTGGTCCCTGAACTACAAGTGCAAGTTAGGGAAGGGCTTCAACAGATAGAAATTGGGGGTGGAGGACATCAAATGAGAGTTCATGAGGGGGTTGGAGGACAGAGAGGGCAAGACTCAAATGGAGGATGTGGAATAGTCTAGTTCAGCTGGGGACCAGAATGAAATAAGACTGGACTTGGAGGCCAGAGAGTCTCCTACCAGAGAGGTCACCCGTCCACTCAGGAGGAATGGCCATAAAGATTAATAAAAGCTTTCCTGACTTCACAACAGGGATTGTTCTTTGTTTAAGGGGAGCATGTTTCTCACAGTTGGGGGCTTGTTAGATGGGCTTATTTCTCACAGGAAAAACAAACTTGACAATGAAATATTAACCATCTCCCATAAAATGAAGAAAAGCAGTAAATTGATTAGAAAACAAAACCTGACAATCTGTTGCCCACAAGATTGTCACTTAAGTCAATGAGCATTTATTAAGTGTCTACTGGGTGTGTGCCAGGAATATGTGTCACCAGTGAGACTGGTGACCTTGCACAGAGATTCCTAAAAAAAATCTTTAGTACTGGCTCACCCCTAGGCTTGGAATGCTTCCCTCTCATCACTGCCCCCTCTGAGTTTTTCTGGCTTCATTCAAGACTCCATCCCAAGCCCATCTTCTATCAAAAGGCCTTTCTCCTCCCCCTCAGGGGTCCCCTCTACTCTGAATCTCTCTTTTAAGCACCTATTTATATTTTACCTTCTAAATTAGAATGTAAGCTCCTTGGGGACAGCCCCTGATTCTTTTTTGTTTGTATCCCTAGTTTTTAACACAGTGTTTAGCATATAATTAGCACTTAATAAATGCTTATTGACTTTTAAAATTTGGTATCAGAGAAATGATATCACATATGTAATTTTTGTTATTACAAGTATCTGTCCTTTTCTCATTTTCTTTACCAGAGTATAAGATCTTTAAGTGCAGGGACACTGTCCATTTCCTCTCTCTATCCATAGCAGCAAATATAGGCATAGTAGTAACTCACAACAGTGAACTCAATGGATGCACAAAGTAGCCTGAACCACTCTTACCTAGGATGAGCAAGGTCAATGTAAACAAGAAAATAACATTAAAAGTAGACTTAAGAAATCTGAGTTTATGAACACAAATTAATTAAAATTAAAAAAAAGAATGTACATATAGAACCCATATAAGATTGCCTGCCATCTCAGGGAGGGAGGGGAAAGGGAGAAAATTTAAGACTTATGGAAGTGATTGTTGAAAACTGAAAACAAATAAATTAATTTAATTTAAAAAATAAAATAAAATATTTTATGAGAACACTGGGAAAAAAAAGAATGTATGTATAGATCCCATATGAGATTGCATGTTGTCTTAGGCAGGGAGGGGGAAAAAATTTAAAATTTATGGAAGTGATTGTTGAAAATTAAAAGCAAATAAATTTGAAAAAAAAGAAATCTGGGTTTAGGTTCACCAGGGTATGTAGTGAGCAGCATCTGTGAGTGGTGATTGAGATCAGACTCTTTCAAGCAAAATAAATAAGTGCCTAGATTTTTGCTTAAGCAATATAAGTTTTATCAAGGGAATGTGGGAAACAAGGAAGTTCTATTTTCCACAGTTCCGTGTGATAAGGGTTGTAACCTCACATGGTCAGGTTAGAGGTCAGAAATGAATGCGCAGGCTCAATGAGCTGCTTGAACGGAAAGCCTATCAGAGAGGAGAACATAAGTCACGCAGCCAGGGGACCTTGTCACCCGAGATCCAAAGTTCAGAAAACGGTATAAGAAGTTCCATTTTTCTGAATGCATTGTAGTCATCCTATAACCTTAGTGGGGAGGCCACCTGTCTGTCCACTCAGAAGGAATGGCCATAAAGATTAATAAAAGCTTTCCTGACTTCACAACAGATATTGTTCTTAAGGGGAGCATGTTTCTCACAGTTGGGGGCTTGTTAGATGGGTTTATTTCTCACAGGAAAAACAAACTTGACAATGAAAATATTAACCATCTCCCATAAGATGAAGAAAAGCAGTAAATTGATTAGAAAACAAAACCTGACAATCTGTTGCACATAAGATTATCACTTAGTCAATGAGCATTTATTAAGTGTCTACTGTGTCTGTGCCAGGCACTGTGCCAAATGCGTAGAAACAAAGGCAAAAGAGAAACCATTCCTACCCTCAAGGAGTTTCCATTTGGGGGGTGTGGGGGAAATACCATGAACACAGTTAATGAAATCAAACTACATGAAACAGATCCAAAGGGAAATAAATCAGTAAAGGCTTCTGGAGAGGTGGCACTTAGACTGAGACTTAAGGGGAGGTGGAAGAGAAAGGGGGACCCAGGGGACAGCAGCATCTGCAAAGTCTCAGAGGTAGAAGAGCAAATGTCTTGGAAGCCAACAGCGAGAAGACCAATTTGGAAGGGAAAAGGGCATGTGATAGAGAATCATGTGTCATCAGACTGGACCCAGATGGCTCAGGAGAAGAAAGTGAGGTTTGTGACCTTGCACAGCCTTACCTCACTCAAATCAAGGTCAACTGCAAGTCATGTCATCATCTTGATGTCATGGTCCTCTTTGAGAATGAAGGACAAACACAACAATAATGTGTCATCAGGCTGGAAACAGATTGTAAAAGACTAAAAATCTAACAGATGAGTTTGTAGTTTATTCTTGTGACACTCAAGAGCAACTGAAGCTGCATTAGCAGACAAGTGACATGGTGGACAGATTGGAGAAGGGAGAGGGTAGACGCAGGGAGACCAGAGAGACTATGGCAACAGGCCAGCCAAGAGGTAGTGATAGCCTAAATTAGAGTGGTAGTCATGTGAACAGACAGAAGACAGATGTTAGAGATGCTACAGAATTGGAATCAACAAGTCTTGACTACTGGTTACACAGGGCAAGTGAGGGAGAGGAGAAGAATTAAGGATGGCTACCAGTTTGCAAACCTGGGTGGCTGGAAAAATGGTCATTCCCTCAAGAAAAAATGGGGAAACTAAGAGCAGAGGTAGCTATAAGGGGAATGACAATGAGTTCAGTTTGAGATACCAACGGAATACCCAGGTGGAGATAGCACTCAACTGAATCTACTGTTTACAGTGTCACCAATGGTGACCACCACTCTCCACTGCTAAATCCTATGATCTTTACTCAGTCATCATCTTTCCTGACCTCTCTGGAGGATGACACATAAAGAGTTAAAATGATGGCCTGAAATAAAGTGTTTTATGTTTCAGATGAATGAATGAATCATTCTGTCATCTTGTCCTCTCATTTGCAAGAGAGGCAAGTCAAAATAGCCTCTTTGTCATATGCCCCAATTCACTGGAGTTCATGAGACAAACCCAGTTATTGTCAACATGACCATTATGCCATCTTCAGGATGTTTCCAGAGTTTTTCACAAGCATTGTAGTTAACCTGCACAAAAGTTGCTTTAAGATGCCCCCCTCATGACATAGAGGTGGTCCTGGTAAGGATGGCCGAGCAGTTATGTCTAGTTTTGATGGGTGCTACTCTACTGTAAAAGTTTTCAGTACAATTTTAACTGTTTCCAGATACCAGTCTAGTTAAATGTGGAGAGGTTTTTCACCAGTAGGTGAAATAATGACCCATAACAGATCAAAATGCAAATTATCTTTCAGTCCTATACAGTCTGCTACTGTTTCCACAAGTGATTATGGTACAATAGCAGAAAAGGGGAAGTGGGGCAGAAGGTCATATGAATTGCACAGATTTTAGACAACTTAGAAAAATTGTGTCAGTAATCTTAATATGGTATTTCTTTGTCTAATAACCAACAAATTAGCTAGAAGAAATCAGTCTAATCCACAGGGACATTCTTGCTATAAATGAAACTGAAAGGCACAAATAAATTATAGTTAAATGGAAGGACAGATCACAAATTTTCCTTGGAAAGGCAAATAAAAGAGTTAGTTTCATGGTGTACTCAAAGGCAATAAGAAATACCATTTCACAGGACATTTGATTATCATAACTTGTAGCTCTAATGAGTCTAACCAAAAAAAGACTACCATGAAGAGAATTGCAACTTATCAGTCAATACCAGCCAACATCTCTTGCAGGAAATGAAGAAGAGAAATTCTACATAGAATTTAACAAAATCCTCCAAAACAAGTCAACATGTATCTGGAGACTCAGTGACTTCAGTGAGAAGATGGGAATAGGGAAGTATGGCAAAAATATGTTGGAAAATATGATTCAAGATAAAAAAAATGAAAGCAATTAAATATATTCAGGTTATTTGTAAGTCTCATGAATTTAAATCATCAACACTTTCTTCAGGAAGTAAGTATTGGACATAGGAGGCATCAAATAATAAAATGAAAAAATTAAATTGACTGTATATTAATAGGGAATGGCTGATTGCCAACATAGGAATCATTTCAGAATTACCTTTGTAAGTCTAGTTTGACTGTCACTTGGATAGAGCAAAGTTCAAAACAGACACCAAATTTGGAGGGGGGTGTAAATATGAGACATTCTATAATAGTAAAGACAAGGAGACATACTTCAGCAAGCTGTTACTTCTGAAAAGAAATTGAAAATGAATAAAAGTGAAGATGACTCCAATTCTCACCATTTCTTAGAAAAATTTAACTGCTGGAAAATAGGTGCCACAACAAGGCAGCTAAAGGAACCTGGAAACCACATCAACCTGCAAACAATTGATTTCTCTTTCCAAGCAGAGAGAAATGACAGCCAAGGACTCCACTGGTTGAAAGTACAAGTTCATTTGTGGAACACAGCAGCAAAATCCAATGGGGGAAAAACAAAATAAGCCTGTTCATTGTAAAAGTATTTATAGATGAACCAGAAATAAGGACAATATATAGACATGAAACCCAATATTTTCTATAATGAATTATTGGTATCCTTAATGGCAGTGGAACCAACACATTAGGACTCTAATACTTGGCAATAACAAGAAGATGAAGTTATGTTGGATTGATTTTCAAGACAGCTTTAAAGAGGGAAAAATTTCAAGAGAAAGGAAACAATCAGGAGCCAGTAAAATTCATAATGCTTGTTGACTGTTTAAAGAGCAATATAATTACCAAAAAAGTTTATTAAGAACATCAGCAACTATTGCTCCATGTGGCTACTTTAGTGTTTTTGTTCAGTCATTTCAGTCATGTCTGACTTTTCGTGATGCATTTGAGGCTTTCTTGGCAAAGATACTGAAGTGGTTTGCCATTTCCTTCTCTAGCTCATTTTACAGATGAAGAAACTGAGGCATACAGATTAAGTGACTTGCCCAGGGTCACCTAGTTAGTGTCTCAATCCAGATTTGAACTCAGGTCTTCCTGACTCCAGACCCAAACACTATCCACTGTGCCACCTAGCTGCCCTCGAACACAATAATACTCCATCACAATCATATGCTACAACTTGTTCAGCCATTTCCAAATTGATGAGCACCCCCACAATTTCTAATCGTCACCATAATTATTTTTGTAATCTCTGAGTTACGGATCTAGTAGTGGTATTACTGGATCAAAAGGTATGCACAGTTTTTATACCTTTTGGGCATACTTCCTGATTATTCTCCAGAATGGTTGACCAGTTCACTACTTCACCAACAATTCATTAGTGCACTTATTTTCCCCTCATCCCCTCCAGCCTTTGTCATCTCTGATAGGTGTGAGGTGGTACTCTGGAGGTGTTTTAATTTGAATTTCTCTAATCAATAAGAGATTTGGAACATTTCTTCATAATACTATAGACAGTTTTGATTTCTTCTTCTGAAAACTGTCTATTCATTTCCTTTTACCATGGAATGGCTCTTATGTTTAGAAATTTGTCTTAGTTTCCAATATATTTAAGAAATAAGGCCTTTATTAGAGAAACTCACTATAAAAAGTTTTCTGTTACTTCATTTGCTTTTAGTAAAATGTAATTTCCTTGATTATACTTTTAAATTAGATTTAATTTTGATTTTGCTTTGAGATCCTAATCGCCACCTGAACAACAGGCAATAGACCTTGCTCCAGCCCTTCGTTTCAACTGTGTGTGTGTCTTTCTGCCTCCAATATGTCTCTTGTACACAACATATTGTTGAATTCTGGTTTTCAGTCCTCACTTTGGCTCATTGATGTTCTCTCTATTGATCTCCTTTGATGATATCTAAAGATCCTTCTAGCTCTAAATCCTACGTTCCTCTGAGGGGGTAGCTAGGTGGTGCAGTGGATATAGCACCAGTGCAGGAGTCAGGAGGACCTGAGTTCAAATCTCACCTTAGACACTTGACACTCACTAGCTGTATGACCTTGGGCAAGTCACTTAACCCCAATTACCTCATCCTGGGTCATCTCCAGTCATCCTAATGAATATCTGGTCACTGGATTCAGATGGCTGTGGAGGAGAAGTGAGGCTGGTGACCTGCACAGCCCTCCCTCACTCAAAACAAAGTCAAGGGCAAGTCATGTCATTATTTCTCTGATGGCATGGTCTTCTTTGGCAACGAAGGATGAACACACACAATGTTCCTCTGAACCTACCAGAGTGACATTTGACAGGCAGCTTCCTCTTATGGTGCCACTATAAAATGAGGAGGTTAAACTAGCTGATCTCCAAGGCTTCACATATCTCTAAAATCACATCTATCCCATCAGGTCACACAGCCCTTGACACAGGCCCTACCTGGGCTAAGTGGACTCGAGGGAGGATTCATGGTTTGCCTTATGCTTCCTATTTGTCTCAGGAAGCTGAAAATTGTGGCAGGCATTTGGGTCTTTTGTTTTTAAATCCTTCTTGGGTTAGAGCCAACCTTTTTCCATTGTCTGGGACTCAGGCTTGAACTACTTAGGTGGAATAGCAGTGGCAAAGGCTCTAATGTCATACTCTCCTTTCATAGAAGTGGGGCAACTATATGTGTGAAATGTTGCATATGCTGTCAAGCACAGCCGCTTCGGGGTTGGTTTTCTTTGTTACCAGCAGAGTTTTGCTGGGGGTGAGTTAGGGAGAGGGGCATATCTAGAAATGACAGTGATATGAGAGAAACATATATCGATAAAGCTTTGAAAATAAAGGTTCTTTCTCTATGAAAGAGGAGCCTTCTTGGAATGAGGAACCATAGTTCTGTTGGGACCTGGGGGGGGGGCCCTCCCCAGTTGAAACCTGGTGGCAAGGGATTTCATCAGCATAGGATGCCTGCAGGCCATCCACTCATGTTACTTACAATTGGACACCCATGTGGTCCTAATCGGTTTCCCAGGCGACAGCTGCTACCCAACTAGCTTTTAGGGGAGTAAAGACCTTGACTAAAAAAATGCTTGTCTTCCATTTCTCCTTTTATAAAACAAGACAAAACTAAACCCCATGATCCCATGCTTCTTCACAGAATCTCTTATGTACAGACACTATGGCACCTGTGCCTCCTTTCCTGGGAGTTTGGTCCCAAAGCAGAGAAATGACTGGGAAGCCAAACTCTGGCTCAATCTAAATAATTTCCTAACAATTAGTACTGTCCAACAATGGATTGGTCTGCCTTGAGAAGTTGTGAGTTCCTCAACATTGGAGGTCTTCAAGTAAAGGCTTGTCAAGGTTATTTTAGAGGGGGCGGTGATTCATTCTTTTGGCAGGGGTTGGACTACGTGACCTCTGAGGTCTTGTACTGGCAAGACCATGGTGTTAAGAGTCAGAAGACCAAAGTTTAAAAGCCAGCTCTGTCCTCTATTACCTATATTAGGGTAGTCACTTAATTTCCTCATCTGTAAAAACAAGGGGACTAGATGATCACTAAGGTTCCCTTCTATTTCTAAATCCTGTAAGGGCTTTAGAAAAGTTCAGGTTCAAGGGGACACTCCTCTTACCTCTGGAATTCTATGACTCTGTGACAGTTTGGCGTATTGGACAGCATACAAGACTTGGGCACAATACCTTGGCCTCTTACAATCAGCTCAGGTGCCACTTTCTACATGGAGACTTCCCTGATTCTTTCACTTGCTCTTCGAAATTTGCATTTGCCAGAACTTGGAGCCCAGGAAAGAGAAGTGATTTGTCTCACTTTCCACAGCTGGTGCCCACAGGGCCATATCTCAGACCTGTACCCTGCTTGCAGAATGGCGATCCATCAACACGCATTTGTTAAGAGCTTACTATGTTTGAGACACTGGGCTAAGTGCTGGGAATAAAAAGAAAGGCCAAAACCTGGGCCCTGTCTTCTAAAAGGTCACATTCTAATGAGAGACAACATGCCAACAACTCTGTGGGTACAGGGTAAATGGAGGTCATCTCAGAGGGGAGGTGCCAGCAGTAAGAAAAGGAAAGGTTTTGAAAGGCCTCCTGCAGAAGGTGAGGGCAAGTCAAGAAAGCATTTCAGGCATGGGGCACCCCAGGGAAAATGCCTGCCATTGTATCATGTGAGGAACAGGGAGGCTGATATCACTAGACTGTCATGGAGGGAAGCAAAGTCTAGGAAGACTGGCAAAGTGGGAAGGGACCAATTCAGAAGGGCTTTAAAAATCAAATACAGATTTTTTTTTAAAATAAATTTGACCCCGTAGATAAGAAGGAGCCCCTGCTGTTTATTGAATAGGTAGGGAATGGTATGCTCAGCCTTGTGCTTTAGGAAGATGACTAACAGCCTAGAGGAGGAAGGATTGGAGTGAGGAGAGACTTGGGGCAGGGAGACTCACCTGAAGGTTACTGCAATTGTCTAGGTGGGATGTGATGACAATGTAGACTTCTTTCCTGATCCTCTCAGTTATCTGTACTCTCCCTTTTCTTGAAATATCTTCCTGTAGAGAATAGAATAAATGGGAGGTGGGACAGGATAGAGGAAAATATAGTCTTTCACAACATGACTATTTCGAAAGTGTTTTGCACAACTACACATGTATAACCTATTTTGAATTGTTTACCTTCTCAGTGAGAGTGGGTGGGGAGAGAAGAAGGGAGAGAATTTGGAACCCAAAGTTTTAAAAACAAATGTTAAAAAATTGTTTTCACGTGCAACTGGGAAATAAGATGTACCGGTAATGGGATATAGAAATCTACCTTGTGCTATAAGAAAGTGAGGGGAAGGGGGATAGGAAGGGGTGATAGAGGAGAAGGTAAACTGGGGGAAGGGGTAACCAGAACGCAAGCTATCTTGGGGTGTGGGGGGAGGGGAGAGATGGGGAGAAAATTTAGAACTCAAAATCTTGTGGAAATGAATGTTGATTAAAATAAATTATAAAAAAAAGTAGCTCCCTATATTACTGTGTATATAGCTTGTATTTAGTGTAATGGATTTCGAGGTCCTGGGGGGTCAAATCACAGCTCTGCCACTTATGACAAGTGTGACACTATGCAGGTCTCTTAAGAACTCTCTGGGCCTCGGTTTCCTCGTGAGTAGAAGAAACAGGTTTGGATTCCTCAACCTCTGAGGTCTCTTCCAGCTCCTATGTATAGGATCATCCTAATTGAATGTAAGTTCTTTGAAGGCAGGGGCTGTTCTTCATATTTGTCTCTGTATCCCCCAGCACCTAGTACAGGGCTCACCATATAGTAAGTTCTGAATAATAGGGTCATAGAGCTAAAAGGGACCAGAGAGGCCATCTCTTTTTACAGTCAAAGAAAGGACTTGCCCAGGACCAAACAGCTTATAAGTCTGAGGTATGATTTTAACCCAAGTGTTTCTGTCATCTAATTCAGCAGAGTAGCCACTATCCTATCCACTCTTCTTGAATGTAATTGGATAGCTATGTGACCAAGTCATTTAACCACAATAAGCCTCAGTTAATTTATCTGTAAAATGGGTATATTTGCACTTACATACTTGCAAGTAGTTACATGTTAAAGTAGTAGAGAAATGGAAGAAGTTGTCTTGATCATTATATTCTTCCTACCAGAAAGAGATGGGCCATATTGTATTAGCCCCTTTCAGTCCATCAATGCTTGGCACCTGCAGCTGAGACAAATGGGCCAACCAACTTGTCGCCCAAACAGCTGGTGATCTTCAGAGGCAGCCAGTAGGCCAGAGAAGCACATGGCAGGAGGCGGGGTCCAAGGCGGAGACTTTCAGCCAGATGCTGGCAAGCTAGCAGACTGTTGCTTGGCTTTTACTCAAAGCAAGGCCCTTTCAATCTGATTGTTTTATTAGGAAAAATTAAGTATCAGGAAAACAAAACTGGTGACTGGGCTCAGTATCCTCTACCCTAAATGGATGCAGGGCTTCAGTCTCTTGAAGCACAAAGAGTCATGAAGGAGGGTGTTTCTTTGGTCTTTGGGCATCTTAAAGGATGCCATGGGTCCCAGACATCCAGCACCTGACAGCCCTTGGGTCTGACTCGAACATGCAGCCTAAGAGATTGAGCTCAGAGTTTCCCCTAATTAGGTAAAACTAGTAGACCAGTAGGGCCCACCCCCTGCCTACCCGCCTACTTGTATAACTGACTTCTGCCAGGTGTCTGGCTAGCAGGCTTCTTTGAATTAGTCATTGTAATTGAAGCAAAATGTAATTAATTATAGAATTAAATGTATGTAGTCTGAACACATATGGATTTTTGATCTTATGACCCATTATCAAAAACCTTAGGTGGCCCAGGTTTTGGTCCTCTATAGGGTTACCCAAGTTCCTCTCTGACTTCCTATGCTGAGCCACAAACCGGAGAGCAGAGAACAGAGTCAGGGCTTAGTGCTTCCCTCAAGTTCTGATCAGAGCCCACAGCAGCATTGTTAACAGCTGACTGACTTAGGGTTTGAGTGAATGGTAATGTGGACACAGCAGTGCAAACAGATGATGATGGGGATAGTCTCCTGCCACTCCAAAAATGATCAGGTCATGGGAGACCAAACAGGGACCTCAGGGAGACATGGCCCTGACTTGAGTCCAGGGCTCTAAACTCCTTTAATAAAATAAATTAAAAAAAATTTTTTTTGCATTAAACACCAAAATAAAGAGCACTTCCACAAACACAAGCAGTCTGAGAAAAAGTATATGAAACTTTGAATCTCTATTTCACACAGATCAGGTTTTTTTTTCCGTATGTAATAAATTCCAAAGATTACTTTCAAAACTGTCTTAGATTCTAATTCTAGTCCTTTGTTTTTTCCCCCTTTTTCCTTTCAATCTCTGCTTTGGGTCAGGAAGTTTGTTTTGCTTCTATCCCCTCCCCATATTATTCTCTCTACTCACACAGCCCCCATGCCTACTTGTTTCTCTGTTTAGTGAGAAACCATCCAAAACTGTGTTTTCCACTCTCCTTTGTTTACTTCAGATACCTGAGGTTCGTCTTTCTGATTCTCACATCCCCTCTTCCTCCTTACAGCCCAGTGATAAGGAATGGCAAGTTCCATCCCCTTCTTACTTCTTTTTACACTATATTTCCCCTCTTTGTCTGCCTCTTAAAACCCTCAGGACAGAACCAATCTCCCTCTCCTCCACGTTCACTGTTTTTCTTCTTTAACTGCTTCAATACCCTTTGATGACATTAAGGTGCTGAAAATACTAATTTCAACTCCTTTTAGAATGTTACATCATCATGCAGCCCCTTCCAACCACTCGAATCAATCTACATTTCTCAGTTTCTCTGGACTCTTATGCTTGTCTTTTCATCAGAAATATTCAGTAGTTCACTGCTCTGTTAAGGATCCATTTATTTCCCTATAGGATTATACTTCATTTTTAGGGTTATTTTTAGTTGTAAACCTATACCTGTTGCCTTTTGGAATATTGCGCTGCACAATATCCTTTCGTTTATAATAGATACTGCTAAGTCTTGTGTAACCCTAATTATAGCCCCTTGGTACTTGAAAAGGTGCTTCTATATGGGTGCTTACAATATTTTTCCTTTGACATGGGAGCTCTGGATTTTGGCTGTTACATTGCTAAGACTTTTCCTTTTGGTTTTTCAGGAAGTACTCAGAAGATTTTTCTATCTTTACTTTGGCCTCTAGTTCTGATAGATGTGGGCAGTCTTTATGATTTCTTGAAATATAACATCCAGGTTTTTTAAAAATAAAAATCATGGTTTTCAGGGAGTACAATGAATCTTAAAGTGTTTTTCTGCGATCTGTTTTTACAGGTCAGGTGCTTCCGATATCTGATATTTATATTTTCTTCTATTTTTCCAGTCTTTTGATTTTGCTTTCATACATCCTCCTATACCATGGAGTCAGTGAGTTCTGTTTGGTTTAGCCTAGTTTTAATGGAGTCTATTACTGGGGGTGAAGTTTACCATTTTCTCTCATAAGCCATTTATTTATTTTCCTAATTATTTCCTCTAGAACTTTTATTTCATTTTTACTCCTTCATTTCTTTTAGGTATTCAAGTAGTCCCTATAGGTTACAGTCCCCATACTTATTCTTTTGGGGGATGTCTAGATTTGCACAAATAATTTTATACTAGTCAGTGGCTTTTTTTATTTACTCACTTCTCTACCCTTGATTCCTGCACTGGGGCTCTGAGTCAGGGCCACTAATCATCAGGGGTGATAGGTCTTGCTTAGTCTTGTTCTGTGTCACCTGAGTTCCTCTGCTGGTTTCCTCCTCCTTTTGGGGTTAGGCATCCCCAGGATCTTTGAGGTTGAGAGTGCTAGATCTTCAGGGTCCTCCTTAGGGTCTCAGGACAGGATGCTAGAAAACCTAGGAGTGCTTGGGTCTCCTGGTCTGAGCCATACCCACACTTGTCCTTTGGGACTTCCCAGACACACCGTGGTTTTCTGAACACCTGGATTTTTCTAGCAGGAGCCCTGCAGGCTCCCAATATCTCTGGCCCTTCTCTGGTTGTGAAGGCTACTGACTTGCTTAGCAGGCGCTAGCTTTATGTATTTCCTAGAACCCAGAGACTGCTGGCTGACTCTTTGTGCAGCTTTGGGTGGAATAAGTCATTTCATGTCGTTTCTCATTTGCTTTCTTGATCATTACTTTCTCCAGTGTGAATTTCAAGTCTTTGTTAGAGTAAGTATGTGGGATCTGGCGCCTCTCTTTTGGATTTTATCACCCTTTGAGCCCTGGCTTGACAGTGCATGCACACACACATGCGCACACCTCTGTCAGCAGGAATCCAGGGTTCTGATAGTTATGAATTTGATCTTGAAGACATTCTATCTCCTTTTCATCTGTAAAATGGGGGCAATAATACTTTTATTACCTACCTCACAGTATGGTTGTATTTTGAAAAGTTTTGCAATATATAAAAATGTGAGTTATTGTTATTGGTTATGGGGAGAGGTTGTTGGGGGAAGGATCTTCTCTGAATTAATAGGAAGTTGCTTCCAATCATCCCTGCCTCCATCTCTTCTGTGTGTGGAAAATCATCACCTGTAGACATGCATTTGATCTGGTTTAAGACTTTCTCCTGTAGGAAAGGTAACCTATGACAGTAGTTGATTCATGTGTGAATAGGAGTCAGCCGATCTGAGTGACTAAGCCATTGGCATAGACTCTCACCTAATAGAGTACAGAGTCCTCAAGAATGCAGGGGTCCAAAAGGATCCTGACAGGGTAGAATACTCCAGCTAACAAGATGAAATTCAGTAGGGGTTAAATGTTAAGTCTTATACTAGGTTCCAAAAATTCTACTTCATGGGTACAGGATGGGGAAGGCATAGTTATGCAGTAGTTTGTCTGAAAAACATATCTGGGCATTTTATTGAGCTGCAAATTCAAAGGAAGTCAGCACTGATATGGGAGTGAAAAATAAAGCTAATTCAGTATTAGGCTGTATTGAAAGAGCCAAAGCTTCTAGGAATTATGAGATGATACCTGTCCCTGTACCCTATCCTCTTCAAACTGTCACATGAGGATCAGTGAAGAGTTTGGCCTGAAAAAGAAAAGGCTTGAGTGTATGAAGGGCTGTCATGGAAGGGGAACCAGATGTTTTGTTTGGCCCCAGAGGGCAGAACTAAGACCAGTGGATAAAAGTCCAGGGAGGCTGTATGTGGGGAAATACTTTTGAACCATGAGAGCTGTCCAAAAGGGAATAAGTTGCCTTCAGGGGTGGGGGTGGGGGTGGGGGTGGGGGTTCTTTCTTTCTCTATGTCTCCAGGCAGAGGTTAGATGACTACTTGTCAGCTGTTTTATAGTTGCTATTCCTTGTTAGGCCTGGATTGGACTAGATGGTTGTGAAAGGTCTTGTGCAGCTCTGAAATTTTTTGCTTGACCTTCTGTAGAAGGATGGTGCTGCTGGATTTCTTAGTGTGGAATCCACATCATTCTTGTTTTATCTCTCCAAGGAGGGGAGCTGGTTAAGGACAAGGCCCTACAATCATAGATTCTAGGACTGGAAGGGACTTTATGAGTATCTCTTACCTCCATTCCTACTTCTCAAAGATGGGTGGTAGAGAATGGTGGAAGTAGACTCAAGTTCTGCCTCTACTACTTACTACTTCTAAGACTCTCAGCAAGTCACTTAACATCTGTAAAATGGAATTGTACTATATAGTCTCTAAAATCCAAGCTCAATATCTGTGGTCCTACAATCGTCCAAGGCCACAGAGCTTGTCAGTTGCAAAGAAAGGAGACAGAAGAACTAGAACACAGATCTTCTGCCTCCTCATGCAATGGCCCTTGGTTTCTCTGAAGTTGATACATAGGGACCTGAATGAAATTAGCACTAAAGGTCACCAGAAGTTTCTAACTCAACTCTTAGTCTAGCTATAGAGTTAAACTATAGAAAATCTATATTTGCTCTAAACTTTGCTTAAAGCCAACTTTCCTAGAGCATCTCAATATGAAGAGAAAAGGAGAGGTATGATCATGTCAAACTGGGCCCGTTCCTGTACTAAGCTGCAGAACAGAAGACAAGATGTACATTAAACACCAGGACAGCAAAGCACAGTGGGAGAAGGCCAGAGTTTTAAATCTCACTTCCAACACTTCCTACCTTGTCATGACCATGGCCAAGCCCCTTTACCTCCTTGGGTCTCAGTTTCTCATCTGTAAAATGGAGTGGTTAGTGTGGTTGGCCCAGATGGCCTCCAGAGTTTCTTCCAGCTCTAGTTCTCTGATCATATGACCTACGCTAGGACTACTAGATATTGGATTGAGAAAATTCCAAAGAACCAGTTCAGAGGGGACCAAGAACAGAAAGCTGGACAGCCTTTTAAAGAAAGAATCACTCTGTTATCTGAGGTGTTTGGGAAATAGCTAACCATTGTGCAAGCTTGCTCATACCATGCTAGCACCTCAGGTTTTTTGTTTCCAAAGGCAGTCTGTCATTTTGCCCCACTACACAGCTGTTTCCCATGGAACATAGTAGATCCCAGACAGGATGATGGAGTAGAAAGAACACTGAATTCTGAATATAGAACCCTAGGTTCAGGTCCTGACTCTTTAACTTATTGGTGGTGTTACCTTGGCCAAGTACCTAACCCTTTCTGGGCCCAGTTTCCTCTTCTCTAAAAATGAGGGACTAGTAAGGTCCTGTCCAACTTTCAAACCTATAATCCTATATATCAGGGTTCTCTTCTTAGAAGAATAAGTTGCTCTTAGCCAATTTTGATCTGAAGGCCTCAGTCTTCATCACTGTATTAACCCTAGTTTAAATAAAGAAGATGGAAGTGCAGATATTAAGTAACTTTATATCTTGGAAGGAATCAAATTCTACTCCACCATCACTCCGGACTCATGCATACATTAATGAAAATGAGGTGGTGTAATCGATAGAGCACTAGACTTGGAGTTAGTAAAACCTGAGTTTGAATCTTGCTTCAGACATTTGGCTAGGTAACCCTGGGCAAGTGACTTAAAACTCTTTTAGCTTCAGTTTGCGCTCATCTGTAAAGTGAAGATAATAAGACCTCATAAAGTTGTTGTGAGGATCAAATGAAAAAACACTGATTGTGTTCTACAAACTTGACAATGTTATGCAAATATTAGCTATTAGTATTATTATACTCCATACATCCTCTTTCTTTTCTTTAACTTCCCCAGCTGAAATTGATCTCTCCTTCCCCGAGCTTCTCACAGCATTTTCTGTGGGCCTCTCATTTTGCACTTAACTCTCCTTTTTTTTTTCCCCAGACCTCAGTCCTTGTCCTTCCCCCTTTGATAGATTGTAAGCTCCTCCAGAGCAGGGTCTTATCTTGGGTTTCTCTTTGTGTCCCCAGCGCCAAGCACGGGGCCCAGACCACAATAGGTTCACAAATATTTGTTGAATTGAACTGAAATCAATGGGGAAATCAGGATGAAAATGCAGTACAGTTGCCTGAAATGGGACTGAATTGCCTGTTCAGGATGATGTTGTTGTGCAAGGCTCCCGGGACCTGCCACTTACAAATAAATATTTGAAGGTGGAGATAAAGTGTTTTAGACATTCTTTTCTTTTTTTCTATTCTCTATTTAAAGTACAAAACTGAAGAGCACATGTATGTGTGTGGATATGTGTTTGTGTGGATACTGAGATATGCTTTATATATGTGGCTTGACGTCTCTTCCCATTATGTCCATTGAGAAAACACCATTTTCAGAATCCCTCAAATGCTGCCTTTTGTGCTTTTGACACAAAGTGAAAAAGCCTCAAGTTGCTGGTGGCAGAGACAGTTGTTTGGACTCGCCATGAGCCTGCTTCACATGAGCTGCTTTGTGAGCTGGAGCCCTGTTGATCAATTACCATGTGGTCAATTCAATGGTCGCACTGATTGTTAATTACCATTGAACAGGTTTCAAGTGCTCCGTGCTCTATCACTGATACATTCCCCCAGCACCCGACATGCTTTCCACATAATTAACATAAAGAAATTAATGTCTTACAAGCTGGGATATTTGATTCCCCCTACAAGTTGAGTGCATAGTTAAAGGGAGAAGAAATGTAAATAGGATGGAATTGTGAAGCCAGATTCCTGATATGACAGGACTAAAGAGCTGAGGCTTCTTTGAAAAGGGCCTCTTTTCATCCCTTTAATAAGTCCATTACTTGCACTTGGGCATATTTTAAGGTCCTTTTCATGCTGAATCTCGAGTTGCGCATGCTTTGCATTTCAAGCTTTGTTTCTGAATCACTCGAAGCCAAAGTTATTTCTGCTTTAAAATAACAGGAGCCGGGAACAGCTAATCTCCTTTCATTCGGAGTTCCTCACATTATTTTACTGGACAAAGTTTGTGTTGGCTACAAAACAGGGCATTCACAACATCTATGAGAAGGAATTTAGGTAAGAATGAGACCGAGATTGTAGGTTGTATAAAGACCCTCTTTCCTCAAGCCATTAAGAAATTCTAAATGGGCACTATATTGAATAGTGACGTTAAATCAGGCTTGCTAATTTCAGCTGTTCAAGCTGATCGCCTCCATTTGCCAATCATCCCAAATGAAACCTTCCCATAACCATGATCCCAATACCTTTCTCAGTTAAGGTGAGGGGTGTGTGTGTATGTGTGTGTGTGTGTGTGTGTGTGTGTGTGTGTGTGTGTGTGTGTGTGTGTGTTTTAAAGGGAAAAGGATTAATAGGGAAGGATATCGGTTTTGTGAGACCTTTACGAGATGAAAATCAGAAAGAATTAATGAGAGTTTCGCTTCAACAGTGAGATGTTTTCTGTACTAGTGAGTTCAGTTCATTTTTCCTTCCTCTTCAAGTACATGCCAGAACTAGAGCCACCCACTGAACAGTTTTCACTACTTTCTCTTTTTTAATACAACTGTAGAATCTGAATCCCAGAAATTTCAGAGGTAGAAGGGCCCTTAGAACACAGAATGGGATCCTTTGAATTGACCACATGGTAACTGACCAAGAAAGGTACTGTGTTGTAGGAAGTCAACAAAGCATCCTATGTGAACCAAAACTCCCACCACATCCAAAGATCTGACTCTTTCTCTTCCAGAGATGGAAAGGACTTTAGACCAAACAATGTTAGGGCTGAGAAGGATAAGAGAATGTTAAATTCAATAATTTCATGTTAAAGATGGAGAAACTGAGAGCCAGAGTAGAGAAATCACATATTAATAAGTGGAAGAGGATCATAGATTCACAGCTGGAAAGAAACTCAGAGGTTATCTATTCTAATCCCCTTCATTTTACAGATGATGAAACTGAGGCCCCAAAAGGTTAAGATTTCAAGGTCACACAGGTGGTAAGCATCAGAATTGGAATTTGAACTCATATCCTCAAAACCCATGCCTGGTTCAAAACCTACAATTCTTTCTCTTTGACTATTTTCATTTGGTTTTTATGTGTGTTCATTTCAGTGATCACCCTGACTGGAAAAGGACTTGACTAGCCCACGTTTGTTTTCCTTGATGTGGGAATAAATTTATTTTCTAGTTGGTAGGAGGTTTTGCTAATAAATTGACCAAATAGCAAGAACAAGGATCTTCGACCTAGAAGGGGCCTTAGAGACCATCTTGTCCAACCCCCTTATTTTTGGAAGTTTTATTTTGGAGTTGGAAACTGAAGCACAGAGAGGTTGTGACTTGCTCAAAATCCCACAGGTTGGGTACAGCAGATCCAGTATTCGAATCATAGGCTTTTGAGCCCAAATCCATTCTTCATAAAAGCACCTTGTAACCCCTTTCAGGCACTATAGAAATATGTGTGTGATAGGCATCATACTACCTCTCACATAACAGTGAAAACCCTGGAGAGGGAATCAAGCTTCTGTTTGAAGTTTCAGACACTTACTGGCTGTGTGACCCTGGGCAAGTCACTTCACCTCTTTGCCTCAGTTTCCTTATCTGTAAAATGAGCTCAAGAAGAAAATGGCAAACTACTCCAGTATCTCTGCCAAGAAAAGCCCAAATGGACTCGTGAAGATTTGGACATAACTGAAAAACTACTGAGCAACAACATTTTAAAGATCATTCCCTTAGGAGATATGTGAGCATAGGCAAATCATTTCCCCTCAGTGAACCTTATTTGTCTCCTCTACAAAATGAGGATAACTCCTGATATCTCACTGAGGGCCTGTGAGGAAGGTGCTTTGTTAATTATAAAGCCAGAGCTCTAAGTGGGGGAGGAGACAACTGGTGCTTTTCCCAGAATACCACCATTTAGGGGGTTCACTTCCTCCTGGGAAAGGCCCTTGATGGAATGGAGTCCAGAGACTACCATCTCCATGCCTCACACTCCTCTCTCCAGTTTCTTACTCATCCTCAGTTTGCCCCCAAGAAGGTGCCAGTGTCATGATGGTGACCTTTTCCCTGGGCACACCTTCCAACAATAACGGTAATCTTGCTGCTGCCTTACTCTTCTCCTTCATGATTTCCCTTTCCCCCTTCCCTGGACAGGCCAGGATCTTTTTGATTGGGGGAGAGGGTGTTTTGGGGTTTGGGTTTTTGCCCCAAGTGAAAGAAGGTCTAGCTGTATAAAGCTTTATAATGTGACTTCTGATTGTCACTCTTTTTCTAATAGTAAAATCCTTTTTGACTGACTTGCAACTCACACCATGCAAGATCAAGGGCCAGGAGGCATTTTCAGAATGCTGGCCAGCACGGGCTTCCCAAGCTGAGCAAGTTCAGAAAGGTCAACAATTGATAGAAAGAGTTTAAGGTTTCACAGGGATGGCAGCTGTACCTCCTCCTCTGCTCCCCCCCAACACAAGAGACCACCAGAAGCCAAAGGTAGCATTGAAAATAACCCCAGGGCCAAGGGATAAAGGAAATAAAGCAAGATGCAGTAAGGAGGCTAGGGCAAGGGGGAGGAGGCAAAGCATGGCTGAATGGGAGAGCGAAAAGTTCCCTAGGTTCAACATTCCAACAAATGTTTATCACATACTTACAATGTCTACATTCCAGGCACTTTTCCCCACACCTCTGTTCTCATCTTGCCCTCTCCTGCCATCAAGCCTTTGCCCATACCATCTTCTATGCCTGGGATTGTCATATCCCACCATTCACTGTCACCTGTGGAAATAGAAAAGGGGAGGGCTCATTAGGTTCTAAGCTTTTTGAGGGGTTATTTAAACTTTGTATTCCCTTGAGCACTGAGCACATGCCTCCTACCATAGCAGGAGCTTCATTTCCTAAGTCTCTGCTAGATGCTAAAAAGAATATAAAGATGAAAGGATCTTCGAGTTCACTCATTGGGAAGTCCCTCCTAATGATCATCACACGTGCCAGAAGACAGTCCGAACAGAGGCAAGTTTCAAGCCCAGGGCTATGGAAGACCAAGAGCTCCAGTAATTCAGGCATAGACCTGTCTTAACTCAACTTTGTACCCCACTTCTCCCACAGTGTTCTACACACACATACCCAGGGGTCATTTTTACTAAATATTTGTTCAATGAGCATTTGATAAATGAAGAAATGCTAGTTCTGAATTTGAAGTCCGGAGAGAACCGAGTTTGAATCCCAGCTCCAAATCACCTTACTGGGCAAGTGTGTACCATTCTGAGCCTCAGCGTTCTCATCTGTAAAATAGAAGTGATAGTCATCATGTTATTTACTTCCCAGGGAAGTGTAATTTGGAAACTTTACAGTGCTCAAGTTTATAGAAAGTGGAGACTCCTAGCAAGCTTGCTGAAATTTTTATAGAAGAGATGGCAGTTAAAGCTGGGCAAAGGAAGCCACTTCAGATTTCAGGAGGAGACGGGGCACTTCTGGGCACTTCTTGTGGAACGAATGGTACAAAGTATGGGCTATGTTCAGGAAATGGGGAATCCCCTATTTGAGCTAACTTAAAAAACCTCCCCATCATATTTCTCCAGATAACTGTCTGAGAGCAAGTAACTTTAGTCATACCCTCTGCTTCCAAGCTAAGATAAATCCAATACTTTGGACCATTGAGTTCTTGGGTTTGCCTTTGTCTTGCTGCCACATCTTGTCCTCATGAAATAGGAATTTTAGTTTAATTTTTTCTCCAGGTGGCTCTTTTTGGCAACCTGCTAAAACTGAAATAGCCATGGGAAAAAGGATGAGGATTCTGAGTGATAAATCCCCAACTCAACGCCTGTGTTTCCCCAAAGCAGTCTCTGGCGATGGATGCCTGGACGTTTTTGATGGCTCTAGGAATGGAGGAAGAGAAGGACACTAGGGAAGTAAGCCCAGTGACCTGGCAAAGAGGGCAGAGAAGAGTATTTTGTGATGCCAGTTACAAATGTAAGACAATAGTCAGAAATTAATTCAGTTCAAATGAACAAGTATTGACTAAGCATGTATAAGAGCAAGGCACATTGCTGGTCCCAGACCCCAGAAAAACAAACCAAAGAGTCCCTGAGCTCAAGAAACTGATGTTCCCAGGGAGGTAGGGGAGAGGTACAAAGCAAACGGAGGCAGGAAAAGGCAAGGAAGGCATCTCAGGATATAGGCTGTGAAAGAAGAGGAGGATGCTGAGAGGCAGAAATGAGGATGGGGAGCATTGAAGGAAATCATGTTGCTGGAGTATGTAAAGGGGAGTTAACATGGAATATTTCAAAAATCAGATGAGGGAATTAAATGTCACTCTGGACAGTTCTTCTTTTATTTAAGAGGTAGTAATGGGGAAATAATGAAACCTTCTGAGCTAGGGAGTGGCATGATCAGACCTGTGCCTTTCTAAGATTATTTGTGTGAAAAGTGGATGGAATTGTCTAGGTGAGAGGTGATGAGGGCTTGACCATGTGGGGAAAGACAAGATAAGTGTCATGAAGGAAAAAACTACCAAGAGTGTAAGACTAACTAAATATGGTGTGGTGAAGGCGATGGAAAAGTATAGGAAAGGACATTTGACTATGGGCAAGTCACCTTTCCTCTCTGAACCTCAGTTTCCTGTTTTGTTTTTCAGATAGGGATGCTAGCATAGTATGCTACCTTAGAATCAAATTTAGAACCAGAAAGGACCTTAGAGAACACCTGCTCCAACCCCCTTTGCTGCTGCTGCTGCTGTTGCTGCTGTTGCTATTTATCCTTCATTCTTGAAGAGGGAGGTGATGACTCACAAACAAATTGGATTTAAGTGAGGCAGGGCTGGGCAAAGTTGCCAGCCTCACTTTCTCCTCCAGATCCATTTGGATACAGTAGTATAATAAATATCAGGATGACTGGAGATGGCCCCCACCAACCTCCTTATTATACAGATGAAAATGTTGACTTCGCTAAAGGATTGTGATGGGGATCAAATGAGATAACGAATATAAAGTATATTAGAAAACCTAGGCAGTCTTGAAGTGAGATTCTTCAGTCATCCAAGCCTTTTCAACGTGAGTAATCCTCCAACAAGACAGGCTGTAACCCAGGCCATCTCATCTGGTTCAACACTTGTCTACATCTTCCTCTCAAGCCTGCACAGTGGGTTTGGGGACATGCTGGGTGCTGACAGCGTGTGAATACTAAGTGAGCACATGAGCTCTCCTATCTTATCCTTAACTCTTCTTACATGATGGCCTTATGGACCCTTCCAGTCATCCATATTTTCAATGGTATCCTTTATGCTGCGTTTAGTGCACAATTCTTCATTTGTAATGTGTTGCAGCCTACTCACGCCCACCATGTGCATCTCCATTGCCCTTTGGGTGACTCACAATTTTAATTCACTGGAGACCCTGGCATTCCATGATTCGCAGCCATAAACCAACAGAAGAATACTGATGTTTAAAAGATGGGTCTTTGTTTTAGGGAGAAACTTTTGGTCCTTAAAAGCACTGCACAATTTCCTAAATGTAATCTGGCCTACTCTCTTCTTCCACCTTCTCTCCCATCTGAAAGGTGCAACTAATCCAATATCCTACTGTGCTTATTGTGTGTTGTTTAAAAAAAAAATTTGACTCTGTAGAACAAAATATCCCTCTTCCAATAAGACTTCTTTTGTTAAAAATCATTAGAGGAAAGTATATTTGCCATCATCATGAAGGAGGTCCATCAAAGGGTCCAAATGTTAAGAGTGATTCCTTCCATCCTCCAGAAGTTCTTCTTGGTTAGGTGCATTATGTTGATTATATAAAACACTGGAATGATGCAGAGTCCCCTAAATGGATCCACAAATATTCAAAAGAGTTGGCCTAACAATCCACACAGGAGAAAACAAGTGGATGAAAATGCCTTATTCAAACTAAAATGTTCAGTTGAATGGACAACCCCAAAGCTTTTCAATCACATCATATCATACTATATTAAGTGTGTATATGTTAAGTATAATAATCGGTATTATTAGAAGGCAAGAAAAAGTGTGACTACAAAAGTTCATCATGGCACTAATGCTAATCTTTGGGAAAACTGCTTCCCTTTTGTTTGTTGGGGTCTTTACTTTTCTTCTCAGGCTTTGTTCCTTTAGGATGCTATTTGAACATGTTTCCACGCTGATACTGACTCAGTGCAATATAGTGGGAAGAGCACTGGATTTAGAGTTAGGAGACCTGGATTCAAGTCCTGGTTCTACTACATATAGATGTGTAACCTTAGCCAACTCTGAAAGAGGGAGGGGAGGATGACCTAAATTATTTCAAAGGGCTCTTTCAACTTGATCATTTTTGAGTTTACAATTCTAAGTTAGGGAATTTACATAGGAAAAAGCATTGACCATACAAATCAGAAGGAAAAGAGGCCAAGGGCTTCCTCAGATTGAAAAAAGGAAACAATTGCTCAAAAGTTAATAGGGGAGACAGGGAGTACTAGAGAAAGAGAAATCAATATATCAATCCCAGAAAACAAATGTAAGAACAGGGTGGAAAAAGAGAGGTGGCAAACAAATGAATCTATTTTCAAATCCTAAATCTGGCATTGCTTAGCTCTGTGACCTTGGGCAAGTCCCTTCCCCTCTCTCAACATCAGTATCCTCCTTAATAAAATGAAGGGGTTGTATATTGATGATTGCTTCTCTGGATCCTGAAAGGTGGAGGAAGCTCTTGGTGGGGCTGAAACCTAAACACAACAGGCCCTGAACTGGCCATTTACCTTAAAGGTAAGAGACAAGGAAAAGTTGCAAAGCCAGAATAGGACAAGAGACTTCCAACCTGAGAGGAGCTCGCAAAGTTTCCATTTTTCTAAGCATGTGAAAAAAAGCGAATTGCAGAGACGGGAGAGAATGTTTAACAGAGAAAAGGCCAGACAGATGAAAACAGAATAATTGGACACAGGAAATGAGTTAAAAGAGGAATGGAAAGACAGAAAGAAGTGAATAAAGAAATGGAAAAAAGGGGAATGAAAACACACAGCTTTTAGTTTAAGGAATTTTATTTATTCCTGTGCCAGCATATAATTGTATTTTCCTGGCAGTCATCCCATGGAGCTCTGGGAGGGGGAAGGGATGCCAACACGTGTGTGCTGCTGAAGGAATGAAAGTATTATTGCCTTGTGCTCATACAGCTGAGCAAATAACTTCATTAATGATATGATATTTTGATGTCTGGCAGGCACTTTCTTATTTTTTAATCACCCCTCAGTTCAGATGGTGGGGGCAGAGGGGGGACCAGGGTCAGGACAGTGAGAATTTAACACTGAGGAATCCCAAAAGGATGTGGAAAAGAGCCTCCTCCCCAAAAGACCTACTTAGGACCACTGGATTTAGAGCTGCAAGGAACTTCAGAAATCACCTAATTCAACATGCCCCTCCCCCCGTAACACACACACATATACAACCACTGTGCAAAGCAGAAAGCTGAAGTTCAGGAAAGGGGGCCCAAGGTCTAGAACTCAATACCACTCTGCTCTGTGCCAATCACTATGCAATGTCATCAGGGGTCAGCATTAGCTTCCAGGTCACAAAAGGGAAGGCGAGAAGCCTTACTTTCATGAGTCTTTTTAGCTACACAGAGACATAGGATTCTATAGTTTGCTAGATAGACCCTTAGAGAGCATCTAATCCAATCCCCTCAAGTGACAGATGAGGAAACTGAGGTCCAGAAAGGAGCTATGGCTTGCCCAAAGATGTAAAGCAAGTAAACAGTAGAGTTGAGACTCTAGTCCATTATTATATCCATAGTCAAGTAAAGATGCCAGCAATAAACAACGATTTGGGTTAGGAGCTATTTGTCACAACACCTTCCCTTCCTCACTACGTATGCCTCAATAACCCTAAACTACTAAGCTGACCAGATCTCACCCAGCAGTCAGGGCAGGAAGAAGTGCCCACTGCCATCCCCCTTCCCCTTGTCTTCCCTTCTTTCCTCTCCAGCCTGAGCCTACCAGACCCCAGGAGTCTAGAAGAGTAATGGGGTTATCAAACCACCAGAATGATTTTGAAATTGCCAACTATGAGATTCTCCATGAGATGAAGAACTACTGGGTCTTACCATCTACCCTGCCACTAGGCTCTCCCAACTCCTAGGTGACATCTGACCTGCTGGTACCCCCTTAGGATTGTGGGCCTTGCCATCTGCAGTGCAGCTGATCTCTTTTCTATGTGTTGTCTCCCCCAGTAACAGCATGAGCTCCTTAAAAACAGGGACTCCATTTTTTGGTATCTCCAGCACTTAGCACTGTACTTGGTATATAGAAAACATTTTAAAATCCTTTTTCATTTTGTTTTTAAAGGAAGAAGGTATTTTGCCATTGGTTTTATCTTGGCCTTCCATCCTTTGATTTTGGCCTTCCTAGAGATATGAAGAATATAGTCTAGTTCCTAATCACTGACCATTTTCTCCATATAAAAGAACAAAAGCAGACCTGTCTGTCCCCTTTGCTTTCCACTTCTTCCCCTAGAGCTGATGAGGTGATGAGCAGGTTGAAGATTTGGTTATGTGGTCTGTAGTCTGTTGCAGTAAGACTGCTGAATAAACCTTTCTTTCTATAATTTCATAAGCTGACAGTCAACCTCATGAACACAAGATGAGAGAAAAGTGGCCAGATAAGGTTCTTTTGAAAAAAGATTTGGGGCTTTCAGTGAACTGCAGCTCAGCCTACAATCATAGGTCACATTCCCAAAGGCCTAAATGCCCAAAATGAGGCAGCCAGTAAGCTTATCATCACTGCCCCAGTCAGATATGCAGTATCTAGCTTATTTCTGGCTGCCATGTTTTGACACCATTGGTAAGGCAGAGAATATTCAGAAGATTCTGGGCAACCAGGATGGCAGAGGGCCTCAGAATCATGACATCTAAGTCTTTTATTTTAGAAAGTGGAGAAGAAAAGACTCAGACGATGAGAGACATGGTCCCTGATGTCAAGCCTGGAAAGGGCTGGCCAGAAGTAGCTTGGCTCCCCCAGGTCAGGACTAGAAGTGGATATTGCAAGTAGGCTCAATGTAAAGGACAACTTCCTAGCAATGAAAGTGCCCACATAGTGGGCATAGTGGGATGGCCTGGTTGTGGCCATCCTGAGTTCCTCTTCATTAAAGGCTTTCAAGCAGAGGGCACATGCTCAATTTTTGGAGGATACTGTAGCAAGGATACCTTTGGAGTATGAATTGGACCAAGGAGCCTCCTAGGTCCTTTCCAACTCTCTAATTCTGCATCTACGACTCCTCTTTCACAGTCCTGCTCTGTCTTAACCATAATACACTGTTGTGCACTGCTGAAGCCAAAAAAATTCCTTATCCCTCTCCGACCCCACTAGTGGCCAACCCTTTGGTGATGAACTATTCCACACTTGGCTAAGCTGGTCCCCAGATGACAAACAGGGCCTATCTCCAGGAAGGCCTGTGCTTAAAGTCTTTCCAGGCAAAGTCTTTGAGAACCTGGGATAACTTCATGCCATGAGAAGCTTCAGAAGGAAATTTTAGCAGATATGGTTTCACTTCTATAAGGAAAAATAAGTTAAGAGCATATGCCAATAGGGTTTGCTTTTGGTTTTTTTTTTTTTTTTTGCAAGAGCAAGAGTGTACTAGGGGGAAAAATTGGCTCAGAGGTTATCTGTATGACCTTGGTTCTCATCTGTAAAAATAAAGAGGTTAGACCGATGATCTCGAAATTCCCTCCCAGTCCTAGATCTAGAACCTTGTGAGGAAATCGTCACCCATATTGGGGTTGAATAAGCCCTTGTATGTAGGCACCTAAAGCCTGTGGAATGACTAGTTTGTTCTGGTCATGGACAGGGGCATGCATCCTAATTCTCATTGCTGCTGCTAGGAGCTGGACCCTGGGGCATCTCCCCCCATTGTCAACTGTCAAGACCCATACAGTAATTAATCTCTGCAAGGCTGAGGCCAACCAGAATTTGTATGCAGAGACATTATGATTGACATATATATTCTGGGGGAACTTCTAGCCCCCTCCACTCCAGAGTGGCTGGGAATCAACACCACCAAAGAGGATGAGGATGAGTAGGAGAGAACCTAAAGATGGCCTGTGATTTTAAGGAAACTGAGGGAGGGTTCTATTTTTTAAAAAGCTTGATTTTCATCAATTCAGTCAATCCTGTCAGAGGAACTGGAAATGTCTTTTTTTTTTTCTGATTCAGCTGGAATTGGTTAGAGTGACTTTTCAGCTCACATTTATGAGAGCAGCCTGGTGTAGTGGAAAGTGTGTGGAATTTGGAGCCAGAGAACCTGGGTTTGAATCTCAGCCCTGTTGCTTATGAGCTATGTAATCTCAGGAAAGTCCCATTTCTCTGGGCTTCCGTTGCTGTCTCTGAAGGATTGGTGAAGAGGAGGAGGAGGTTTGAACCTCATGACCTCTAAGGCCCCTTCTGGCTCTGAATCCTCTAATACCTGATCTGTGAATGTTTCTGACTAGTTCGGTATTCTCTCTTCAGGGAAAGATTGTCACCCAATTCAATCTGACTGCTTTCTGTGGAAACTGGTCCAATAACCTCAGTCCCCTCTGCTAGTATTGGTCTGATTTGAACTAGCAGCCTAATTGCAAACACTCAGTAGCCCCACAAGCTCCAACAAGCACAGTAGCAAGAGCTGTTCATCGAGCTTACAGATTGTGTTTTTGGCCTTCACATTCCCAGCATCTCTCACAGTGCCTAGTACAGAGCAGACACTTAACAAGGGCTTATTGGTCAATGGGTTGATAGAAGGGTACCAGTATTTGGGCTTTTCTCATCTAAGCACCAGAAACTTTCAAAGCTAGCCCTCACCCAGAAATGACCAAGATGCAGTGCCCGACCTGTGTTCCTGTGGATCCTGATCCCAGCCTCATGCCTTGATGAGGCAAGGTGGCATAGTACAAGAATTGTGGGGGCAGACCCGTTTTCAAACTCTGGTTCAGCCACCTCTACAACCTCCCTAGGCCTCAGTTTCCTCCTCTGCAAAATGGGAAATAGCATGGACTATCTGTCTACAGACACTCTGATCCCTCTGGGTACTCGGGTTCGTCTGGGAAGAGTAGCCATTTGTGTTTCTCCTCCACATTCTGAGCCTGACACTGCATACTTCTGCAGCTGCGTCAGTCCTGAATTTTATATTATAAACAGAGCTCCATGAACCAAACCCATTACATAAAAAAGTTATGAGGACAGAGAACATTCTTTCATTGATTGTTTTGTACATGGTTTCAGCTTTGGACTCTCTGGGTGGGTCACAAAGGCAAATGTAAAAATGTCCTAGGATCATCCAAAGATTCCACCACAGATATTGGCATTCAAAAATCCTCTTCTTCTTTCTAACCAGCCCTTGGGAAACATCGAGCCCTCCCTTCCCCACTCCTCCTCCTCCTCCCACCCCCTCCCCCCTGTTGAGGGGCCACATCTGGAATTCCAGTGTCCGGTTTGAATACCAATTCATTTTCATTCTTTTGGGCAACAAACACAGCATGGTGTGCTCTGCCCCGCAGCCTGGGGCTGGAGCCAGAAACACAATTGGCTTCTCTTAGGAATGGCCAGCTCCCTGGGCGATCAATCAATCAATCAACAAGCATTTATTGCAAATTCCCTGACCGTTTGGTAGCTAGTGGACTAGAAATAAATTCAGTGGGCATCCCCTAAGGCTAATCTTTCTTGGTGTGTGTGGACTGCTTTGGAACTTTGTGGCTTGAGTCATCTTCACATCCCTCCCCTGACAAGTCAGCCACATCCAAACTTCCCCACAGCCCAGCTCCTCCAGGTGTCTTGCCTTGGCCAGAGAAAAATACAGGGTGCTTATGTTGCAGTGGATATGTGATCCCTTGGTGCAAGAACTTTTCCATTACCAAAAAGGACTTACATGCAAGAAGAGATCAGAAAGGACTAGAAAAGGAAGCAGGTTATTTAGGTACTGAGGAGGAGCAGCTCACTCTCCAGATACTAGCCCCTGACTCTGTCCCCCAAGATTCAGTCCTGGGTCCTTTTTTCTCCCTTTCCTCTCTCCCAGTGACTTTATTAACTCCCATGGATTCAATTATATCAATTCTATGCTGATAACTCCCAGACCTCTCTATCCAGCCCTAGTCTCTCTGCCAAGCTCCAGGTGTATACCACCAGTGCCTGCTGGATAGCTCTACCAGGATGCCCCAAAGGCATCTCAATGTGGCCCCTTAATCTTTCCCTTTCTGTCAAAAGTACCACCAAGCACTATAGTGAAGTGGAAAGTGCTAGAATTGAGGTCAAAGGAGCTGGATTCAAAGCCTGGCTGTACTACTTCCTAAGCGGGGGTGTGGGTGTGGGGGGGCCCTCAGTCTAATCACTCGACCTCTCCTGGCCTCACTTCTTTCCCCAGAAAATGAGGAAGATGAATTAGATGACCTCAGAGGTCCCTTTCACCTCTAAATCTATGATCCTTCAATCACCCACATTCACAACCTGTATTCAGTCTCTGTCAACTCTACCCGCTTACGATCTCTTGCATCCATCTCCTCTCTACCCCCAAAGCCATCATCCTTAGTCAGACCCTTATGGCCCGTCTCTTGGCTGGACTACTGCAGGAGCTTCCACCCTCTCCACTCTCTATCCCATCTTTCACATGGCTATTGAACTGATCTTCCCAGAGTGCAGGTCTGACCATATCTCCTCTCTAGACGTAGACCCTTAGGATCAAATCTAAATTCCTCTTTGAGCATTTCAAAATCTTTACACTTTGGTTCCAACATATTTTTCTAAACTGATTTCACATTGCTCCCCTTCACACCCTCCACATTCCAGCCAAAGCAGACCACTTGCTTGGCCCCATAGTTTGACTGTCTCTGAGAATCTCCCCTCTAGCCCCAAGCCCTACAGCACAAGTCTTTCCTGATCCACAAAATGACCTTGTATTTATTTGGCATTTACTGTGGAGATGGGTAGAGAGAGAGAGAGCTGGCTCAGTGTAGGGCCCTCCCCATGTGACACTGGCCAAGTTACTTCATCTCTCTGTGTTCTAGCCAACTCTTGAAGACTGGAAGCTGCAGAGAAGGGGCCGACCTGCCTAAGTGGAGGAGTTCACAGATCCAGGCCCTCTCTCTCCCCTACAGTCTACATTCATTTATCAGAGTATGTGTTGTTTTGCCCCAGTAGAATCTATGGTTCCTTGAGGGCAGTGTCTTTAGATCTCTAGCACCTGGAGTTTAGTAGGCTCACCCTCTTCCCTTCAGCCTGAAGGTCTTCCCTTCCTCCCCCATCTGTTGAATTTCTATCACTAAAACCAGATCCAAATACTGCTTCTACAAGAAGGCCCTCCTTGATCCTCCCTGGAGCTCCTGGCTTTCCCCAGCATACCTTACTTACAGAGTGTCTGGTTTTGCACCTTGGTCATATGCTTCTCTTCCAACACTGTGTTAACATTACTTTCTGTGGTGTCCTATTATCCCTACTAGACTGGATACCCCATGAAGGCAAGGAAATGTGTATTATCTAAACACTATGTCTCTCTCAGTGCCCAGTAGACAGAACTATAACTAGTGGAAATCGTGCCTAGGACAAAGTAATTTTATTGTGGTAAGGGGGAAACTATGCTCTGAGAGTCCCAGGAGAGAGATGCCACAGCAATGGGAATGGATCCAATGTAGAGAGAAGTTCACATTCACACACACACACACACACACACACACACACACATACATACACACACTTTTGCCCCATATGTTGGTACCGTGACACAAAGCCCCATTTGCCCTATGATAATACTTGGCAAACTTTTGTGAACTTTAACTAAATCAGCATCAAGAAGAGGGGAAACTGTTACCCCTCTTATCTTCAAACATCAAAGTTGGTCAGCAACCACAAGGAGGGGGAAGGGAGAATGGAGTCCATCCTGATGCCACTGTGGCCACTACAAACCTCACCATACTTATCCCAGGCTGCATTTCACTGGATTTAATTTCTGGATCATAGCCCTGTAGCCTTCCTGTACCTCACCTCTACAAAGAGGAATTCTGCATAAGGTAGGATCACCTCAGACTTTACTGGGAGATATCGGAGAGCTCTCACTTAAATGGAATGCAGAGGATGGATGGTATTGGCACAGCCCCAAGGGTACTGTGTTCTTCTCAAAGAGGGGTAAATCGGGCAAGAAGAGGGATTATTCTAATCCCATTTGAATGGCCTTAAAAGGAAATCAAAATTGCTGTTGTTAAATTCCAATTAGGAGTGTTAAAGGAAAAAACCCATTAATACTGTTTATAAAGGGAGGATGGCTTCTGTGTTCCTTCTGTAACTCTAACTGGTAAAAACAATTCCCCATTTCTGACTCAGTTCACCTCTATATTCACTATATTCAGTTCATCAAAAAGTATTTATTGACCTTGTAGTGTGTGCTGAGGTCTGTGCTAAGCAGACACCGTGTGGGGAGAAGAATAACCTCACACTCTGTGGTGCTTCCAGGTTTACAAAGTGCTTTTGTCTGGTCTCTCATTTGAGTCTCACAACAACCCTGGGAAGCGGGTAATGAAAGGGTTCTTGCCCTGCTCTGAAAGGTCAGTAAGTGCTTTTCCCCAGTCAGGACCCAAAGCCCAGCTTCTAGATGCTGATCACACCAATTGCCACTTCTACAATGCTTTCAAATATGCTAAACATTCTCCCCTTGATACTTTGTGAGGCAAGCAGAGCAAATAGAACTATCCCCATTTTACAGAGGAGGCAACTGAGGCCCACAGAGGTTAAGTGATTTGCCCAAGCTAACCAATTTGGTAAATGCTGGAGCCAGGACTTCAGCTTCAGCCCTCTGCCTCCGAAGGGATAACAGCAATCTCTGCAGATATCATCCCTACCCTTACAATCTAATGACCAGACTGACTTTCATGAACACTATTTCTAGCCTTGCCCACAATAGGTGCTCAATAAATGGCACTTGGATTGCTTTGGCAAAGGAGAAAAGACTATAGGGCTATTGTTAAATGACTTATATGCAGTGTGATGATGATCCTATTAAGCTAAGCGCTGGTAAAGTGGCTACTCTGGCCAAAGTTCTGTGCTTTCCACACAGGCATGCTTTTGATTGTACAACCCATCCATACATTCTCCACCTCTGCACCTTGTTGTCTGTTTACTCTCATATATCTGCTCCAGGTAAGTATCCCCCCAACCAAGTCCCTGGAGGCCTTCCTCTAGAGCTCTTGGCCTTAAGCCCCTACCAGATGTACAGAGGAGCTAGTAATCTTACTACATGACCAATTTACCTTATTTTCTGGACATCCATTTCTTTGATAGTATCCTTTATGCAGCTTCTCCTGCACAGTTCTTCACTAATATCCTTCTCCCATACCTCACTGCAACGGTGTGGGGGTGATCCTGTATTCTCAGAAGTTAATCAGGAGCTACCATGCTGAAAAGGCTTCAGAAGTAGAGTCCTCAGCAACAGACTGCATCTCCTTTGGAAGGATGAAGGGGACACACATCCCCAGCAGATTAGCCAGGGTAACCCACCAAACAGTGTGGTGGTGATGAGAATTTTCTTGTTCAGTCATTTTTTCAGTTATGTTCTACTCTGTGACCCCATTTGGGTTTTCTTGACAAATATCCTGGAGTGATTTGCCATTTCCTTCACCAGATTATGAGTAAACAAGCAAACAAGGTTAAGTGACTTGCCCAGGGTCACATAGCTAGTAAGCATCTGAGACCAGATTGGAACTCAGGAAGATGAGTCTTCTTGACTCCAGGGTACTCTATATGCCCTGCAGCATCCATCAGCTAGCTGCCCGATCACACTTTAAAGGTGTCATAGACTTTCAGTATCCCAGTACAGGAAGCAGTATAAGTGTTTGTCCTCATCTTTTTTAAAGAAGGCAACAGACACTGGGCAAGGGTTTGTGACTTGTCCAATGTCTCACATATGGTAAGTACCTTTTAGAGTTGGGATTAAAATGGGGATGTCCTGGTTCTTTCCACTTCAATTGACTGACATTCTGTGATAGGAAGTCAGAGAAGGGGGAAGATCTATACAGGGGGGAAGTGACTAGGGAAGGAGGAACTGAACTGGACTTCAGAGAAGGAGTAGACTGTACCTAAGCAAAGAAGAGATGAGAAATCTCTGATGAAGAAAAGGGCCTGCCTTCCACATCCAGAGAAAGAACTACAGAATTGGATCACAGAATGAAGCAGACCATTTTCTTTTGTATTGCGTTTTGTTTTATGGTTTCTCCCACTCATTTTAACTCTCCTATTCAACATGATTAAGGTGAAAATGTATTTAATAGGAATATAGGTGTAGAACCTATATAAGATTGCATGCTGTCTCAGGGAGAGAGTGGAGAGGGTGGGAGGGGAGAAGGGGGAGGGAGGGGAAAAAATCTAAGATATATGGAAGGGATTGTAGAACACTGAAAACAAATAAAATAATTTTTAAAAAAGAATCTACCCAATATGGCAAATCTTAAAAAAGAAAAAAGCCTGCACTCATCTGCTCCCAAGATAAATACTCTCCTTCCATCCTACAATGGCCTCTAGCTCCCAGATTCCCAGTGTAGCTGTGCACATATTCCTTTTCCCAGAATTCATGTACCTTAAGTTTTCTCATAATTTTTCTTTCATACATAGGTGGAGAATTAGATTTGCTCCTTTAGTCAACTGATTTCTAACCTTCACAGCTGTCATAGGACCTTAAATGTCATATGATCCAAACCTTCATTCTACCCCTGTCCAGATGAGGAAATAGGCTCAGAGAGGAGGAAAAGGTGGCTTAAGATTCCATGACTCAGTAGACAAGCTGAGACTTAAACCCAAGTCTCCTGGCCAGAACACAGAATGGGTGAAGAGAACACGGTATGCACAGTATGGCAAGTTAGGTTACAGTCAGATGTTTATGAAGGGTGTTAAATGCCAAGCAGAGACACATGTATTTTAACCTGGAGCAAAGAAGGAGGCACAGAAATTTCCTGAGCAGGAAAGGGGAATTTTCAGTGTGTGTGTGTGTGTGTGTGTGTGTGTGTGTGTGTGTGTGTGTGTGTGTGTCCTTCGTTGCCGAAGAAGACCATGCCATCAGAGAAATGATGACATGACTTGCACTTGACTTTGTTCTGAGGGAGGGAGGGCTGTGCAGGTCACCAGCCTCACTTCTCCTCCAGAGCCATCTGAATCCAGTGACTAGATAAATATTCATCAGGATGACTGGAGATGACCCAGGATGAGGCAATTGGGGTTAAGTGACTTGCCCAAGGTCCCACAGCTAATGAGTGTCAAGTGTCTGAGGTGAGATTTGAACTCGGGTTGCTTTAGGAAGAGTGTTTTGGAAGCTGTAGGGACTACTAGAAGTTAATATCTCAGGGAAGCTAGGTGGAGTGGGGGCTAGAATTTGGGATGTGGAGGTAGGAAGACTTCAGTCAGACATGCACGTCACTTAACCTCTGCCACATCTGTAAACCGAGGATAACAGTAGTATCTACCTCATAGGATTGTTGGGAGGATTAATGAGATAGCACGTGTAAAAGGCATTGCAAACCCTAAAGTGCTATATATGCTAGCTTAGAATCTGGAAATCCAAATCAAAGGCTCCTACAATAGTCTAGGCCAGAGGTGATAAGGACCTGAACCATAGCAGCAGCTGTCTAAGGAGAGACAAGACGGTGGCTGTGATATTTATTTTGGAGATAGGACTGACCATACTTAACAACTGATTGAATAGGGAGGATGAGGGAGAGAGAAGCAGAGAGGGAGCCTTCTGGGTTGTGGACCTGGATGACTGGAAGGATATTTGTTCCCTCAGTGGAAATAGGGAGGTTTAGAGGAATGGGATAGGTTTAGAGGAGAAGATGAGAAATTACATTTTGGATATGTTGAGCTTGAGATGCCTGTGGGTCATCAAGATGGAAATATCTAGTAAGAAGATGAAGACGCAGGACTACAGCTCAAAAAAAAACAATGAGAGTTTAGTCTACAGAAGTGGAGGTCATTGCTGAGAGATGATAGTCAGACCTATGGGAGCTGATAAAATCACCAAAAGAGAGATGAGGGCCAAAGACAGAACCCCACAGTCATCCATTCATAATGGGAAGGGCATGAACTATGACACAGGCAAAAGATGAAGCATCACAAAAACCCAGGGAAAAGGGAATATTGAGGAAGAAGGGGGTGGGGTCAACATTGTCAAATCCTACAGAAGAGGTCAAGAAGCATGAAGGTGGATGAAAGGCCATTGAATTAGGTCATTACAAAATTGCTGCTAACCTTGGAGAGAGCAGTTTCAGTTGAGTGGTGAGGTCAGAAGTCAGATGAAAAGGGTTGAGGTGTGAGTGGAAAGAGGAAATAGAGGCAATAAATGTAAAATCTTTATTCTTAAGAGTTTGACTAGAGAAGAAAGATAAGATGGTGGTAGATGACAACATATAGTTGAACCAAACTATCACCTTAAGATTGGGAAAGGAGGAAAGTATGGCCAAGGTGTGGGTGATGACTTGGGATAGTGGAGGGTGGTTGAGTAATTGGCGATGATGAATTGGTTTAAGAGGAACATGAAGTATAAAGGGCAGTTACAGTCAGTCAATGCTTCAATAGTTTCATGCTATTTCAGCACCATATTGTTCTGAACTCTTCAATTTAGACTTCTCCACTGGTGCAGATAGCCACCTATCCACATCTCCCTCCTGTGGCTTTCTCTAAATCCTTCACAGAGTCCACCCTCTCCCTACAATGTTTGCATCTTTTACTATTTCAAGGATAACAATGCAGCTCCCCTGCTACCTATCATCCTTCACTCTCCTGGGACCAGCCTTGTCCAGCCACATATGTCTTTGATGATGTTTCTTATACCACTTCTTATGCAGGTTATGATATAGTGCAGCTGTCTTCTATGGGTACAGCTGTGTGTATTTGTAACCAAAGGGCTTCTGGTTTGTCATTTAACAGATAGCATGAGTGCTTTTTGCTTTCCATGATGACTATTAAGCAGTCCCTCCTCCTGCCCCTCCCACTTCAATGCTCTTCACTCATTGGCCAAGTAAAATCATAAGATCATAGATTTAAACTGGAAAAAAAAATCCATGAGCCTATCTAGTCAACTCTCACCTTAGAGAAATGAAGGAGAACCTAGGGCCCAGGGATGTAAGTGACTTGCCCAAGGTCACCCAGCTAACAAGAAGAATGAGAATTCAACACCAGGTCCTGTGATGTCACATCTGACACTGATTCACAAAGGAGGTTCTTAACCAGCAGGGCTCTGAGGACTACTTGGGCCACCTTGGATAGAAACCAGGCAGCTGTTCAGCATAAGGGTGGCCCAAGGCAGAAGTACTGGGGCCCCAGCACCCTTGGGCCTGCAAGTATCTCCCTGTCCCTGGCAGTCTTCACACAGAGAAGCTGAGTGATCACTGACCAGGAATTCCTGCTCCAATACTAGCTGAACTAGATCATCTCTAAGATCATTCTCAAGTATGAGAGCCTAGGGTTTTAAAAACCTGCTTGAGAGGCAGGGGTCATGGCAATGTCATGTAACAGGCATTTACCCTGGAAGAGAGGTTCTGTGTTTCCCCAGGACGCCCATTTTCCACAAGAGTGAGGTCACCTTGTTTGGGATAGTGAAGGCTCAAGTGAGCCACATTTATAGTTAGTTGAGACCCTTAGATACAAAGTTCCCAGGGAAAGGCTGTTGGAGCAGAAAGGGCACTGGTTTTGGCCCAGGGAGGTTAAGGAGTTTGCCTGGGACCAAAGAACTATTCAAAAGTAATAATCCAGATTGAAACCCAGGTCTTACTTGAAGTTCTATGTTCATTCATCTACAGTATAGCACCTCCATTTCAACAGATGTGCAGAAGAAAGACCTCAAACTCCGAAGAAAGCACTGGACTTCAGTTTGAGTCCATGCTCTCCAACTGATTACGTGTGGGGGCTAGGCCATGTCACTTGACCTCCTTTGGAAAAAAGAAAGGGGGAACCTGATAGCCTCTGAGGTCCCTTGCAGATTTGGCCTGATGGTGTATCCAATCTCAATTCATACTGACTTGGGCTCATATCGAATTCTACACTAAAGTCACATTTCTCCCCACAGTGTATGAAAGGTGGGCTTACAAGAGTAGCTATTGCCCTCAATAGCGAAAGCCAGGACAAGGGGAGAGGAAGGGAGACTCCTGAAGGCACTTGCAATTGGCAAAGGAGGCAGAACCATGCCAATGGCTTCCCAGAGTTGTTTGTTCAAGCCTTGGTTAGTCATGGTTTTCTTTTGGCAGGCACAAAAGCACAGTTGAACGTGGTCGCCCACATTGAGAGATGTAAACACGCCCACAGGCTGGTGATGAAGCCCTCTCTTGTTTGTCACAGAATCGAAGAATTGGAGACCTTGACAGCTGGCAGTTAGCTTGGAGGCCACCTAGTCCAGCCCCCTCATTTTACAGAGGACAAAAACTGGGCTCCACAAAGCAAAAGTGTCATCCATGCCCAAGATCAGCGAGGGGGTAGGCCTCAGACCCAGGGCTTCTGCCTCCATGCCCAGCAGGCCCTCTCCTATAACATGCTGCCTGTAAGAAAGCCCAGCTACCTATTTTTGTCAGCTGGCCTTTTCCAGGGTCAGAGCCAAGCAGAGCTGGAGCCTCTCCCTGCCCTTTTCCCCTTGAAGGAGAGGGCTGGATGGCTTGGCTCAGCGAGCACTGTTGTTGCATGACTGACAATTGAGACTGCTCCCAAATGTGCCCAACCATAGAGGGATCCTGCCAGGCAAACTAAGATGCAGAAACACTGGGTATCCCCTTGGGAAAGGGTCATGTTGAAATGAGCCTATGAAGCTCTGGCAGACCAAAGGGGCACTTTCTGAGATGCTTCAGGTCCACCCCAGGATTTCCTACCTGCAGGCTTAAAAGGAGGGAGAAAGGAAGGAGGTAAGGGTTGCCCTGAGTGGTGAAGACCAGCAGCAGAGGACTCTGCCAATAAGCCAAGTACTTTTGAGCAGTCACAGACAGGAATCGAGAGGTTTGGAATGTAGGGTAGGGTGCCAACTAGCACTGAGGTGCTATTCTCTCATCTCCTGGGTATGTGTGATAGCATTGCTTAAGCCCTGGGTGCTCTTCAGATCAGAGGTTAGAGGGAGCTCAAAGGGAGAAGGGGTCAAGAGGACTGGGTTTGAGTCTTGCCTTGACCTGGAGCAAAATCACTTTCTCTATTTTGACTACTATAAAATGGTGATAAAAAACAGAAAGACTAGCTCCTACAGGAAGATGGGAGGAAGCCATGAGATAATGGTGGCTTAGCTGGATTGAGGAAAGAAAGCTACCCTAGATTCAACCTTAAAGCCCTCTCTGAATAAAAGCTGCTTTCTTGAGGCATTCTTAACCCTAACCTCACATTCCCCGCCCCATCCACCCATACCAATCCCCTTTATGGCCTTCAGATCCATGCAGTGGGAAAGCTCCGAAGGCACCCCTCAGGAGCCTGAATCTGCCACTTACTACCCAGTCGATTGTGGGCAAGTCACTTCCCCTCTCTGGACCTCAGTGTCTGAATTTATGACCCTATCATCCCAGTTCGGAAAGAATATAAAATTGGCCTGAAAGTTTCATAAGTTAACATCTCTGGAACCAACTGGAAGCTCGACGTGGAAAACCCCTGTATAGTGGTATTATCCTGTTACTATATTAAGGCCCGGATTGAAGCCATCTGCTGGTGTGGGCTTGGCTCCCCCCATCACCTCCACCTCCCCCCCATTGGCATCTCAATTGCAGCTCAGCTTCCTGGGCTGCTCTGTGAAGGGGGCCCATCAGTGCAGGCGGGTGGGGCGGCCATGCTACCCTCTTTGATCAGGAGGCCTTGGCTTCCTATTATGTGCCTGCAAGCCAGGTGTCCTTTTAAGGGCCCCAAAGGCTGTGGTCTGCCAGGCTAAGATCTTTCCTCCTGGTGACTCTCTGAGCCTGTTGGAACTGGGGGCATGGGGGGGGGGGGAGGAGGAGAGGAGACGTGGCTTCTCCACCACCAACTTTTTCATGTGCGGAATGAGAATGTGGAGGTAGGAGAAAAAGCTCAGGATTATTTCAGGGCCCTCTCTAAACTCTGCCACATAATATTTATGTGACCTTGGGTAAGTCTCACTTAAAGGTAAGGCCTGGGCAATCTAAAATGAGGGGATTAGACTAGATGACCTGAAGTCCCTTCCAACTGTCCCTTCCTATGATACCAACTGTGCTTATGTAAAGGGTAATCCAAAGTCTCTCTTACCTAGTTTTATATTATAGAAATGGTTATAGATTATAGATACAGATTAGACAGAGAAATAAATAGAGAGAGATAGAGAGATTTATAGATATCTTCTAGATTGGGTTAGATTCAGGTGTAAGGTGATGGCAAAGAGGAAAGACTCCCACTGTAATGGCCTATGTAACCAAGAGTCCTACCTTACCTCATAGGACCATACTGTCAGCTCCACTCCAGTAGCCATGTTGGTTTCTATATGAAGGATGCTGGCAGTGACTGGCAGTGAGGTTACATGGTACCAAAAAATGATGGTTCCCATTTGGAGACTACTTTAAGGGTTACAAAGCCTTTCAACATAGTGAGAGAGCCAGACTTGAGGACAATGTAATACTGGATTTGGAACCAGAAGACTGGGCTCTGACATTTAATAGTTGCGTGATACTGGGCAAGTCAGTTGGCTTCTCTGGCCCTCTGTTACTTTGCCTATAAAATTCAGCTTGATTATCACTTAGGTCTTCTAGCCCTAAATCCTATCTTTGTCTAACCCTATAAGCTCTATATTGGCAGCACTATAAGGGACTTCATATATCTTGGTGTAGTAGAAAGAGAACTGGAGACCTGACTTCCAATGCCTTCTCTACTACTTTCTAACTGTGTGACCTTGGACAGGTGCTTTGCCTTCTCTGAGCCTTGGTTGCTTCATCTGTAAAATGAGGGGGTTGGGCTAAGTTCTTTCTGGACTTTCAATCTCTTATCCCTTCTAGGGGGTCCATTCCAACCTCCTTCATTGTGCAGACAAAAGAGAACTCAAAAAGTGAAATGACTTTGCCAGTGTCACATATTTATTTCACTTGTAGAAGTGCCAGGGCTAAAATTTGGGCCTCTTGACCTAGTATGTATTCTTTCTGCTTTATGGTCCACTGGAAAAAGCATGAGTAGTTGGATTCATATCATACTTGTCACTACCTGTGAAGCCTGGGGAAATTCCCTGAACTTCTCTGGGCCTCAGTTTCCTTATCTGAAAAATTCAGAATTCAGACTAGCTGGTCCCTGTTACCCCCTCTCCACTGCCAGAGATGATAAATAAATTTAACTCTCTGCTAATGGAGCCAAAAGCTAGAATCCTGGACCATTTATACTGAAAGGGACCTTGGAGAGCATCTAGTCTAATCTACCTATTGATGGGTAAACTCAGACCCAGATTGATGTGCTCCAGGTCACTAGTGATAAAAACAACCACTCCAAGAACAGAAGCAAAGATTACTGATTCCTTGTCTTGAGCTCCTTCCCCCTATCTCCTGGCAGGCTTAGATAAACTCAGAGAAGGGGACATGGCTGCCCACTCTTCATGTGTATCAGCAACTCTTCACCCCAAATCACCAGCAATCCTTAATGAGCAGCTCTTGGTAGAAGCAGATTAACCAGTCTTCACCACAAAGGCCAAGAAAGGCAGACACAGCCAGAAGGCTGACTATGGGATTAATGTGGTTTGGTAGGAGAACTCTCCTCCAGGTGGAGTGACACAGATTACAAGCAGAAACTGATCTGAGGGTTCAGCAGGAATATTTCCCTGCAGGCCAAAAGATTCTCTTTGACATTCCAAAGTTAGAAACATTTTCTCTGTGTTTTACAATATGCACTTAATAGAACAAAGCTATGTTCTGGAAAATCAATCACCAAGAACCCCAAACAGGGCAGGCAGTTTAAAAAGAAAAGGCTTTGTGGTGATTCTACTAAATTTTGGGAGCTCAAAACGAGTTAAGGACTGTTTGATCTGGGGTGGGAGGGTGTTTAATTTTGTTGTAAGGGTTTGTTTTTTGTTATCTTTATTTCTATTGGGTGATTCCAGGGTTTAGCCTCCTTGCTTCTGTGTGACCTAGAGCAAGACAACACCACTCTCTTCATCTCATTTTCTCCCTCAGTAAAATGAGGGAGGAGTTAGACAAGATGGTCTCCAAGGTCCCTTCCAGCTACACCAGATTACGATTTTGGGTGTGTTTCCCTCACATTTTGCCTCAGCCCACGTTCAGGGTAAGTAGGCAGGCTTGGTACTCAGCCCTAATACCATCCACCACCCAACTAATCAATTTCCCAGCAAGGTTCTACTTTTCTATGCAACTATGTTTTCTCCCATACTACCTCGCTGCCTCTAAGACAATGGCTGTCCTTTGACTTCCCTTCCATCTCCACCAAAGGATTGCATGTATGGAAAGCACCATGGCATCATGGGAACAGCACTAGAATGTGGAAACCTGGGCTCAAATCTTGGTTTCAATCTTTACTAGCTCTGCAACATGGGGCAAATATCTTCCCCTTTATGAACCTCAGTTTCCTGCTCTGTAAAATGGAGTTGATACTACTCCTTTTATCATCTACTTCACAGAGTTATTGGTGAATATATAGCATCCCTTTAAAATTACTTTGTATTTATTCTCTTTATATTCTGTTATGTATATATTACATACACATATGCATATGTATGTATATATATATATGTATATATATATATATTTGCCATCTATCCTCATTCAAATCAAAGCTCTGTACAAGTAGGGATTGTGACATTGTTTGTATCTATATCCCTAGTACCTAAACACTCTGTCTCTGGGGCTTAATACATGTTTGTTAATTGATTCATTGTAAACAGCATGGCAGTGCTGGATTACATTCAACTTGAAGGCAAAAAGACCAGACTTCACATCTTACTTCATATCCTTAAGAGATAGGTGATCCTTGTTCGATCACTTCAAGTCCAGTTTACTTTTTTCTATTTTACTTTATTATTTTTCAATTGAAAAAGAACAATTTTCTCTCCCTCCTACCTAACCCCCAAGTTAAAAAAAAAAGGAAAAACAAAACATTTTCAATAAATATAATCAGGCAAAATGCTGCCTTTGTTCAAAAATAGATGTTTCATTCTGCACCTTGAGTCCATCACCTCTAGCAACATTGAGGTGACAAGGTTCTACACTGGTCCTCTGGAATCATGGTTGGTCATGGAATTATTCAACATTTTTAAGTTATCGTTATAATGTTGCTACTGTAAAAGTAGCTCTTCTGATTCTGCTCTCTTCACTATGCATCAGTTCACACAAATCATCTCAATTTTCTCTGAATTGGTCCCTTTTCTCATTTCTGTGAGCACAATAGTATTCCATTATACTATAGTCAGATTCTTCTTCCATAAAGTGGGGATGATAATAACACCTCTTTCACAGGGTTGTTGTAAGGATCAAATGAGATAATGTATGTAAAGCACTTAGCAAACCTTAAATCACAGAACTGTGAGCTGCTGTCATCATCATCATCATCACTATACTTTAAATGAAGAGACACAGGAGTCATTTCTATGTGTACCAAAGAGCTCTAGAACTGTTTGATGAGGAGAAAGCTGGATGCTTGGAAATCTCTAACCCCCAAAGATTACAAGAAGGTGACCACTGGATTTCTCTGTCATAGCAGCAGCTTGTTGGACCTCAAGGTGTTGGCCTTCTCCTTCTCTACTTCATTGGGAAAGCAGGATTCATGGTTCTGTACCACACAGGATTAGTTTAAAGAAGCAGAGGCTCAGAGAAGGGGTGTTGATATGCCTAAGGTCACAAAGCACCAGAGGCTGGGTCTCTTGACTCCATTTATCAAGGGTCTACATTCACCTACATGTACTTCCTCAGGACTCTCCTTTTCCTGCCTTTCTTTTGTCCCTGCTGTCCATGTCTACAATGAGCTCTCTTTTCCTCTTAGTGACTCAGCCCAGCCATCTGCCCCCAAATACTGCTGGTAACTTCTCTTCTGAAACTACCTTCCATCTAATCCATATGTACTTTGTACGGACCTAGTTATTGATATGTTCTCCCCCCACCGCCATTAGATTGGAAACACCATGAAGGCAGGGACTGAATTTTCTTTGTATCCCATGGGCATATAATCAATGTTTCCAATTTACTCTAAAGAGCAGGATATAGTCAGGTCTGTGGAAGGACTAGACAGTGTAGTGGCTGAAGACCAATGGGAAATTGATTAGGAAGACCAGCAAAGGGGCTGCTTCTTCTGTAAGAGAAAAGTGACAGGGCTTGAAGTAGGATGATGGCCTTGTGCATAGAGAGAAGGGATAAACAATAGCTAAAGATAAGAGCTAACATTCCTAGAGTACCTACTGTGTGCCAGGCACTGTGCTAAGTACTTTACAATTATTATCTCCTCTGATCCCTCCTTCCTCAAGGACTTAAAGTCAGGAAGATCTAATTTCAGATGTCTCAGTTTCCTCATCTAGAAATTGGGAATTATAATAGCACCTACCTTCTTAGGGTTGTTGTAAAGATTAAGTGACATAATATTTGTAAAGCACTTTGCAAATCTTAGAATCCTATGTAAAAATGCTATTATTTGTATTTGCTAACTATAATTATATCAACCTTACACAATCCGGCATCCAACGCTACCATTTGAGGAAGGACGGAGAATGGCATGGGGACTTGTAATAACTGCTAACAGTATCTGAATGGGCACATGCAGCGCAGCCCAGTGTGGCAGGGACAGGACCCTGAACAGGCTTCAGGGAACCACTGGCAGCAGCAGTTCCCAGATTGCTCAACCCATAAACACCACAGACAGCTTCAAAGGTCAGTGGGAGGGTTCCTTCACCCAAGAGAGGGGAAGGTGGTCTGGACCCCTGGTAACAGCCACTGCAGAGGTAGCTTCCATTTTTAGAGCCCTCCACCTAGAGCTCCTGGGGGGAATTGAGCAGCTGATCTGAATCTCAGCCTTGTATGGCAGCCCTGGGAGACCTCTGCCTGAAGTCCCTGGGGAAATTGAGCCACTGATCTGAATCTCAGCCCTGACCTCAGCCTTGACAAAGAATTCAAAAGTCAAGGAAATGACTGAGAAAATGCCCCCAAAAGGGAAAAGAATAAGACAATAGAAGGTTACTTTCTTGGTGAGCAGGTATTTTCTTCCATCCTTTCAGATGAGGATGAACAATTTAGGACTTCAGAGGAAGACTTAAACCTCAAGACTTCTGCATGCAAAACCTCCAAAATAAATATGCTATGGTCTCAGTCCATGGAGAGCTCAAAAAGAATTTTGAAAATCAAATAAGAGAGGTGGAGGAAAAATTGGGAAGAGAAATGAGAGCAGTGCAAGAAAATCATGAAAGCAAGTCAACAGCTTGCTAAAGGAGACCCAAAAAATGCTGAAGAAATTAACACCTTAAAAAACAGACTAACTCAAATAGTAAAAGAGGCCCAAAAATCCAATGAGAAGAATACTTTAAAAAGCAGAATTAGTCAAATGGAAAAGGAGGTTCAAAAGCCCACTGAAGAAAATGTTCTTTAAAAATTAGAATAGAGCAGATGGAAGCTAATAACTTCATGAGAAACCAAGAAATTACAAAACAAAACCAAAAGAATGAAAAAATGGAAGATAATATGAAATATCTCATTGGACAAACAACTGACCTGGAAAATAGACCCAGGAGAGACAATTTATAAATTATGGGACTACCTGAAAGCCATGATCAAAAAAAGAGCCTAGACATCATATTTCATGAAATTATCATGGAAAACTGCCCTGATGTTCTAGAACCAGAGGGTAAAATAAATATTGAAAGGATGTACTGATCACCTCCTGAAAAAGATCCCAAAAGAGAAACTCTTAGGAATATTGTGGCCAAATTTCAGAGTTCCCAGGTCAAGGAGAAAATATTGTAAGCAGCTAGCAAAAAACAATTTGAGTATTATGGAAATACAATCAGGATAACACAGGATCTGACAGCTTCTACATTAAGGGATTGAAGGGCTTGGAATATGGTATTCCAGAAGTCAAAGGAACTAGGATTAAAACCAAAAATCACCTACCCAGCAAAACTG
>CM053775.1:27719012-27742736 GCA_028658325.1 Potorous gilbertii
GAATTCATAACTACAAAATTGTATATACCAGCTCTTTTTGAAGTAGCTAAGAAATGGAAACTAAAGGGGTTACCCATCTATTGAGGAATGACTTTACAAATTATAGTATGTGGAGGTAATGGAATACTATTGGGCTGGAAGAAATGATGAAAGAGACAGTTTTAGAGAAACCTGGGAAGACATATAAGATAATGCAAAATAAAGTGAGTAGAACCTGAAGAATATTTTATACTGTAATAACAGTGTAAAGACAAACAACTTGAAAGACTTAAGAACTCTGATCAACACAATGGTCAAGCACAGATTGTAAAAGGCCCATGATGAGGCATGCTACTTACCCCTCTCCTGTCAAAGAAGGCATGGACCTGGGATGCAAAGTACAACATTTCTTTTTGGGACATCATCAATGTGAGAATTTTTTTTGCTTGTTTTTTTTTTTGCTTTTTCTTGCCTGACTATACACCTTTTTTAAAAGCTTTTTTTCAATTGGAGTTTGGAGAAAAGGAGAGAGGGAGAGAAAATAGATTTCTGTTTATTGAAAAAAAATATAATTAAAAAAACTTTTAAGTTATCAATGATCTCAAGTCCTCATTCTCCTCCAGCTCACTACTGCATCTGACATTGTTGGCCACCCTCTTCTCCAAGATAATCTTTTGTCTCTGAGTTATCATAGTTTGATTCCTCCACCCAATCTACCTGGCTCCTGCTCCCCCTCCCAGTTCTGTGGTCCTAGGCCATCTTCTCAAATTCTACTTTCCCAGGCCATCTCACCAGACCCCAGGCCACTTTATGGCCAGAAGCAACTCACAAAGCATTAAACCCTTTCGTATCTGCAATTCCTAGCCTTGAAAGTAACTGACTCATCTAGGCTACAGCTAGGATAAGCTTCAGGCACCTTCCCAAACTCACTAGCCTTCATGCTGTGGAACACATACTCCCTGTATGTTCAACCCTTCTTCTCCTCTTTCTCTGTTTTGGAACCATAATCAAATCAACTGTCACAGCCCCTGGAAAGGGCATGTCAGTCTACTCTCCTAAACTTCCACTCACTAACCCTGTAACTTCCCCCAAGTCAAAAAAATAGTTCCCTGGCCACCACTCCCCAAGTGTGATATCTTTCCCTATTTGAATGTGAGCTCCTTGAGGGCAGGCACTGTCTTCCCTTTTGTGTTTCCCCAGTGCTGAATAAATGGGTTTTTTCCACACTTCATTCTTTCATCTTTGGTGATATTATTAGCTTTCATGAGTTCTTTTATCATCTCTATGCAATGACTCTCAGGCCTAGTGTCTCTTCTGAACTCTAATATCACGCCACCAAGTAGCTCTTAGAAATGTCTAAGTAAGTGTCCCATAGGCTTCTCAAACTCAACATGTCCAAAACCAAGATGCTGACCTTTCCCCCAAATTTGGATTCTCTTCTTGTCTTTGTGATTTCTACCAAGAGTACCACCAAACTCCTGGGAATTCAGGTTCACAATCTCAGAGCCATCCTCCACTCCTCACTCTTCACCTCCACCCCAAGGCTTGTCAACAACATTCTCTCCATTCACCCTGGTTCAGATCCTCATCACTTCTCTCTTGAATTTTCCATCTCAGCTACCAAGATCTGATCCTGTCATGCCCCTGCTCCAAAAACTCCAGCAGCATCTTTATGCCTGCAGGGTATTTAAAACTTCACAATCTGACTCTCGCCTATCTTTCCAAGCCTTTGGTACACTCCATTCTAACCCAAGTGACCTCCATAAGATACATACAATGATGTTACTTTAGTGACACAAATCTCTAGGTGAGATCCCAGTCCAAAGATCTGGGAAGGCTCCCTGGGAGAGGTGGTATTTGAAATGAACTTTAAAGGCTGGCTAGGAATTCCACCAGGAAAAGGAAGGCAGAATGATCTTCTAGGCCCAGCAGCAGGGAGGCACCGAGTGGGAGAGACCAGGGCACGGATGGGAAACAATACAATTGTGTTCTAGCAGAGAATCAGTGGAAGGGAGCGATGGGAGAGGAGAGAAAGGCAGGCTGGAGCCACACTGTGATGGCCTTAGATGCCAGAAAGAGATCTGAACTTCACTTGCCAGGGAATTAGTGAATCACTGAAGATTTCTGAGCAGAGGGGAATAAGAATTTTTCTGTCAGGAGGAGGACAGGACTTCATTTTTTCATTCTTGGAAAGAGAGGCAGAACCCTGGATTTGGAATTAGAGAATGAGGTTTGCATCCCACCTCTGCCCATTTACTACCAAGCAACCTGGTCCTCGGTTTCCTACTCTTTACAAAGAGGGAAGTTAAACCAGACCATCAGATATGTTCCCTTACCTGGGCCAGCATTTTCTCCTATCTCAAATGAAGGGGGTTCCTGTCTTGAAGATTTCCATCTATATTATTACCCAATGCCCATGCCAGCCTGCCAAAAGCCTCCCACCAGCTCCCATCATGACGCCAGTCTCAATGTTAAATATAATGGTGCATGGCCAGAGTCTACTTTCTAAAGGCACGGAGCTTGACATGGGTTTCCATCACTTTCATTTGCGTCCGGATGAGAGGATTGGCTTCAGTGCCAGCAGCCAAGCAGCGAGCACAGGTTTGAAGCACTAAGCTTCCCACGTTCTTCCTCTCCAAGAGTTCTCCAGAAGCTCCAGGCCTTGATGTTTTCAATCCAACTATCTTCTGGCACTTTTTTATTTTGTAATAATTCCAAACCCATAGAACATACTTCTAACAACAGAGATTTGCAAGAAAATAAAAATGTAAGGATGGAGAGTTGGGGGAAGGGAGAAACACTGAAAAGATCCTAGCAGGATAAGATTCTGAGCTGAGAAGACCTTAGAAATTCTCTTGATCAACCCCTTCTACTTTACCAATGAAGTAATTGAGGCACAAAGAGAGGAAAGCAAGTTGCCCACTACGGCTGAAGGTTAACAGCCAGTTTTTTGAGGATGTGAAAGACCTGATTTTCCCAAGGAAATCTGTCTGATCAGTTCCCTTGGGAATGGCCACTTCTCTTCCAGAATCTGAACATGGTTGTACTTTGTTAATCAGAGTGGCCTCCCTGGCTGAGGGAGGCCTGGACCTTGCAGCTGGCAGGGGATGGAGTTTGGATGACTCCTGGAGATGCATTCCAGCTCTGTGAGCCAGTGAGAGGCCGGGGTTGGGGACGCAAAAGGCTCTCCCGGCTCCAGCATGAGCCTTGGCAGAGCTTACCTCTGGGCCCAGACCAAAGCTCTGAGGACTGGCTTTCTGTGTTCTCTGCACGCAACATGTAGGAAGCAGTGTGAATCAGAGAATGGTCAGCCCTAGGAGAGATCTGACACACTGTCCTAACTCAAGCCCCCATTTTACAGAGGAGGAAGTAGAGGCTCACAGAGAGGAAAGGAATTAGGATGACCATGTACATTTTGCAGAAAAGGAAACTAAATCAAAGAAGAGACAAGAGAAAAGAGATTTACTAAGAACATCAAAGTTGGGAGGACCATGTAGATAATCTAGTCCAGGGGTGTGGAGCCTGGGGCCTTGAGACTGCATGTAGCCTTCTAGGTCCTCAAGTATGGCCCTTTGACAGAGTCCAAGATCCTTTTATTAAGGGGATTTGTTCTGTCAAGTTTGGTTTCCGTCAAAGGACCATAGGCCACTTGAGCACCTAGAGGGCCACATGAGACCTCAAGGTCAAAGGCTCCCCACTCCCCATCTAGTCCAACAGTCTCACTGCCATCAGTTTTAGAGAAGAGGAAACTGGGTCTCAGATAGGGGAAGGTACTCTGGCTTCAGGTAAGTCAGGATTGAAAAAAGGGTAGCCCTTTAACTTAGGGGACAGAATAACTGAGAACCCAGAGGAGGCACAAGCCCTGAGACTCACCCCTCCCCCCAACCTGGAAGTCCACAGAACAGGAGGTCTTGCTTTTATCATCTCTACCCAATCCTTCAGTGACTAGAGGATGGACAGGATCAACAAAACCTCCATAATCAAAGTAGATGACATGGATTCTTTCATGTTGGGATTGTTTCATACATTGTCTATATCCTCAGCATCTGGCACAGTGCCTGGCACATGGGAGCAGCTAAATAAATGCTTATTGGTTGATTGTTGTCACCATGGGATGCCTGTCCATGATCTCATCAAATCCTCGGGACTACAGTAAGAAGTAGGGAGTGCAAATGTTATGTCCATTTTATAGTTGAAGAGACTGAGGCACAGAACTTAGATGACTTACCCAAGGCCAAACATCTGGCAAACGGCAAAGGTAGTCATCCAACCCAAGGCCTTTGTTTTCTCAATCTTGCAGGCTCCAGAAGTGAGAATTCTTGACAGGTGCTGGAGAAGAGGCAGCAAGGCAGGGCAGTAGATATGAGTGCTGGGCCTGGAGTCAGGAAGACCTGAGTTCCAATCTGGCCTCAGCCACTTACTAGCTGTGTGACCCTGGGCAGGTCAATTAACCTCTGTTTGCCTTGGAGGCAATGAGGTGGCTCAGTGGATAGAGTCAGAAAAACCTGAGTTCAATTTGGCCTCAGACACCTATTGTATGACCCTGGATGACACCCAGTAAGACCCTAGGCAAGTCATTGTTTGCCTCAATTTTCTCATCTCTAAAATGAGTGGAGAAGGAAATGGCAAACTACTTCAGTATCTACCAAGAAAATCCCACGGACAACATTGGTATGCTATGGTCCACAAGTGAATTACAAGGAGTTGGATATGACTGAACAACACCAACAAACTGGAGAAAAGGCCCAAGCTCATTGTCTCACCAGTGCCCAAGTACACAGTAGGAGCTTAATAGATATTGGTTGATTGTCTTAGGCTCATAGCATCCTAGATCAAAAGCTAAAAGGGACCTCAGAAGCCATCTAGTCTAGCCCCCTCATTTTACAGAGGGAGAAACTGAGGCTGATGGAAGGGAAGGGACTTGCCCAAGGTCCCACCTAGGGCTTGGAATCCAAGTTTGTCACTGCTCCTCTTGTGAACTGTACTGTCCCTCCACCAACCAGGATGAGGTATTTCAATCAGGTACTAAAAGATATGAAATTTCCTAAGAGAAACAGATGGAGATTCATTTCAAGGACCACAGAAAAGAAAAACAGACTTCCTAGAATGTCTGGGTCTTTTTCTTTGGCTGTGACTCACCGGCTCCCTCCTGTTCCCCTGGGACTTTCGTAACTCGTATACCTGGATGCCTGCCCCTCATGCTTCTTTTCAACCCTTCATTACAGGAAGGAAAAACAGAGCAGTCTGCTTCCAGAAATGTGTTCTCCAAGAATAACATACCAGGCTCAATTTAGTGCTTTTTTACTTCCAGTGGCTATTAAAGAGTGGTCTGACTGAGCAGCATTCAGCTCCCTCCTCTCCTTCGGCCCCCATACCCCAAGCCTGTTGGCCCTACTAACTGGCCTGTATCCCTCTTTGCTTCTACTAACACTTTCTTTGGGAAAGGTGCTGTCATCAAAACTCTTCTTGGACACTGAGGGAATGTTGCACATAGCAGGAAGGGGTTAATGGGGAAAAATTTAAAAATGAACGACAAAACCTTCTGCCAAAGACTGATTGTATGATGCTGGACAAGTCCCTCACCCTCTCAGGGGCCCGATCAACTCTACATTTCTGAGCTGCTTTGGCAGAGGGAGTTTCCTGGCTGGGATCCATATTCCTCTCCGCATCTACACCCAAGATAAAACCACCGGTCAGGACAAAAAGATGTGACGAAGTGACATCTCCAAAGCTAGCAATACCTGTGCTTGGGGCCAGGGCCATATTGCCAACCAAGCAAAGAAGCTTCACCCCAGGGCATCACATTGATGCTAAAGCCCTTCCAAGCCTTCAGCAGTCGGAGCACATTAACCTAGGTAGCAAACTCATATGGATTACTTCTCTCCAAATCCCCCCCACTCCAGGCTTCTGGAAAGGTTATCCCCACAAGGCCCTTAACCTCTGCCACTTAGCCACCCTTCCAGACTCCACTTAAATCCCCCGCTTCTGTAGGAGACATTCTTAGTCTGTCTTCCATTTACTGTGCACACAGATCTCAACAATACCCAATTATTTACATGCTGTCTCCTGCATCAAAATGTCCATCTGCAGAAAAGCAGGGGTTGTTTTGATCTTTCTCTACCTCCCCAGCACTTAGCACAGTGCCTAGCACACAGTAAGCACGAACTGATTAAAAACAACGAGCTACCAGCTGGCTTGCTACTCCAGAGCCCAGCCCCCAGCTCCTGGAGCTGGTCCCAGTACCCAGTCAGTTCAACTTTGAACCTAGAACAACCAGAGCATCCCCTGACTAGCAACTGTTACACCAAATAGAAGTTCCAAGTACTGGGCAGCTAAGATGAGGAGCTCTGCCTTCTCTTTGGGGGCTCTCTCACAGCCATCTGGGGGAAATTAGTGCCCACTGCAATCACTGAAAATTCTGAGAACACAGAAAATGCCACAGCATTGTGAGGCCATGTAAGCTGTGGCCATGCCCACGAGGAAGTTTCCTGGTACTACCACTTCTACATTTGCCCTTCTTTGGAGGGGAAGCCACCACAGCTGCAATACTTCGCCTATGAAATGTTTAGACAAGAATAAGCTTTTACACAGTCTATGAGGCACTTTCACATCCATTATCTCACGGGAATTTCCTTCCTACTCTGTGAGGTTGTTCAAATAGAGACAATGCCACCACCTAGAAGGAGATCAAGACCTAGGAAGTTTGAAAGACTTCCTCAAGGTACACCGGGCCCCTGGCACAGTGGCTGGCATACAGTAAGTACTTACTAGATGCTTAGTGATTTATTGAATCCCAAGTCATCTTGTAAAGGCAAGCTCAAACAGCACTGTATTGGGGGAGGAGGGAGGATGCAAATACAAATTCAGACAACACAAGAGTGAAACTGTCTCAGGCCTCACTGAGTCCAGGGCCCAGTGCTCTCTCCACCTCATCATCTAACCAGGTTACAAAGGGCTTTGAATGCCAAACAGAAAAGGTTGTGTTTGACCCTAGAGGTAACAGAGAGCCACTGGAGTTTACTGACTAGGGATGAGATAAGGTCACACTTTACCAGCTGAGTAATGGGAGCCTCCTATGCTAGTTAGGGCAAGAGTCCAATTTGGAGGCTATGGCAATAGTCCAGGCAATAGGTCATGCTGAGGGCCTGAAACAGAGTGGTGGCCATCTGGGTAGAAAGAAGGAGATGGATACAAGAGGGGTTGTGGAGACAAAAATGAAAAGATTTGACAACTGACTGGATGGGCCAGGGTAGGGAGAGAGAGTGAGGATGACACATAGGCTGAGAGCCTGGGAAATTGGGAGGCTGGTGGTACCTTCAACAGCAATAGGGAAGTTTAGATGGAGGGGAGATCTGGGGGTAACAATACGGAGGTCTGCTCTGGACATGTTGATTTGGGATGTGGCCAGTGCCCTTCCTTCTCCATGACCCTGCCTCACTTCAAAGCCAACAATCAGTCTGTTTTACCCGTAGGTAAAGTCAGTTGCCTTTAGACTGGAAAAAGGAGAGATCATGGGCTGGAGACAAAATCTCATCAGCTCCAGCTGGGGAATGGAAAGAACATACACCAGGGAGAGCAGGGGGCTGCTTTGACCCTCCAGAACCAAGATCAAGATGAGCAGGCATCTCTGGCAGGAGACAGCAAAGAGGCTGAGGCCTCCTCTGTCCTGAAGTGCATAGACTAGGCTAAAAACTAAGCTCATACAAGGACATTCTGGGCCATGGATCCTTTCTTTCTCCTTTCCTTCCCCATCTTCCCTTCCCTTAGTTCATACTAGAAATGGACTTGATTAACTATCAATTACAAACTACCCCTTGACCCTGGACTTACAAGAGAATTGTATCAAACCTTTAAGGAACAATATTCATGTTATACAAATTATTCTCCAAATTAAAAAACTACTCTGCTAAACTCCTTATAGGTGACAAATAGAGTTCTAATATCTAAGCCAGGAAAGGAGAGAACATAGAAGAAGGAACTATATAATGGAATATAATTAATGAATACCAACTCTCAAATGTTAAATAAAATCCTGGCAAATGACCATAGAAATCTATCCAAAAACTAATCCACTACGTTCAAGTTGGATTTATACCAGACTTGCAAGGATGGTCAACATCAGGAAAACAATTAGCACAGTTAATCACATTAATGACAAAAACATCCCAAACCATGATCATATCAAGAAATTCAGAAAAAGTCTTTGACAAAGAATAATGCAGAGTAGAGGTGTCAAAAGTAGTTTTGTTTCAATGAGAAAGAGTATCTCCCTAAGACCAAAGGCCAGCATCCTGGGCAACAAGGAAACCACTAGGAAGAGAGAAAGGAGGTGTCCTTACTCCCCTGTTATCTGGCATATCTCCAGAAATGCTAGCAATTTCAGTAAGAAAAAAGAAAAGGTAAATGTATAGATAAAGGCGAATAAGAGACAAAAACATTCCTATTGGCTGACATAATAGTTTACTCAGAAAATCTTGGACTAGTGACCAAGAAACTAGTTGAGACAATGGTATCGGTAAAGTAGCAGGTTAGAAAATAAACCCACAACAATCAAGAGCATTTCTGTGGAATAAAAACAAGAATCTGAGAAGGAAAAAGAAGCTCCATTCAAAATTGCTGCAAAATGTATGAAGGGCCCAGGAGTTAACCTAGCAAAACACCCTCACTGCCTGTCTAGATATGACTATAAAACATTCCTTTGCAAGCAGAAGTTCTTAATCCAGGATCCGCGAACTTGATGATGATGGTGGTGTTTTCTACAGTGGTAATTCAATAGAACTGGTTTCCTTTGGAATCCTATGTATTTTGTTTTATGCATTGAAAAACATGATTCTGATGAGTGTAGGTTTCATAAGACCTGCAAAGGAGGCCATGACCCAAAAAAGGCCAAGTTCTGTTTTTAAAGAATTTTTTAAAAGTAACTGGAAAAATATTCTATGCTCATAGTTGGCTCACGGCAATATAACATAACTGCTAATACTATCAAAATTTCTGTCTTAACTTTATCAAGAGGTCAAAGAAAAAAGATTAAAATAGACAATTTCAAAAGCACAGAAATTGAAAAGCTTTTGCACAAATAAAATAAGTACCAATAGAATAAGAAGGGAAGTATTTGACTAGGAAAATTTTTATATCACATATCTCTTGTAAGCATCAGGTATTCAAGAAATATAGGAAACTAACAGAAATATATGGAGGCAGCTAGGTAGCTCAGTGGATAGGGCAAGCACTAAAAAAAATGGGAAATGCAAATCCAAACAAACTCAAAGTTTCATCCCATACCTAGAACATTAGCAAAGGTGGCAAAATAAAGGTATGGCCAATTTGGAGAGGTTGTGAGAAGATAGACATACTAATCTTTGTTGATGAATCTAGCCATTCTGGATAGCAATTTGGAATTATGCAAAGCAAATGACTAAAATACCCATAGCCTGGAGATCCCACTACCAGGCACATTCCTCAAGGGGGTCTATGACACAAAGAAAGGCTCCACCAAAATATTTATACACTCCAAGATGGTATTGGCAGTTTTTTTGTAGCAGAAAAGAAATGGAAACAAAATAGATGTCCATAGATTAGGGAATGCCTAAATATAATGAATGTAATGAAATATTACTCTGCTACAGAGAAGCACAGGAAGACATATGAACTGATGCCAAATGAAATAAAGAGAAACAGGAAAATAATATGTACAACAATATAAATGAAAAGAACAATCAAAACCGAATGCTTAAATTATCATAACCAAAACTGGCCCTGTGGAAGAGATCTTAGAAAGTAGTAAGCCCCTAGTAAGTTGAAAAGACACCTCCACTCCAAAGTGGGGAGGGGGAGACTATGAGTATAGAATACTAAACATAATGATGGACTTTCATGTTATGTTCAGCCAATTTTACCGAACTGGGTCTTTTCCTCTCTTGTTTTTTGTTATAAAGAGGGAGTGATATATTGGGAAATGTAGGTGCTGCAGAAACAAAAGAGAAATATGTAATTTTAAAAAATGGAAGACAAGCTGCCAACTACTATGACACAAAGGGCAATGGAGAAGTATGAGCAGGAGGTGGCCTATAGCCAGTGACAAATTTCAAAGAACAGGAGGAATAAAATGCATCATCAGGGAAAGGTATGATAGGAAAAGAAGATGTACTGATCCCTTAGCCAAGTTGAGAAATGGGCAGCCACTGATATCCCTGGAATGTCAGGAGAAAGTGAAGAAGGCCACTAGTAAGTTAAGTGGACTTTATAGGAGGACATAGGCAAGAGTCACCCAGGGTCAACAAGCACAGATGGGCTGCAATCTGCATCAGTGGAGGGACTGTCTACATTTATCAGATGACAATTCCACTAAGCTTTGAAGCATACCTAGCATAATTATACATATAAGTAGAGCAGTTATTAATTTGTCATATTTTCTTTATCATAAAATGTGTTAGCTTAACTCTGTTGCAAGTTTTAACTTATTATACCATTAAAATTTGTTCCATGAATTTTCATTCTATCCTTTAATGCTCATGAAGCACAGTCAGACACTAGCAATTTAAAAACAAATTAGAGGGGATACTTTTTTGATTTTTGGCTCTTGTCCGAAGACTTGAAGTGGTCAGATAAATGACCTCTATATGCTTATTGTACGTGAGGATGTTGTAATGGTGAGGAATGCCAACCAGGCCTCAGAACAGGCAAAACCATACACTGAGACAGATCTATTTCAGTACAGCGTGACTCCATCTCCACCTTGCATGTTTTCACAACAACCTACTTCTAGGTACTGATAATGCTAGGTGCCAACAGAATTTCAAATCATATTTTGGTTGTGTGCGGTCAGCCAAGAATAACAGGGCTCAGGCAGGGCCTCCTGAAGAAAATGGGGTTAGCCTGGAATGTTTAGGGAAACAAAACGACTCTGTATTCAGTGCCACATTTGGGGGGGGGGGTGTAGAGGGAAAAAGGCCAAAGAGGAAAAGTTTAAAAAGTATTCATGTCCCAATAAACACAGGCCAAAGAATCAAGAGACTACAAAATGAATATCCCAATAGGATCACCTAGAAGCTCTAAAGAGATTCACGGGGCCTAGAGAGACATTCCCTGCGAATTCTAATTTGTGGAGGCAAGCCCAAGTAGGCCAAAAGCAAATAAGTTGATAAAACTGGTGATACTGGTATGGTGGGGGTTTGGGATTTAGAGTTTTGAACTCAATGGCATTCCCTCCACTGAGAGAACAGAGGGCTTGCTCTAAACAGAAGGAGGGATCCTGGCATGTTTATACAATAGCTAAATATTTGGTTGTCTACAAAAGTCTGTATTAATCAAATAGCATATGTCTTGGTCAATAATGAAGCTGTCTGAAAATCAATATCTGATCCAATTTCATTTAGAGTGGAGGAGAAGAAATCAATGGTGCTTTCTCTCTCTTCACTGTCTCCCGAATTCATTACTGTGAGGCTATCTTTGACTCTTGACACTTTGTCACTCGCCATAACCAACTGGTAACCAAAGCCAAGCAATTCCTCCTCTCTGCTGGCACTGCCACTATTCTAGCAGAGGCACTCATTACCACCCACCTGGTCTAGGGGGACTATTGCAGGGCTCTCTGACAGCATCTTTCTGCCTCCATTCCCTCCCATCCCTTCTTTCTTTATAACACAAAGACATATCTTTCCAAATGCACACATCCGGTTATGTTACTCCTCTGGCTCATTCTTAATAGCTCCCTACTGTCTACTGAGTAAATTTCAAACTACTCTACCTAGCATTCAAAGCACACCCCAATATGGCATGACTACCTTTTTCCAACCTATCTATCTTCCACACATTCTATGGTCTAACCAAACTGGAAAACTCCTGCTACCTTCCCTTCAACGTACCCTGTACTATGCCTTTATTCAGTCTTCAGACTAGGGTTCAAATCCATCCTCTTACTTTTTACTTCCTGTTGTGAACCTTGGCAAACTCACTTCTCTCTGGTCTCAGTTTTGTCATTTGTAAAGTGTTGAGTGGGAGGGAAACTAGATGACTTCTAAGACCCCTTCCAGGTCCAAATTCATTATCCTGTTAAACATCATTACAGAACTAAATATGGAAGGGACCTCAGAGGCCATCTAGTACCACTCATAATTTTACTGATGAGGAAACTGAGGTCCAAGGAGGGAGACTGACTTGTCCAGGGTCACGTGGATATAAAGAACAAAGCCAGACTCTGGACCCAGCTTTCTGAGCCTGAAATCCTGAACTTTCTTCCTACTACCCCCCTCGACCAGGGACAACCTACTCTTTCCCCTCTTTACCTGGTGATTGAGGCTTTCCCCACCTAGGATGGCTTCATACTTACTCTGTAAGGATGCTCCTTCCTCTTTCCCCATCCATTCAAATAGAAGCTCCTCAAGGGCATGAACAATTTCACTCCAACCTTTAAGTTCCCAGTGTCCAACAGGGCCCAGCATTGAGCAGATGGTTCATAAATGCTGACTAACTATCCAGACATAGGAAGGCCTAGTGACCTTCCAATGACCAGCTAAACTGTGGGCTCTTTGAGGGCAGCATATCATCTAGGATCCTTCACACGGGAGGTACTTCACTAGCCCTTCTTAAAGAAGAATCATGATAAGAGTTGTATAGTTCTTTAAGGCTTACATTATCTCATTTGATCCTTTCTGCAGCTTTGTGAATTAGGTGCCATTTACTATCCCTATTTTACAGATGAGGAACCTAAACCCAAGAGAGGTTAAGTGACTCGCCCAAAGATACAAAGGTAGCCAGGGTCTGAGGCAGGATTGCAATTCCCATCTTCCAAAGAAATGAAGAAAACCCCAGACATCCCTGCTTCCTCTTTTTGGTGGGCCCTCACTCAAAAGAAAGCTTTCTATCCAAGAAACAAAGATACAGCCCTGTAAGTGATGGACCCCCAGAAGATTCCATGGAAGATAAGAGGCTTTGGAGGGGTTGCCACAGAGCACTGGGCTTTTCCAAAGGTCCCTCAAAGTTGGAAGGGGCTAAGGAAACTTGAGATTTGGATAACATAAGATAGCAACTTTGCTCATGAGAAACTCAAGGGTTTGGCCATGAAAAGAAAATCTTTTCTCCTGGGCCTCCCCCAGGTTATCTGATTTTTCCATCTCCTGGAAAGAGAAGTCAGCCCAGTGCCCAAAGAAACATACAGAACTGAATCTGTGCCGGGGGCATTTTTTAGACTGGTTTAAGACAGCAATTCAATTTGACAAGCATTTCTTAAGTACCTACTATGTGCCAAGGGTTGGGAATACAAAAGGACTGTTTTTACAAAAGGCCTTCTTTACTCTCTCTGGCTTCTCTTCCTACCTGTCTGGCCATTCCTTTTCAGTTTTCTTTGCCAGATCATCGCTCATGGGTCTCCCACCCCTGGGCTCACTCTTCCCCCTAAGCCTTCCTCTTCTCTGCTAAACTCTCTCTCATGATCTTATCAGGGCCCACATGTTCAACTATCAGATGATTCCCAAGTCTATATATCCTATGCAAATGGATACATCCAGCCCCAGTCTCTACTGGGAATAGCCACTCATTCACTTTTAGTAGAACCTACAGCATGTGGAGGGCTGGAAAGGCAGATTTGACCACAGAAAATCAACTGCAGAATTTAGCAGGCATACTATCAGAGCAGAGAGAGAACAGAGGGCCGCTAATCCAGAGTTTTAACCCCTTCAAAGCTGTGGATCACTTTGGTGGATTGGTGAAACCCATGTCCTCCTTTTCACAGCAATGTTTTTAGATGCAAAAAATAAAAAACGTAGGGTTATGAAGGAAATTACAATTTATTATATTGAAATAGTTTTCCTAAAAAAAACATTTTAAGTTCCCAGACTCCAGATTCAAAACTCCTGAGAGTCTAGTCAAAACTAATTTTAAAGATGGGAAAACTGAGACTCAGAAAAAGGAAGGAACTTATCCAAGGAACTAGGAATGAGTGTCTTTCCTTAATCTGACTTTGGTCCTGTGGCACATGGACAACATACGTGCCAGCAACTTGGAGCTCTAGTGGGGAGAGCCCTCATGAGCTTAAGATCATAGATGGAGAGTTATACAGAAGCTTAGAAGCCATATAGTCCAACGGCCTCACCAATTACAGATGAGAAAACTGGGACCCATAGAGGAAAAGTGACTAAAGTCATATATACCAGGATGGTAGCTCTAGAGCTAACGGGACCTCAGAGGCCATCTGGTCTAACACCCTAATTTTACAGATAGGAAACAGACCAGAGAGAAGTGATTTATCCAAAGTCACACAGAGGATCCTTAATCTCAAGTTGGCAGGGACCTCAGAGGCCAGCTGATCCAACCTCCTCATTTTGTAGATGTATAAACTGAGACCCGGGGAAGTAAAGGGACTTGTTGATGGTCACAGGTAGTATCATCAGAAGCAAGATTTAAACCCAGGTCCTCTGGCCCTAGCTCTGTTTCCCTGCTGCCCTAACAACACTGATACTTGGAAATGTCATCCTGCTAGGACTTGGGGAGGAAGGTAGCCTCAACTCCAGCCATCAGCACACTCCAAAAGAGGAGCATTTACTCTGACCCAACTAGGTCCTACTTTGCTTCCCAGGGCTGGGGGAACCAGACATGATGGGATTAAACAGCAGGTTAGGGGTGGGAGGAATTACCCATCTCAAGTGGCCTGGGAAAGGAAGTCAATCAATCAAAAATGTGGAGATTAACACAAGCTGCCTTCAGGAGTTTTACCAGCAATTAATGAGATTCAAAGGAGGTAAAAAATCAAGGCAAATAGGGAAAGGAGGCAGAGGCCAAGGCTGGCTAACAGAGCAAACGCATGGGTGGAGCTGGGAAGTTCAGAAGAACCAAGGGCCCAAATTGTGTGACTCTGGCCAAGTAGCTTACCTCTCTCAGCCTTAGTTTCCTCATTTGTAAAATGAGGGGATTGGAATTTAATGGCCTTTGAGATACCTTTCAGACCTGAATCTATGAACCTATAAGAAGAAAAGTCCTTGCAGGAATGAGGAGCAATTTTTTTTTTTTGCATGAGTGATGGAGCTCAAGCAGCCATGGAGAAATCACCCTAGAGACCCTGGCTCAGGCCCTGCCTCAGGGCCCACATGTGGTCCTAGAACAGGGAAGAAGGCAATTGGTGCACACAGAAATCAGCCCTCTGGAGCTGTCCTCATTTGCACCAGGTTCAGTGGAACCCATCTGTGATGGAGTGTGCTTATAGAATTACCCCCAAATTCTTCCTTTGCAAGAATGTGAGGGGGCTGCTTATTCCTCCTGCACCTAACTTGGCACCTGCCAGCAGTGCTGATGGACCCTCTCACTGAATAGTCCTCCCTTTTGCTAGTTGCTATGAAAACAGTCACATCTGGAAGAAGGGTGCAATGTCACTGAGTTTAAATGACCCTTAAGATTACTGAGCCCAAATGGGGAGAGGGAGAAGAAACTATATCAATTAATTTCTTTGAGAATCGATACTGATGGCATCTTAATAAAGCCATCACAAAATGATCCTTGACAGTAACACCATGACTTTCCTTCTTTGTTCAAGATATCTGTTCATTGCAAACCAAATATAACCCAATAAACATGGCCCTGATGTCTTCCCATAGATTTGAAGTTTCTGTGAGAGCAGGACTTGCTTCACCTTTTCGTCCCTGTGACTCCAGTGCCCAACAACACATAATGAACATTTGCCGAACTGCTGAATTGACATCCTAGGAGTAAGGACCTTTTCTGAGGTCTTGGATCTGTACTGTGACTACTTGCAAATGTCATTTTTATTATTCCTTTGATGTTTTTCAGATGCTTTTATATTTGCACAAAGCCCCAGAATGCCAGGAATCTCTCCAGAAGACGGAGTTCTTTGGAAATTCTTTTCAGATGGTGATGTTTGAAGAAAACACCCTTTCCAAATCATTCTCACAAAAGCATTCACTTCCTTTGGCTTACACATAAACACAAAGTCGTTGGAATGACTGGTGGACCTGAAACTCCCAGAGTGGCAATGCTTCACACCAAGCAGGTCATCTCTTTAATCCATGTCTTTTGCTAATGTACACAAATGTCCAACTTCCAAGGTGCCCTGGAATGAAACAGTTTAACTATTCAATCCATTGCCTGTTTGTTCTTGCCCCTGGGTAAGGGGAGGGATGTTCCAATTGGATGACACTGAAGGAACACTGGTCATTACAGATGTGACAGTGACCTCCTTCTGTGATTTCCCTGAGCAAAGTGCAAGGCTGACTGACCTCCTCAGTGACAGGCCCAAGAGCACCAACTCTGGAGTTAGAGGACCTGGGTTCAAATCCATTTCTGACACTAGCTATGTGACCTTGGGCAAGTCAGGTAACCACCTTAGGCCTCAGTTTCCTCTCCTGTAAAATGAGGGGGTGGGACTAACTAATCTCTGAGATCCCTTCCAGGGTTCCTGAGCAAGGCAAACCTTCCTACTGCATGGCCCTCAGACTATTTCTCCTCCACTCCAAAAACTCTAATGGCTCTCTAACAGGCCAGTTCCAAAAAGGAGAAGTTCCTGCTTCTGGCATCAGTAGGCTTCTAAAATCTGCTTTCAGATTTCTCATACTACTACTCCCTTTTGTACAGTCTACGCTGCCAACCAAAGAAAACCACTACCTGTCTCCTCTTCATGTCCTGCCATCTCCCATCACTATGCCTTTGCTCAAACTGTTCTTTGTGCCTAGAAAGAGCTCTGCTGCTCCCTCCCTATTCCTACTTTGTACCATCTCTCACACCCACCCCTTCTCTCTTCTGAAAGGGCCATCACTTAGGTGCAGGCCCTAGGCACCTCATTCCTGGACTATCGCAATAACCTGCCCATTGAGTTCCTTATTTCAGATCTCCCCGCACTCCAGTCCATCCTCCACTCAGTTGCCAAAGTGATCTTAAAGTTCAGGTCTGAGCATGTCACTCCCCTACTCAATAAACTCCAGTGGCCCCCTATCACCACCAGAATCAAAGAGGAAATCCTCCTTTTGGCAGTCAAAGCCCTTCAAAACATGACTCCCCCCACCCCCACTCCAACATTTCCAATCTTTTACATCTTACTCTACCCTCTCCTGCCTCCCCTTATCCCTGGCCCAAAGGGACACTGACCTTCTTGCTGTTTCTTGCTCAAAGATACTTGGAACTTCAGGCATTTCCCTGGCTGTCCCTGATGCCTGGAATGCTCTCCCTCCTCATCTCCACTCCCAGCTTCTCTGGCTTCCTTCACACTCCAACTCAAATCCTACCTTCTATGAGAAACCTTTCCCAATCCCCCTTAATTCAAGCACCTTCCCTCTAGTGATCATCTCCAATTGTCTGTACACAGTGGTCTGCATGCTGTCTCCCCCATGCTGTCCCCAAAGACTATGAAGTCTTTGGGAAGAGACACTCTCTTTTACCTTTATTTGTATCCCCAATGCTTAGCCCATTGCCTGCCATATGGTAGGTACTTAATAAGGGAAAGGAAAGAATAAGCATCTACACAGTGCCTACTATGTGCCAAGCAGTGAGCTAAGCACTTTTACAAATATTATCCCATTGGATCCTCACAGCAACCCTAGCAAGTCAAGCTTTTATCATTCCCATTTTACAGATGAGGAAACTGATGCAAAAAGAAGTAAAGTGATATTCCCTGAGTTACACAGATAATAAGTATCTAAGGATAAATTTAAATTCAGGTCTTTCTGACTGTTGGCACAGTGCACTAACCAGAGTACCACCTACATGCATCTTAATTTGATGTTTACTGACTGATTGTCTTTCATTGCCTTCCAGGCCCACTTCAGGAACAAACTCCATGAAGCCATCATTAATTATTCCCATACTCCCCCAGTCAAAAGGGGGCTCTTTCCCCTCAAGCAGTCCTTTGGCTGAACCTGTACCAGCATCTGTCACATTCGCTTGCATCATAGCTATTCATGAACCTCTCTCTTTGTGTGTGTGTGTCTGTCTGTCTGTCTGTCTCTCTCTCTCTCACACACACACACACACACACACACACAGCCCAAACATTTTTTTGAATTAGAGGATCTGAGTTCGAATCCTGGCTCCATTATTGCTACCTGTATGAGCTTGGACAAGATATTTCTCTTGTCTAGACCTTACTGTACTTATCTTTAAAATGTGGATATGGGAGTAGGTGGATTAAAATGTTATTACCTTTGGGAAACATAATACCTAAGCCTTAGTGGTTGTTATATACTTGGGACAGGACAAAGAAATGTGGTACAGGACAGGATCTGAGAAGGGAAAGCTAAAACAAAAGAAGGATTGATCAAAAGCTTTAGAAGGCAACTAAAGTGTACCCTGTGTCAGTTTATTGGTAAAATCTCCATATAATCACAGAATATTGGCCTTTCAGAGTTAGAAAGGACTTCATGGATTATCAAGTCCATCCCACAAGCTGGCAAGAAACACATCTAATTCAGCCCACAAGTTGTAATCTGGTCTTTGAGTGATCTTCCTCAGGCAGCTCATTTCATTTTGTAATTATTATAATGCTTTTTCTCAGACAAGGCCGAAAATCGTCTCTTTGCAATTTCTCCCAGTTGTTACTAGTTTTGCCATTCAGGGATAAGGAGAACAAGTGTCTTCTCCTTTCCACATGGCAGCCCCTCAAATATGACAAGAGAGGGATCAAATCTCCTCCCCATACTCCCACCTTCTCTTCAAGTACAAATACCCAATCCTCATAAACATGGACTTGAGCCCTTCTACCATCCTGGGTGTCCTCCAGCTGATTAATGTTCTTTCTGCACATGACCCCCATAACTGAACCCACATGGGTTCTGAGCGGGGCAGGAGGCAGTGGGACTTAGCACCTCCATACTCCTGGGCACTGGGACCTGCTTGGTGCAGCTTAAGATCCCATTAGCTTTCTGGGCCTTATCATTCTATTGATTCCTCTTGAGCTAGTTTTACAAATGAAGTACTATGTAGCCCTACCTCCTGCATCTTGTACTTGTAATATTACATTGTTTGGAACCAAATATAACACTTGACATTTATCTCCACTAAATTTTCTATTAAACAAATTGTATATAGATTTAGAGCTAGATAGGACCTTAGAAAGTCATCTAGTCTAGTCACATCATTTTATATATGAGGAAACTGAGGCCCAGAAATGTCAAGTGACTTATCCAAAGTCATAGGAATAATATGTGCCTGAGTCAAGATTAGAATCCAGGTCTTCCGATGCAAGACCTAGTGATATTTCTGATATACCATAACATAATCACACTCCATCCTGTAAAGCGATTTTGGAATTCTATCTCTGTCCTCTAGACTCTCAGCACTGTGGCATCTGCAAATCTGACAAAGGGGACACCTCTATACCTTATTCCATGTCTCTGATCAAAACACTAACCTGAACAGGTCCACCCAGACACTCACTGGCAGACCTTTGTCCATTAACAGTGACTCTCTAGGTATGGTCATTTACTTAACTCTGAACCTACCTCAGAATGGTGACAAGGCTTTTGTGTTACTGTTTGTACCTGAAAAGAATTTATGATGAAAGGGACAACTTTGGAAACATAACTAAACAAGAGGCATATCAGCCATTTGGAGGCTCCAGGCAGTCCAGAGTGAGGATATGTGGCCCTGGATGCATCCAGAGGCTTAAGAAACAGCAGAAAGGGCAAAAGATTTGGACCCGTCACTCATTTTCCATGGGCCATTGGACAAAATGTATTTCCTCCTTAGGCCTTGTTTTTCCTCCCCTGTTCAGTGAGGGGCCTTGGACTTCCAGCTTGAGAGCCTCTACAGTCCCTAAAGCCTCACGGCTTCCTCAGCCATCTGCTTCTGCAAACAGGAGTTTTGGCAGAGCCAAGAGGTCCTCACTCAGCTGGGGCTGGGGGGTGGGGCAGGGGAGTTGGGAAGCTTCTCTTCTGAAAATAGTCCTCAGTGTTGTTGGGCTTGGGAAAAATCAGCCCCGCACACCTGACTGGGAGTTCTGATGCAGGAGCTAGGGAAGACAACGAACAGTCTGGATTTGGGCCCGGTGTCCAGGTTCCAGATGACAGGAAATTAGAGCTCCTCTGGCATCTCCAAGGGGACGGATCTGTTGACTTTCTACTTAGAGCACCTGGATGAAGTCTGTAACAGCAGAAATGAGTGTGGAAACAACTAGGAAGGTTTGTTAAGTACAACTCAATGGGAAAGGTCATAGAGTGGGAAATATCCGGACTAAACACCCAGCTGGAAAAAAAGCCAGCAGAGAAAACTGGTGGGGAAGAGGAGTGGAGAAAGGGGCCTGGGAGTAATCAGGCTGGAGCTCAATTAGATACAGTCCGAACTCATTAATCCCCACTCGCCTTGCTCCAAACTGGCACCAGTTCCAACGGTTAGTTACTTCAGCACCATGAATGGATAAAAAGGGTGGGGGCGGGGGGGGGGGTGCTAGGAGGGAAACCAAGGGTGTAAATATGGGAACTGTTAAGGCTTCTCTGAGGAGGAAGGCCAACAGACTGTTTGCAAGCCCTTGTAACACCTACTTTGTTCGGAAACCCTGCTGCTTCCCAAGGCCCAGCCTAATTACAAAGGAGTCTCATCTCTTTAGGTAGCTGCTGACTGAGGAGAAAGCATCTAAAGTGCGAAACTTTCCCCAAGTCACACTAACTGGCTACTCCCTACCCCCACTTTGTGGAAGCTTTGCCTACAAAAGAGTGTAGTGGGATTCTGTTTTCAAATATTAAACCCACAACTGTTTTATCTACTTCTCTGAGCCTTAGTTTCCTCATCTCTAAGAATAAAATGATAATACATGGTTATAGTAAGTGAGGAATGCCCTCTCAAAACCATAAAGCACTCAAGAAATTTGCATTTTACTGTAAATATTAAGAGATGGTAGATACAGGCCTGGCCTAGGGAGCAGGAAGACCCCCTGCCTCTGACACACAGCATGAGCCTGGGGTGAGTCATTTCAAGTCCCTTAGTGTCAGACAACCCTGCCAGCTGCTCTGGTAAAGGATGTTCCCCCCCAAAGCCAGATCCTTGGCATAAAGGATAAATTTACACAGCAAGCCAAGAAATCCATCCTTTTTCCATGTCTTCCCCAATCCCGGAGCAGGCCTGAAGATGCCCCAACACAGATCTGTAGTCAATCTCCACCATAACCTTTCTTTCCAAGTACAAAGAGAGGGTGGAGGGGAACCACTGGTCCAAAGGAAAGAAAATTACAGCCTACACATCGATGAAGAGCAACTTGTGTGCGTATAAGAACAAATTTTTGAAGGTAAACTTCAGAGTAGAACACTTTTACCATCCAGCAACCAACGACTTAAGGATACAGATGCTGACGAATGAATGAAAGCCAAATTAAGGGTTGGGATTGTCCACTTGATTCAATGGCTGCACCAATACTTTCTTTCCCTACTATGAACACTTAAGGAAGGTAGGGAGGAGACATGGAAAGTCTGGGCCCAGAGAATAGGGGAGGAATAGGGAGGAGGGAAAGGAGGGAAGGAGACAAATGGAAGACAAAAGGAAAAAGGGATATATAGGAGAGACAAAGGGAGAGGCAACAACAGAGTAGCAGGGAAAGGCGAACATCAAGAGAAAGGACAGAAAAGGAGAACAAAAGAAGAAAATAGTCAGCATCTATATAAAATTATAATCAGAAGAGACTATGGAGAAAACTTGGTGTAATTTAACTCCTTGTATCTGGATCTACCCCAGCAGTTCCAATGACTCATTCACTTGAGAACACGATCACGGATCTTGAACTAGAAGGGATCTCAGAGGCCCTCAGGCCAATCCTTTCGTTTTACAAAAGAGAAAAATGAGACCCAGAGAGAGGAACTGACTTGCCCAAGGTCACACAAATACTAAGTGGCAAAGTCAGGATTGGAACCCAGGTCCTGAGACTTCAAAGCCAGAGAAGATTCCACCATTTCACACTGCCTCGTAGGCAATCCATTGCTCTTCTGTGACAAAGACACATGGTTAAGGATTTAATCTTTCTGAACTGGTCACTTGGAAAATCAGAATGAAATTGACAGGAGAAACCACAATGAAATCCCGATGGTGATGGACAGTTCTGATGCCTACTGGACTGCCATGGATGTGTCTGTCTCCTATTCTTCGGTTCAGAAGCTGGCTTTACCTCCAGCTTACACAGAAGATCACACTCCCAGCTTTTTGTTCAATGAGTCTTAGCAGTGGCCAAACAGCAGTGAAATCCAGCACCACACCTGAGCTTTTGGGAGAACACAGAATGCCAGGGCACAGGGACCCTGGAAGAACAGGGAAATTGGAGAGTACCCAATGCTCAAGTGTTGCCCCATCACTTTAATTCCAGTCTGCTGAGACCTGCTCAGCTGAATCCCTTTCCTTGCCTGTCACCTTAATGAATTTCTACCCAGCCTTGAAAGCCCAGTTCCAATAGCACCTCCCCCAAGCAACTTCCCAGATTACCCCACTCTCCCTTATGTTGGTAGCAAGCTTTCTGGAACACTTTGTCTTTCATTCCTAATGCGTTTATCATATAAAGTTTTGTATTAAACCTCTGGGTTGATTCATACACACAGGATTCTAAGCTCCATGAGTGCAGAGACTATGTATTCCATATTTAACTTGAGTGACTATGGATAAAAACATTGACTTTCTCTTATGTTGGTTAATTTTTTTCTTTAAACTACTGTTGAGATCCAGCCAACTTGCCAACATTTTACTTGAGTGAAGAAAAATAGGAAAAGCAGAGTGGAAATCAGGTGGAGAAGAGAAGAAAAACTCCAAACTCCTTTTAGGTTTCTTCCCTTGTTAACCATCTCATTTGGAAAAGGCAGCCCAATTTGAGGGAACTCAAGGGAGCATTTTATTTGACTCTTGGATAGATGTATCATAGAGTAGTGTTGGCAAACTCATATATAAACAGGGGCCACGAAACTGGACATATGGATCTCCGTGGGCATAGATTAACCTAGAAAACCACATACATTATTTCTATTCTAGTGTATTTTTATCTATTTTGTTAAATATTTCCCAATCACATTTAAATCTGATTCAGGCAGCACTCTGGAGTTTTCCAGGCTGCAACACACATTTGACACCTCTATCACAGAGAATGAAGAAACCTGGTCTGCTTCAAGAGTTTTTTCCCCTTAAGGCAATTCTTCAGGTCCAGGCATCCATTTTTGAAGGTTCTTACTGCCCAGTTCTCCAGCTCCACTACTCAGTTTTGCTTGCAAGGGAAACAGATACAGAGAAATAACCACATACATATCTGTCACTGCTGGGATCGAGGGTCCATGTGGTACAGTGGAGTACTGAAGGACCCGGATTAGAATCTTGTCTCTCCCACTAATTATCCTTATGAATTTGAGCAAGTTCTTTCCCTTCTCTGAGCCTTAATTTCCTCATCTAGAAAATGATTGGAATGGGTTAGGTGACCTCTAAGGTCCCTTCTAGGTCAAGACGGATGATTTTATTTGAGACTTTGGGAATGTCACTCAACCTCACTGGGTCTCAGTTTCCTGCTCTGTAAAATGAGGATGTTGGACTCACTGGGCTCTGAGGTCCCTGCCAGCTCTAGAGCTATTGTTATACCATACTATACTATATTATACTGTACCATACCATACTGTATACATAGCATATTATATTATACTATATGATACTATACCATATTACAAAATGCTATCTTACACTATACAATACTATACCATACTGTATTATGTAATGCTATGCTTTATGATACTATGCCACACTATATTTGATATTATGCTATACAACATGATACTACACTATATGATACTATACCATACT
>CM053775.1:27743236-27766235 GCA_028658325.1 Potorous gilbertii
TGTGACCCTAGGCAAACCACTTAATTACTAAGTACTTTAGGCTATTTTCTAAGATAGGCAGCTTCAGAGAAAGTGTCAGCCTGCATTAGTAGAAGGAACTTCCCTCACGTGGGAGTTCCCTGTATCAATGAAATTATAGGTCCAGTTCCTAAGAAAGCTACTTCTTAGTTATAACTGACCAATTTCCCTCAGAGTGAAATGACTTCATGAATATTCTGTATCCCATGGTTCTGCAGAGATTTGGTCTTTCCCCTAAATATGAATTGGATGTCTTGTTTTGACTCCCATTTTTTTTGGATAGTACAGATCAGAATCTTGCCAAAGACTACTGTATACAGAATGGACATACAAAATCAAGTTGTTCCCTCTGTGGTACTTGTAAGTCTTAATAGACTATAGAAATATGAATTACTAATGGGAATTATTTTTTACTAGTGTTAAAACCTTGGACAAGTCCTTTCCTTCTATGAGCCTCAGTTTCCTCATCTGTAAGATAGTGATTGAGCTACACAAGCTCTAAATCGCTAAAAACTTGATCATTCTTTGAACCTCTGAACCCAAGTCAGTGGTAGTTGCCTTCAGCATTGCATAGGCTATCACAGTTTTCATCATGTACCATGTTGCAATGGATACATGCCTGAACTTGAAGAGGGACACCCTGTGTTCAAATTCAAGCCCTGCCACTTACCAGCTGTGTGAACTTGGGCAATTCACTTCTCATTTCTGGGTCTCAGTTTCCATATCTGTTCAGTGAAGGGATTGCACCATATGGTCTCTTCCAATTGTGACATTCTGTACATTCCTCTTTTGGGTTTCCTCTATCCCCTTTCCACCCTTGGGGACTTCTCATTACGACCCCCTGTCTTTATCAGGGTCTTGGCCTATGGTGGCCGGCTTTCAGCCACTGTCGGTAATGTCAGTCATCAGTCACTGAGGCCCACATGTTAAGCTGTACTGCCCTGTAGGACAAAAGCATCACCCTTGACATCTCCATCCATTGATGCAGTGATTGATTGGGAAAGTAGTTAGGGGGACCAGCAGGAGGCAAGCAGCCAGGTGCTGGGAAGATTGAGCAGAGGCTCAAATGGAACACTGAATGCACTAGAAGAGGCTACCTGGTCAGCTAGGGCAGGGACAGGCATAAACAAGCCGTTCTGTATGCTCTGTGTGTGTGAGTCAGAGGTCATGGGACCCTGGCCAGCTCCTTAGAAATGTGATCCTTAGGTAAGCATGAGAAAATACCATACTGTCAGGCTGAGTATCAGAATAATAAATACAGAGCTGCTTTCAAATGCAACTCAACATTCAGTGAGCTTCTATACAGTGCCAAGTCCTCTGCAGGGATGGGATGGGACAGGATGGGATGGAACTGGCCTGGACAGAGTGGGGGGCATGGTGATGAAGAAGATGCTATATCTCTTTCTACCTTCATGGCTCTTGAGCTTCTCCCTCCTTCTAGGCCATCCAATCCACCTCCCAGATTTGTTGGGGTTGGGGAAAACAAGGGAGAAAAGTGTGGAAAACCCTTTGGAAATTAAAAGGAAGTATGAAAAGTGACCCCCCGTCTTTGCTACTAGCAGGGTGAAAGTCTTATTGACAAGATCTCCAAGGAGCAATGAAAGGGTGAAGTTGATTGTAGCTTGCTGGGAGAAATGCAGAATCATGGATGGAGAATTGTAAGGAGCCCCATAGGTGGCCTTGTCTAACTCTCTTGTTTTCTGGAGGCCTTGGGAGGGGAGGGGATGTGCTCTGGATGACAAGGAAGATCATAGACCCAGAGCTGGAAGGACCTGGATGGGATCCTATGTGTGCCCTCAGCCACAGATAAATATTGAGTTGCATTTGAAAGCATCTCTGTTTATTATTTCAGTGCTCATTTTGACAATATGTTATTTTCTCATATTTTAGAGATCATTGTGTTCAACACTCTCATTTTGCTGATGAGAAGGCCTAAAGGCCTGGGTGGGTCCAGGGACTTATTCATGGTCACAGATAGAATTCTAGTTCTAGAGCCGGAAAGGACCTCAGAAGCCATTTTTGTCTAACCCCATCATTATGCAGAGAAGGAAACTGAAGCCCAGGAACATCAAGGGACTTATTCAGGGTCATGCAGGTAGAAAATATGAGAGGCAGGATTTGAATCCAGATCCTCTGACTCCAGAGGAAAAATGCTTCCCAATGATGAGAGCTGTCCCAAAGTAGATTGAGCTGTTGCAAGAGGTAGTGAGTTATCCCTCAATGGAGGGCTTAAGGGAGGTAGGTACTGGGTAGTCACCTCTCAGGCTGTTGGAGCAGGGTTTCCAGGAGATTTGGTGGTAGCTGAGGTTCCTTCCTCCTGTGAGATTCTGTGGAGTTGATGTGTGCCCTCAGATCTCATGTGACCTCTGTGGGCTTTAGTTTTCCTCTTCCATAAAATGGGAGCATTGGGCTACATGATCTCCAAGACTCTTTCCATCTCTATATTCTATGATCTTTAACTTTCCTGTTGAGAAAAATATCTTATTTTTCCTGCTTGCCACTGTTTTAAAAAAGAACAAACAAATCCCTTTTGGCCAAAATCTTTTGACCCATTCCACACTCAACTTCATAGTTCTCTATACTTTGCTGGAGGGGTAGAAGGTGGGAGTTTGGGGGTTGAGGAAGAAGAGAAGAGCTAGAGAGATCAAAGGAATAGTGGCAAGAAAGACCAGTATAACAGATGCAATATTTATAAGCTGGAAGGGACCTTAGATGCCATTTAACAGATGAGCATACTGAGACACAAAAAGGTTGCCCAGTATCATACAGCTGGTAAGTATCTGAGGCAGTATTTGAACATCTTCCTCACTTCTCACTATAAAAGGACACATCTGGGTATGTATAATTGGATTGATTGGCAGCTGAGATCCCTTCCAACTTTCAAATTCTGTGGTTCTGTGACTTCAAGTTCAGTTCCCTATCCCCTATACTAGGCTGTAGTGAGGCAACAATGTGGTAACTTTGCCCAAAGTCCTCTTAGGCTCTAGCTGGGATGTTTTTGACAATCACATCAGAATCCTTTGCCCTACCTTCTCAGCTGTTTCCTTGTTATTAGACATTTGCTCACCCCAAATTGGCCTTCTGGACCACTTGGTGGACCTTCGGAGACCATAGGCTGCAGCAAAAAAGCTAATGACCCAGAAGACCAATGAAAAACTGACATCTTGCCTCCATGTGATCACCCAAGATCTTATTACAAAGGTAGCAGATATCTGTCTATTAGCCAAAACTGTTTCAGCATTTTCTGACTCTAAAGAGTTCAGAGTTCAACTCAGAGGAATTGGATCTTCTAGTAGGATCTTAGATTTTCCCCTCAGTCTGGATAGGAACTTGTTTCTGATAACGGGGAAGTGATTCCTAGCCTAGGCATATCTTGGACTAGATGGCCAATCTGATCTCTTTAGCTTTGAAATTCTCATGCCTACTTTTCAATGCTCTATTCTGGTTGTAGTGAGATAGGGGGAAAGAGATAGACATAGAGACTGGACCTGTGATTTTGTCGATTTAGGGAACTCCTAGGTGAGGAAGTTCCTTTTACTAATGTAGGTTGGTACCTTCTCTATAAGTTCCCATGTGTAGCCTAGAGTACTGAGAGATTATGTGACTTGACCTTTCCTGCAATTTATGGTCTTAGTTGCCTGGGGCACTAAGAGGTTACTAACAGCGTCTTGATCATCGAATCTGAGGCAGGACTTGAAGCCAGGCCTCCCTGTCTTTGTGGCTAATTTTCTGCCCATAATGCCCCAGTGCCACTGTTTATGGAAAAGTGGAGCTTAAAAAATATTTGTTGTTGGATTAGGAGAACCAGATTACCAGTGATGGATGACTTAGTGATTGAGACAAGGGAGGGGGCCCAAAAGGGATGAGAATTTTCAAGAAATAAATATTTAACATAAGCAAAGGTGATTTGACTGAAGAGACTAATGCAGAAGGACTGGAAACATCAAGTAATTCAGATTTTAGAGAGGCCCATAGAGAAGATAGAAACAGGAGCAAGCAACTGAGAGCAAATAAAAATGATACTGCAAGAATGTCAGGAAGATGAAGGTCTAAAATGATCTGAGGCTGGCTGTAAATACCAAGGAGGCAACCACCAAGAAGAGAAAACATTTAAGCTATGTTGTGGACAAGAGCAAGGCAGAGATGGGTGTGCATGGGTAGGGGTGGATGAGACCACTAATCGAGGTCAACTGGGAGTGATAAGGTGATAATGTTCAGCTCCTGTTTTTCTTCTGTCCCAAGGACAGTGGACTTTGGGCTGTGGGAATGGTAGAACAAAGCTGGTTAGCAGGGAGTGGAAATCCAACATGGGTGAGGAGGCGTTTGGACAGCATTTAAATGCCTTTTATAAATTCAAGTCACCAGGACTGGAGAAATCACATAGTAGACTATTGAATAACCTGGGAACTGTCATTACTTACTGGGCCACTGTCTCTGAAGCATTTTAGAGAACAGGATCTTTGTCACCGTAGTGAAAGCAAAGACTATTTCCTTTTTGTCTTTGTATCCCTGGCAGCTAGCACAAGACCTTGTGCAGAGGCAGCACTTAAGAAATGGTCATTGCATTGACTTGAACCTTGGATTTAAGGCCCTGATAATAGAAAGAAAGGCAAAAGAGAGTTCCTGCTCTCATAAGGAACTCTTGGGGGACACAACATGCAAACACTGGACTCTAGACACAAGAAAAGAGAGCTAGAGGTGACCTCATAGGAAAACTTAGTCCAAACCCCTCATTTCACAGAGGAGAAAACTGAGGCCCAGAGAGGGAAAGGGGCATAGGATCACATTGATCTAGAGTTAGAAAGGACCCCAGAGGCCATTTAATCCAACTCTTTCATTTTACAGAAGAGGAAACTGAGTCCAGGGAGGTCATAGAACAAGAGGGTAGAGTTTTCAAATCATAGGTCCTATGAGCTTAATTTCTATTCCTAACAAAATTCTAGAATATATAATTAAGAGAATAGTTTCTTAGTACTTTTAAAGTAATTATTTTTTAGAAGCCAACATGACTTCATCAAGAATCAGCCATACCAGACTAACCTTATTATTTTTTTAGACACCCTTACTAGACTAGTAGAGAAAAGGAGTTTTAGACATAGCATACTTAGACTTCAGTAAAGAATTGGATAGCCCCTGATGCTAGGCTCAATGGGTTAGAATGTTAACTCTGCACATGTAGCAGACCCAGAACTGGTTGAATGACCTGACCTGATGAGCCATCATTAATGAAGTGACGGTAACTTGGATAGGAGGTTTCTGCTGGAGTCCAGATCCAAAAGGCATGAATAATGGGCAGAATTGAGAGGCGAATGGAAAGTCCTATAGATAGAGTCCAGATATCAAGTTCACAAGGCTACAAGAGAGATAAGACTAGATAGCAGTTCCTTTGAAACAGAACTTAGTACTTTAATAGACAGTTCTCAGTATGAACCAACAGTGGCCAAAAGAGGTAATCTGAGGTCCCATAGGTAGTCAAAAATTTATTAAGTGCCTACTATGTGCTAGGCACTGAGAATACAAATAAAGAAAGGCAAAAAACAGTCCCTGCTCTCATAAGGAACTCTCAGTCCCATGGGGGACACAACATGCAAACACCTATATATCTGGTAAATTGGAGATAATCCATAGAGGGGATGTGTGAGAATGAAGTGGGAACAGGAGAGGCTTCTTGTAGGAGATGGCATTTTAGCTGGGACTCAAAAGAAGTTTGGGAGATCTGGAAGCAGAGATGAGGAGGAAGAGAGCTCAAAACATGGGAGAAAGCCATTGTAAAAGTATGGCGTTGGAAGATGGAATAACAAAGAGGCCAGTGCCATTGTATCACTGAGGCTGTAGGTCATGGAGTGATGAGGGAAGGAGAAGTGTGATATGGTCAGACCTGTACTTTAGAAAGATTGCTTTTATGGCTGAGTGGATGATGGCCTGGGGTGGGAAGAGACCTGAGGCTGGCAGAGCCATCTGAAGGCTATTGAAGTAGTCCAGATATACCCAACCAAGACCTGGGTATACCCTGTGGTAGTAACACTGTTCTGGTAACAGTGTCAGAGGACAGAACGGGACATGGAAGAGAGATGTTACAAAGGTAATCTCCACCGGCCTTAGGTGGTAGAGTGACAGAGAGTGAGGAGTAGAGGATGTCTAGATTTTGAGCCTGAAGGACTCAATAGTAACAGGAAAGTAAGGAAGAAGGGAGGATTTGAGGAAAAACATTCAGCTCTGGTCATGACGAGTTTAAAGATTTCTATAGGATGTCTAATTTGAGATTCTAATAAGCAGCTGGAGATGTGAGACTGGAGGTCAGCATTGGGGTTAGGGCTGGATAAGTCGATCTGGAAATCATCAGCACAGAGATGAAAACTGAATCCATGGGAGCTTTTGACATCAACTAGTGAAATAATGTAGAGGGAGAAGAGAAGAGGGCCCAGAGCAGAGTCCTGTGCTACAGGTATTGTTAGCAGGTATTACCTAGATGAAGATCCAGCAAAAGAGACTGGGAAGGAGCAGTCAGATAGGTAGGAGAGAGAAGGATGAGGACTGAAAAAAAGGCCATTCGATTCTGCAAACCAGAGCTCATTAGTGACATCGGGGAAGAGTAGTTTTAGTTGAATTATGAAATTGGAAGCCAGACTATAGAGAGTTAAGAAGAGAATGAAAGGAAAGAGAGTGGAAGAACTTATTGTAGTTGGTCTTCTCAAGAAATTTTGCCCCAAAAGGGAGGAGAAATGGAGGACAATAGTGGGGATAGATAGATCAAGTGCAGGTATTTTGAGGATGGGGAAGATGGAGGCGTGTTTTTAGGTAGCCAGGAGACAAGGAGAGATTGTGGATAGGTGAGTGTGTGGATGATAGAAGGGACAATTTGCTGGAAAAAATGGAATGGAATGATATTACGTGTACTTCTGGATAGGCTTGTGTTGGCTGGTTAAAGATGAAGATTGGGGTAGAAGACATTTAGGAGATGTGAGTTGAGGAGAAGAGAAGAATGAATGGATGGATGGATGAATGAATGAATGAATGAAAAAGCATTTATTAAATGCTTAATGCATTCCAGTTTTGTGCTAAGTGCTGGGAATTACAAATGAAAAGGCAAAGACAATTACCTGACTTCAAGTACTTTGCATTAAAGTAGGGGGAACTTTAGGCAGAGGGGAGTGGTAGCAAGAGAGTGGTTTGGTTTCCAGAATCTCAGGCCACATCTGGAGCGTTTTGTCCATTTCTAGGTACCATATTTCAGGAAGAATGTTAGATAGCTGGATAACACCTGCAGTGCTTCTTAAATTGTGGGTTGTAATCTCCTGGGAAAATGAAAAATTTGGCAATAGTAAGAGGTTTCTGAATGCACAATGACCAAAAGTTAATTCAAAATCAAACACATAATGAATCTGAGGTGTTTCTGCATGGTACAGCTTCGCTGCAGCCCTGGTTCTGAACACAAAGCACGTGCACTTTGCACTGCCCTCCAGCCACACAATGCCAATCAGCACTGCCAAAATGCGAAAAGGAGTTGTGAGTAGAAATGGTTTAAGAAGCCCTGTTCTAGAGGAGGGTAGCCAAAATGATGAGAGGGTCAGAGACCATGTTATATGACAACAGGTTGAAATATCTGGAGAGACATTAAGCCAGGAGAAGAATTAGGGTGGGTGAGGGTGGGAATAGGTATCTTCTAGAATTTGAAGATTGTTGGGGGCCAGAGTGGTTAGACTTACTCTACTTGGCCCCAGACTGCAGGCCTGAGAACCAGTAGGTGGTAGAATTAGGCTCCCAGAGCAGAATGGGTTGCCTGGAGGCTTTCAAGTGGAAGCCACCTGTTCGGTGGGCATGTTGAAGGAATTCTTGGTCAGGTTTGTTGTTGGGGCTCTCTGAGGTCCCTTTTGATTCTGAGAATCGGTGATTGTGTGGCTATATTTGAGCTGCTTTGGCTTCAGTCATGGGAGCTGATGCAACTCTATGCCCTTGGCATAAAAATAAGCCCTAAGAAGGCATGTGAAGAGCACGCTCAGTGGAGAGTACAGAGACATCGTTCATAGATACAGTCATACCACTTTGGAGTTGGAAGGGGACCTTTAAGTTCATGTAGTCTGACTTCTTTATTTCCTTTTTGTTTGGACTTATTGTTTCATCAGAGTGGGGTCCTCCTAATATGGATCCTGACAATACAAATAGGTCACTGGGAAGGTAAGGGCCTGTCTCAGAGCCAGTGTGTATCAGAGGCAGGATTTGAACCCAGGGCTTCCTAACTCCAAGGTATGGTCAAGCTGCCTCTCTTTTACAGGTGACAAAACTGAGCCCAGGGTCATGGGGCAGATAGAAAGTTGCAAAGCTGGGGCCAAGTCTTTATATTGCAACCTCAGGGCTCCCTTGTACTCTCTCATACTGTTTCCTGACATTGACACCCCCTGCCCAAGCCATCCTGTTGAAAGATATCAACTGTTTACATGGCTATTTCCTGACCTTCCCCCCAAACTGTAGCTCTTGGAAACTCACTGAAAGTAGTTTTCAAGAAGTTTATTGTTTGTGTAGAGTGGAATATAGCTGACCTTCCCCTCTTCCCTTTACAAAACCTCCTTCCCCATGTTCATTTTGAAAAGAATGTATTTCACCAGCAACCTAAAGTCTCCAAAAGTAAGGCTGGGAGGAGGTAGCCTGGCAAGTGCTCTTTGGCCCCTATCTCTGCTTTTGCCCCAGTAGGCCTTGGGGGAGTGGGTTAAAGAGTTGTATAAATCCCAGATTTAGGAAAGATGGTTTCCTCTGGAGGAAATGAGCTGCTGTTTTGATCTCTGCTGAAGAAATCTGACCATGGAATGGTTCTAGTGCTTTCCAGGAGATGGCCAATGTTCTTGTCCCCTGATTGGAGTCATTGTGTAAAAAGAATCCCAATAGTGAAGACAGAAGTCAACCCCTTGGGTATTGGGTCAACTGGTCTGAAATTCAGGGGGAAATTCTAAATATATTATTTGTGAATTGTTTTGGAATTTAGCTGTAATCTGAGGGTCTCAATTTCCCCATCTGTCAAATGAGGTTGAACTACATTATAAAAATATGTTAATTATTAGGATTTCTATGGCAATTCAAAGTTTGCGAAGTGTTTTTGTTTTTATGTTTTATTTGCATTTTCTTTTATCTCATCTGATCCTCACAACAACCCTGTGAGATAAGTTCTATTTTTATCTTTATTTTCTAGATGGGGAAACCTAAGCTAAGAGAGGTTAGGTGACTTGCCCAGGGTCACAAGATAGTTTATTCCAATCCTTCTGCCTCAGAATCCAGTTGTGTCCCATACCTCCTACCTAGCTTCCTCACAATCTCCGGCATCTCGTCTATCTCCAAAGTCTACAATCTCCTGATGGTGGAGGTCAAAGGAGATTTTGTGGAGGGGGGAGCCTTGAGAGCTGGAATAGATAGAGATATGTAGGGGAAGTGGAGGAAAGGTGAGGAAGGCAGTCCCAGTGGAAGGAAAAGCTCAGGGATAGGTGAGGAAATGAGAGTGGGCCTGGAAACAACAAAGAGCTAGGCCTGTTTGCTTGGGTTGCAATTAGGGCCTAGTGGAAGATGAGGATGGATGAAGCAGATGAAGGATAGCAGGCAAGGAAAGGGGGATAAGACAGATTGAGAGGGAAAAGGAAAAGAGAAGCTTCTTAAGGGAAATGATGTCAGAGAGGCCAGCAATTGGGGGAACTTGGAATCAGGAAGGTCTGAATCAGATACTTGTTAGTACCTCACTCACCCTCTCAGATGGAGCCTGGGTCGCTTCATCTATAAATGTGGTGAGGAATAGGATTTGCTATCCAGTGTTGTTAGGTGCAAAGGTGCCAAATTCTATGAAAAGTGTTGGACACATCTTAAAATATACACGTGACCTCCTGCCCTTTCTTTCCCACCTCCTTCTCTCCCTGTTCCTTTTGTTTCTTTTCATCCTCTTTTCCTTTCTCTCCTTTTTTCTTGCTCTTCTGCTCACTCTTTTGCATTCATTCATTCTCTCTCTCTCTCTCTCTCTCTCTCTCTCTCTCTCACATACACACACACACACTCATACACTTTCTCTTACTCTTTTTCTCTTCATTCTTACAATTTGTGTAATCTCATGCTACTCCCATTTCTGAGCCTCGGTTTCCTTCTCTGTTAAATGAAGGGGCCGGACTAGATGATCCCAAAATCCTGTGATCTTCCTAGGAAGCCACTGCCCAGGGGAGACGGGCTCTGAAGCTCTATCACAATAATCCATGCTCAAGGGGCTGAGGTCCTGACCTAGGGCAGTGGGAAACGTGGGGAAAGGGTGAATCTGAAAGAGATTTTGAAGGAAGAATGGACACGACTTGGTGACGGATTAGCCATAAGGGGTGAAAGAGATGGAGGAGTTAGTGATGACTCCAAGCTTTTGAGACCGAGAGAATGGCAGGGCCCCTGACAAAGATGAGGAGGTGGGAGAAATGAGCTGCTTTAGTTTAGGGGATGATGAACTCCAGTTTACCTCCCAGAGACTGCTCATGAATGCTGAGAGAGGTTCATTTTCTTCCCTTTGGGATGACACATGGGTGGTTTTTTGTTGTTTTTTAAATTTCCCCCCAACACAACTATGTGCTACGGAGCAAAGAGCACTGATGCTGGAGTCAGCAGAACCTGGGTTGAAACTTCAGTTCCCTGGGAGGTTTGAGGTGAGTCCCTTGGCTTCTCTGGGTTGCAGTCTCTTCACCTGTCAAATCAGGGGATTGGAAAGGATGACCTCAGAGTTCTGTCCCAGCTCCGCATCTGGGGCCATCCTCCCTGCCGTTTGCTAATGTTTTTCCTCTCCCACTTTGCCCTAGCCCTGTGGGGCTTGGCTGCTGTTGCATTAGAGCAAGAGAAGGTATATTTTAAAGTGACAGGCCTAGAAATATCGCTCCCTTCTTGCCCTTTCACAGCTGCAGAGCCCCAGTCCTGGTCCTCACCATGAGAAATAATAAAATGCATATGTTTATAATAAAAATCCGATTTCCCTCTTCCTGTGATATCTCCCAGTTGTAGGTTCCCATCCGTTTGCTGTTCCAGCCGATCAGTTAACAAATGTACTTTAAGAAAAAAAGTGGCCTTTTCCACTGACATGTCCTATACATGTCACTTCCTCAATCTTTGGCTCATTGAGCAATACATGAATATTTGAGGGGTAGTTTAGAAAATGCCTTTCTCTCTATTTCCCAGTCTCATATTCCTTCCATCTTTGATTTGAGTCAAAATGTCCCAAGGGTGCAATGTGAGAGGATACTTTGTTCCAGGTTCACACTGGTCTGCCTAACTTTCTCTTTGCTTTTGAAGATACCCCAGTCACCCAGGTTCATAATTTTGAAGTTATCTCTTGTTTTTTCATGATACAGAAGAAGGAGCTCTGGAGTCCGAAGACCTGGATTTCAATCCTGCCTCTGATATTTGTGGGACCTTAGACAAGTACCTCACCTCTCCAAGTCTCAATTTCTTCATTTGTAAAATGAGAGATTTAGATGAAATGGCTTCCAGTGGTTCCTTCTGTCATCTGTAACCCTCTGATCTCTCTCCCTCACCCCTCACATGCTAGTCAGTTTCAGTTCTATCTCCTCTCCACTCACAGGGCTACTTCCCTCATTCACTCCCTCATCACCTTTCTGGATTAGCCTTCCAGTTGGTCTTCTGGCCACCAATCTCCTTGTTACTGCCAGAGTACCACCATCCTTTTGGTCACCCAAGTTTCTAGCCCTAGGGGTAATCCTCATGTCTTCCATCTCTCCCTACCATCTCTTGGATGAAGCCCCTTCTCTCCTCATTACCTCACACCTGGATTGTTAATGATGGATGACAAACACTCTCTGGTGCTCTCTCAAGTCTCCTCCCACTTTAGTCCATCCTCCATTCAGCTCCTAAAATGATCTTCTTAAAGTGCAGGTGTGACCATGTCATTCCCCAATACTCAGTAAACTCTAGCGGTTTCCTATCACCTTATTGTCTCCAGGAACAAACATAAAATCCTCTGGCTTTTAATGAGCATAACCTTTTCCTTTCTCTCCAGTTTTGTCCCATTTTACACCCCCACACAGGCATCTTTTGGTGATTCAGTGATGTTGGCTGTTACTCCAAATTCTCCATCTCTCAACTCCAAGAATTTACCTTAACTCTCCTCCATGCCTGGAATTTCCTCCTTCCTCATCTTTGCTTCCTGGCTTCCATTAAGTCTCAGTGAATACCTTTTCTCTGCAAGAAATCTTTATCTAGCCCCTTAATACAAAAGTTTTCACTCTGTATTTAGCCTGTGAATGGCTTGTTTGTACGATTGTTTTGTTTTCTCCCTCATGAGACTGGGAACAGGGACTGTTGTTTGCCTTTTTGTCCCCAACATTGAGCACAGTGCCTGGCACATAGTAGATACCTAGTAAATGCTTGTTGCTTTTTTAACTGACTTGGCTCCCTCTTGCTTCTAGGATCAAATACAACCTCCTCTATTTGTCATTTAATGCCCTTCCCAGGGAGGCTGGAGCTCATCACTTTCCTTCATGAACTCTATGTTTCGGCCACATTGGCTCACCTGTTGCTCTTTATATATGAGGAACATGTATATTCTTATATCTGTGCTTTTGCCCAAGCTGCCTGTTCTGCCTGGGATGCATTCCTTCCCCCCTGGGCACCGGATCCCTCACTTTCTTGAAGGCTCAGCTTATGTGTTGCCTCTTGCCCTAGGCCTTCCCTGATCCCCACAGTTGCTTGTACCCTGTCTCCCTCTACTAATTACTTTGAATGTATTTAGTATATACTTGGGATTTCTTTTTCTTTCTTAATGTCCCTCACCCTGAAGTTCTTGGAGGATAGGGATTGTTGTGTTTTCTGTCTGTATATTCCAGCATGTAACACAGTGCCTGGTACATAGTAGATTCATGATAAATGTTTGTGCAATGAATGAACTTAGGCAAGACATGATAGTTATTTTCAAGTGTTTAAAGAGCCATTATATAGAGAAGCCAAGTTTTGTTCTGACATAAAGTCAGAGCAACTGGGTTCAAAGCCTGTCCTTTGTGTGACCTTGGGCACCCTAGCTGCTCCTTCTCTCTGGGCCTCAGTTCCTCATTTGGCCTAGATGACCTCTTAAAGTCCTTTCCAGCTTTAAATCTCCAATCTCCTTCCTGATTTCGGGAGCTAGGAGTAATGGGTAGAGATTGGGAAGAGGTCGATCTGATCTAACAAACAGCTTGCTTATGGCATCTATCCCAAAGGGTAATGACAGCCTTCTTACTGGAGGTCTTCAAGCAACGGCTGGCTTCTTACAGGATGGCTCGATGAATACTTGTTCAGGCACAGCTTGTTCAGGCACACTCTGCCAGTAACAGTCCTGAGTGCAGCCCAACCAGATCAGCATGTAATTGGGAAAGGGTGAGCAAAATAAATAAAGATACAAAAAATGGGGATAACATGACATTTTAAAACAAAATCAATAGGCAGCCAGCAAAGATTCTTACATATCATTTAGTAGCGTTCATTTCTATTTGAGGCTGGCAACAATGAACTGATGACCTTCAGCTCCTGGGACTTTTTTGTAATTAATCCCCACTGTGACATTGCATAGCCTTTCTTGTACATGGTCCTCCAGTGTCTTCACATACCTTTGCTAAATGACACATCTGGATATTGGGATGGTAGGAGAAAACCACAGCCTGTTCCTCTCCCTTGCCAGGCTCTGTTCAAGTGAGTGACTGAGTTACCGTACTAATGTGGGTGCCCTGTCCTGACGTAGGAGTCTGAGTCACTGGCTTTGAGTTGCGATGTCTTGTATCCTGGGCTCTGGGAAGAGCCCACAGCACTCCTTGGCATATCACTATCTGTGATAAGGCTTTGCCAAGTCAACTGAGACTTTGCCTTTACTTAGCTGTAGGCAAGAGTAGAGCAGGGAAAAATGGCAGGATGGGACAGAAACCTCCAAATGGTTCGAGGCCTACAAGTTTGAAACCTGCCAATGAGGGGCCCTTCAGTGACTTTCCTGCAGTCATATGGTCACTCAGAAATAGAAGAACTGCCAATTTGCCTTGTCTCCTTCATCTTGTACGGATGATTATATCAGACCTCAGAAAGAACTGCCTAGTGGTTATCCCTGTCCAAAGGGAAGTGGGCTGCCTTAGGAGGGGCTGGGCAATGCTACACTTTACTCCCTTCCACACACACTCTGTGGTTCTGGCCTTATTACAGTTCTTCCTGCAGGACCCTCCATCTCCCATCTCCACACCTTTATACTGGCTGTCCTTCATGTCTGGAATGCTTTCCTTTCTCACCTCCACTTATTAGGGAAAGAGAAGGGAATAGACATTTAATAAGTGTTGACTATGTGCCAGGTCCACTCTGGCTATGTGCTAAGTGACCTTTTATTGGCAGCCTCCTCTCCGATCTTGTTTTGATTGACAACTTTGACTTTGCTGCTGCTTCTGACACACCTTTGAAGCTCTCTACCTCAGGACTCTGCTTTACACCACACTTCTTACTATCTCATATAGAGAGAAGAATAGTTGTAACCCTCACCTCCCCAAACCAGGATGGGCTCTGTCAATTCTAGCCCTTTCCCCCTTGTAGGACCTTGAAAAGGGGGAAACAGCACAGGTTTCAAGTGAGAAATTAGGCAGCCTGACCAAAGCGTTCCTGTTCAGCTTCCCTTTTCTACTTTGCATATTCCTGTAATTCATCGGGATTGCTAGGTTCTCACAACTTGACATTGGGTGTCCCATTTCTTTGTATTTGTGAAAATCAGCCACCATGCCTGGAATGCCTTCCCTCCTTAAGACCCCCACTGAGAGTTCTCCAATGAAAGGCTCAGCCTTGGGTATCCTCCAAGCTTGGAAATCTTTATGGTATAGCCTTCCCTGGTTTTCCTCCATCACCCACCCCCAGAAATTAGACCCTGTGGCCGAGTTGGTGAAATGCTGAACTTAGAATTGCAAGGCCAGCTTTCAAGCCTCATCTTAGCAACTTAAAATTTGTGTGACCTTGGCAAGGCTGGTAACCTCCATAGGCCTCAGTTTCCTCCTCTATAAAATGAGGCATTGAACTAGATGGACCTTTGCGGTCCCTTTCAGCCTTGTGTCTGAGATCCTGTATGTGGCTTAGGGCAAGTGACTTCACATCCCTGGGCCTCAGTTTCCTCTAGAAAAAGAGGAAGGGTTTGGACTAGATGACTTCTGAGCTCTCTTGAAGGTCCAGATCCTGTGGATGACCCTGGCAAAGTCATTTGATATCCATCTCTGGAAAGGAAAAGATCCCTGCCAGCCCTAAATCTTGGGTGCAGTTTTGCATCCTCCAAGTGGAATATAAGCCACTCAAGGACAGGGCCTCTTTTATGTCTGTGTCTCACTCCTTCCACTCCTCTGCCCACTCTGTCTTGCTTCCTTCAGAGCTGGCCCAGGATTACCTTTTCATCCCAGTTAGGGCTTTCTCCCTCTAGAAATTCCTTTGCATAAACTTTGTATTTCCCTAAGGGAAGGCTCCAAGTCTGAAAAGCCTTAGCTGGCTACATTTACATAAGAAAAGCAGGAATGTGGCTAGTCAGAGGGAAGATAAAGACCTTTTCCCCCTGGGCTTAGTTTTGTTTCTCTTCCTTTCCCCCTGTCACTCATTCAGTTCTAAGGAGAGAAAACAAGTTTTAAATTCGAGAAACTGCGGGGAATGGAAAGTCTGGAGTCCTGGGGAGTTTACTGGAGGAGCCTTATGTGCATGGATGACGACTAGATATAATTTGGTTACCAGAAATTAAACAGAGAGCCAGATAGACTTGCTTGGCCCTAAGCTATTGAGTTGACTGCAGGGACCAGGGTGCTAGGAAGTAGAGGTCAAAAGGTAAAAATAAGTCTGAAGGCACTGGCTCTGCTCTGGTTGGGAGCTTGGCGTCTGAAAAGTAAACTCCTAGCACAGGCTTCAGAAGGGGATAGTCAGACTTCTTACTCCTCATGGAGGAGGGGGAGAAGAAAAATGCAGAGAAGGTTTTCTTTTCCCTAATCAGATGGCTGCCTGTGAGAAAGGCTGAGCCATAGAAAGCTCTACACTCAGAGAGTGGAGCAGTGAAAACATTCTCTGAAGACGCTAGCTAAATTAGGCAGAGGTTGGAACTAGAGAAAAGCTTCCCAAGCCAAGGTCTAGTGCAGCCACCCCTGATGGTGATAACCATCTGGGACCAGAAGGATCATGGCTGAGCAGCAGGGTGGGAACAGGGGCCCAGAGGAGGCTGTGTGCCTCACAAGACTAGTGGAGAGCAAGCCTGGCTGGAGGAAATTCAAGGGTGGGAGTTCCCATTTCATGTATGTACCCTAACCACATGTGTTCCTTTATGTGTGCACATCTTCATGGATTTACCTAGGCAATAGGTGTTCACTGGATCTAGGTTTCACCATGTCTTATCCCAGCATATGCCCACTTTTCTGACTGAAGTTGTGTATTTTCAGGAGAGTGTTTCCCATGTTTCTGGGGGAAATGTTTTATGGTTGTTTCCTACTCAATCTTTTGTTAAATGCCTTTAATTTGAACTAATTGTGTTCTCTGGCAGACCAGTAAAAGTAAATGCATGAGTGGGGGCTTGTGGACAGTGATTTTGAATGCATGTGACTCCACAGAGTATGTTGAATCTGGGGTAGATTTGCTGCAGAGTTGTGGCTATTATTCCCCAGGGCTCCATTCACTTATCTATGTACATGTGGTGGTGTTCTCATCCCTTCCCCCAAGTAGAACATGGGATCCTGGAGGGTTGAGGCTTATCTCAGGGTCTAGCACTAGTAATCCACACTTGCTAACTGTTTGCATTGGATCTAGTCCTTACTCTGAATCAGATTGTGGCTGAGAGAGAAAGTAGTCTCAGGTAGGCCTGAAGCATGTGGTTCTATGGGACACCTATGTTACTGTGAAGATCCCAGGAGACTATGTGGACTTCCATGGGCCCTGCTCCATTACCATGGACACATGAAATTGCAGAGTTTATTTCACAACTTGAGATTGTGGTTCCTTGCCCAGTTCCAAGAGCTGGGAAACCCAGAGACAGTTAGGTTGTTTGTTTGTAGATTCTTCAGTGAAGTTGATGACTTTCTCTCTTTCCAGGAGTCCTTGAAAATGCCAAGAAACTGTGTGGATCATTGGAAGCCTCTCAGTTCCCCAGGGTCAGGGTTGGCCTGGGTCCCAGGTTGCTCTCCCGGGGTAGCCAGTTCACTCACTTCAGCAGTCATTTCTTTGCAAGACTTGGTGTATGTCCTTTCAGCATGTGTCCCAAATATTTAGAGGTGGATTCACTTGGGAAGAAAGAGTTTTTCTTCAACTAATTTGACTTGAGGAAAATGAACATTTCCAGCTAAATAAACACTGCCGTGATTTAGATCAGGTGACTCTGATTCTTGCTCTAGATCGAACCCATTCCCTTAGTATGAAAAGTTTTCTTTACCTTTTTTTAACCCCTAAAAACCTGTTTTCTTATTTTCAATATGGGACTGATTATACCTGGAGGACCTTACCCCCTAGTGTTATAGAGAGAGCACTGAATTTTGAGTCGAGAGATCATGGTTCAAATCCCAGTTGTGCCACCTCCTAGCTGTATGACCCTGGGCAAGTTATTTGACTCTGAGCTTCAGAGGCTTCATCTGTGAAATAGGGACCCTGCCTAACAGGCGTGTTGTGAGGATAAACTGAAATAATCTACATGAGGTGTGATGTGGGCCTGAAAATAGAGTCTAAATATCAGCTGCCATTTTATCCTCATTGTTACTGGCTGTGTGACTTTGTGAAAGGCCCATTCCTCTCGGTCACAGGTGTCTCCAATGCAAAATGAGAGCGTGGGCCTAGATGGCCCTCCCCTTCCGGTTCACAATCTTCTGACCTAATGGTCTCTGAGGTCTCTTCTAGTGCTAATATCCAGTGATCCTTGATTCTTCGTCTTGTGAGCTTTGGGCTGGTTCAGTCTCTGGACCTCAAATTGCCCATCTGTAAGATGAGGTGCTTGGAATAAGATGGTTGCCAAAGGTCATTCCAGTTCTAAACCCCATATTAACCCAGAAGGTTTTCTCCCCCTTCCTTCTTGTTTGGTTCAGCTTCATTACTTGCCAATGAACACCTGACCCTGAGCTCTGACTTTGGCCTGAAGAGATCAGAAGATGGCAGCTTTTCCTGGGAATCATGGCAAGACTGTGGCATCAGGAATAGCACTCTCAGGTTAGATTGCCTTTTGTTTACTTGCTTGCTATTTTAAGGCTGCCTTTTCCCTAGGAATATGCCATTGCTTAAACACTAGTGAGAGAAATGAATTCCATGTGAGAAATATTTCAAGAACATTAACCAGTCTTGTTTGCCTTGCAAGACTTGGAGGTTGTATCTGTATTTATAAGGCCAAAGGATATGGAGCTATGAGACGATGGGTGTGTTTGGTTGAGTTCAGGGAAAAATAGTGGTGGAGCTCAGTTTCAGATCCTGGGCTCCTGACTCTGTCTAGTACTTGTTACTCATTACGTGTAATGTTTTGCTTTGATTTTTGAGAAATCTGTAAGAGGAGACTCTTTAGTGCTGGTTAAAATAATGTTACAAATCTGTGCCTTTTTCTTGACAAATGCCTTACTGTTTGTAAAAATGGAAGCTTCTCTGCAGGTTTGAATCTATGATGGAGACCTGCATGCCATAATCAAATTACCCACAATCTCTGCTTCCCCTTCCCCATCCACCACCAAAAGTTAGCTACCTTAAGTGAGTGGGATAAATGTTAAATCCTGCACCTGGTTCCTAACCCCACCCCTCTGCTAAAATTGCTTTTTCCAAGTTACCAATAATCTCACTAAAATTGTTTATTATTATTAACTTAGCAAGCAGCCACAAACATGAATATTTCAGTATATAAAGAATAGAACAGAAATGTATATGAAACTGGGAATGCCTGTTCCATTATATTTTAAAGTTTATAACAAATTGAATAATAATTGTAGTTTGTCAGATTCCCCTTCCGAAATTGCTTCTGCTCTCTTCTGTGTATTTGTAAATGTTTCATTGATGTTCTTTGCTTCTTGTTTTTTTCACCCCACTGGCACTAACTGCTACTGACTTCCCCTAAATAAAAGTCCTTCCTTGTAACAAAGCATAGTCAGGCAAAACAAATGAATGTGTTGGCTGACTGGGTCTGTAAGCGCCTGGCTTGTTCTTCCAAGAATTGAGGAGCAGGCTTTCCCATCGGTCTTCAGCGGTTCTGCTTGGTCTTTGACTTGGAGCAGAGTTCTGAAGGCCTTCCTATTTGCTTTCTTTCACATTATTATGCTCGTTGTGGAAATTGTTTTTCTGATTCTTCTCACTTCTCCCAGTCTTCCATGGATGGGCACACTCTTTGTTTTCAGAACAACAAAAACTGTTGTTAGAAATATTTTGGCCCATATGAATCCTTTGCCTCTGCCTTTTTACCTTTTTGGGGTTGTATGCAAAGTAGTGACATTGACTGGGTCAAAGGGCATGCGTAGTTCATTCTTGGGGTATAATTCTAGATTACTTTGCCAGCAGTGGTAGTGTGCCTCTTTCTCCTCAGTAATCTCCTGACTGCTAAATTGGAAAGGTTTTCCTGTCCTCTTCATCCTTTACCTCTCCCAAGTGTTTGACCCTGTTGACTACTCCTTCTGTTCTGGCTAGTCTCCCTCTGAGTCACATGACACTGATTTCTCTTGCTTCTCCAGCTACTTTTGTGAGCTCTCTCACAGGTTTCTCTTCTTTGTCTAAAGTAAAGGTGTTCTCTCAATGCTCTATCCTTGGTCCCTTTCTCTTCTTTCTCTACTCTTATCCACTCTAGGGTTTCAATTCTAGCCTCCCTGCATATGACTCTGAAATCTTCATGCCCAAGAGCTCTCCAGATTTTCATTCCTGAATCTCCATTTGTCTGCTGGGCATCTCCACTTGGACACCACCAACACACCAAAGGTTCCAAATTCAACTTCTATGTAAAACTTCTATGTCCTTGCTTTAACTCCCTTAAGGTAATCATGCTACCTACTTCACAGGGCTACTAGAAGGAAAAAAGAAACAATGTCAACCTTAAATTAGGGCTAAGTAAATATGAGCTACTATTGGGTCTGGGAGGTAGGAGCAATGGATGGAAGAGCCATGTTAATGACTAAGCCAGTACTATTTGGGAGTCAGTACTATTTGGGAAGCCTTTCCAACTGGTTGGGACTGGCTGGCTCTTCTGCCTGCTGGGTAACCTTCAGCATCTCGGGGTCACCTCCATAGTGTCATGAGAAAGGCTTCACAGAAGCCTTGTGCACAATTCACTCCTAATGTATGCTTATTGAACTGAAGAAACTCTTTAGTCCAGCTTTCTCATTTGGCGAAGTTGACTTCATTGTTTTTAAAGAAATTTTTATTGATGCCTTTTATTTTTATATCCCCTTGATTCCCCTCCCCCACCCAGAGAGCTATTCTATATAATAAAGTGGGTTTTTTTAATGACAGAGAAAAACTAGCAAAACTAATTAACACATTGGAAAAAATCTGACATTATTTGCAATGCTGCACACTCATTAACCTGAGCTTGTGCAATGGAGTGAGGGGAGCCCTTCACAACATTGATCCTTCCTACCTTTCCCATGTTCCTACACCATTCTTCACCATCCATCTAGTGACACTTGCCTTCTCCTTGACATTTCTCAAACAAGACATTCCATCTCTGGGTATTTTCAAAATACTCTGAGTATTTTCACTGGCAGTTCCTTATATCTGGAATGCTCTTGCTCCTCATCTCGGCCTCCTTCTAGTCTCAGCTAAAACCCTGCCTTCTTCAAAAAGCCTTCCCCATCCTTCTTAATTCTAGTGCCTCCCCTCTGAGACTACACCAAATTCATCTTGTCCTTGTCATCTTTGTAAATAGTTCTTTACATATGGTCTTCCTCTTTAAACTGTGAGCTTCTTGAAAGCAGGGACTGATTTTTTGCCTTTCTTCGTATCCCAGCTTAGCACAGTGCCTGGCCCATTGTAGATGTTTGATAAATATTTGTCAATTTGACTTCTCCCATCTCTTCTTTGGAGTCAAGCTTGATCTTTATAATTTTGCAATATTCAGTTTCAATTGTTTTGTGGTGGTTCTTTCCATGTACATCATTTCAGTCATTGTGTAACTTGTTTTCCTGGCTCTGCCAACTTCACTTTCATGTTCAGTTTGCTGGTCAGGTTAAGTCTTCCCATGCTTCTCTGCATTCCTGACACTCATCATTTCTTACAGCACAGTCATGTCCCATCACATTTCTGCACCACAGTTCGTTTAGCTATTGCCCAGTCAATGGGCTCTACTTTGTTTCTAGTCCTTTACTACCATGATAAGAATAAATATTCTGGTGTATAGGAAGCCTTTCTTTTGGTCACTGACCTCTTCAGGGTGTGTGCCTAGCAGTGAGCTCTCTTGCGCAAAGAGCATGCATAGATGTGGTGAATTGACTCTGATATTAAAGGACAGTGCTTTGTCATCACCTTCTGAGGCTTCTCTATTATGTTCACACAGAATGAGATCAAACAACATGATATGGTGTGGAGAGGACATTGGAGAGATGGGAAAAGCAAAGGACTGTCCATGGCCTGAGGGGAAAGGCTGTTACCACCTTTGGGTGGATCTCAGAAAAAACCTTGTGGGGATGGTGTTTGAGTTGGGCTTTAAAGGCAAGGGAAGAATTCAGCAGGTGATAAAGGGGATCAAGCCACAAAAGGAATTTAAGTAGATTATTGTCTCTTTCTCCCTTCTATCACAGGCTTCCCTGTCAAGTTCTGGTATCTTCCTCCTAAGGGAGAGAGCTGTTTTCATATAGGTCAAGTACAGGGTCCTTCAGTAAGTCATTGTGTATGTTTCTGACCCTTTGTTCTTGCCTCTATATGAGTTATAACTTCCTTTCACTCCAGGGTTCCTAGCAATCTCAGGGTCCCCTTTGGGATTGGCACCACTTGTTCACATACAAAGGTAATTGGTAATTTCATAATGCCCTTTCCAAGCTTTTCAGACTTTCTTGGTGGAAATACACTTCTTTGTTTCTAGAGTAATACTTCGATGATGAATCTGTGATCCCATTAACATAGGCACACCAGGTGTATCAGAAACTATTCCCATAGAAATGGAATCAGAGAATTTAAGCAGCTTAGAGCTGGAAGGACCCTCAGAAGCTATACTTGAGCAAGAATCCTTTCTCTAATATCTTTGAAAAATGGGCATCCAGTCTCTATTTGCAGATCTCAAGTGAAGGATCAAACTTCAGTCTACCTCTCTGCAAGTTGGAGCCATTGCTCCTAGTTTGGTGCTTGGGGGTGAGGTAGAAATCTAGTATAGTATGGTATAATATTATATAGTATCATGTATCATGGTATAGTATCATGCATTATGGTATAATATCATGTAGTATGGTATAGTGTCGTATGATATTATGTAGTATCACATAGTACAGTGTAGTATCATATAGCATCATATACTATGGTATAGTATATACAATCATAGTTTTGTACTTTATTATGTAGCATATAGTATGAAATAGTATAATATAGCATCACATAGTATCACATAGTATGATATAGTATTATATAGTGTGGTGTAGTATTATATAATATTGTATAGTATGGTATAGTATTTTAAAGTGTCACATAGTATCACATAGTACTGCATAGTATGGTTGTAGAATCATATAGTATGGTGTAGTATAACATAGCATCATGTAGTATCATATAGTAGTATCGTATAGTATTGGTATAGTATCATATAGCATGATATAGTATTGCATAGCATGGTGTAGTATGGTATAGCATGGTATAACATGGTATAGTACTATATAGTATGGTATAGTATATTGTATGGTATGGTATAGTATTATATAGTATTATGTATTATATAGTAGGGTATAGTATTATATAGCATCACATAGTATGGTATAGTATTTAGTATTATATAGTACATAGTATGGTAGAGCATAACATAGTATCCTATAGTATAGTACAGTACCATTAGACATCATAGTTTTCATATGGTGTGGTATAGTAT
>CM053775.1:27766735-27826637 GCA_028658325.1 Potorous gilbertii
GATATGGGGACATCTTGATTAAGGTGTAGGAGAGGGTCACACTGAGGAAGACTCTCATGCAGAGGGGGGGAAAGAGAGACAGACAGAGAGACAGAGAGAGAGAGAGACAGAGAGAGAGAGAGAGAGAGAGAGGCGGGGGGGAAGGGAGAGAGAGAGACTTTGTAATGGGACATCCTTAGAATGTGTATCATCTGTAGGGATTGATGCTTGGACAGACCACTATCTCTGTTAATGTTAGGCCTACATGAACAGTATCCCACCTCAACAGAAAAGATAAAGGGATATCAGAGATTCTAGGGGAAAACAACTAGAAAGGTAAGGCAATGCATGGACCTAGAGAGGAGATTTCATATCCAATGGGAAAGAAAATTATCATGACAGGGGAGCAGAGGATAGAAATGGATTACACAATCAGGGATCCATGTAAACTTCTAACATAGGGGCAATACTTCAATTCCCTATCTCTTGTAAGAATTGATACTTCTAAGATTGAAGTACAACAGGAAAAAATGAAGGACAAACACAACAATCTGTGAGTAGACCCAGCTGCCTGAATGAGGACCCAGCTAGCTGGGTAACTTAGCTCCTCCTCTCCTGTTTCTCTTCCCTATCTTTCCTTCTCTATTTCAAAGGAAGGGAAATTTGGATGGCCAGAGGATGCCCACTTAACTTGGGGTTTACTGGCTAGATTTCTTTCTCCTCTCCTCCCCTCTCCTCTCCTCCCCTCTCCTCTCCTCCCCTCCCCTCCCCTTCCCTCTCCTCTCACCTTAAACCTACTGCACTCTGAATCCCATACATTCTACAACACTAGGCTTCTGCCAAAGCTCCAGTTAAAGCCTGTTTTCTGGACCCTCCTGACTTAAGAGTGATTAGCAGTAATAACTGTTGCTGCTTCCCTCCCAGCTTAGTTATTTTTCTTTTACTTATTAAAGGGGCCATCACCTGACTACTTCTCAAACAGACCTATTCATTGAATGGGTGTTACCTCACCCTAAGTGAGCATGTGAATAGGCCTTGGCCTAAAGGAGCCAAGGTCTTCCAGTGCATCCTTGGTCATCTCCAGTCATCCTCATGAATATCTGGTCTCTGGATCTAGATGGTTCTGGAGGAGAAGTGAGGCTGGTGATCTGCACATCCCTCCCTCACTCAAAACAAAGTCAAGTGCAAGCCATGTCATCATTTCTCTGATGGCATGGTCTTCTTGGGCAATGAAAGAGGAACACAACAACAACAACAGGAAAAGGAGGGAGGGGGCAAAATCTACAAGGCAAAATCATAGAAACTGTTTAGAAGTAAGAATTCAACTATTGTGCTCTAAGAAGTTATGGACAGGAAGACTTCAGAGAGGCCTGGAAAGACTTCTATGAACTGATGCTGAGTGAAAGGAGCAGAACTAGGAGAACTTTGTACACAGCAACAACCACAGTGTGCAAGGATTTTTTCTGGTAGACTTAGAACTTCATTGCAATGCAAGGACTTAAAAAATTCCCAATGGCTCTTAAGGCAAAATGCCTTCCACAACCAGAGAAAGAACTGTGGAACTCAATCACAGAATGTAGCAGGTAATTTTCTTTTGTATTACGTTTTGGTTTGTTATATGATTTCTCCCACTCATTTTAATTCTTCCATGCAATATGACTAAGGTGAAAATGTATTTAGTAGGAATGTATGTGTAGAACCTATGTAAGATTGTACACAGTCTCAGGGAGGGAGTGAGGAGGGAGGGAGGAAGGAGGAGGAGGGAGAGAAAAAAATCCAAGATATATGGAAGTGATTTTAGAACACAGAAAATAAATAAAATAATTTAATAAAAAAAGTAAAAAAGAATTAAGAATTCAAAATTGGTACTTTAGAGGCTTTGATTTCATGAGGGAAAAAAAGACTAAAGACAATAAATAAGTCTAAAGACCATGAATCAATGAATAAAAGTTTAGAATAAACAGAAAGGGAAGAGAATAAGGTAATGGCATCCTTTTAAGAAAAAAGGCTCAGAAAAAGAGGGGAAATCCCTAACAAATAAAGGAAGGAGAGGGGGAGGAAAAGGGGGATTTTATTTAATTATTTAAGTGGGAGAAAAAAGAGCAGAAGAATTAGATAAAAGAAGAAAAAAAACAGAATGAATAAGTTAGGGAAAACTCCTAAAGTCATGAATATGGTGACAAAAAAAGAGAGGTGTTTACTCCGATGTACTGAAGACAACTTAAATCAACAAGTACATCATTATGTTTTTCTCCAAACCCTCCCCGTTCCTAATTTCCCTACTACTATTAAGAATACCATCCTGCCAGTCATCCAGGCTCCCAACCTAGACATTGTCATCTTTGACTCTTCCTCCTCTCTCACTGCCCCACCCCCTGACTGGCATCCAATCTGTTGGCAAGGCCTGTGTATTTTACCTTGGCAACAGCTCTCCCATATGCCCCTTCTCTCCTCTCTCTAGGCCAGGACCTAATCATCTCATACTGGGGCTACAGAACTAACCCACTGGTTGGTCTCCCAGCCTCAAGTCTCTCCATAATCCAGGCCCCGCTCCACTGAGCTGTCAAAATGATCTTCTAAGTCACCCCTCCATTCAATAAACTCCACTGGTTCTCTGTTACCTATGGTATCCAACAGAAAATCCTCAGTTTGATCTTTCAAGCCCTTCATAACCTGTTCCCTTTCTACCTTTCCAATCTCCTTATACTTCACTCCCCTCTACATTCTCTGCAATCCAGTGACGCTGGTCTCCTTTCTGTTTCTTTGCACATGACATTCCATTAATTTTCCCTGGCTGTCCCCCAGCTCCTCCTCCTGCCTTCCTGACTTCCTTTGAGTCTCAGTTAACATCCCATCCTCCGCAAGAAGCCCTTCCCATTTCTCCTTAATCTCAGTGCCTTCTCTCGGAAATTATCTCCAATTGATCCTCGGTATGACTTGTTTGTGCAGAATTGTTTCCATGTGATCTCCTCCATCAGACTGTGAGCTCTTTCAGGGCTAGAACTGTCTTTTGCCTCTCTTTGTATCACTAGCACTTAGCACGGTGCCCAGTACATAGTAGAGGCTTATTCAAAACTATTTGACTGAATGACTTTCTGAGGGGAGGCAGCCTGTGGAAAATAGTTGCCTTAAGGTATAACTAAGCAAAAATAACCGAAAAGACAAAGAGGAAGACCGATAAAAAAATCCTAATTCAGTTTAAAAAAACCCCAACTTTCAAAAGAAATGGAGTAAAATATAAGCCCAACTTTCATGACTCTAAATATAAATAGATTAATTCAATAAAATGAGAGTGACAAATCAGAAAAGAAAACCCACCAACAATCTGTTGCTTACGAGAAACACATCTAAAAAATCAAAGACATACACAGAATAAAATGAGGAGCTGGAAGCAACATTTCTTATGCATCATGTAAATCTAAAAAAAAAAAACAGCAACAGTTGCAATCATGCTATCAGACAAAGCAAAAGCAAAAATTCACAACATAAATAGAGACAAACAAGGAAGCTACATTATGTTGAAACAGACAACTAACAAATATGAACCTTTGTGCTCTTGATTCTATAGTGAAAAATCAGAATTTAAATTTATCATCTTTTGCTATTCCACTTGTCCCTTTGTCTTTCAACTGCAAACTGTGTTTTTGATCATTTAAATGACCTGCAATCCCTCCACCCCATTGTTCTTTCCCAGGCCATGACTCATGAGGTCTTCTTCATCTTGATACCTTGGTGAACCAGTTCAACACATCCTCTTAAAGTGCCTTGCCCCTTTATACTATTGTTGATCTTGCCCTGCCAGACCTTGGTCTTGGATTACTCCTACTATCTGTTGCTTTGTTCTTTACTCATCTGCTTCTGAACAGAGTTGGAGAAAATCACCAACTTGAGCTGAGAGGTTCCTCTATAACTTCATGTTTACATAATCTCATCTGAGCCCTCATGGAAACAAGGCAATCCTTCTACACCTTTCTAATTGACTCACTATGTTCTACACCTTTCTAATTGACTCACTATGTTACCACAAGTTTTTTTTTACCAAATTCAATTACCTTTTTGGAATTTTGGAATTACCAAATTGGAATTACCAAATCCAATGACCTTTTCACAATCCTCATCCTTTATGATCTCTCTGTAGCCTTTGATGGTGTCAATCATCCTCTTTTCCTTGATACTCTCTTCTCTCTAGGTTTTCACTACACTAGTTTTTCCTGGTTCTCCTCCTACCTAGCTGACTGTTCCTTCTCAGTCTCTTTTGCGAGATCCTCATTCATGTTATTCCCATTGTGGGTTTTCCCCAAGCTTCTGTCCTGTAGGACTTCTCTTTTCCCTCTAAACTATTTCACTTGGTGATTTCACCAGCTCTCATGAATTCAATTACCATCTCTATGCTGATGATTCACAAATCTACTTACCCAGCCCTGACTAACCTCTCCTAATTTGTAGACTCACATCTTCAGCTGCCTATTAGACATCTTGAGATGTCTTGTAGATATCTCAAACTAAATATGTTCAAAACTAAACTTATCTTCCCTCCCAAAAAAATCTCTCCCCTCCTCAAAACTTTCCTATAACTGTGGATGGCACCACTATCTTCTCATTCCCCTAAACTTGCAATACAAATGTCATCCTTGACTCCTCATTCTCTCTTGCCTTCCATATTCAATCAGTTGCCAAGTCCTGTCTGTTCTACATCTCTCACATATGCCCCTTTCTTTCCTCTGTAACTGCTACAACTTTGGTACACAACCCCAACTGCCTCATCCTGGGTCATCTCCAGTCATCCTGATGAATATCTCTTCACTGGATTCAGGTGGCTTTGGAGGAGAAGTGAGGCTGGTGACCTGCACAGCCCTCCCTCACTCAAAACAAAGTCAAGTGCAAATAATTTCATTATTTCTCTGATGGCATGGTCTTCTTCGGTAATGAAGGACAAACACAAACAAACAAACACACACACACACACACACACACACACACACACACACACACGCACGCACGCGCACACAGGCCCTCATCTCCTAACACCTAAGCTATTGAAAGAGCTGCTACTTGGTTCCCCTGCCTCAAATCTCTCCACTTCAGTCAATTCTCCACCCTGCTAACAAAGTGATTTTCCTAAAGCAACAGATTTGACCATGTCACCACCACCCCTCTTCAACATACTCTAGTGACTCCCAGTAATCTCTAGGATCAAACACAAAATCCTCTATTTACATTTATATAACCTGGCCCCTTCCAACCTTTCTGCTCTTCTCACATTTTAGTAATTCTCATGTGTTCTTCAGTCTACTAAAACTGGCCACTTTGCTGCTGCGCAAGATGTTCCATCTCCTAACTCAGGGCATTTTCACTGACTGTGAACTCTCTCCCTCCTCATCTCTGCCTCCGGCCTTCCTTGGCTTCCTTCCAATCTCAGCTGAAACTCCTCTTCCATAAGAAGTTTTTTCTGCTCCATCTTAATGCTAGTGCCTTCCCTCTGCTGATTATTTTCAATTAAACCTATACATCATAGATGTCAAACTTTAGGCCTACATGCCACAAGTTGCTCCAAACTCAATGTGGCCCAAACTAGATTAAAATGTAATTGAGAAATGCTTAACAAAATGAATAAAAATACAGTGAGGATTACAATGGAGATGCATAGAAAACTTTCCTAATAAATACAGGAGTAAATCAAAGATGCTTACTATCTCTAATATTATTTGTTATAGTTCTATAAATGCTTATGTGATCCCAGTCCCAAAGTCCATTGGTATGGGATCCTGTCCTTATTGGTGAAAGTGAAGGCCCTTCCCTACATGAGAGGGAGGTAGAGTTGGTGAGAGGCAAGCATGTCAGCACTCATCAAGTCCTCCTTTGAGGATTCTTCAAGTAGGAATCCCTCTTTGGGACTTTTCAGGGACTAAAAAGTCCTTGCCTTGGACACTGGTCAAGCTTCAAGTTTTCAAGCATCAAGTCAGCCTTCAGTTTTAAGAGGGAAGTTGGACAATGACAACCCCACTTCAGGTTGCTCAAGGAAAAGACTCTGGGAAGACATGAGAGGAGCTGGAAGTCTCCATCATGACCCTATTCCCAGCTTACTACTCTAGAGACTTTGGGGAATTTCCCTTTGGGGTGATCCTGGTGCCCCCTTTCTCTGAGGAGATCAGAGTGGTGACCTCTGACCCCAACCTTCTGCTTCCCCTCCTGGCAGGAATAAAAGTCTTTCTTGGAGAAGAGTTGCGGGGAGAAGAGACTAGAAGTATGTCTGTCTGCTCCCTTCAATATTTTGTATAAGGGATATGATTTGGTTCCATCTAACTTTGGATCACTTTGTCATTTTGGTGGGAAGGGGGAACTCCAAGCTGTATATCTAATGCCCTTACATAATACCAGTTCCACAATGAACACCAATAGCAAATAGTAAAAAAAAAACTATTTAAATCATAGCAAGACAAAAATCAGACAAGGTATACATAGAAAAATGTATACCAGACAATAGAGAGTGAAGGAGCTCTCCCATTGGGAGAGAGGTAGTCCCCAAAGGAGGAGTCATAGAGAGCAAAAGTCCTTGTCTCTTACCAACTCCACCCTGCCACTCACATAGGGGAGGGCCTTTATTTCCACCAATAAAGGGAGAGTCCCATACCAATGGATTTTGGGTCAGAGATTACACTAGCAATAGCAACAAGACAAGAGAAAGAAATGAACTGTATAAAGCCAGACAAAGAGGAGAAAGAATTATCCTTATTTGAAGATGACATGATGATTTACTTAGAAAATCCTAGGGAATCAGCAAAGATACTAATGGAGAAAACAGCATCAGGAAAGTTGTAGGCTATAAAATAAACCTTCAAAAAGAAACAGCATTTCTATACAATAATAAAACCCATGAGACAACAATAGAAAGGAAAATCCCATTCAAAATAACTACAAAACATATAAATTATTTGGGAATTAATCTAGCAAAACACAAAAAATATTTGTAGAGATTCAATTTCAAAGAGCTCACTAAAAATAAAGAACTCAAATAGCTGTAGGAATGTTCAATGTTCATGCTGAGCCTAGCCAATATAATAAAAATGTCAATGCTATCAAAGTTATTTTATTTTCCTAGTTCAGGATGTTTATTAGACATCAGCCAAGGCATAAGGGACTAGGACAAACTGCCAACTCTCTCCCAAACCATTGCCATGAGTTAAGGTTTAGGATGCTGAGGGGATCAGATGTCTTAAAACTGCCAAAATAACAGCTAAAGAGAGATGCACTCTATCACCTTCTCAACTCTGCAGCTGTGTATGCATTTTCCAGGGTATCAGCTGGAGAGCTGAATGATAAAAGGTATATGTGATGGTGGTGGGGCTCCCCTCAGGCACAGACCAAGGAGAGTAGAAGGCTTAGCCTAGTAGAAAAGTGGAGGCACAAAAACGAGTAACACTGTGGGACATTCAGGATAACATTTACCTTCTCAGATTGGATCTGGAACAGAGGTATCTATTATCGTAGGAAAACAGAAATTCAGAGCTTCTGCCCCTTTTTCTCAGAGGATACAATAAAGTATAAATGCACTTGAGGGAAAGGACTTATGGCTGGCAAAGACCAGAAAAACCTTATTTTCACCAGGATATGCCAGGTATTGCTTCTCCAGTTCCTACCCTGGCTGACATTTTTTCTCTGTCCTGAGGGATCAGATACCCAAGGAAGGGTGTTCAAAGTCAAGGGACTCCCCAGCCCCATGCCCAGAGCTAGTACAGCATCCAGATCCCAGAGAGAAAAGGTAACAAGGTACATAGACCCTGGGAGTCAGAGACGGGACTGTCAGTGTAGGTATATGCACACAACATTATGGGTAAGTGAGGGAGGGAGACAGGAGAAATATGGTCCATAAATTGTACCCTCCTACACCTTAACCACTTTCACTAGGAGCAGAGAACAGTGAGGACAGTGAGATGGTAAAAGGCTCAATGTGAGGAATTTGAATAATAGGTCCCATTCCCAGAAACAAAAGCCTCGATGGCTACAAAGAGACCCATGCTAGTGTACAGTAGTAAGGAAATTGAAGGAATTGAGGGAATTAGGACAGTAATTGTGGGAAGTGAGTGAACCATGCTGACTCAATCTCATGATTCAATTCTGTATCTAGCTCAGTTTCCTTTCTATTAAATTATGGGTCTAGTCCAACTTCTATCTTATGAGAGAAGTTTATTAAAGGAAATTGGCGGGAAATCATATTGTATTGTTTGAATACAACCCTGAATGGCTGGGAAGTTGGACCACCCCTACTTGTTGCTTAGAGACCCTTAACTAAGGACCTATGTTATGTTGATCAAAAATAGAGTTTAGATCAGTCAGATCTAAAGATCGATGCAAAGAGTTTTCTCACAATTATACATCTCAAGCAACTCATGTCTTATCTGAAAACTGGCCCCATATTGATCAATCGGTGATTGTTTCCATGTTCCGTCGATTGTTCACAGACAGTTGGGGGAAATAGTACACTTCTTTTTTCTGATTTCAGGGAATTGTACCTATTTATTCTCCCCCTTCCAACTTGGAAAATCCCTAATCTTTCCTCCAATTAGAAATCAGATTACCTAATGTTATATCCTGATGGTTTCCTTTTAATTAATTGACCTTACATGATTAATTGTTTTTAATGTATAAAAATCTGTCTTTCCCTTTATTTGAGGTCCAGGCCTAAACTGACGAGGTCTGGTCCTGGTTTGAAGGGCAATTGCTACGCATTGCTTAATAAATTAATATGCTTGGAAGATCAAACCTTTGTTTCCTCAGTCATCTCATCTTTCATCCACCATATTAGTCCTGGTGTGGGAACCGGGGAAGAGAAGGGGAAAAGGGCAGAAGGCAAATGGGATAGGCAGGCAGCTCCTCCACAGGATCCCTCCCCCTCCCAGTCCCCAAATAGGCACTGCTAACCACTAGTACTTGCAGAGTTCACAAGATGCAAGGAATCAAGGTCAGAGTCGAAGCCAGGGATTGGAGTATTCCAATCAAAATAATAAAAGGGATACTTTATAAAACTTTATAAAATAATGAATTTCATTTGGAAAAACAAAAGATCTAGAATATCAAGGGAAATGATGACAAGGTATAGGGATAAAGAGGGAATATCACTTTCAGACCTCAAACTATATTATGAAGTAGCTGTCATCAAAACTATCTGGTATAAGATTAAAAGATAGAGAAATAGATCAATGCAACAAGAAGAATTAGAAACAATGGAACTCAATAACCCATTGTCTGATAAATCAAAAGCATACATTTCTTAGGAAAGAACCTTATTTCAAAAAAAAAATGCTAGGAAAACTGGAAAGTAATCTGACAGAAATTAGGATTAGACCAAAATGTTATACCAGGGAACCTGCAGCCTTGAGGTCACATGTGGCTTTCTAGATCCTTAAGCATGACCTTTTGACTGAATCCAAATTTTGCAGAGCAAAATCTCTCTACATAGGTCATAGGTTGTTGCTTTGGCCAATAGCTGCTACCTAGTTTGGAATCTTGCTGCCCGTCTTCTGGTCAGGACAATGTTCTAATCTGGTTTGTGGTGTCTCAAATTCCCCACAGACACTAATTGCTATTCAAGAGATGAAATGGGAATTAGATGGTGATCATCAGTCTTAACAGTTTTCAGAGTAATAAGTTTTGTTTCTTGGAACTGTTGGGCCTTAGGTAACACCTCTAATATCTCAGATTTTGCTTGAATCACTCAGGAATATCTTCTTTGTCTCCACTTAGAGAGTGGTCCTCTGAACTGAGTATGATTAGGTATAACTAATATCTGCCCCAGCCCTGATATCTTTCTACTGTACCTAAAAGTTAATTTGTTCCCTTCATCGTGTGTATGTGTGTGTGTGTGTGTGTGTGTGTGTGTGTGTGTGTGTGTATGTATGTGTGTATGGGGCCAGGGTGGGGCGTGGCCGATGGGTGAGTGGGTGTTAGCTGACAAAATTTCCCAGTTAATAAGGATGTTTTCCCATTATATAAAACTTTGCTACTTTCAAAATTACTTCCATAGCTCATGTAAGGCCAGCCTCTGGACACCCTCATCCTCTAAGATATAACACCATTGACTGCTTGCTACAAGGGCTCTGAGTGCTACACTGAGACCTAGAGAACTAGCATCTAGCCGTCTGTCTTCATCTATAGACCCTCTCCAATCCTCTGATACTCAGCCTGGATTCACCCCCTAGTGTTTAACCCACTATCACCGACCCTGTTAATCTCTCCATGCCAGTGATGATAAACTCCACCACTCCCAACTTCTGGGGAGAAAACTCTCCTCCTCAAATCTGCTCTTTCACTCCCATCCACCTTAACCCTACCCTCTACCTCCATTCTAAATCTTCTTTTTCCAAACGAATTCTGTAATAATTTTATCATATTCTATAAAGTATCCTTTTGATAACTTGATTAGTATAGCATTAAAATTATAAATTAATATAGACGATATTTTCTTATTTTTTATTTTCACCTGGCTAAGTCATGAACCCTGAATATTCCTCCAGATATTTAAGCTGTGCTTTACTTCTTTAAGGAAGACTTTACAATCGAATCTACTTAAGTCTTTTGTGTGCCTTGGCAGATTGAGTCCCAAATATTTTATGCATTCTGTACTAATTTGGAATGGGATTTTCCTTTCCATTATTGCCTCTTGGATTTTGTTATTATTATATAGAAAACTTGTTTCTTTTTGTAGTTTATTTTGTAGACTTTAACTTTTCTGAAGCTATTGTCTTGATCTTTGCCAATTTCCTAGGATTTCCCAAGTAAACCATCAAATCTGTCTATATCTTCTTGTTAATATTTCCTTTATGAACTTACATGTTAAGATATTTGGAGAGTATAAGTTTAATAATGATATTTGTTGCCTGTCTATGGATTCTTTCAGCATAATATAGTTTCCTTGTTTATCCCTTCTTATGTTTTGAATGTTTGTTTTTGATTGGTCTGATGCCATGATTTCAACTTCTATGTTTTTGGATTCACTTGATGCCTAGTAAGTATTTTCCCATCTCTTTATTTTTATTATGTATATTTTTAATGTGTTTTTTTGTAAACAACGGACTGTGGAATTTTATTTTCTTATCCAAATTATCATTTTTTGTTTTATTTAATTGTTTGATCCATGCACATTTAAAGTTATAGGTTGTTATTTTCCTCCATTTGCCTTTAATACTGTTTTTTTCCTGAATTAGATTTTTTTTTGTTCCTCTTCATCCTTAAGGGCTATGCTTATTCTCTTGAGTTATTTTATCTCAATCTCAATATATTTTAAAGAAACCAGCTCTCTTCCCCTCAACCTCAAGTCATTCCTCCCATTTGTTATTCCTTTCCCTAGTTTGGGGTTTTTGCTTAGTAGTTCCCTTTTCTTTTTTGTTTTTGTGTATTTAACTCTTTACCTTTTCTTTTCTCTTCCATTTAAGTAGTCAAGTAGAATGTCCCTTCCTCTTCTTCATTTTGTTTGGTTCATTCATTTTTAAAATTTCATTTTCTATATCTTATTTTTTCTAAAAAATGGGATTTATTTCCTTTATTCTCTTGATTACTTATCTTCCTTTTCTGCATGTTCTGGAATTTTATTCTTTGATTCATGACTCTTATAATTATTTAGTTTTTTAGTCTTCTGTATTTGTCATGGAATTAAAGCTTATAAGGCACCTATTGTAAGTTCTTTTTTGTAAGCAGTTTGTGTTGTAGATTTTGTCATTGGCCCACTTCTTCTTTTGTGCCTTATTCTAAAAAATACCATTTCCTGCCAGTGATAGAGGACATTATTCCATCGTAGAATGTTTTGCCTATATCCCTGATGGTGTAGTTCATTATTCATTTTTGTCTCTCCTTGGTCCTGATGGAAGGATGAGAAGTTCAAAATCCTGTGAACTCTTTAAAGCTTAAATGTCCTTCTCCATCAAGACAGTCGAAGGAAACATAGATCAAGGCCAAAGGTGAGGTCTCTACTTCTCTCCTACCTGGTTCCTCTTTAGGAGTTTTGCCTGAGACTAAAGTGGTTTCAATTTATGAAATAACTGTGCTTCCTAAATAGCTTGATATTTTATAAATAGCCCCTAGGGCATGACCAAGTTTGCTCAGGCTATCTGAACATCACTCTAGTTACAAGAATTTCTCACTCAGACTAAAGCCCATGATTGATTGTTTGATTAGAATGCTAGTATTTGTTTGAGTCTGATTGTTTTCACCTGGTTAAGGTACTAGGGCATCTTATCACTTACTTTATGTGGGACATAGTGATTTCATTGATTTACTCAATCAGCACCCCACCCTTACATATGAACTCCTCCGTTTGGCATTTCCAGGCCTTCATGACCTGGCTCCTTTCCACATTTCTAGTCTCACTTAATTCCCCTTCACTTATTCTACAATCCAGAGACCCTGGTCAGCTTACTGTTTCTTGCTCACAACACTCTTTGTCTCAACTCTATGCCTTTTCAGTGGCTTCCTCTTGTGAAGGAAATGCTTTCCTTCCTCACTTCTGCCTTAAATTAGCATCCCTGGCTTCCTTCAAGATTCAGGTTAAATCCTGCCTTCTGCAGGAGGCCTTTATCAGTCCCTTCCTATCCCCCCTCCTCCTGCCCACATACTTCTAGTGTTTTCTCTTTGAGATTTTTTCCATTATACTACATATATATTATGTGTAGAGTGTTTTGCATGTTACCCATTAGAATGTGAGCTCCTTGAGCCCATGGACACTGCTTTTGCAACTTGACTTGACTCACCATGCAACTGACACTGATCCTTCCAAAATTACCAATTGATCACTTAATTACCAAAACTAATAGCCTCTTCTTAATGCTTATCCTTCTTGACTTGCAGGCTTTAACACTGTCAATCACTCTTCTAGATATCCTCTTCTCTTTAGGTTTTCATGATTCTGCTCTCTCCTCCTTTTCTTCCTACCTGTCTGACTCCTCCTTATTTTTTTATACAGGTCAAGTCCATGTAATTCCCCATTCAGCTGTTCTCCTAAATTTCATGATTTCCTGAAACTCAACAATCTGGAAGATAAAATCTACTCTATAATTCGTATCTCTTCAGATGATTTCCCTCACTGGCTACAGGCATCTCTATTTCTCTTTTTAGCTTATTTTTATATGCTGTCTCCCCCAATAGACTGTGAGGTCTTTGAGGATAGAGCCTGTCTTTTACCTTTCTTTTTATACCCAGAACTTAACACAATGCCTGACACATAGTTTTTGAAGAGGACCATGAGGACCAACGACATCATAGGTAATGCCTTGACTGGTGTGTGAATTGATTTTATGTGAGGCAGAGTCACAGAGCCATCAGCCTCATTCTCTCTTCCAGAGTCATTGAAATCCAGTGGCACGACAAAAGTCAAGATTACTGTCAATGTCCCAGGATGCAGTGGATGACCTTGGTGTCTTCTATGTCTGATCAAGTTTTAAGTATCCCACAGAGACTGCTTCTTCCAGCTTTATGGCTATTGGAACAAATTGTTCTCATCTGCCCATTCTGCCAGGAGAAGGTTTCATCTGCTTGGGATAGACACTCCACCCCACAACTCACCAACAGGTTTGAGGCCTGTCAGTTATCCTCAACCTGAATAAGACATAGTGAGAGGAGGCACCAATCACCTTCTGAGAACAGCCTCAAAGTCCCAGGAATGTCATAGACAAAATCCAGAGCTCCCAATTTGAAGGAAATAATACTGAAGATATCTAGATCATTCAAGACTGGGCAGCTTCTAGTCTATAATAACAGAGATCTTTTTCCCTCCTTGGACAATCTGGTATCCCACTCTCTCTCACCAAGACTTACCATATTGATGCCCCTTAGCACAGATACTTGATTATCTAAGAATGGTCTACTGCAGTTTGGAACTCCCCAGAGGAAGAAAACTCCCCAGCTTTAGCTTTCCAAGGAACAGGTGTGTACCACCATGCCTGGCAAATATGATATTCCAAAAAAGGAAAATATATAGATTCACAATGAAGAATAACTTATCCTGTACAGTTGAGAATAATGCCGAAGGAGGAAAAAAGAATCATTAATAGAATAGAGGACTTTCAAACATTTATGATGAAAAGACCACAATTGAGTAGGAACTTGGAAATGAAACACAGCCCAAGAAAACACAGAAAGATGACTGCATTTATGCAATTGTAAGAGGCTGCATTATGATGTGGTGCTAACATTTTAATTAAGAGAAGAACAAATAAGTATCCCTTTAGAAGCTTAATGTCTTCAACAGGTATCAAGGGAATAAATAAAAAAATCAGAGGTCCTGGAGGTAGACTGATTCTATTGTGAGGGTATGAAGAGAGAAGAGAAGGAAAGATAAAAGGAAGAATGCACTAGTAGAGAAAGGAGGAAAAGCAGGAGGAAATTAGTTTTTTTTAAATTTGTTTATGTGAGATAAAGAATATAAAAAGGTGGCAGAAAGGGGATGAATTTCGCTCTTATCTGAACTGGACAAAGGAGAATTGAACACACAATTTACTGCAATAATTTATCAAAATCAAAAGGAAAAGAAGCATGGATGGATATTGTGGTTAGAAGAATAAGACAGTAGGTTATACTGGAGAGGGTATGGTCACAAGTAATATAGAGTTCTTGCTCCTGAAGGGAATGGGGGAGAGATGGAAGGAAGGAAGCAAGCAAGAAAGGAATGAAAGATAGAAGGAAAGAAGGAAAGGGGAAAATAATCTGAATCTTAGGAAGTACTCATCAATTGGAGAAAGTTGTTATATTATATTAATTAGCTCATTTAAGCCTAGGGGAAATATAATGGTTCCTAAGGTCCACATGGTTCCCTCATCTTCAACTTTAGGGAATTCATTTTAAGCAAAAAGTTTTAATTCAATCACTGTTTCTCTGAGCCTCCAGTTAGGAAACCTATTAACATCTAGGTGGAGATTTGGACTCTCTTTCTTTACATTTATATCTGTAAGGACAGACCTTGGTCTTTTTTGAAGTTGAATCAAAAATCAGTTTGCTGGAAATGCTTGGGTAATGAACCAGCATATTATATTATAATTTCTGTAGAGACAAGCATTGAGAGGGGAAGTTGGCTAAGGAACTGACCTTTTCCCAGGATGTCCTTCAGCCCATGTATGCTCCAAGATCCCTATAGGGTTCTATGACCCCTCCTTAATAAATTTTCCTTCTTTGCCACAGCTCAGTCCAACCTTTGCTCTTGAGAAGTGTATTGGGACTCCATGCTTGTTCCACCCTCACTGCTTCTAGACTCTCAGAACATCTATGTGGTTCTGAGATTTGTTCCTTCCTTTTATCCAGATTCCCTAGGATGTGATCAAGCCTTTATAACAATGAATTTGATTTAATTACGTTCATAGGCAGCCCCTATTCAAAGAAGTGTTTTTCCTACCCAAGGTGTTATAATTATTCCTTAGTAGTCGGGATAATCATAAATAAAAACTGCCCAAAGCTATGAGAATCACCTTTATATTCATTCTCCCCAAACCATTTTAATAATTGCTATACTCAGCCAATATATTCGACTGTGATTGGCAAAATCTATGGTCCCAAATCCTGAATAGCTCTTTGGCGCCTAAGTTTTTTGAATGCCTTTACCAGTACTTTGTACTGTGTAGAGTCTTGGGAAAAGTATGGGTGGCACAGTTCATAATCAAATCTGGTAATGACCATTCCTCTCAGTCCAGAAGACTTAAACTCCTGCTTTAGCAGGAAAAAAGCACTTCATCTGGAAAAAATAACAACTCTACCCTCCAATTCCAAGATGGCTTCTTCTTATATATGAGGAGATAGAGTTTTCCCCTAAAAATTCTAATGTGATCAGGCACCACAGAGGGAATTAAATAGGAAAGAGAGCATATGAGTGATTTTGTTATGTTCTGATAATCTCCAAAAAAAAAAGAAAGAAAGAAAGGAAAGAAAAGGGAGAAAAAGGAATACATCATGGAGGAGGAAATGTGGGAGAATTTATTATCTTACATATTTGGGATGCTCCAAGTAGATGGCTATACTAACAAGGGGGAAAGGGTAGGGAATGTCCCCCAAACTTCACTTTCATCCAAATTAAAGTGAAGGAGATAGAACACACACACACACACACATACACAGAGTGTTTGGTGAAGAAATACTTTCTACTCAATATGGAGGCACTAGGGTGTACGGAATAAAAGAAAGGGTCAGTTCTGGTAGGGATTAATCATAAGAGAACTAAACTAACCTTGGAGGATGAATTGTGAAAGGGGGTTTAAAATGAAGGAAAGGAGCAAAAACTTTTGATTTTAGTCTAGGGTAAGTAGAAGAGGATTAGAAGCAGATTACAATCAAACATAGACCACTGGTACTGAGAACACTCCTCTCTCACTACCTTCTTCTTTGTAAATAGGGGGCCAAGGGCAAAGAAAGGGAAAAAGTATTAAAAGAAAAGGATATTTGGAAATACATGGTTAATGATAATAACTAAATGTGAGCAAGTGGGATAAATTCATCCAGAAAATGTAAGACGAGACAATAGCAGAATGGATAAGAAAGCAGAATCCAGTAACATGTTGTTTATAAGAAACGCCTAAAATAAAGATTTACCTAGAATTAAAATAGTGGACAAGAGTAAAGTTTTTTTTTTTATTCATCAAATGAAATTTTAAACGGACAAGCAGTTGTGATCTTAGACAAAGCAACAGCAAAACCAAAATTCATTAAAAAGAGATAAACAGAAATTGCATTATACATAAAGGTTTCATAGACAATCACAGCATGCAAATATTTAAAAGCTGAGTTACAAGGAGAAATATATGGTAAAATAAAATAGTTGGGGGCCTCATTTAAGCCCTTTCAGACCTAGACAACGCTAGCAAAAAAATAAATATGAAATTAATTAAAGACTTAAATGGAATTTTTGAAAGTTAGACATGATATGCCTCTGACAATTAAATGAGAATAGAAAGGAGTATATACATTTCTGATCTGTACATGGCATCTTTATACAAGTTGCCATTTAGGACATAAAAATCTCACAAACAAGTACAGCAAAGCAGAAATATTAAACACATCCTTAATGACCCTAATGCAATGAAAACGATATTCAATAAAGGGCTAGTGAAAGGATTAAAAGGTAATTGGAGACTAAATAGTTTAATTCTAAAGAACTGATAGGTCAAAAACAAATCATAAAAGTAAGAAATAATTTCATTAAAGATTACAACAATGAGACAAAATATCAAAAGCTTTGGGGTGCAAAGTAGTCCTTAGGGGAGAGTTTATATCTTATATCTTAAATACTTTCATCAATAAAAAAGAAGGAATAGATCAATGAACTGGGAATTCAATTGTTAAAAATCCCATGAAAACCAACAAATTTAAAAATCCCAAGTAAACAGCAAAATAGAATTTCTTAAAAATCAAAGAAGAGATTAACAAAACTAAAAATGAAAAAAAATATTGGATTAATAAATAAAATTAGGAGATTAAAAAAAAAACCTAAAAATAGATAAACCTTTAGCTAATTGGATTTTTTTTAAAAGAGGAAAACAAAATATCAGTATCAAAAATGAAAAAAGAGAAGTCATAAAAAATAAAAAAAGAAATCAAGGAAATTGTTAGAAATTATTTTGTCCATTATATGCCCATAAAACGGAAGAATGAAGTGGATGAGTAGAAGGGGAAATAGAGAATTTAACTAACTTAATCTCAGAAAAGGAAATTGAACAGACCATCAAGTTCCCATGGGGGAAAAAACCTAGGACTAAATGGATTTGCAAATTAATTCTATCAAACATTCAAAGCACAATTTATTCCTATATTATATAAAAGGTTTGCAAAAACAGGAAAAGGGGTGCTACCAAATCCTTTCTATGATACATATATGGTCTTGATACCTAAACCAATGAGAGTCAAAAGAAAATTACAGAACAATATCTCTAATGAACATTGATACAAATATTTTAAAGGAAATATTAGCAAAGAGCTACATCAATACTTCAAAAAGATGCTAAACTATGGCCTGATCAGTTTATACCAGAAACACAGGGTTAATTCAATATTAGGAAACTATAAACAGATCATATTAATAGCAAGGATAACAAAATTATAAGATTATAGCAACATATACAGAATTTTTATTTTTATAAAATACAATGCTCATTTATTTCTCTTTTAAAAAAGCAACTTAGGAATAAAGGTAAATGGACCTTTTCATGATATGTTAAGTATTATCCACTTCAATCCAAGAGTTAGCATAATATGTAGTGGGGATAACTGAGGCTTTTCTAATAATATTAGGGGTAAAGCAAGGATGTCCATTATCAACTCTACTATATGATATAGTGCAAGTAATGTTAGTTATAGTAAAAAGACAAGAAAAAGAAATCAAGTGAATAAGCACCAGCAAAGAGGAAACAAAATTATTGCTTTTGCATTTAATATGATAGTTTGTTTAAAGATCTCCAGAGAGTCAATTAAAAATAACTGAAACAATAAAACTTCATCAAATTTGCAGGATATAAAATAAGTCCACAAAAAGCATCAGCATTTCTGTATGCTATTGATGAAACAGCAGGAAATGATCAATTCTATTTATAATAACCACAGAATATATAAAATATCTGGCAGTCTACCTATGAAGATACACACAGAAGCCCTATGACTACAACTACAAGACATTCTTTAGGGAAACAGACCTAAATAAATAGAGAAATCTTAATTCTTCATACAAAGTCTGAGCCAATATATAAAAATAACAATACTACCAAAAGTAATTTATTTATTCAGTGCCATACCATTCAATTTGCCAAAAGATTATTTTAGAGTTGGAAGCAATAATAATGAAATTTATCTGGAGGAACAAAAGGTAAAGAATCTCAAGTGAAATGATTTTTTTTTAAATAGAAAGGGGGCCTAGCAGGGTCAAATCTCAAACTATACTATGAAGAAGTAAAACTAATTTTATTCTCATTTAAAAATTGAGAGGTCCATCCATGAAACAGACAAGGTATATAACATATGGAAGCCAATGAACCCAGTAACCTAGTGTTCAATATACCTGAATATTCTAGCTCCTGGGGTTAAGAACTCACCACTTGATAAAAACTGATGGGAAACCTGGAAAGCAGTCTATGTTAGGATTAAAACCTCACATTGGCAACTAGATGGTAATGTGGATAGAGTGTCTCTCCTGGCGTCAGTCATTTTCTCAAGTTCAAATCTAGCCTCAGATACCTATTAGCTATGTGACCCTGGGCAAGTCTCTCAACCCTGTTTGCTTCAGTTCATTTGTAAAATGTGCTGGAGAGAGAAACGACAAACCACTCCAGTATCTGCCAAGAAATCCCTAAATGGGGTCACAAAGAGTAGGACAGGATTGAAAAAATTACTCATTAACAGCAATAAACAATTCACACCATATACCAAGATAAGTTCCAAATGACTTGGATATAAAAGATCACATCATAAATAAATTAGAGGAACAAGGGGGAAAAATCTTTTAAGATCTACACATATGAGAAGAGCTCAAGACCAAACAAGGGGTAAAGAATATCGCAGATGATAAAATGGACAATTTTGATTATATAAAATTGAGAAGTCTTTGCACAAAGAAAACCAATTCATTTAACATTATAAAGTGAACAGTTAACTGGGAAAAAATTTTTGCAGCAGGTTTCTCTGATAAAGGTCTCATTTCCAAGACACATGAAGAAATGATTCAACTTTATAAGAATTAGAGCCATTGTCAACTTGTAAACCGTCAAAGTAAATGAACATGTAGTCCAAGGAAGATATGCAAGTTATTAACACTCATATTTTTAAATTCCCCCAAATCACTAAAAATTAAAGAAATGTAAATTAAAGCAACTCTGTGGCTTCACCTCACATCCATCAGATTGGCGAATATGATAAAAAAGGGGACAAATGAGGAAAAAAATTTCAATAGTAACAACTTTGTAAAGACAACTCTGAAAGACTTAAGAACCATGAACTGTGAATTACCAACCATGACTCCAATGGACTAATGATTTTATCTGCCTTCTGAAAAAGAAGTGATAAATTCAAGATGCAGAATTAGACATACATTTTTGGACACAATGTGGAAATTTGTTTTGCTTTCCTATGCATACTTATTACAAAGAATTTTTTTCTTTTAAATTGGGGATTATTGGGAGACAATATAAATTTTTGTTAAATGAAAAATAAAATAATGAAAAAATACAATTATGGAAAAGAAGAAAGGGAAGTTTAGAAGGAAATAGACAAGGACAGTTTGAAAGTAATGCGTAGCATTTATTATATGCTTTTTAGAAGAAAATGTGATATGGAATAGATATTCAGTTTCTTGCAGAATCCTCTTTCTGTGTTTTACTGTGCATTTGGAAATGCCCTTTTTTGATATTTAAGTTCAGAATAAAAAAACATTTTTTAAAAGATATCCAATGTGATCCATATAATTTACTGAGGTTCTACAAAAGTGGTTCTTGTCAATATGAAGTTTTAAGCTATTTTCTTGTAGCCAATCCAGTACTTTTATTATATCTTTCTTCCCTTTCTTTCAAGGTCTTCCTAAAGACAAAGATATCATCAAAGCATACTAACACTTGCAGGTAATTCATGTCTTCAACTATTTTCTCTATCAGTCTTTGGAAAGTAGAAGAATTCCCTGAGATGCCCTAGGGTCTTTGTTCAAACTGGTAAAATCCAAGGGCAGATGAAAGCTATCTCCTTTCTTCCGGTCTTCCTCTGCCTCAGGGATTTGATAGTAACCAGTGAATAGGTCCAATACAGAAAGAGTGGTTGCCTCCTATGAAGGAAGGAAGAAGAAGAGTTTATTAAGCACCTACCTAGTACCTAGGTTTCATTTGATCCTCATATCAATGCTGGGAGTAGGTGCTATTATTATCTCGATTACAGCTGAGGAAACTGAGGCAGAAGGAGGCAAATTGATTTGTCCAGGGTCACAGTTAGTAAATATCTGAGGCTATATTTGAACTCAACTCTTCTTGACTCCAGGCCCAGTGTTTTATCCACTGTGCTACCTTTGTTGACTCATTTTTCAGTCACATCCAACTCTTAATGACTCCATTTGGGGTTTTCTTGGCGACTTGAACTCTTAGAATAGCAAGTTGCTCTATTTTGGTTCTTTGGTTCATGGTACAGTAGTCAATATACACATATATGCATACATATACATACATACATACATAATAGGCATGTGTGTATCTTTCTATTCCTCTTCAGTACCACCCCTATGGGCATCACATAGGTTACCATATGGGGTCACCATCCCATCTGTGGAGGTGCTATTCACCAACATGTTCTTGAGATGTTCTCTAAAGTTATTTATCACAAAAGAATTTTTCTAACCCTTTCCTGGAAGTGCTAAGAATCAGTGAGTTGGACCTTAAGTGTTTCTCTTTAGGCACATGCCACAACCCACTCATATGCAGAGAATCGTTTGTCCTTTTGCTAAGTTCATGTTACAACCACAATTCCTCTTCTCTGGTACTTGGGCATCCTCCAACTCAAATGTCTAAGGTTGAAAGGCAGGGACCCTCATGCTGTTCACTGTGACATGTTTCTGTACAAACTATATGGATGGCCACTATGTAGGTAGTGAGTCCCAAGCTATTGTTTGTGGTATTTTATTAGTATCTTAAATAGACTAGAAGGGCAATTAAAGGTGTCCAGCCTAGCATTTGTCATATCAGACATTTCTTGAGTAGTCATTTACATGCTAAAATGTTCTATCACTTTGTCACAGCTGATTTGTTTCAGTGCCAAAACAGTCTTTATAGATTCTTTCAGGTCAGGGCAGTCCATAGCTCTGGCTTCATGGGTCTTTTTGGCCAAGTCTATGTCCTCAGGGAGTACTGGACTATACTGGTGAATGTTTAACCACTCTCTCAGGAGGAAAAACAATAGTATAGCAGACACCTTTTTTTTTTAGTTTAATTTGCATTACTAACACTTTCTTAAGCCTAGACAGTCACCAAAACAATAAATCAAGCCCTGATTTGTAGTTCGATTTCTGAGGTGTAAATGTTCACACTGAAAATTGAACAATTCAGAACTCCAGCTGGTTGAGTTGGCTCCAGAGTGCTTCTGGGTACCCACTTTTCTCATGACAAGTCTGGAAAAGTGCTTGTCAACCCAGAAAAGGAGCTGGGGTAGAAGATGTTCCCTTGCCGCCACCCCCCCCCCCACTTAATCAGTGCCATAGCTACTGTTTGACCAAGGATGTAAAACAATTCAAGTTTATGTATGCATTCTAATTATGTGTGTCCAGGGTTTCATTTCCTCATGTACTTGAAGTGGTCCTTAAGACTTTTTATTAATCATGTCACTGTCAGAGCCTGGCCAGTCCTGTAACACTTATTATCTTTCCAATCTTTTCATCTGCCTCAGAGAAACTAAGTATCTTCCTGGAAAATATTCCTAGATTGGGTTTATCTTTGTTGTTTGTAATATGTACTCTGTGTAATCTGTCTCCAGGGAATGTTTCTCAGAAGAATTGGCCACCATTTGGTACAATGGTGAGATAGTTATGTCTTTGAATCTTCTCCTTTGAATCTTTGAAAGATTCTCCTTTGAATCTTGATAGTCCTGCTGCTATCTGAGTTGGGGCAATTTACCTTCCATGGACACCTAGGCAAGTGGTAGGGGAAATACCACTGGTCTATAGGACGTAGACTCAGCATCACTCAAGTATGTTTCTTTCAGGAAAAGTCTTTCAGTACCATTCTATATAGGGTGAAACTCCAAACCTATTTTCAGTCAATTGCTGGGCAAAGTAATCATTTCCATTCATTAACTCTGAAAATGTATTATCTAATATCTTCCCCTTGAATGGAAGACTGTGAACTAGTTTCCAAGTACTATATAGCTTACTTGATTTTTTTAAAGTATTTTGAATATTCAAATGACTTTGTTATTTCAAAGAGCATATCCTAAGTGGACGCTCCTCATCTCCCTTCTGAATACACTTTTTTTTTTACAGTCCTCTAATTTTCTAACTCTGATTCTCATGAAGTTTATACACCCTCTTCATTAAACAGGTTCCATTAAACAGTAGCCCCTTATGAACAGTTGTTGTTCACTTGTTTCAGTTGTGTTCAACTCTCCTTGATCCCGTTTTGAACTTTCTTGGCAAAGATCCTGGAGTGGTTTGTCATTTCCTTCTCCAGCTCATTTTACAGATGAGAAAACTGAGGCCAACAGGGTTAAATGACTTGCCCAGGGTCACACAACTAGTAAGTGTCTGAGACCCAATTTGAATTCAGGAAGATGAGTCTGCCCTCTATCTACTTTGCCACCTAACAGCCTTCCCCTTATAACTATTAACCTTCACAAATTGACAACATTTTTCAAATACCATATCCTTATCCTCACAGTGATGCTCCGTGGTGCCAGTATTTATTTACCCTACCACCAAAAAGTAATATTATAATTACCAAACAGTTTAATGAATTCCAACAGTGCAAATTAGAAACAGTAATTACAATTCCCCTGCCAAGGCGATAATTCATTATTAACTCTCTGACCATCTCTAACCCATCAGAAACTGGGACTTCACTTCTGGCTTCTCTCAGCTCTGGGAGGTGAAATTTTCACCTTAACTAGCTGGCAACCAGGCAATCACAACACTTCCTGTTACCTTGCCACCATGCTTCCATGTGGGTACCCTTCTTTTCCCACCCCCACAGCACCCTTTTATTTCTTGTCTTCCCCCATTAGAAATGTATGCTTTTTGAGAGCAGGGACTATCCTGTTTGCCTTTATAGATATCTAACTTCAAGACAGTACTCAATAAATGCCTTGTCTCTCTATCTGTCAACCACAGTTCCCAGCAAATTATGCCAATTATAAAACAACTGATATTTTCTTAGGCATACAACAGAACTAAAATTCTTATAACAGAAATGCTTAAAATGAATACTGCTTAAAATATAATGCTTGAAGAACAATTCAGTAAATTTGGCTTAAAAAGGAAGTCAAACAAAACAATGAAAGAAATAAAAATTTAGCACAGTATTTAAACTCCCAAACAGAAAAAAAAGGCAAGAAAGATAAATTATCCCTGACAAGATTCCCAACTTGTAGCACTGTTATGCTAATTAGCTCATTTAAGCTTAGGGGAAATATAATGGCCCCTAAGGTCCACATGGCTCCTTCCTCTTCGGCTTCAGGGGCTTAATTCTAGATGAACAGTTATGTCTTCAACCACCATTGCTGAGCCCCTAGGTAGGAAAATTCCTAATATTTAGGCAGAAGTTAATCTCTCTGCCCAACTTTACATTTACATCCTTCTCCACTTAACTCGTGGCTCATTTGAGGTAGAGACAAAATTCAGTTTACTGGAAATGTTTGGATAATGAAACAGCAGATTATATTATGGTGTCAGCATATACTACAAGCCCTGGGAGGGAAAATGGGAAAAGAGCTAACCTTTTCTTTGAACTTTCTTTGCCTGGATCTTTTGCTCTGAGATTTCTGTAGAGCTGAAAGACTCTCCTCAATATCTTGCTTTTCTATCCCAGCTCAACCCTGCCTTTGTCCCTCAGCGTGTGCTTCCTCTAATAGCTCTGCTTCCAGACCTTTACAAGCTCTTATCTTGCTCTAAGATAATTCCTTCCTTTTATACAAATTCCTTTGGTGGTGTTCAGTTATTTCAGTCATCTGACTCTACCCCATTTTGTTGTGGGTTTTTTGAGGGGCAAATACACTGGAGTGGATTGTCATTTCCTTCTTCAACTCATTTTATAGATGAAACTGAGGCAGAGGAAAGTGACTTGCCCAGGGTCACATAGCTAATATCTGAGGCTGGATTTGAACTCAGGTGTTCCTGATTCCAGACAGTGGAGTCAGGAACCCCTGAGTTCAAATGTGACCTCACCCATTCATTAGCTGTGTGACCCTGGGCAAATCACTTCACCCTATTTACCTCAGTTTCCTCATCTGTAAAATAAGCTGTAGAAGGATATGGCAAACCACTCCAAGATTTTTACCAAGAAAACCCCAAATGGGGTCACAAAAAGTAGGACAGGATTGAACAACAAACTTCCTGACTGCAGGCCCTGTGTTTTATCCAAGGCAACCTAGCTTCTGTAGGGAGTGGTCAAGATAATGACTCTGATTCATTCAAGAAGGTTTACAGAACTGTTCACAATTGGTTCTGATTAATTCCATCAAAAGATATTCTTACCTAATTAAGTATGTGTGATAATCAATGGATCTTACAATGTAATAAGATATTACTACACTATAAGAAATTATGAAAGAGACTTTAGAGAATCCTAAGTAATATGAACTGATACCGAGTGAAGTGTGCAGAAATAGAACAATCTATTCCATGACAACTTTGTAAAGATTTAAGAACTCTGATCGATGCAGTGACCAACCATGTCTCCATAGAGCCTATGATTGAATCATGTTACCTACATCTCTGTCAGAGAGGTAATGGATAGGAAATGCAGAAAGAGTCAGACATTTGTGCATGACCTCCATGAGGTTTCATTTTGCTTGATTCTGTTTATTTGTTACAGAGTTTTTTTTCTTCTTTTTCTCTCAGTTTTTTATTGGGAGTAGGAGGGGGATGGAGTTAGCAATAGAACAGAAGGACATTTAAGAGGATGCACAGATAAGCAGAACAATGTTGAAAATAACATTTGAGATATATTGCATCCTTTTTTAAATATAAAAAGCAATGATATGAAATAAATTCATAGTTTCATATATAATCCTCTTTTGTATTCTGTTCTGTATATGAAAATGCTCTTTTTTGGTTCCTAAATTCAAAATAAAAGACAAAATTAAAAGCTGTGGGCAAAGAAAATGTCTACTGTGTATAGAGCAGGTACTAGGGGAAATGTGTTTTGAAGACATAATCTCTATCATATGTATGCACAGAGCACAGTCCAGGTGGATCACCCTGGGGTGAGAAATGTCATTGGTCCTAAGGAGCTTACTTTCTCCTGGGGAAGAGGAGAGGTTGCAATACAAGAGGTACGCAAGCATGTATAATTTCAACTAGCATGACGAGGAATATAAGTAACTTACAGTATAGCAGAGGGAGACAAAAACGTATATGCGTGAAACAATGAGAGGCCAATATTAGTCAATACATAATTGAATGCATATACTAAGTATTAACTTTCTTTTCTGTAAATTTGACTAGAAATAGCAAAATATTATATATACTATAGTGTCAACATAGTCCTATCAATATATAACTTATTTTTAGGCAAGCATTTGCTAGATTTTCTCACCATATCCTGGTAGACAAGCTCACCATTGAGTTGCCTCTGATGCAGATCTTTTCCACATATAATTGCTCCAGTTTCTGAGTGCTGCAGTCAAACTTCTAAGCTCGTAAGATCCAAATGACTTGCAAATCCGCATCTGTGGCAAAATATAAAAATCAGTGACTTTATGGCTGAAGACACAACTTGTTTCAAGGGTATTGGCAAGAAAAAAGTCCCAAGTTTGGATAGAATAGAATGTGTGGGACCAAGAGTTCTTGTCTCTTCGATGGATACTCTCACCCCCCTGGCTACCCTGGGGTTTCTTGGCTAGATGGAAATGGTATTTTGTGAAGGTCCAAGATGACTGGTCACTCACTAGAATTTACAAAATAATAGAAAGTAATTTCAAGAGGAAGAAAATGCTAGTAAATGGAATAGGTCCATATTGGGGAGGGAGGAGAATAGGAACAAGCCTTATGTGGAAGGTGTTACATAAACTGTACTTTGAAACTAATACACAAATATAAGATAGCACAAGTTGTGAAGAAAGGTCTGGGGGTTTTAGTGGTCTGCAAGCTTAATATGAGTCAGCAATGGGGCGGGCAAGTAGAAAGATTGCTAATGCAATCTTGGGCTGCATTAAGAGTGTCCTAGCTTCCAGGAAGAGAGAAGTAATAGTCACATTGTATGTACTCTGCCTTCCTCGGGTCTCATTTAGACTATTGTATTCAGCTCTGGGTGTCATTAAGGAAAGAATTGCTAAACCAGAGAGTATCCAGAAGAGGGCAGCCAGGATCCTGAAGGGCCCTAAGTCTATCATATATGAGGACTGGTTAAAGAAACTGGGAATATTTAAACTGGAGACTCAGTATTAACATGATAGCTGTCTTCTAGTATTTGAAACAACGTCGCATCAAGGAAGGTCTAGATCTGTTCCATGTGGCTCCAGGGGGATGAACCAAGAGCAATGGATAAAAATTATAGAGGCAAATTCAGGCTTTAATGTGAGGGGAAAACTTCCAAGCAATTAGATGTGTTTCAAAGTGGAATGGACTGACTTAAGAGATGGGGGATTCTTCTTCCTTGGAGGCTGTGATACAGGGATTGGACAACCATTTGTCAAGTATTTTATAGTTGGGGGTTGCTGTTGTTGTATGAGTTGAATTAGATGGCTGCCGAAGTCCCTTCCAACTTCCAAATTCTGTGATTCTGTAAAGCTAGGGATTGCAAGAGGAGATAACAAAGACAAAGGGCTGTGTATCTTATCTGGGTCATTGAGTTTATCCCATCCCTAGTCAGAAGTATTCCATTCTATACTTTAAGTTGTAGTCCAGAGATCATGTACCATCTTCTTAACTAGATGTTAATTTCCCCAATCTGCCTCTTTTCTGAAGCCTTTGTCTTTAGCAGACATCAGTGATGAGAATACTGCTACTAAGGTCTTCAATGTCTTACCTAAGATCTTTTTTGCAATCTTAAGCAATGCTTTTGAGATCCCTTGTGACAGTATCATTTATGCCCCATTCATCATGATGTTTCTCTTTCAATTTAATAAACTCAGCAAACATTTATTAAGCACTTACCTTGTGCTATTCCCTGTGGAAACAAAGATAAATGTGAAACAATCCTGGGACGAGATTTAGGAGGAATTGTGGGAAGACAGCAGAATAAGTCAGGAAATTACCTGTCTCTCCCAATTCTCTCCCCACCCAATAATAAGTCAAAATGAATTTTAGAGCAGCAGAAATAATTTAAAGTCAGGGTAAAGCAGTAGTGAAGCCTGAGATAACTTGAGAAGACATTAGGAAAGCTCTGACCTCTCCAGGTCAGAGTTGGTCTGACTTGACTGAAGTGCAGATTCAGGGCACAGATTCCCCCAAAAGAACAAACAGCAGTCTCTAGGGGCAGCCATGTGGGCAGCAGCCTCAACTTCCAGAGTTTTTGCCCCAGGGACTATATGGGGTTTGAACACCTGATCAGGTGAAGATTGTGGGGGCCCTCCACTGGTGCTGTGTGCTGGAGGTGGAGTGGGCTCTCATGCTGACCAGATGTGCTGACCAGACCATGGCTTTGGGGAAGAGGAATGAGCATGTGCCTGGAGTGTGGTACAGAGGGGTGGGGCCCTGCTGGCTGTGGTTTCAGTTCTGGGGAAGCAGAGCAAGCCTCGACTGCAGGGAGCAAGAGCATTTGAGATGGCAGTGGTATTGGGATCCCTGGTCTGCTCAGGAGCAGAGAGGAGTACCTAAAGTCTTTCAGAGACTAAGGTGGAACTGAAAGATCTGTGACCACACTTGGCCTTAGATTATAGGGCATTGGAAGAACTGAGAGGTTAAAGGCCTCCAGGCAGAGCTCAGAAAACAACAGCAAGAAAAACCTTAAGCCTGAGAAATTATCCTCCATACCATAGGAACAGAGTCTGACCCTAACATAAGGTCACTAGCCAAGAGATGGGCCATTAGAAAAATGACTAAACAGAAAAAGAACCTGACCATATATGGCTACTATGGTGATAGAGAAGATCAGGGTTCAAACACAGAAGAAGACAATGAAGTCAAAACAGCTATTTGTAAAGCTGCAAAGAAAAATGTGAAATGGTGAAAGCCCAAAAGGAGTTCTTGGAAGAGTTTTAAAAGGACTTTAAAAAATAAGAGAGATTGAGGAAAAATTAGGAAAAAATAAGGATAATGCAAGAAAATAAAAAAAATTATGAAAAGAAAGACAACTAATTAGAAAAAGAAATCTAGAAACTTACAGAAGAAAATAATTCCTAAAAAATTAGAATTGCATAAGTGGAAGCTAATGATTTCATAAGACATCAAGAAATAATAAAACAACTACAAAAGGATAAAAAAATAGAAGAGCATGTGAAATATCTCATTAGAAAAACAAATGAACTGGAAAATAGATCAAGGAAAGACAATATAAAACTTACTGGACAACATGAAAGTTATGATAAAAAAAGAGCCTAGACACTATACTTCAAAAAATTATTAAGGAAAAATGTCCTAAAGTTTTAGAATCAAAGGGGAAAATAAAAATTGAAAAGAAAAATCCATTGATCACTGCCTGAAAGAGATTTCCAAATGAAAACTCACAGGGACATTATAGCTAAGTTTCAAAGCTCCCAGGTCAAGGAGAAAATATTACAAGCAACTAAAAAGAAACAATTTAAATACTGTGGAGTGATAGTATTTAGCAACTTTTAAATTAAAAGATGCAAGGGCATGGGATATGATATTCTGAAGAGCAAAAGAGCTGGATTTGCAACCAAGAATAAAGTACCCAGTAAAGCTGCGAATTATACTGCAAGGAAAAATGTATGTTTTATGAATTAAAGGACTTCTAGCTACTCTTGAGGAAAAGATCAGTATTGAACAGAAAATTTGACCTACAAGAATCAGGAGAAACCTAAAAAGATAAACATGAAAGACTATAAGGGATTTAATAAGGTTAAACTGTCTACTTCTTAGATGAAAAAATGTTATTTACAACTCTTGAAAATGTTATCATTACTAGGGTAGTTTGAAGCAGTATAAATAAAGAGAAGGATTGGGGTTGAATTGATTATGATGTGATGATTCTAGAAAATAAAACTGGATAGGGAGAGGTAAAATGGAGCAAATTATCTTGTACAAAAGAGATGTAAGTGGAAGAACTATTATAGTGGAAAAGATGGAGGGCTGGTATTGCTAGAACCTTAGTCTCATCAGAACTAGGTTAAAGAGGGAATAATGGATACATCTAGAAAGGTATAAAAGTCTTCTTAACTTGCATAGAAATAAAGCAAGGGGATAAGATAAAGGAGGGACTCTTAGAAGGGTGTGTGAATTAGGGAGGCAGTAGTCAGAAGTAACAGACTTCTAAGAGGGATAGGGTAAAAAGAAAGAGAGAAGAATAAATAGTGGGAAAAATGATGGAGGGAAACACACAACTATTATATTATAACTTTGACTGTGAATGGGATGAACTCTCCCATAAAATGGAAGTGGATAGCAGAATCGATCAAAAACCAGAACCTGACAATATGTTGTTACAAGAAACATTTAAAAATGAGAGACACAAATAGAGTAAAAGTAAAAGGTTGGAATAGAATTTATTATACTTCAGCTGATGTAAAGAAAAAAGCAGGTTTTGTACAAATAAAACCAATAGAGCCAGGATTAAAAGGGAAGCAGAAAATTGGGGGTGGGGTGGGAAACTGTATAGATATTTTTTCAGATAAAGCCCTTATCTCAAATATATAGAAAACTTTGTCAAATTTATGAGAATATGAATCATTTTCCAATTGATAAATGGGCAAATGATATGAACAGGCAGTTTTTTGGAAGAAGAAATCCAAGCTATATATAATCATGTGAAAAAAATGCTCTAAATCATTGTATTTTGGGGTTTGGATTTTTTTTTATAAATAGTATTTTATTTTTTCCAATTATACATAATGACAGTTTTCAACATTCATGTTTTTGAAGATTTTTGAGTTTTCTCTCTCTGACCCTCTCATCTCCCTCTCCCCAAGATGGCAAGCAATCTGATATAGGCTATACATGTGAAATCATGTAAATATATTTCCATATTAGTCATGTTGTAAAGAAGAAACAGAAAAGGGAAAAGACAAAAACCAAAAACCCCCCAAAAGTGAAAATAGCATGGTTTGATCTGCATTTAGACCTCATAGTTTTTCTCTGGATGTGGATAACATTTTTCATGATAAGTCCTTTGGAATAGTCTTGCATCATTGTATTGCTGAGAAGAACTAAGTCAATTATCATTCCACAATGTTGCTATAATTTCATACAATAGTCTCCTGGTTCTGCTTATTTCACTCAGCATCAGTTCATGTAAATCTTTTCATGTTTTGCTGAAATCTGCCAGCTCATCATTTCTTATAGAACAATAGTAATCCATTACATTCTTATACCACAACTTGTTCAGCCATTCCCCAATTGATGGGCATCTCCTCAATTTCCAATTCTTTGCCATCACAAAAAGGAGCTGCTATAAATATTTTTATACATGTGGGTACTTTTTCCTTTTTTATGATCTTTTTGGGATAAAGAGCTAGTAGTGGCATTGCTGGATCAAAGGATATAGACAGTTTTATAGCCCTTTGGGCAGGTTCCAAATTGCTCTACAGAGTTCTAAATCATTGTGGATTAGAGAAATGCAAATTAAAACAACTTTGAGATACTATCTAACACCTATCAGATTGGCTAAAATGATAGAAAGGGAAAATGACAAATGTTGGAAGGGAAGTGGAAAAATTGGGACACTAATATATTGTTGGTAGAACTGTGAACTGATCTACCATTTTGAAGAGCAATCTAGAATTATACTCAAAGAGTTATAAACTGCGCATACTCTTTGATATAGCAATACCACTATTAGGTCTGTTTCCCAAGGTGATCAGAGAAAAAGGAAAAGAACGTATATGTTCTAAAATATTTATAGCAGCTCTTTTTGTGGTGGCAAAGAACTGGAAATTGAAGGAGTGACCATGGCTAAACAAGTTGTGCTATATGATCATGATGGAATTCTACTGTGCTGTAAGAAATGATGAGCAGGTTGATTTTAGGAAAACATGGAAAGATTTGAATGAAATAAGAAAGAGTGAAATAAGCAGAACCAAGAGAATGCTGCATACAGTAACAGCAATATTGTTCAAAGAGTAACTGAATAACTAAGCTATTCTGATTCATATGCATATTAAAATCAACTACAAAGATCCTATAAAGGAAGATACTATGTACCTCCAAAGAAAGAACTGATATATGGAAGTATGTATTGTATGCTTTCATATATGCATGTGTGCATATATATGTATGTGGATGTGTATATACATATACACATCCACACACATATGCCAAATGTTGGCCTTCTCTAGTGAATGTTGGAAGGAAGCGTGGGAGGGAGATAGCTTAGAACTGAAAGTCTAACTAAATAATAAATAAATAAGATTTTTTAAAAAGAAAAAAAGAAACAAGCCTAGCTCTTGCAGAGCTAGCTTACAATATGAAAGGAAGGCCTATTGCAGAAATTATGGGACTTCTCATCTTAGGTCTACAAGAAGCCTGGAGTGCATAATGGGGGACTGGCCAAGGAATCCAGTCCTTAAATGATGTACAGAATACTCAGTCAATGCAACTCCCATGTGGGGTTTCATGCATTTGTAGACATTGGTAACTGGCTCTAGTAGGCTTACTGTGTAATGAATAGGAATCTCTTTGATTGGCTACAGCTATATAGCTGGAGTGCATTCAAAAGGCACCAGTCCACCTGCTCTTCTAGATTGGAAGCATTTGGTGAGACACAAGGCTATAAAAGGAATTCTTTACCAAGGTATTTGTTCTGTTGTTTTAGGTGAAGGGTTCATTTCAATTTCATTCAATTTGAATTTGAATTTGAATTTCATTCAATTTGAATTTCAAAGATCAGTAGAAAAAGTCACCAGGAAGCCTGGGAGTGAAGTCCCTGCCTAGATTTGCAGCTTTTAGGTCTAATGTTGAGGCTGTGATGGGAGGGTCCTTTGGGGACCCAATCTATTTTAGATAGTTCAGGTAAGGGTTCAGGTAGTTGAGACAAGGGCTGCTCTGACAGTGATGACCATGTGGATGTGAATACGAATGTAGTGGGGATCAATGCTATGTAGAAAGTTCATTAATATAAGTTTATTCACTCAAGAAACTGAAGTGGTATAGGAGAGAGGACCTCCCAAGGTATGAAGGAGAAATGTTTGAACTGTTTTGCTAAATTTATGAAATAAATGTCCTTTTGCAAAAGCAATTGCTGTTAATTGGTTAATAAATTGGTCATTGGTAGTTAACTTTGGGAGGAACACATTATATTGGGGTCCAGAATTGATAGCATTAGAAAGATACCTCTAGAATCTCGAAAAGGAAATAGAGAAAACTTCGCTCTGGGAAGTGAGTCAATTTAACCTGACCCTCACCTGAGCTGTCCCAAGTGACTCGATTACCCAGTGTGTAGGGTGATTACTGAGGGGCAGACTGAAAGCAGGAGACCCATCTCTTTGGATTGTTGAAGTATTATCTGTCCTTAAAAACTGAGTTCCTTAAAGACTATCTCCTTCATGAAGTTTTTGAAGACTTCCCTCTCTCATGATGATCTCTCCTTCTGAATCCTCTGTAATATATTGTCTGGGCCACTCATTTGGACCCGTTGGTCTACCTTGTATCATTCAGCATTGCATAATGGGTTTGCTTTGTAGGTAGGACCTGGGTACAAGTCTTGCCTCTCACATAGCTATATGACCATGCTGCAAGCCAGTTTAACTTCTTGACTCTCCAGAACACTTTCTGGGGATATAAAATTACAAATTAGTTGACAATCTTCATCCATAGACCTGTCCCATCGCCATCTTAAACTCAACACAATCTAAAACTGTGCTTATTCTCTTCCCCTCACCCAAATCCTCTCCTCTTTTTAACTTCCCTATTAATGTTGAGGGCACCACCCTTCTCCCAGTCCCCCAGGTTTGAAACCTAGGTGTCATCCTCAACTCTTCACTTTCACCAGCCACATCCAATCTGTTGCCAAGGACTGGTGATTTTACCTTTATAATATCTTTCAAATAAGCTCCCTTCTCTCCTCTGAGAGGAGACACCAAGTGGTGACATTGCTACCACTTGGTGCAGGTCTTTATCACCTCCCACCTGGGCTATTGCAATAACCCAGAGGTGGCTTTGCCTGCCTCAAGTCTCTCCTCACTCCGGTCCACCCTTCACTCACCTGTCGGATTGATCTTTCGAAAGCACAGATCTGACCATGTTCACTCCACTCCAGTAACTCCCTATCACCTCCAGGATCAAATAGAAAATCCTCTGGTTTTTAAAGCTCTTCATAGCCTGACCCCTTCCTGCTTTTCTAGTCTTCTTACACCTTCCTCCCCTCCATATTTTCCACGATCCGGTGACACTGGCCTTATTCTTCCTTGTACATGACATTCTATCTCCATACTGAGCATTTTCACTGGCTGTCCCTCATGCCTAGGATGCTCTTCCTCTCCATCTCCACTTCTACCTTTCCTGGCTTCCTTCAAGTCTCAGCTAAAGTCTCACTTTATGCAAGAAGCCTTTACTATTCCCCTTCCTCTTGAGACTACCCTCAATTCATCTTGCATGCATCTTGTTTGCAAATAGTTGTTTACATGCTGTCTCCCTCATTATACTATGAGCCCTGCTAGGGCAAGAACTCTTTTGCCCTTCTTTGTATCCCTAGGGTTTAGCATAGTGCCTAGCACATAGTGGGTGCTTAATAAGTGCCAATTGACTGACTAAGAGAGTCTCCGTAAGGAGAACTCCATATACTGATGAAATCCCAAATCCAGATCTTCATCCACCAATAAAAAAGCATCATCATTTATCTTTTACCAAATAGATGTCTTGTCTCTCCAACTAGGCTATAAACAAGTTCCTAGAGGACAGGAGCACAGCAAAAATGGATTGTTCTTTGTGATACTCAATCAAATCAAAACGTTGTTAAAGCTCATGTACCACATTAGGAATTAGGAAAGGATAAACAAAAGTGAAATAGTCCCTTCTCTCCAGAAGAGGATGATGAAGATGATTAAAAATAATGATGATGGTGGTGGTGGATAATGGATGATCTTTAAGTTGGTACTATGTGCCTAATGCTCTGTGCTAGGCATAGAAAAGAATATCAGTAGCTTTTAATCCAGTGGGGTAGACAAGATATACCTCCATGAAACGTGAGAGAAAAATACAAGACAATGTGTAACTGAGTGAATACACTGAGTATTAACTTCACTTCTGTTTTTTGATTAGTTTATTAGAGTGGCAGATCAAGGAAATAGTCTAAATATAGAAATAGGGACTGAGGCAGCTAGTTGGCACAGTGCTGGACTTGGAACTAGGAAGACTAGAATTCACATCCTGCCTCAGACACAACTAGCTCACAATCTCTCTCAGCCTTGGTTTCCTCACCTGGAAAATGGGCATAATAATAGCACCTTTCTCACATGGCTGTTATGACAATCGAATGAAATAATATACAAATATAGTGTTTTTGCAAACCTTAAAACACTATATAGATGGTAGTTAGACCCACATACCCTGTGACTTATTGGTGTAGGGAACTCTAAGGTGAAGAAATGCCCTCTAACAAAGCAGATTGCTACCTTCTCTGCAACTTAAAGTCTTAGAGAATTGCTTAGAGCACCAAGAGGTTATATGACTTGCCTAGAGTCTGGAAGCCAGTATGTGTCAGGGGCAGGACTTAAACCCAGGGTTTCCTGACTCAAAGGTCAGCTCTTTGCTCACTACCCCACACTGCCTCTCATAAGAAGCTGAGAAACAATCTTTACAGAAAATGTCTCTGATAGAGACCTCATTTCTAAAATATATAGATAACCGAGTCAAATTTATAAGAATAAGTCATTCCGCAATTGATAAATATTGAAAGGACACAAACAGGAGTTTTCAGAAGAAGAAATTAAAGCTATCTGTGGTCATAAGAAAAAAAATTCTCTGAATCACTATTGATTAGGGAAATGCAAATTAAAACAACTGTGAGGTACCACCTCACACCTATTAGATTAGTTGATATGCCAGAAAAAGAAAATGATAACTGTTGGAGAAGATGAGGGAAAATTGGGACATTGTTGCATTGCTGGTGGAGTTGTGAACTGATCCAACCTTCTGGAGAACAATTTGGAACTATGCCCAAAGGACAATCAAATTCTGCATACCCTTTGATCCAGCAATATCACTATTAGATCTGTATCCCAAAGAAATCATTAAAAAAGGAAAAGAACCCATATGTACAAAAATATTTATAGCAGCTCTTTTTGTGGTGGCAAGGAATTGGAAATGGAGAGAATGCCCATCAATTGAGGAATGGCTGAACAAGTTGTTGTATATGAATGTAATGGAATACTATTTTACTGTAAGTAATGATGAGCAGGCAGATTTCAGAAAAACCTGGAAAGACATGAACTGATTGATGCTGAGTGAAGTGAGCTTAGAATCAGGAGAATATTGTACACAGTAACAGCAACATTGTGTGATGATCAACTTTGATATACTTAGCTGCTCTCAGTACTACAATGATCCAAGATAATTCTAAAGGACTCATGATAGAAAATGCTATCCGCATCCAGAAAAACAACTATGGAGTCTGAACGCAGATCAAAGCATACTATTTTCACTTTTTTTTTTTTTTTGCTTTTTGTGGCTTTTTCCTTTTGATCTGTTTCTTCTTTCATAACATAACTAATGTGTAAATATGCTTACGTGATTGCACATGGATAATCTATATCATATTTCTTGTCATCTTGGGGAGGAGGGAGAAGAAAGAGGGAGAGAAAAAATTGAAACTCAAAATCTTATAAAAAAAGGAATGTTGAAAACTATCTTTATATGTAATCGGAAAAAATAAAATACTATTTACAAAAATGAAAATAAAAAATGAAAAAGTATATGCTTCATAACTTAATGATAGGAAAGCATTTGACAAATTTTTTCATAATATTCCCATGTAGACCCCTTCACAATTGTGTGGCCTCTAGCACTGATCTCCTCTATATATGCTTGGTCAAATCCAACTGTTTTTATCTTTTTTTTATATTTCTTCTCTTCAGTATGTACCTCCCTTCTCTATAAGTATAAGCATATATGTTAGAGACTATAGGATTGCGATGAGGCAGCTAGTTGGCATCATATATTGAGTGCTGGACTTGAAGTCAGAAAGACTGAAGTTCAAATTCAGCCTCAGACATTTCCTAGCTTTGTGACCTTGGGCAAATCGTTTAACCTAATAAATAAAATAAATATAGTCATCTGACAAATACTAATTCCCCCTTTCCCTCTGGACAAGTCATTTAATCAATAACAATAGGTAGCACTTTCATAGTACCTGCTAATATGCCAGATCCTGTACTAAGGGTTTACAAACATTATCTCATTTAATCCTCAAAACAACCCTTCAAGATAGGTGCTATTATTACCCCAATTTTATAGTTAAGGCAGATGAGGCCAGCAGAGGTTAAGTGACTTGAACAAGGTCACACCGTTAGAAAATGCTTGAGGCTAAATTTGAACTCAGTCTTTCTGAGTCCAGGTCTAACACTTTATCTGCTGTGCCACCTAGTTGTGTTTCTGTGTCTCAATCTCTTCATCTATAAAATGACGATGATAATAGCACCCCCACTTCCCCCGCCCCACCAAGGTGGTTGTGAGGATCAAATGACAAACTTTCCAGCAAGTGCTTTACGAAACTTAAATAAAGATGAATATAAATGCTAGCTATTGTTCTGTTATAGCTCGTGGCCCTATAACAGTAGGATGGGTCCTCTGTGAGAGGTCTTGGTGAAGGGTCTTACAGGCATAGATCTCTGTAATCTCTGTCATTGAAAGGTACATCAAAATTGATGAGACCATATGTTCACTTGAATATTTGCATATTCTGGTGGTCAAGATGGAGAATTGTAGCTGCATGGCAGTACAGGCAGGTCTATTTCTATCCAGTTGCACGACCAAATACTGAAAGAGTTCTGAGAGGCCAATGGCAGCCTGGAGGGAGGTGCAAGTAGTGTAACCTAGACCCATCTTATTCTGACATTTTTAGGAATAAATTGGATAAAACATGGAAGATAGCATGTGATGGAATGCTCATTTCCCTGGGTTTGGAGTGTGACAATAGGCCCAGGGTAGCCTCAGAAACAAGTTAGCAGATTCATAGACCAGGTTCATCTCTGTCTCTTACTAGCAGGATTAAGGCTGGCAGGTTCCCAGCTCATTCCTTGCTCGCAAATACACACAGACCAACAGACCGTTGGCCAGAGGCATTGTGACCCTTGCCAGGACATAGACTTAGGATGATCAAGCCTAAGGTTCTAACCAATTATCATAAGCTATCAAAGAGACACATAAAACTCATACCAATGCACTTCTTGGTCATTGGCAATTAATAGGATTTCCCTAGGGCTGCAGTTCTGAACAACTTTCATGCCTGCTAAATGTGCAACAACCATGGGGTTGAAATGCTACAACACCTTGCTCCACCCGCCCCCTCCCCAGGGAATGGCCTGGATCAGTCGACTGATCATCAATGAAAGAATTAGGTTCATATTTTGGCCAGTAATTAGGTGCCTAGGAGAGTAGCACATGACAATGACAACGGTCAAGTTGCTATGGAGAACTCTTGTACCTTTGAGGTAGTTTTGCTATCTACCCAATGGCCATATAGTTGGCACAGCTCCATGAAGCTCTGTTTTTTTCTGCCTCTTCCACTTCTTATATCTTCTTTCCTCCCAGGGAAGGAGGAGGTCTAAAGGGCGGGGCGGTGGCGGTGGAGAGGCAGGACTGATATGATATGACTATGACATCATGCCTATCCAAATATCTATCGAAATAGTTTGATGGGGAAACAATACAGCTGGCAGTTAGAATATATCCAAATCCAGGTGGTTGACCTCTCAAAGCACCCTATTGCCCAAAGGAATTTGGTGACTCTGGATATACTCTAATGGGTCCTCTAAATACATTTCCCAGCCTTGTATATATAACTGAATCACAAACTCATTGAAGAGACTTAGAAAGCAGAAATCACCATTCATTCTTTTCACATGGAGGCAGGTGTGGTACAACTGACAAGTGAACAAACAGATTGGGATTGAGAGTCCTGGGTTGGAATCCTACTTCTGCCACTTACTAGCCATATGTCTTTGGAGAAGTCCCCTCAGAGCCTCAGTTTGCCCCTCTTTAAAATGAGAGGGGTAGGAGATAGGGGACTGACATCAGAGTCAGGAAGCCTTGAGATCAAGTCTTATACCTGACCCCCATGGTCTATGCACCTCTCCTTCTCCTCACTCACACAGCCATCAACCCACTTTGGGCCCTCATCAACTCTTGTCTGGGTTTTCAAAATAGCTTCCTGACTGGTGTCCCTGTCTCAAGTTTCTCCCTACTCCAATCCATCCTCTCCACTCAGTTGCCAAAGTGATATTCCTAAAGTGCAGGCCTGATCATAGCCACTATAGTCATTGCTCAATTAACCTCAGTGGTTCCCATTGCTTCCAGAAAAAAAATAGAAAGTCCCCCAGCACTTAAAGTTCTCCCTAATTAGAACCTTTTGTGCCTTTTACACACTCTATAAGCCAACTACACTGGCCCACTTGTTGCTCCTTGCACATGACACTCCATTTCCCATCTCTGTGCCTTTGTACTGGTTGTGCTTGATGCCTGGAATGCTGTTCCTCCTTACCTCCTCCATCTTAGTTTCCCTGGCTTTCTTCAAATCTCAACTCAAAACCCACCAGCTGCTGGAAGCTTTTGTAGGTCCTCCCAGCAGCTAGTGCCTTCCTCCCTGAGATCACCTTCCATTTACTCTGTATATATCTTGGATGTGCTTTATTAATTACATGTTGTTTCCTCCATTCCAATGTGAGATCCTTGAGGGCATGGGCTGTCATTTGCCTTTCCTTGTATCCCTAGTGCTTAGCATAGTGCCCAGCACACAGTAGGCACTTAATAAATGAAGGGATTGTTTGATTAACCTCTCAATACCTTCCCCTCTCTCCCAACTCTCTTTACCACTAAGTTACAGAGGAGATGCTGAGAGAATTACCCTCAGGGAGGGAATTTTCACACTGAGAGTTCTTCATGCTGGTGAAATCGTGGGTCTGGATACTCTTCTGCCCCCACCTCCACCCCCGTGCCCATTTAGAGACTGAACCATTTCTATAATGCTAACAAACTCTAAGACTCTTGGTTGGGGTGGGAGGAGGGCTATAGATCTGTGATTTCATTGGCCTAGGGAGTTCCTGGTGAGGTCCTGCCTCTACTAAAGCAGGATGGCACCTTCTCTTCAACTTAGAGCCACATAGAGTTGCCTAGACCAGGACTTCTTAAACTTTTTCCACTCAGGATCCCCCTTCAGACCCTTATATGGGGTCTTGACCCACAGTTTAAGAAGTGCTGGCCTAGATCATTGGTGTCAAACTCAAACAGAGGCAGGGGCCACTAACCTGTACGCAAGTATCCTCAAAGGCCATATATTGACTTAGTTTTAAAATGCCATATTCCCTATATTTCATTTTATTTTGTTAGATATTTCCCAATTATACTTTAATTTTGTTCAGGTCCCCTGAAGGAGTGCTGCTGGCAGCACTGGGAGGCTGAGTGACTTGGCTAGAGTAACACAGTCAGGATGTATCAGTCACAGGTTTTGGACAGGAAGGGACCTCAGAGGTCCTCCGGTGATGGGAGCATAGATTTTGAACTGAAAGGGATAGCACAGGTCACTGAATCCATCCTCTTAATTTTACAGATGAGGAAACTGAGGCACAACAGAAATTGACTTGCCCAAGGTCATACAGCCAATGTCCATCTTTCTCATTTTAAAAATGAAGGAACTGAGGCCCAAATCAGTTAAATGACTTGCAAAAGGTCCCACAAGCACTACATGTTAGAATGAGTTTGGAACTCAGATTCTTGGCCTCCAAAATCACTGTTCTTTCCACTGCACCACCCTGACCCCAGGTCTCCCAAAATCTGGGGCAGGGCTTTCTAGTCACCTATTTCTCTCCGTCAGAGCTCTCAGTTTTCCTAGTTAATACAGAGAGGTTTCTAATAATGCCAGGTTTTGTGTGGGAGGCAGAGAAGAATCATGGGCAGTGCCAGAATTTGTTGTTTTAAAAGTTGTGTTGTGGTGGTTGGTTGTTTTTTATGTATGCAATGGCCCTATTTTGAACTGGTGCTTCATCCTGAGCACTTTGGGGAGGGAGGAGAAGAGATTGAGAGGGGGCCTCCCATTCCAGGCCTTCTTCTTGCCTGAGTTGTAAATGGATTACCAGTGTGTGTTCTCCCTCGGTGCCCCGGGGAAGGGGCTCTCAGGACCACCTTGTTAGATGACAGAATAAGGGAGCATCTGAGATTATTTCCCCCACCAAGCCTGGTCTTTAGAGGGCCCCTCTCCCTATTGAGCCATACTGCCGCTGTTGCCTTAGGTAATAAATCCCTACGGAATAGGGAGAAGCCTGTCAGGTACATTTCCGCCGCCCCCATCCCAAACCCACTTCTTCCTCCTCTCCCCCAAAAAAGAGAAATACTCATCCCTGTGCGTCCCCTTTTTCTGCACCCGAGGCTGGAAATTGCGGCAGCCTCTTTCCTGTTTCCGGCATTTTCCGACGTAGTGCAGGCCGGGGTATCACTAGATGTCAGCAAAGCGCTAGGCTTGCGGGGGGGCGGGGTAGGGGGGGCAGAGTTCTGCGGCGGCGCCTCAGCAACCAACCCCCCCCCCCCCCCCACCGCCCCGGTCCGCAGCCCCCTCTAACAGATGCGGCTGTTCACTCATTACACTTTCTTTGCTTAGTAATTTCCCCGTCGCATTTTGGAGGTCACCAGGATTTTTTTCCCTTAATGCGGCATTTAAAAATAAATAATAAAAAGCCCAGAACCCCTCTTGCTTGCAATTGATCAGGTTCGCACGTTGTCCTGGGAAGGTTTTTTAGCATTGCAGTCACTGCAGCCAGTGGGCGAAATAACTTCCCCCAACAAGACATACTTCCTTTTTGCCAGGCATCAACATCCCTGCTTCCATGTTCTCCTGGTAATTTGGAAATTATACTCCCACCGCTGGTACAACTTGCGCCAATGATTTTTAACTGTTCAATTGTGTGATTTGTTAGGAGACTGGGAATATGCTCGAGACCAAAAGACCTGGCTACGGATTTCACAAGACACAATTGCAGCAGCCCCAGATTTACAGCAATTCACCCCTGCTTGGTTGGGCCAGTTACCCCCAGGTGATTACTTAGGGCACTCTGGGCAGAATTCTCCAGGCCGATTTGAAGGAAATGCCTGGACTGGTTGCAGAGGAATCGATGAATGAGAAGCAGGGGGCAGCCCAGGGTTTCTCCAGAAGTGATCCTCAAAGACCCTGAATCCAAATCTCTTTCCCCCTCCCCATCTCTTCCCCATACTTTAGGCCTGCTGAATGTAAGGATTCCCTTACTTCCTGATTCACTGTAGCAAAAGAAAGGTAGGAATTAGCGGGAGAGGGAGCTGAACTGGCTTCCCAAGCCAGATAATGTAGGATTAGTCACTGGGCTGAGGCCATGTCCATCATCTGTCTGGACTGTGTGAATAAGAACAGGATGAGATGCAGCCCTCTAACTGGAGACAATAATTTAGTGGGAGATCAACAAGGGATATGGGCTTTGAAACAGAAAGATGAGCCACTTGGTTCTGGAAAATGGGAGGATATGGATATGATGCAGAAGAGGGTGCTGGGACCAAGGGTGCTTAGCCCAGAGGTCACATGGCCACATTAGGGTAAAAGACCTTTCAGTGCTATGAATATGTCAGCTATGATGATGGAGGTACAATGCAAAGAGACTTGAATTTGGAGCTAGACGAGGGTCTGAATGCCAGTTCTGTCAGTTATTACCTATATGGCCTCAGTTTTCCCCATCTGGAAAGTGAGGAGCTTGGATCAGATGACCTCTAAGGTCTTTTCAAGTCTAAAATGCCATGTGAGGGCTGCTTAAAGGAACTGGGAATGTTTAACCTGGAGAATAGAAGTCTTTACGTTAACATGTTGGCTATCTTCCAGTATTTGAAGGACACTCATGTGGAAGAGGGAACCATCAGCAAGGGGTAGAAGTTACAAATAGACAAAATTTAAGCCTGTCAGGTTAGGCTACGTTACAGTAGAATGGGATGCCTCCCCAGCTGGAGGCTGAGTGATTGCTTGTCATGGCTGTAGTGATGGAGATTGTTTGGGGGAAGCCCTTAGACCAGACAGTCACTGGGGTACCTTCTAGCTGCAAGACAATGTGATCCTGGAAAATGAGCCCAAGTTCCATGGGCCAGAGAGATGTGTCCCTTTGCTTTCTGATTTGCTGCAGTAAAAACAAAGAATTATGAAGAATTTCACATTTTAATGCATCCTAGAAAGTTTTCTATTGCACAGGCATACACAGATCTAGAAGATCATAGATCTAGAGTTGGAAAGGACCTCAGAGGCCAGCTAGTCTAGCCTTTTCCTTTTACAAAGGGGGAGACTGAGCCCCAGAGATATTAGATAACTTGCCCAAGGTCACATATGATTTAGAGCTGAAAGGGACCTCAGAAATCATTTGGTGTATTTCTCTCATTTTACAGAGAAGGAAACTGAGACCCAGAGAGAAGAAGGGCCTTACTAAAAGTTAAGCATATCAGGGTCAAATCAAAGCAGTGTTTGTGGTCATTTCCATAAAAATATTTGGCATCAGGCTTTTAGTCAGGAATGTAACCTCCTGCAACATTGTTTCTATGGGAAAATTGGATTCATCTTCCATCATTTCTGCTCACAGGAACTGCTCCAGGAATATAACTCACTATAAGTCAGAGGTCCACTTTTAAATAAATTGGGTGTCCCCTGGAGGGAATCTGTACCCCAAACAATCTCCAAGATAATGAGATCAGTACATTCCATCCCTTGAGCTCTCCAAATGAACAACAAGGGAGGAAAGCTCCTTAATGTGAAATATATGGTAAATATGATCAGAAGAAAGTACAGTTCTTTTTTATTTCAGGGTTGAGGACATTCTTAGCAGATATATAGTTAACTTGAAACAGTCACCCAGAAACAATTCATTCTAATGGGGGAAGGTGGAGCATGTCCAAAAAAGTCATTTCACTTTGTTCTCTCCCAGTAAATTTCTTGGATTTAGGGGCCATGTCTTAGATTTATCATCCCAGTGCCTAGTACAGTGCTATATCAGTCAATCTTGAAGAAGATGGGATTTTCATTAGAACTTAAAGGAAGCCAGGGAACACCAATATGATACCATTCCTGGGTTCAAGTACTTGCTCTGACACTTGGTAGTGATGTGATTTGGGGGCAAATCACCTCAACTTTACAAGCCTGTTTCCTCCTCTGTAAAATGGGGATAAAATTACCTGCCTCATCAGAGTGTTATGAGGACCAAATGAGGTAATGTCTGTAAAAGGACTCCACAAGTGGTAAAGCACCAGCCTTTATAAATGCTGTGGAAAAGTGAGTTTTTAAAAATAAATGCCAGCCATTATTTACAATGGCATAATAAAAACTGATAATCATGAGATAATCACAACATTAATCATGATAACTAAGGTTAATATAGTGTTCTCTTATGGTCAAAGCAAAGGTTTATCAATCACCTGCCATATGTTGGGCACTATGCTAGACTCTGGGGATACATCTTTGAATCTCTTGATCTCTGCCCTCAAGAGGTTTATAATCTGGTTGTGGAGATAAGTCCAATAGATAAAGAAGATAAATAATTGACAAGGCAGCAAAGGCTATTGGGAGTGATGCTTGAAATAAATCAGGGCAACACAGAACATTCACAGGTATTGAAGAGGGCAGCATCCTTAGAACATGGAGGTCAAGGGAATGGCATGTCCCAACCTTTTATGAAAGGGATGGGATTTGAGCTGAGCCTTAAGGAAGGGTAGGCTGAAGGAAGATAAATAGAGAGGAGAGGTTTGGGCATTTGGACCAAAGGGATTGTCTGAAGCTGTCCAAGCCAAGCCAGTTCAAGGTAATGCCCATTTATTATGAGTAAAAGTGAAGAGGTGGCTATTTGCTTGAACCTTGATGAAACAATGACTTGGACAGTTTACTTAGATTGGATGGTTCATAAAAGATCAAGTTGGAGAGGCAGAAGGGGCCAGATTGTGGAGAGCCTTGCTTGTCAGTATGTAAGCAATAGAAAAGTACTGAAGGACTACATGAGCATTGGAGTGGTGACTGACAGCTCCTCACTCCTTAGGGAGGGGAGACCTATTGGTTAACAGGACTCAAGGGCTTGGACTTTCCTGGGGCAAATGGTTCAGGTCCTGAGGGTTGGGGTGGTAACAGGGTCACTGCTGTATTTTAAGATTATTCCTCCAGCCTAGGAAAAATGAGTGGAAGGGGGAGAGAGACTGAGGGCAAGGAGACCAGCTGGGAGATTATTCAAATAGTCTAGGATATCAGAAATAATGAACATGAGGAATTCAGAAAAATGTGAGAAGACTTATAATAATCACTCATATTTATATAGGACTTCCTTTGTGCCAGATACTGTGCTAATCACTTTACAATCATTATCTCATTTAATCCTCATAATAACCCTGGAATGTAGGTGCTGTTAATATCCCAATTTTACAGATGAGGAAACTGAGACACTCAGAGGTTAGGTGACTTGCCCAGGGTCACACAGCTAGGAAGTGTCTGAGGCTGGATTTGAACTCAGGTCTTCCTGACTCTTGGCCCAGCACTCTATCCACAGTACCACTAGCTGCTTTTAAGGCAGGAAGAAGGAGTCATGAATAACTTCATGTGATGTTTAGGCAATGAATACTTGTTTCTCATATTGGCCTTTCAAAGGAATTCAACTCCATAAACGTTTATTCAACACCCACCATATGCAAGGTGCTGGAGGTAGCGGGGAGGGTATTTACAAATGATGATATGGTGCACATCTACTCTCATTTGTTTATTAAGTACCTGCTGTATGTAAGGCACTGTGCTAGGTGCTTGGGATATGAAGGTGAAAACCTACATAGTCCCTGTCCTCAAAGAATTTATCATTTAATTTGGAGGAGAGGGGAATATGCACAAATAAATATAAGAATTGAACATAAGAAGAAAATTTGTGAGGGAGCTGGGAGAATAATTGAGGACTTCCTGGAAGAAATTACAACTGAACCTTACAGAAGAGAAGGATTTCTTTTTTTAAAATGACTATTTTTATATGAACTTATAATCTGTTCCTCCTCCTTCCCCTCCCATTTAAACAACATAAAACAAGAAAACCCTCATCCTAAATATGCATATTCAGCAAAACAAGTTCCCACAATGGTCATGCCCCAAAATGTGTGTCCTGGTATTTTCATTTCATCACCTCTCTGGTGGGAGGAAGATGGTATTTTATCCAAGAGGCACTAGGGAGCCATTTTACATTTTCCAATGGAATCTAATATGGTTGTATCTTTATATGGAGAGAATTATTTTGATAGGTGTGTGAAGAATGATTTGGAGAGGGGAGAGCTTAGAGGCAGGAGACTAGGTGAGAGCTTACAGTGTAATGGAGGGGGGAAGACATGGACAGATATCACTGACCTAAAGGAGTATTAGCTAAATGTAAAGATGAAGTCCAGGTAAAGTGCTATGGGAAATTCAAGTCTTTAATATTATGCTATAACTAAATTTTAGTTGAAAAGCAAATGTTAAAATTAATTTTTATTCCCTAAACGCACACTGCCTGGGTAATGGGCAGTGGAAAGCCATAGGATCATAGACCTAGAGCTGGAAGAAATTTTGAAGGAAATTTCAATCCCCTCATTGGATAGATGAGGAGCTGAGATTCAGGAAGGTTTAAGTGATTTACCCAAGTTCCCATAGATAGTAAGTATGAGAGGCAAGATTTGAACTTGGTTTCTGACTTGAGAGCCAGTTTTTTTCCATTGAGATTAAAACCAAACCATGGGTAATTTATAAAGTAGTCAGACTGCATGTCGATAATAGAGAGTTGATGGCATAGGCAAATTCTTGTCATGAAATTTACTTAGGTATACAACAAGCCAAGAGCATAAGTGGGGAGTACTTCGTTCTGTTTCAAAGCTGGTGATTGTGATTCTCTTGCTCTGTCACTGAATTTTAAAAATCAAGAACTTTCCATGTTTTTAAAGTCCTGTGAAGCACATTTTCATTTTGATGTCAAAATGCTTGAGCTTGGTATTAACTCCTGGTCGCTATTGACAGCCGGAGGTAATTACATTGTACACCCTGATTAATTTTGTAGTTCACTTGCGAAGTAGCATGTAAAGTGGTAAAATACATAATTAGCTGGATGACAGGAAATGATTTCCAGCACACACAGATAATCAGTTGACTGTCCTTCAAAACTAAATATAATTCATCCAGCATAATTAATTGCTTACTCAGTCAGAAAGGAAATCTCTGTAATACTTTAGGCAAATAGTTAAGTGAACTCCCCAAAGATATTACCATTTTCCTCCATATTTTACATGCTTTTAAAAATATATTGCAATAGTCTCTGCTAAAATTTATTTTTTTTGCCCTAATAGTCCTAGATCTATACTTCTCTTTCTCCATTTTATCCCTCCCTAGTTTGGATATTGGATTCATATTTGTCTCATAAAAGAGAGTTTTGTAGAGTGCCTTCTTTCTGTCATTGTAAACAATTTGTGTAGTATAGGTATTAATTGCTTTTAAAATGTTTGGTAGAATTGATATAAAATGTTTGCTGGGATTGGTATAAATCCATCTGGACGATCTCCCCTCATTAATTATGCATTTATAGTTTTCTTAATTTCTCTTTCTAAAATTGGATTATTTCAGATACCTGTTCTGTGTTTTTGTTGTTTTGAATATTTTGGATTTTTGTAGATAACCCTTGACATTCACAATTTTGTTGGTGTATAAAATTTCAGATAAATTATTTTTACTTCTCCTCTATTTGTTGTGACTTCACTGTGTTCATTATTTTGGCGAAGTAATTTTCTTTTTTGGATCCAGCTATTTAATGTTTTATTGATGTTCTTGGTCTTTTAAAAACAGCTCTTTGCTTTAGTCTTCTCTGATTTTATCTAGTTCTCTGATTTTCATAAAATCTTCTATTTTGTCTTGAGGTTGTTCATTTTTTAGTTTTTTTAATTTCATAGAATTTTTTCTTTTTCTATTATTTCTATCCCTTTCCATTTCAATAATATATTTTTTCAAAAGGAATTTATTTTTTGAGTACTCTTTTAGCTGTATACCACAAATGTTTGCATGTTGTCTTGTTGTCACGATTCTTTTTAAAATGGTTATGTCACTTATCCTTTATTTAGGATGTTATTGTAGAGTTTCCATTCAGGCCTCTAACTTTGGCTCATATTTCTTTTATTGCTTACTGTCTTAATTGCATTATGATCTATAAAGGATATATTTAATAGTTAGGCTTTTAGCACTTCCTTATGTTTTTTTCATGCCAAGATGAACTGGTCATGCAGTAAGAGTGAGATATACATCTGATGAACACCTCACATGCTTCACTGGTGTCTTCATCATGCCAAGAGGACACAGGGAAGAACCCTCCTGCAGGAGGTTGTGGGACACCATTCAGGCAAACTTATGGATGAAAGTCATAGAGAATGAGAAGATATACTTAGGTTATGGTCTACATCACTGGGAGTGAGTGGCTAAATCAATGAGATGATAGATCCATTAGAGCACTGAATTATCATTCTTAGTAAATGATCAGTTGTATAAAGTGATATGTGATATTGTCATTCTGTCACAATGTCATTCAGAAGTCACCATCATTCCTTCATTTCTAATTTTCCTAACAATTTGCTTAGCTCTGTATTTTTTCTTATTTATCTTTCTGTTAAAGTTATTCAGCTCTGAAAAGAGAATAATTTCTTTTGCAATTATTGACATTATTGCAATGTCTTTGTCAATATCTTTTACTATCAATGTTCTGAGATTCACACTCCTATCCTGAGAAGCATAACTGGCTATTGAATATCTCCTGAAGTGCTCCTTCTCCAAGAACAGAAATTGTCATAAGCCCTCTGTTATACAGTACCCCCCTCACATCTGGGGAAACACTGTGACTACCCATAGAGTATTCCCTCTCCATGAGCAGAATCCAACTCCCATTCTCCTCACTCTTATCTCAGTGCTCTTTTCCTGATCTCATAGAGCTGCCCAGGCAGGATAAGACATCAAAAGAGCATAGCCCTCTCTCTGTTTGAAGCCAAGGAAGGGAGAAGGGTGTTTCTGGGTCACCACTGGCTCTCCACTCTCCCCACCTAAAAGATCTTTCTCTTTGACTTCCCACTCTGCAAAATATTGATTTATTGATGAGTAAACATGAGTCTTAGTCTAAGAAATATTAATTTAATCCTCCCCTCCCTTCTCTTTTTCTGATTCTTTAGACCTCCCTTGAAGTTTACCCATAGATGTTCTCTTTGTTGTTTCAATGGCTCTCAAAGAACATGAGTTTTTAAAAATTAGCCTCCTCTAGCCTTAGAAGAATGAAAGCACTTCATTGCTAACTATACTTGTTTACCTTTCCTATGGTTTCTTTGTTTGATGAGTTTATATGCCAAAAGCTGCTCTAGCTTCTTATTTCTTTCTGAAAGGAGTGACTTAAATTCTTCCCATTTGCTAAAAATCAATCTTTTCTCTTTGTTAATGAGGCTGAGCTTAGGCTATCTTATTTTGGGTGTGCAAATCCATCTACTTTGATTTTTGGAATGCTATATTCCAAATTTTCCTTTGATTTCTTATGAAAGAGGATTAATATTGAGCAATTCAAATTAATTTTCCTTCATATAGGGTGTCCCAAAAGTTTCAGTACAGTTTTAAGGTTTTAGAACTGTACTGAGACTTTGGGAACATGCTAAATATGAGGGACCTTTTCCTGACTGTGTGCATTATTTACTGAGAGATATTGCAGTTCTGAAGTTTCACAGTGATCTTCTTGATGAGTAAAACTTAAGGTTTCTGTCTTTTGGCACACTGAGGATTCTATCAACTTGTACTTCACCCTTTCCAATACTTCTAGGCAATTTTCTTGTATGATCATCTGAGGTATGATAATTAGTTTTTGTAATTCATGGTTTACTAGAAGACCTATGACCTCAAGATTATCCCTTCCCATCCTCTGTTCAAGCTCTATTTTGTTGGCTTATAGAGACCTCATGTACTCTTGAAATCTTATTGGTTTACAAAATTGTTTAAATTCCTTTCAATTCTGCATATTGGTTCAAATCTTGCTGTTCTTTTCTTCAGAGTCTACTGTTTTTGAGAGATTCTCTGCCCATTTGGTCTCAATTCTTTTCTCTCTCATTTGTTTTTTTCAATTTCTTCTTCAAGTACTCTACTTTCCCCTTTTTCCATTCTTATATATTATTAATAATAGCTGGCATTTGCATAGCACCTTAAGGTTTGAAAGTCATTTATAAACATCCTTTTATAAAATCATAAAATGCTCTGGGAGTAGGCATTATTATTACCATTTTACAAATGAGGAAACTTAGACAAAGGGAAGTTAAGCGACTCACTCATGGTCACAGAGGATTTAGGTGTTAGAGGCTGAATTTGAATTCAGTTTTTCCTGCCTCCAAATCTAGTGCTCTATCCGCTGTATCAACTAAGGTTGTAGGTTCTTATAGTTTTTCCAGTACAATTAATAAGGACCTTATAGAATTTGTTTTGATATTTTCCCAGGAATTTGTGAATTTATTTCCTTCATTCAATAGTATTTATCCACTGTTATTTGCTTTTCTTGTACATTTGCTCATTTTCTTTATTTATTAATCATTCTGATTTTTTCCCCTGTGATGAGTTCTTTACAACCTCTATTTGTGGTTTTCTTATATTCTTTTATACTATTTGTCTCATTTCTTGGCACTTAGAGATGAGGGAAGGGATATTTGCTTGGACATGACCTCTCACTCAACCATCTTGTTAGAAGTTTCTCTCTGAGCCAGACTTGACATACTCCTGAAACCCACAATGATTTGGGGGAGGGCATTTTTTGCCACATTCATTGATAAGTGATGCTTTGGAGGAGAGTTAATTATAATGTGCTGAGTAGTCAACTTGATGTCAGAGTACTTGGATTCTAGTCCTGAATCTGCTGCTAATTTTCTGTATGACTTTGGGCAACTTTGGGTGACTTTCCCAAAGACAGAGTGGCCCTCAGCTTTCTCCTCTTTATAGTGAAGTGGTTGAACTAAAACCTTTTAAGTTACTTTTCATTGATAAATCCTATAATAGCCATAATTATATATTCTCTTAGCCTCTTTTTTTGTTTCCCCCATCCTTTGTGAAAACTCTAGGCCTAAAATATTTATATATTAACAGGAGAGAAAGAATAAACATTAACTGTTATGATTGAGAAAGTGTTTGGATCATTGGGCTCTATAGTTCATGAGGCATAGATGAATTCCCTTCTATCTTTTTAAGTCTTTTCCCTTCTGACTATGAATCATTTAGTCTTTGTGTGCTTCCATTTCTTAATCTGGAAAATGGAGCTTCTACTATCTATGTTCCCTCACCCCCACCCTCCATAGGGTTGCTGTGAATATCAAATGGGTTTGTATACACAAAATCAAGGTGCAAACTTCAAGACAGGGGCAGCATGGAACACCAGAAAGAGCACTAGATTTTGGGTCACAGGACATGGATTAAAATCTTGCTTCTGTCACTTTTTAACTGTGTGATGAGGCACTTACCTCTCTGAACCTCAGTTTCCTCATCTGTAAAATGAAGGGGCTGGAAAACCTGACCTCTATAGTCCTTCCCAGATTGAATCTATGATCCTATAAATGTCAGCTGTTCAGTAATCAGTTAATTGACTTGGCCTCAGGCATATAGCTAATATGTGACAGTACTGGATGCTACTTCAGCCAGGTTGTTTTCACTCTAAGTCCAGTGTTGTTTCCACTATGCCATGATCTTCTCCCTTCCTCACTCAGATTTAGTAAATTATTTCCTGATTTTTTTCAAAAAGGAGAAAACAGTAGATTCTAGAAAGCCCAGGCTAGTAAGATGAATATAGTCCCCAACGAAATTCTAGGAGGGATTATTTGACAAATGATGTATGGAAAGAATGACATTGAGTGACTACTAGGAATCTATATAGGTTCACTAAGAGATGTTTATCCATGTGACCTTGAACAAGTCACTATAAAATCTCTTCCTTGCTTTCCTTTTTTACGTGAAAAAATTTTCCCCATTCTACCTCTCCCTTCCCCCTTCTCCCAGTGCATTCCTCTTTTTCATCCCTTTATTTTTTTTTTGAGATTATTCCAACATAGTCAACTCACACCCATGCTCTCTATGTAAATTCCTTTTAACTGCCCTAATAATGATAAAATTCTTAGGATTTACATGAATCATCTTCCCATATAGAAATGCAAATAGTTCAACCTTATTGAGTCTCTTATGATTTCTCTTTGATGTTTACTTTTTTATGCTTCTCTTAAGTCTTGTATTGGAATGTAAAATTTTATATTCAGATCTGGTCTTTTAATCAGTAATGCTTGGAAACCCTCTATTTCATTAAATTTCCATTTTTTCCCACTGAAGGATCATACTCGTATACTGCTGGGTAAGTTATTCTTGGTTGTATTCCTAGCTCCTTTGCCTTCTGGAATATCTCATTCCAAGCCCTACACCCCTTTAATATGAAAGATGCTAAATCTTGTGTGATCTTGATTGTGGCTCCACAATATGACTGCTTGCAATATTTTCTCCTTGATCTAGGAGTTCTGGAATATGATTGCAATATTCCTGGGAGTTTTCATTTTGAGATCTTTTTAGGAGGTGATCAATGGATTCTTTCAGTTTCTGTTTTCTGGATCTTTCAATTTTCTATTATCTGCATTTAAGATATCAAGGTAGTTTTCCTTAATAATTTCTTGAAAAATGATGTCTGGGTTTTTCCTTTGATCATGGCTTTCAGGTAGTCCAATAATTCTCAAATTATCTCTCTTCAATCTATTTTCTAGGCTAGTTGTTTTTCTAATGAGGAATTTTACATTTTTCTTTGTTTTTTTCATTCTTGACTTTGTTGTATTGTTTCCTGATGACTCCATTAGCTTCCAGTGACCCAATTCTAATTTTTAAGGAATTATCTTCTACAATGAACTTTTGCACCTCTTTTCCCATTTAGTCAATTCTGCTTTTTAAGGAGTTCTTTTCTTCAGTGAATTTTTGTGCTGCTTTTACCATTAGACCAATTCTGTTTTTAAGGTGTTATTTTCTTCCAGTTTTTGTGCTTCTTTTACCAAGTTGTTCAATCTCTTTACATAATTTTCTTGTATTACTCTCACTTCTTTCCTCAAATTTTTCTCTACCACTCTAATCTCTTTCTTTAACTCTTCAGGAATTCTTGTTGGGCTTGTGTCCAATTAGAAGGGTTTTTGCTTTGAGCTTTGGTTGTACCTGTTTTTGTATTATTGTCTTCTGAGTTTGTAGTTTTCAACATTCACTTTTTATAATATTTTGTGTTCCAAATTTGTTCTTTCTCCCTCTCTCCCTTTCCCCCTCCTCAAGATGGCAAGCAATCTGATATAGGTTATACATGTGTAATCACATAAACATATTTCCACATTAGTCATGTTGTGAAAGAAGATACTGAACAAAAGGGAAAAGCCACAAAACCCCCAAAACAAGTAAAAATAGTATGTTTTGATCTGCATTCAACCTCCATTTCTCTGAATGTGGGGAACATGTTCTGTCATGAATCCTTTAGAATTGTCTTGGATCATTGTATTGCTGAGAAGAGCTAAGTCTATCATAGTTGATCATCACACAATGTTGCTGTTAGTGTGTACAATGTTCTCCTGGTTCTGCTCACTTCATTTAGCATCAGTTCATGTAAGTCTTCCCAGGTTTTTCTGGTATCTGCATGCTCATGGTTTCTTATAGTACAATAGTATTCCATTACATTCATATACCACAATTTGTTCAGCCATTACCCAATTGATGGGCATTCTTTCAATTTCCAATTCTTTGTCACCACAAAAAGAGCTGCTATAAATATTTTTGTACATATGGGTCCTTTTCCTTTTCTAATGATCTCTTTGGGATACAGATATAATAGTGATATTGCTGAATCAAAGGGTATGCAGAATTTGATTGTCCTTTGGGCATAGTTCCAAATTGTTCTCCAGAATGGTTGGATAAGTTCACAATTCCTCCAACAATGCAAGCGTCCCAATTTTCCCACACCTTCTTCAACATTTATCATTATCATTTTCTATCATATTAGCCAATCTGATAGGTATGAGGTGGTACCTCAGAGTCATTTTAATTTGCATTTCTCTAATCAATAGTGACTTAGAGCATTTACCTTTTAATTTTATATTAAAGTTGGGCTCTGCTCACCTGTGGGTATGAAGGCACTGTCCCAAGCTTTAGTTAAGCTTTTTTTTATGCTGCTGTTTTCAGAGCTGGTTCCTGAGAGTCTGCGCGTTTTTGGTGCTTACAAGGTGACTCAATCCTAAGAGAGGTATGGTTACTGCTCTCCTGGTCTGTATTCTGGTCTTTATTCAGGAAGAGTCCCTGCTCACCCAAGGCCACAAGCACTAGCATTCCTCTTGGCCTTGGAACTGTGACCAGGGGGCCTACTCCTTTATAACTGACTACCAGTGTTTCTCTTCACTCTGGGACTACAACCCAGAATTGTATATGGGCAATAAAGTTAGCAATCTGCTCCAGTTGTACCCAGTTTCAGCAAAGGTTCCCTTATAATCTCTTTCTAACAAGGTGTATGACCCCATTACCATCTCTGGGATGAGAGTTTCTGAAGCTGCTGCTATGGTCACTGTTGTTGCCACTGCATGTGTGCACTCAGGACAGGTCTCCATCTCAGTGTCACAAACTCTCTTGTACCCCTTCTATTCTTAGGCCAGAAAGATGTCTCATATGAACTTTTGTTGGCTTTGCCACCCTAAAATTTGATTTGAAGTGCTATTTTAAAGTTGTTTGGAGAGGAATATTAGGAGAGTTCAGCTGGGTTGGTGCCCCTAATCTGCCATCTTGGCTCCTCCCTTCTGCCTTTCTTGATCTACTATAAAAGGAGGCCTATTTTATGATCCATTCTCCAAAACTGTTACTGGTTTTTAGTTGCTCTGAGTTCAGGTTTTTTTTCATGCTCTTTTCATGTACATTATTGTAACTGTTGTATACTTTGTTTTTTGGGTTCTGCTTATTTCATTGTGCATCAGTTCATGCAAGTCTTTGTAAGTTTCTCTAACTTTTTAATTTATGACATTTCTCACTGAACAATACTATTCCACTACATTCATAACCCATAGTTTGGTCAACCCCCTCCCAACTGATGAAAAATCTCTTATTTCTAGTTCCATACAACTTTAAGACTAAAATTGCTTTTTTTAAAAAGAAAAAAATTGCCTCCAAGGGAAAGAGGCTAAAAGCAAACAAACTCCAAGAATTCAAGCTCCTCCGGTTCTAGAGCTTGGCAATCTGATCCTCAGAGACCCCCTACTCTGGCCTCACTGACTGGTATAGTTTCCCAGTCAAGCTGCATCTTCCCATTTGGTGTACATCTGGGTTGGCCAGCACATGGCCCCACCTTCTGGAGAAAATCCCTGACATGTCCTCTCCTGTAAGCACCAATAATTTAGGTCTCACTTATTACTCATAGCCTATCTAACTTCTCCTCCTGACCTCTGGGGTCAGCCTTATAGCAAAGCTTCACCTAGATTGATGGTGTTATCTCACCTGGAAGGGACTTTCAGATGCATCAAGTTCAACCATATCATTTGATAGTGGAGAAAATTGGTTCAAAGAAGTAAAGGATTCACTAAGAAGGGACAGAGCAAGGAATCTCAATTCAGGTCTTCCAATGATAAGATCAGTGTTCCTTCTCTTATAGTATATCCAAGGAAAAAGTATTACTTCAAAGAACTAGTCCTACTACTATACCTGATGTATATCTTCAGGATTTATTTGTTCGGTAGGATGGCATGGGAAGTGAAGACTGACTTCATATCTCTAGGGCATTATCCCCAGGAACGAGCTTAATATGATGTAGGTCAAAGACCCAAAGATCTGGGTTCAAACTCTATCTCTCATCCTTATTACATGCAGGACCTTGGGCAAGCCTCTTCTCCTCCCTGGGCTTTAGTTTTCTCCTCTGTAAAACAAGAGGCTTGGACCTTGAAGGCCTCTGAGGCCCTAGCTCTAGATCTAAGATCTAACATCCTATGATCCTGGGTACAGAATAATGTTTGCCTAAAAAGTGAGAATCAGGCTTGTAGCTAGTGAGTCAGTAGATGGAACCATAGGATTCTCTTCAATGGAAGAGAGTTGAGAGGTCATCCAGGAGACACAATCTGTAGTTTCTAGAAAGTGTACAGAACTTAGAATTAAGAAATTTGATTTCAAATTACCTGCTAGCCCAGTCCAATGATTTCATCCTTCTGGGGCTCAGTTTCTTCCTCTATAAAATAATGATAACAATCTTTATGCCATCTCCCCCATAAGGCTATCTGTTAACCTTCAAGCCCCAGAGATGTAAGTATTGTTATGATCTAATCCCAGCTCCTCATTGATGATTAGGGACAGCAAATAGTCTTCCAGACACTTTTGCTTTTTTGTCAACTCCGATGCTGAGTATTTTGGTGGATTCCAAACTGGTCCTGCCAGTCCAGCAAATTCAGAGAGAAGCCATAGAATTTTTTTGGACTGTGAGTGACTGCTGTCTGTCCAGTATAACAACATTTGCATCAGTGATATCAACACCATGACTTAATCCCACTCTAGTATTTTAAGGGCTGCTGACAATCGGGCAATATTTACTCATTCTTCCAAATGGGTTGAAAGAAAATCAAATGTGTTTTCTCTCGTTTGGCTGATCTTGATCCAAACAGAAATGGTATCAGTCCTTTTGATGTTAATATTCAAATGGAGGTAATGAGTGAATATGTCCTCATATATTTGAGAGAACTGTGATGGTATCCATACAGGTACTCTGGGCCATGCTGATATCCCTTCATGAAATACCATGGGGAAATAAATGCATTTGAGGGTCATCCGCCTTCCGGGGAAGAAGCTAGTCTGGTCCTACTCTTAGTTTATTGTCAAATAATTTAGCTTGGCAGGCTCTGCTGGCATTGCCTTGGAGAGCCCAGTGTCACCTCTCCTCCACATCAAGGCATCAGAGAACATGACTGGGAGATTACTTGAATAATAGTTAAAAATGATTTGGCTCTGGCTGTTCATGATTATAGGAGAGACTTCAATGGGTTTTTGCATATGAATCCATAGACATTGTCCACTGGGAAATAAACAAGACACAATTACAATGTAAAGTTAACCACAGACAAGGCATTTATCCTGTCTGGGCCTCAGTTACATCTTCTGTAAAATGGTTATAATAATCCTTATGTTACCTCCCTCATAGACTGTTTAGATGAAAGCAGATGGCGATGCATCAGAGGAAAGGTGAATGATAGAAACCAAGAAGACGTCAATACTGGTAGGCTGAGACAGATGGGAGATCTAAAGTCCACACCACTGGGAAATCTACATTTATTCATTTGTTCATTTGGCAAACATGCCTTGAGATCTATGACATGGAAGGTACCATGGGGGATATGAAGTTGTATAAGACTTGATCTTTGCCAGGCATGAATTTAAAGTCTACTGAAACTGTAAGCAAGTCACCAGCAGCCATTAAAGTCAAGAGGTTGACAAAGCCAACCCAAGGCAACAGGAGTGCAGACCAAAAGTCACGTAAGATGGCAGAACTAGAAGCTATTTCGTATAACCTCCTCTTTGATGAGGAAACTGCAACCTAGGAAAGGGAAGAAAATTACCCAAGGTCATACCTAGGAGCATAGATTTAGGACTAGATGGAACCTCAGAGTACATCTAGTTTTACCCCTGGTGCCATTTTACAGACAAGGAAACTGAGGTTCAGAGAAGGGAAAAGGTTTGTTCAAGATTATACTTAGGATACAAGATCTAGATGGCACTTTAGAGGTCATCTAGTCCAGGACTTCCTAAACTTTTTCTACTTGCGACCCCTTTAGCACTTCTTAAATTGTGCATTACAATCCACAGTTTAAGAAGTGCTGATCTAACCCACTCATTTTATAGAAAGAGAAATGGAAGACCAAGGACAGTAAGGGACTTGCTCAAGGCCATACAGCTTATAAACGGCATAGATGAGGCTTGAACCCACCCCTCCAACTTTTAGTCAGTTTTTATTTCTAGAACACCAAGTTGTCTCTCCTTGATTCCTGAAGCAGGACCTTGCTATGATTCACCTTTATGCTTATAATCATAGAATTTGAGGTAGCTAGGTGGCGCTGTAGTGTATAGAGTGCCAGACTTGAAGTCAGGAAGTCATCTTTCTGAATTCAGATGTGGCCTCAGTCACTTATTGGCTGTGTGACCCTAGGTAAGTCATTTCACCCTGTTTGCCTCAATTTCCTCATATGTAAAATGAGCTAGAGAAGGAAATGGCAAATCACTCCAGTATCTCTGCCAAGAAAACCCCAAATGGGATCACAAAGAGTTGGTCACAACTGAAATAACTGAACAACAATAACATAGAATTAAAGCGACCTTCAAAATCATCTAGTTTGATCTCTTTCTTTGCAATAGAAAGTAAGTCACTTGCCCAAGGCCACACACTAAGTGAATTAGTGGTAATGAACTCAGGTATGCTGACCCCCAGTTTAAGGTTCTTTCCCCTGCACTATGTTAGCTCTAGAGGAAATGTGCGATGATTAAGCCCAAGGAAGAATGATGAACAAGAACATATTTCTCTTTAAAAAGATAGTCAAATCTATTAGAGCCTACAACAAAGTATATAAGCTGTTTTCTCAGTCAGATAGCCCTATTCTAAATATCCTATCCCTAACCTTTTTTTTTTCTGTGATTAAACATTTACTCAACATAGTAAATGTTTAAAAGGGAAGCCAATGTTCAAACATTTCAGCTCCTCACCCCTAACTGGGAGCCAAGTCTCTTGACCTCATTCTACTGATGCTTCTAGGATTGCATCTGTGGTTTATAAATCTTTACTCAATGTAGAAAATGTTTAAAAGAAAAAAAAAACTCAACGTAGTGGAGAGAACCCTGGATTTAAAATCAGAGGATCTGAGTTCAAATCCTTGCTCCACCACTTGCAAACTGAGAGACCATGAGCAAGTCCATTCCTCTATTTGGAACTCAGTCCTCTTCTCTGTAAAATGAGAAGACTGAACTAGCTGGGCTTTAAGGCTCCTCCCAGTGCTGGAGCCTAAGAGCTAATGTTCAAACATGTCAGCTACTCTCTGGAAACCAGGAAACGTTTCTCTTAAGCACAACTCTTCTCTCCATTTTGCTGTGTTATTCTGGCTGAGAGGTTGGCTTTCCAAATGGAACACCTCCAACATGGCTTTAGGGGGAGGTTCAAGGAATAAATTCAGAAAGGAGGACTTGGAAACCCACAGGCTTTGTGTGCAGTTAACTAGCCACATACATGTCTGCCCTTCTCTTGGAAGGGGAAAATTAGACAGATAATATATGATATAAATACACTAACACATCACTCATGTGTCAGCTTCTTGGGAGGTGACTAGCCCAAAGGATTTTTTCAGTGAATAAAAACTTAGCTCTTAAAACATGAAAACTTTGATTTTAGCTATTTTACATAGAAAACTTGCTAATTATAATAGGAAACATCTTTCTATCAGGCAGGACATAGAGGATAGGGCACTGAAATTGGAGTCAGGAAAAAAAAGGATTCAAATCCTGAATCAGACACTTACTAGCTGGGTGATCCTGGACAAATCTTACCTTACCTTAATTTCATACTTTCTAAAATGATGGAACTGGACTTGATGGCCTTCTGAGACCCCTTCTCGGTCCATGATCCTGATTTCTTTTTTTTTCTTTTCAACTGGTCACCAAACAATGTTTTTCAATGAACAAACATTTAGTTTCTCTCCCTCCCACCTCTCTCTGCTCCCACACTGAAAACAATTCCCTTATTGGCCACATCCCAAAATGCAGATTTCTTTCTCTATCACCTCTCTGTAAAATTATGGAATATGGAGGGGGCGGAGCCAAGATGGCGGAGTAGAAAGACTCACCTATGCTAGGTCCGAACCCACAGCCCATAGATTTCCTGTAAAAAGATCTCCTGACAAATTCTGGAACAGTGGAAGCCGCGCAGAAACACAGTG
>CM053775.1:27827137-27840114 GCA_028658325.1 Potorous gilbertii
TTTCTTCCACTTATGTCAGTGTGACTACATAACATCACTATAGTGAAAATATGCTCAATAGGAAAGTATATGTCGAACCTATACAGAATTGTATGCTGTCATGGGGAGGGAGGGGGGTAGGGGGGAAGGTGTGGGGGTATAAAATCTTAATTTTAAGGAAGTGATTGTAGAACATTTATAAATAAATAAAATAAAAATTAAAAAAAAAAGAAGGGTGTAGGAAAGGTGAGTTCTAAGATTCTCTCCCACATCAGATTGCATTATCCCCAAAGTGGAATGCTAGAGTGGAAGGGGACCCTAGAAACCACCTCATCCAGCCCTCTCCCTTTATAGAGGATACTGAGACCCAGAGGAGAAGGGACTCAGCCAGGGCTGCACAGCTGAGAGACCTCAAAGTCAAGGTTCCTGTCTCTGAGCCCTGTGCCTTCTACCACACTTTCCCACTTCTCCTGAGCTGATGATACCATCACCCCATAGCCACTGGGCCTATTTTCCAAATGTGGTAAAGGAGAGAGGAAGCAGGCTGCTGTCTTTCCCAGGCCCCAGAGGCAGAGTATCTGGGCCTCAGGGTCAGAAAGACCTGGGTTTGCACTTAGGATCATAGATTTTAGGCGACCTGAGAGGCCATCTAATGCAACATGTTGCAAATGGGGGCCCATGAAGTGCACCCAGAAAGGTACAATGGATAATAAACATTAGAGGAAGGATTTGAACCCAGGTCCTCAGACCCCAGAAGCCAGTTCTTCTTCCACCATATCACACTGTTTATATGTCCCTGAACAAATCACCTAACCTCACTAAGCCTCTTCTTCCCCTTCTGCAAAATAGGGGAAATATCTATGGCACTTCTCCCCCAAGGTTACTGTAAGATTTAAAAAAGATCATGGATACCAAACACTTCGTAAACCCTTGTTGTTCAGTCATTTCAGTCATGTCTAACTCTACATGACCCATTTTAGGTTTTCTTGGCAAAGTTACTGGAGTGGTTTGACATTCCCTTCTCTAGTTCATTTTGCAGATGAGAAACTGAGGCAATCGGGGGTAAGTGACTTGCCTAAGGCCTAGGTCACACAGTCCAGTGTCTGAGGTCAGATTTGAACTCAGAAGGATGAGTCTTCCTGACTCCAGGCCCAGTGCTCTACTCATTACTCCACCTAGCTGCCCTTGTAAACCCTAAGGTACTAAAAATGTGCATTGTGTGTGCTATTTTTACTACAATTATATATATTGTAATTATTAATAACTATTGGAGCAATGTTTTCATTGGTATAGGGAACACGCAGCTGAGGAAATTCTCTCTACCAATACAGATTGGTAGATCTCTACAACTTGGAGTTGGCTCCCTGAAGTGACTTGCCTGGGGTAACATGGCCAGTAGGGGTCAGAGGTGAGACTTGATCCAAAGCCTTGTGAGGCTCCAAGGCCAGCTCTCTGAACACTATGCCATGCTTCCTCTCTAACAACAATGAGAATATGTGGAAATACCACACAAGGCTCCAACTGGGTTGCTAATTGTGTCCTGGGGGGAGGAGGAGCCAATCTTCACCCTAGAAATCCAAGGAAAGAGGAAGTGAAAGAAGGAAAGGACTTTGAAGGAGACCATTGGGTTCAGAAGCCAACTGCCTCTCCTTGCGCAAAAGACCTAGAAATTCTGCAAGGACACTCTCCAGTTACTTAACTCTTGGCCCATTTAGGTCAAGATAGGCCCACATTTCTGCACCACAGACATGGAAACTAGGTTTAGTGAAAAAAATCTTCTCCTCCTTTTTCATAATCATAATCCTCTCCCAGCGCCAGATGTTTCTAGGAGTGGCTAGCAAAATCATTGACATCACTCTGCAGTGTTCCTTTCACTGATGATTAACAAGGGACAGGCAGGATGACTCACACCTTGGCCTGGCCCAGCCCGGTCCTGGGCGGTGGGAATTACGAGCCAAAGGCTGGGACAACTTGTCTTCCAGACAGGGAGCCAGCTCTGCACAATGACATCCTTCCTTTTTTCCCATGGTCCCAGTTCCTCTGGGTAAGGGCCAGGCTCATCCTTTGGGATCCAGGAGGGGCTGAGGAAAAGGAGTAACAACCAAGGCTGAACAACAGGACTGACCCGATGCAGACTGAGTAACCAGCCCCTATTAGCGTTCAGGTAGTGTCTGAGCTTTCTGGGGATACAGACAGCAGCTGCAGCCCGTGCATGCTAATGTACATTTAGGATTCCCACTGTCAGGCTTTCCTGTTTGGTAAAGCACTTTGCAACCAGCCACTCACTCATGTCTGCAGCAAACATTTGTTAAATGGCTGCTGTGTGCAGAGCCTTGGGCTTAGGGAAGGAGGAGATACGGAATGTAACAAGCCATACTTCCTGCCCTCATGGAGCTTATGGTCCATCTAGCCTGGTGAAAGAGAGGTTTACAGGGAGACTCCTAATTTAGAGGATTTCAAGCAGCTGGTCCCGCCTTCTTATTGTTCAGATTACAGAATCTCAGTAGAGGAAGGGAGATCAGAGGTGAGCTGGTCCAACCCATACCCAAACAAAAATCCCTAGAGCAACACACTTGAGTGGTCATCCAGTCTCTGTCTGAGTACTCCCAGACCAAAGAACCCATTACCACACGTCAGCTCATTTCACTTATAGAGAGCTCTTCAAGGGTTCTGAAAGATTTTTTGATCTTTCCAAAGATCTTTCAAAAGACTGGTGGAGTCCATTTGTTTCATATTTGTAAAATGCATAACATAAAATACTTATGATTACAAAGAGGACCAAATTATATAAAACATTGATACAATATTAATAACAATAAATAATTAATAACTGGTAATCATTTTTTTAAAAAGTTTATAGATCCCAGATTAATAACCACTTGCAAATGTTGAGAAATTTACTTTTCTCTGAATTGGAAATCTGCTTCTCCATCTGTCATTCAGTGCTCCTTGTTTTGCCCTCTAGGATCCAAGCAGAACAAGTCAGATCTCTCTTCCATGGGACAACCCTTCAGTAATACTTGAAGACAGACAGCTAGCTACCATGTCTCTCTCTCCAACACCCCCCTCCCCTTCAAATTTTCTCTTCTCCAGACTTAAGAGTTGGGGATGAAGACCCTGAAGTTCACCATGGTGAATGACTTGCCCCAAGGCACCAGTTTAGCTGGACTGAGAACTCAGGTTCTCTGGTTCCAAGTTCATTGCTCTTTCCCACTACAAATGGTGCCTGCAATCAAATGAAGACCTTTATAAGGCAAGGACTTGCTGGGGATTTCAATTCAGTTCAATAAATTAAGTGTCTGATGTGCTTAGCAGGGATGGGGCAGGTGCAGAGACACAAAATTTGGATCTTTGTCCCTGCACCGATGGAGGCCACAGTCTAGTAAGGGGACAAAATGGTGACCAAGGTGGCTTTAATACATGTTGTATTTACATGTCAATTGTACTGGAAAGGGACAAATGATCTGCTAGGTAAACTCTGAAGGGGAAGACTGTTACTTCCTTAGGGAAGAATCAGCTCTAGAACTGGAAGGGATGTCAGAGTCAAACCCTCTCAATTTAGGGATGATGAAAATGAGGCCTGGGGAAGGTCCATGTTGTACCCAAAGTCATGCAGATGATAAGCATTAGATGTGGGATCTGACCCCACATCCTTCAGTTCCAAAGCTTCTGCTCATTCCACTGGACCATGCTGCCTCTAATGGGGAAATCACTGTCCATGAAATCAAAAGTCAAATTCTGTGGGAGAGACATCCCAACCACAGAGAACAGGATGAGCCAAGGCACAGAGGGGGCAGAACATGGAGTGTGTTTGTTGGACAGAGTTGTAAAGTTTGACAAAATATATACTTCACAGGGCAGAGTAAAATGCGATAATTCAATAGCTCAAGAGACAGAGACAGGAGAGAGAAATGGACAAAGGAGAGAGGAGAGGAGGGGAAAGGGGAGAGGAGGGAAGGGGAGGATAGGAGAGAGGAAGCTCCTAAGGACATTAGCTCTGACATTCTGATACATTGTCCTGAGCATCTCTGTTTCCAGGCAGAGTGCTTTGGGGAAAAGAACCTGGCAGGGGTGAAGAAAGGGGAATATGAGAGTGGGGAAGAATGGTGGTGAAGGGGGGGAAAGGGGAATGCACATCTGGTGAATGAGAGGTCAGGACACCTCCTAGAATCCCAGAATCTCAATAATGGAAAGCACCGTAGGGGCCATGGTGAATCCAACTCATATTCAAATGGGATTTCCCCCTCCAGCCAGTTTCCCCGCCAAGTGCTCATTGAACCTTCTTCTGAAGTCCTCCAGAGGGGGGCAGGGTTGTTATCTCCCACTACAGCCCAGCCTGTGCCACTTTGGGGCAGTTCTCATTGTTGGGAAGAGTTTCCTGACACTATCCCTAGATTTGCCTTCCTGTAACTTTTAAACATTTCTGCTAGTTTTCCTCTCTGGAACTGAGCTGATCAAGGCCAGACCCTCTTCTGAGTGACAGCCCTTAATCATGTCCCTCCTCCATACTCTCTTCCCCAGCCTAAACATCTCCCGTTCCTGCAATTGATTGTCATGTGGCATGATCTCAGGACCCCCACCATCCTGGTCACCATTGGTCATCTCTCTCTACCTCATTACTAGGTACTAGAATGCCACACAGCCCTCCAGCAGGGAGAGGGGGATGGTGTCTGACCAGAGGTCACCAGAATGACATATTGTCAGGTTTGGCTTTCTTTTCCCCAAAATATAGAGTGAATTGAGTCAGGAGTGCAGTGGTAGGTGTGGACAGATTGATCACATACTCATAGTTTAATTCTCTATAGTTTTCTTCTTCTCTAAACAGCTGTAGGTCACACAGCTGCAAAAGCCTCACCCAGCATTATGAAAGACCCCAAAATTTCCTCCCTCCCTTCCTCCTTCTCTGAGTTGACTTTTTTTGTACATGAGCCCAATCTTTCATTTTACTATGTAGCTCCCCTAACTACTGAATATCCTCCTCACTAAGCACCCCTTAGTTCTGGTTCTGTGCTGCCAACCAGAGGCCAGAGGCTAGTAATGTAGCTAACCTTGCCTTAGTCTCTAGGTCTAGGCCCAAGGTAGTGAAGGTAACCTGCCTAAGAAATAATTTTCCAAGGTAATTTGGCAATGGAACATTTAAGGACTTAGAATATTTATGAGACCTATCCTTGTTGATCCTAGAGATCTTAGAATATAGAATGAAATAAAGGGAAGCCAGGGAAACTGGATTGAAATGGAAAATTATATTACTATGGTCAGGGAGACAGAGCAATTGATTTACAGAATCCGGAAGGTAGTAGGTGGTGCAGATAACCTTAAAGAGGGCACCAGTCTCTCTCTTGGCAGAAAAAAACATGGAGATCTCAGGCTTTTGGGCTGATCATCTTAAACTAGTATGCTATACAGTTGGCTGTTTTGACAAGGAGAGCAAAGAGAACAGAGTGAGACCTCTTGTGTAGGCAGGACAGTACATTCACACCTGGCTGTGAGTTTCTTTGTTTGCTACTCCTTAGTGTGTGTATATGTGTGTGTGTGTGTGCGCACACGTGCATATGAAAAAAGTTTTGTTCTTCAGTCTCTGCTATAAGCTGCCTGGGACTTAGACCAAGTACACTAAGGGGCTAGGCTAGGGAACTGTGACCGATCTTTGTCACAAGTATGCCAAGGGCTGTACTCTTGAAAGTACTTTCTGAACTAATACGATCTCATGTAAAGTGAAATGAGCAGAACCGAGAGAACACTGTATACTGTAACACCCATTATTAAAAGCATGATCAACTGTGAAAGACTTAACTATTCTGATGGAGTGACCCAAGACAATTCCAAAGGACCCATGATGAAAAATTTTAACCACCTCCAGAGAGAAAACTGATGAACTTTGAATGCCGATTAAAACAGACTTTTTCCAACTTCCTTTATTTTTCTTATCTTTTTTGTCTGTTTTCTTTTGTAACAAACAGACTTTTTAAACTTTATTTTTCTTATCTTTTTTGTGTGTGTTTTCTTTTGTAATGAACAGACTTTTTAAACTTTATTTTTCTTATCTTTTTGTGTTTTCTTTTGTAACATGGCTCACATGGAAATACATTTTATATGATTTCACATGGGCAATTGATATCAAATAGCTTGCCTTCTCAAGGAGGAGGGAGGGGTAGGAGGGAAGGAGAGAATTTGGAACTCAAAACTTAAAAAGAATGAATGTTTACAATTTGTTCATGTCCTTGGGAAATATTTAACAAAATAAATAGAAATATATAAAAAGAAGAAAAAAAGAAAACACCTTCTGAGGTGTTGGATTAATCTGGAGGCAGTAGGACTCTTGTACTCAGTAAGGTAGGATCTTGACAACCTATATTTATGACAGAAAAAATTATTGCACATGCTATGTATTTTTGATGCATGTAAAATTTTATATCTAACATTTTAGAGGGAATAATATCACGAGCATTGAAACATTCATATGGCATGGAACCGAGATTTATCTCCTGTTTATCTTCACTACTAATCCTACTAAAGTAAGGAATGTACCCTTTTGGGCCCAATGTTTTCCCTCTCCTTCCCAACCCCACCATTTCCAGACTTCCCAGAACTATCTATCCAAACAGATACACTATGCTATCTCTTTCTGGATGGATGATTGATTTTTTTTTTAATCTAGGGAATCTGTGTAACTCCCAGTCAACCAATCAATCAGTAAATCTTTATTGGTCACTAGCTATGTACAGGATGGGGTGAAGTGTAAAGCCTAGTTTCTGCCCTTTCTAACTGGAGAGAGGAGCCTAACACCCACATAGACAAAATGTATCAAATGAATGGGACAGATCCTAAATGCTGAGGACTTCCCAGGACAGCTAGGGGTGGTCAGGAAAGCTCCATAGAAGTGGTGCTTAGAGGCATGGGGAAGATTGAGAGCTTTAAAGAGGAGGGCTGATGTTGACCTAGGTGGGAGGAAGGGCATGGGGAAAGATGCAGAAGTGGTAAACTCAATTTAAGAATTTTAATTGAGCATGTGAAGCTTATTGGTTAAATAGTAGAGGCAATCCCAAGATGAAAAATGAAAAGTAAACAGGGAAGTATAAGACAAGGTCATAGAATAATTTTTCTAGAACTGGAAAAAACCTTAGCAGCCTCTTCCTTTCACAAATAAGAAAGGTTAAGTAACTTATCCAGGGTTACATAGCTAATAAGTGACCATGGATTTGAAATCAAGTACTCAGTCTTCTTTCCATAATCACCATGCTGACTCTAGCTGAGTGTTAAGGAAGAAATGTACTTTAGGCAATGGGGCAGAGAAGATAGGGGGATAACATCTGGGGAATAATTAGTCCTCTAGTTTGCCTGGAACAGAGTGTCCATGAAAGAGAATCATGTGAAATAAAACAAGTTAGGTCAGAGCTAGGTTGGGGAGGGTATTAAATACCAACCTAAGGAATCTCTTGTGAGGTGGAGAGGTGAGGTAGAGGGAACTGGGCATTGGGGAGAAGAAAAGGGTGAAGAGGTCGGTTGAAATCCGCTTATGAAGGGCTTTGATTGTCAGGCTAATTTCCTTTTAAGGCCAAGAAGGGCCTTTTAAAAATTCTGGGTCCTCTACGTGTGTTGGCCTGAACTACTTGGTCTTGGAAGCTCATCCCTGTCAATCCACTTTGCCCCTTGTTAGAGTCTAAGGGAAAACATCTCATGCTGTCATTACCAAATGAGACCTTCCCAAGGCCCAGTCCTTCTGGAGCCCCCATGGGGTGAAAAGCTTCTCCCAAATAAGGGAAGGGTCACTTCAAATAAAAAGATCTTTTGAACTTGCCTTCCAGTTTTGATGAAGTCCTTTCAAGATAACAGGATAAAAGGCACTGCCAAACACAAGGCTCTAGCCTCACCTCAACCCCCATAAGGTTACCTGCCCAGAAGACACACTCTTCCCCTCCAGACCTGTTCATGTCCCAGGCTCACTGCCATCTCCTGACCTTGTTCCTATTGGCCCTCCCCTACTCCCTCTACCCTGCCTATCTCAATCCTTCAAGAATCACCTCCTTTAGAAAATGTTCCTGAATTACTCTAGTCAGCCTTTAAGGCCAGGGTCTCCCACTGCATGAAGGGCCATCACCAGTCTTCCTGTCCTATGTTTTGCCACTGGACTCCCATGACTCTGGAGGCTGATGACCTTGCACAGCCCTGCCTCACTTAAATCCAGTTCACTTGCAAGTCAAGATGTCACCCTTGTGATGTCATTGGTCCTCTTTGAGAATGAAGGATGAACAACAACAAACAAAGCTTGCTAGAAGCTAACATATTCTAACGTTGAGAGTTGTCCTCAGATGGCATGGGCTACCTTGGGAGGTAGTGAGCTCCTCCTCATCAGAGGTCTTTTGAGGACATTGTAGCTTGGATTCTTTTTTTAGGTATGAGTTGGACTAGATGGATGCTGAGATCTCTTCCAACTCTAAACATTGGCAATTTCATGATTTATTGCTCTCTCCCTTCTCAGATTTCCTGTAGTACATAGTTGGCCCCATAGAATTTAAAGTAGCTTCAAGCCCAAGATTGGGGTTTAGGAGACTTGTGTCTCTAATCCAGACTCTGCCACTCACTGGATGACCTTGGACGCATCCCTTCCCTGTTGTGGACCTCAATATCTCTGTAAAATGAAGAAATGGCATTTGAACAAGATGATATATAAAATTCTAAGGTCAGAAAGTTCTACAGGTGTGATTCTCATGATTGGCTCCATCATCTCTAGATTTGATATGTGTGGGTTGTACCTGGAACACAAAATGATAGGGGTCACAAATATACACACAGAGATATGTTCCCTTTCCTTTCACTCCATCTGCCAGTGGAGGATTTACAGAATCACAGGTTCCTAGATCTAAAGTCAAAAGGGACCTCAGAAGCCATCTAGTCCAACCTCCTCCTTTTACAGAGGAGGAAACTGAGGCCCGAAGAGGTGAAATGAAATAGGATCATAGCTCCAGAGCTGGAAACTTCCTCAGAGGTCATCTAGTCTAACCCCTTCATTTTATAGAGAAGGAAACTGAGGCTAGGAGAGGAAGTGCCCAGAGTTACACAGCTAGTTTGCTTCTGATGTGGGACTTGAAAATCATAGATTGTCAGAAGAGAAGGGAATTTTAGAGACAATCTAGTCCAGGGGTGGGGAACCTGTAGCATCAAGGCCCCATGTGGCCTTGAGGTCCTCAAGTGTGGCCCTTTGACTGAATCCAAACTTCACAGAACAAATCCTTTTGAGGCTTCAGGTTTCCCACCCCGATCTAGCAATTGCTGTGGAGAGAAACAGAGGCTCAGGAACAGGAAGGGCTTTATTTCTGTCAGTAGATGGCTGGAGGTCTACTTCTCTCAAGTCTCTCGCTCTTCAGAGGCCCTGTTCCTACTGAAAGTGGCCACAAAAAGAGAGACACAAGCCCAGGGACATATTTGATATCACCAATATTGTCTTCTTGAACTCTCTGAATGTGGAGGTCAAAGTCAAGTTTACATGTAAGAGGCAGTACATTATGGACTGGAAAATTGGAGGAACTGGCTTTGAATGCTGACTTGGTTCTTTCAACCATCTAGCAAATATTTCTTTTAAATTTTTTTAAAAATTTATTTTATTAAATATTTCCAAATGATATGTAATTTTAAAAACATTCTTTGCTTTTTAAAATCTAAGTTCCAAATTCTCTCCCTTTTGCCCTTCCCCCACCTCTTGAGAAGACAAGCAATTTGTTATAGATTATACATGTGAAGTCATGCAGAACTTATTTCCATTCTAGCTATGTTGCAAAAGAAAACATACATATGAACAAAAAGAAAAAGAAAAGAAAAAAGTATGCTTCAATCTTCATTCAGAGTTCATCAGTTCCTTCTCTGGAGGTGGATAGCATTTTTCATCATGGTTCCTTTGAAATTGTCTTGGGTCATTGTCTTGGTCAGACTAGCTGTCTTTCATAACTGATCATTGTTACAATTTGGCTATTACTCTGTACAATGTTCTCCTGGTTCTTACTCATTTCACTTTAAATCAGTTCATATAAATCTTCCCAGATTTTTCTGAAACCATCCTAGTCATCATTTCTTATACTACACTAGTGTTCCATCACAATCATATACCCCAGCTTGTTCAGCCATTCCCCAATTGATGGGCATCCCTTCAATTTTCAATTCTTCACTACCACAAAAAGAGCTGCTGTAAATATTTTTGTACAAATATATCCTTTTCTCTTTTCTTTGATCTCTTTGGAATATAGACCTTGTAGTGATATTGCTAGGTCAAAGGGTATGCAGTTTTATAGCTCTCTGGGCATAGTTCCAAAATGTTCTCCAGAATGGTTGGAACAGTTTGCTGCTCCACCAACAATTCATTAGTGTACCTATTTTCCCTTTTCCCCTCCAGCATTTGTCATTTTCCTTTTCTGTCATGTTAGATGATTTTATAGGTATGAGGTGGTAACTCAGAGGTTTTTTGTTTTAATTTCCAGCAAGTGTTTCTTAAGCATCTACTAGTACAGTGGAAGGTACTGGTCCAGTCACTGGTAATACAAAGTTATTTTTTAAAATGACTAAGTGCCTGCCTTTATTTACACTTTACTGAGGTGATATAATATGTATACAAGTAAGTATGATACAAAGTAGGGAAGCAGTAAAGCAAAGCAGAGAATAAAAATGAGAATAGAAGAACACTTTTAGCCAAGGGGCAGGAATTGGCTTTGGGGGACAGGATCTGGAAAATCTGGGCAGCAAAGGTGTCACCTGATCTGAGTCTTGAAGGATAAGAAAGAGTCTGAAAGCTGGAGAGAAGCCATGAATGCATTCCAGGCCAGGGGACAGCTGCAGATTACAGGTCAAAAGCTGGGAAAAGCTAGTGGTATTCTGTTTGGCTGGAATGTAGAGTATGGATGGGACCCGTGTGAAAGAATACTGAAAAAGTTAGACTGGAATTAGATTAGGAAGGGTTTTCAATGCCAGGCTGAAGAGTTTGCAAATTTATCCTAGACTCAAAGCAATGGGGAGCCCCAATGGCTTTTGAGAAGGAGACTCCATGTTTTAGAAAGATTTTGTTGGCACAGAAAGAAGAGATGCTGCATGTAGAAAGATGGGTTAGAAGATGATCGCATTATTACAGGAGAGAGGTGACAAGACTCTAAGTTAGGGTGGTGGTCAGGTGAGTAGAGAGAAGGGGACAGATATGGGAGCTATGAGGACGGAGTGGATGGGTGGAATATCTCTGTGTGAAGATTTGGGATCCTCTCTGTTACCCAGGTTCAAAACTGTGGCATCATCTTTGACTCTTTCCTCTGCCCCAGGCTTCAAAGCTAATCATTTGTTAAGTCCCATCAATTCTGTCTTATGACCCCTAACTCTGCTCTGCATCCTTACAGGGGCCTATATTAACTTCTCAATTCTTTCCCAGGCTATTATCTCTCATACACTGGTTCCTTATCTGCCTAGAAGTTTTGGTAAATTAGTTAAACTCCATACTATTCCCTACACTCCAATCCCTTGCCTCCCCTTTTCACCAATCACTACTCGCCAAATTCCAATCTTCAGTTACTTCCATCATCTGTTTCCTTCAATCCTATTTGCTTATCCATTTGCCAATGAGTTAGGAGAATCAGGAAACTTTACTGATTGTAGTCACTATAAATTTAAATTACATAATCTCCATTGGGTCCTCACAACACCACAGCAATCCTTCTGCACTTTCCTAACTGATTCCCATTTCCACTCTGTATACTTTTTCATCCCTCAGAGGGTCCTGGCCCCCTCCAGCCTTCCTTAGCAGTTCCTCCCTCCCTCCCTCTCTCAGATGAGGACTTGACTTGTACTTGAGTGAGAACACTGATTCACTGAGAATTCCTTTTTTCTCTCAAGACATCTTCTCCCACTGTCTTCTTTACTCCTGTCTAACTAATTAATAGTAACTGACATTTATATAGTACCTACTATAAACCAGGTACTTTACAAATATTATCTCATTTGATCCTCACAACAACTCTATAAGGTAGATGTTATTTTCTCTATTTTGTTGCTCCATTGTATTTTACTTGGGTCTGACTCTTCATGACCCCATTTAGGGTTTTCTTGACAGAGATATTGGAGTGGTTTGCCATTTCCTTCTCCAGCTCACTTGACAGATGAGGAAACTGAGGGAAACAGGATGAAATGACTTGCCCAGGGTCACACAGCTAGTAAGCATCTGAGATCAGATTTGAATTTCTGTCTACACTGCAGAGCCATCTAACTGCCACTGAAGAAGAGTTGACCCTTCTCCTTACAAAGACCAACCCTTCTGTTCTTGATCCTATCCCCTTCTATTTTCATTAGGTTATCCACCACACTATTGTCCTTACTTTCTTTTATCTTCAGTCTCTCCCTATCTATTGGCTCCTTCTCTGCTTCCTTGCTACAAATATGCCCAAGTCTCCTCAAGTCTTAAAGAAAATCCTCACTTGATCTGATCATCCCTAATAGTTGCTGCCACTACCTTTCTTCTCCTTCTCAACTAAAGTTCTTGAGAAAGCTGCCTCTACTATGTACCTCCACTTCCTGTCTTCTCATTGAGTTCTAAACACTCTGCAATCTGGCTTCTGACTTCACCTCATTCAACAGAAATCATTCTCTCCAAAGTTAGCAGTGGTCTCTCAATTGCCCAATCTAACGGCTTTTCTTAGTTCTCATCCTTCTTGACATCTCTGCAGGATGAGGCAGTTGTTGATCACCATCTTCTCCTAGATACCCTCCTCTCTAGACTCTCATGACACTGTTGTCTCCTAGCTCTCCTGCTGCTTTTGTATGACCATTCCCTCTCAGACTCTTTTGCTGGCTTTTCATCCAAATTAAGCCCACTAATCATAAGTGTTCCCCAGGTTTCTGTCCTCAGCCCTCTTCTTTATATACTATCTCACTTGGCCATCCCATCAGTTCCCATGGATTCAATTATCATTTCTATTCTATCTCTATGTGGTGGCAGCTAGGTGGTACAGTGGATAAGAGCACCAGTGCAGGAG
>CM053775.1:27846861-27865211 GCA_028658325.1 Potorous gilbertii
CCCACCCCAAAAAACCACAACCACCACAAAAGAGAATCATATCTGAACCAGAGAAATTCTACAATCCAATTAGAATGATGGTCTTATCATCTCCTCATCTGCTAGGACACAAGAGTCATGTAACAAAATCATTTGGCTTCTAACACTATCAAACATCTGTGTACAGTAATAAAGAACTGGGACCTTGTAATTCTGTCAGGCAATTCCTTCTGTTGTGTATTCAGAGAGAGAAAAACATTACAAATAGTTGGCTTTTCCTTTTTTTCCCTTAAATTTGGCGTGTTACTTTCTATCTTGTTATAGAGGCATAGAGATCTGTATTTCTCTTGAAATTGTACATGACATAGCAGATCACAAGCAAATATTTTTTAGCAGTGTTTCTTGAATGAAAAGAATGATTCATTTACAAGCACAAATAGGTAATTCTAAAACGCCAATATCAGAGAAGGAATGAAAGTATAAACCAAGAGTCCTATGCTCTTTAGCACACACTAACCCACTATGAACCATGATGAGGGCACTACATGGACTCTAACCAGATAGCAGAGACAGAGAGAGGACACATTTTGATTGAATTCTAGACTTTGAAAAAAAAAGAGCTTCTTCATCTCTGAGAGCTGAGAGTTAGAATATCCTCTAGCAGCCTAAAACCCAAGCCAATTTCAGAAGATTTCCCCGGAGGTTGAAATGAAACCAACTAGTAAAATCCAAAGCTTTTAAGGTAAGGTGAGGGTGGAGGGCACTACTTTAGGGGGAAAAAAATCAGATGCAGTCAGTGGAGATGCAATTATATGTAGTTCTCAGAACTGAAGGGTGTCTTTTTGTCTGGACAGAGAAGGAATTGTGGAGTTATAGGAAAGTGGTATTTTTAAATGGAATCAGGCAAAGTGACTTGATGTTTATTGGACTGGGGGAGTGAGCATAGATTATATTAATTAGATTTAGCATGAAATGAGTTAGATTGGTATAAGCATGGATTCAATTGAATTGGAATTACCATGATTTGGATTGAATTGAAGTTAGCTTGGACTGGATTTAACTGGAGATAGCATGGACTAGATTGTATTAGAGAACATAGATTGAATGGATTGAACCAGACTAGAGTTATCTTGGATTGAACTGAGAGTCAGCATGGCTCAAAGTGAACGAAAGTCACAAAGTAACTAGTTTTCATGACTTAAAGGATCTGAACCACACTGAAGCCATTCATGTAGTGACAAAAATGAACCATTCATGTAATCTATTGAAGAATGCCCACTTCCTTCTCAAACTATGGAATCTGATCAAATAGTATAGGCAGTGTGAATAAAGACAAGTTTCCAAATCTTGACAGGTCAGGTTAAATGGTGGGGCTGGAAGAATTTCTGGAGGCATTCAGTCTAAACATCTTGTGGACTTAACTAGAAGTCACTGTAGGGGTCTCTGTTATCAAGCTGATCATGTTAATTATCTATCCTACTTTCCCTTTGAATTACAGCCACTATGTTAATAGCCCCCAAAGTGCCCTGTCTATGGCCAATGTCTTTTTTTTTTTTATAACTAAGTTCAATCCTGTTAGTATGAGCTGTTCCTTCTAGTTGAAATGATGGAAGGGTTCTTTATCGGTATTTTGGGGGAAAAAACATGTCTGGAGATTAAATATTTGGAAAGTTAATGATAATCCATGGAAGCAGATGAAGTTTGAGTTAACTTAAAAAGTCTTAATTAACTTAGCTTAACTAGTTAACTTAAAATGTCTGGGCTTTAACTTCCTTGGTTTGTCATGTGGCTGATTCAAGTGATTAAGGCAGAGAGGTATAAAAGTAAAAAACAAACGAATAATGAAGAATACAACATTTCTAGCCAATTGGAGTTGGTTTTTGTTTGATTTTGATAATTACTCCTGGGATGGGTTAGTTATAGGCTGGGGCTTCTTTTTCAAGCGTTGTGGTGATCTGATACTAATAGGTATGCATACTAACACTGTCAAAGTAATTGTAAGACACACCAGCTCCAGGTGCCCACCTCCAGATGACCTCCCTAAGCCCAGGGCAAGAGCTTTATCCCTTGAAGATGGAGGAAAATTGATCCCATAAGTGGAGGTACTGAACATAAACCTCCCATCCATACATCCCATCCTCAGCTCAGCTTACTAGGTAGAGGGGCTTCCTGCAGTTAATATGGAAGCCAGAACAGGCTTAGGGGAGCCTAATTCAGTCTTTTAAATATCTCAGCCCAGCTAACGTGCCATCTAGGCCCATGGCTTTTCCTCTTCTGTCCAGTTATGTCTAACATGGTATGGTCAAGGTGGTCCAATGGAGCCTTCTCAGAGCTGGTCCCTGGGATCATGCAAGCAGGGCTCTCTAAGAGCTGAAGGGAAGTAGCAACTGGAGAAATGAGGCAATCACAAAATCACCCCCCTATCTAAGTCTGGTCAAGGACCCTTTTGAAGAGTCCTTCAATTCTCTCATCTGTATTTCTCAATTTTGTTTGGTGTGGCCAGAGGCTAAAGTCGGGAGTGAGGAGTTGTCTCTAAATGATTTCATTTCCAATTGGGCAGCATGCAAGGCTTCCTACACAAAGCTTTTCCTGACACCCTCAGTTGTCGGTTTCCACTCCCCATCACTTTCTATTTATTTTGTGTTGAATATGTATTGATTTATATGTGTACAAGTTGTCCTTCTGCCCAAGTGGAATTGGGCAATTCCTTGAGGGTGGGGGAGGTTCCACTTTGTCTTTGTATCTCTAGCACTGAGTACAGTGCCTGGCATGGAGTGGGTGCTGAAGAAATGTTTTAATTAAATTGTGAATTGAAAACATGTATTGGTGGCCATCTATGTCAGAAGACTGGGGATTGGAGCTGATCTTAAGGAGGGTTGTGTGTCTCGTAATGTATAGTGTTCTCCACAGTTAATGGCGGCATCCAAGGGAAAGGGAAAAAAGCATGATTCAGAAACCTATCAGTATCTACATAGTCCACGATTCAAAATAGGGTTGACATATGAATACAATGAAAATCTTTGCTAATGATTTCGCTAACAGACTAAGAACTGTTCTCCATCTTCAGTGCTGCAAGTTGAAGTTGACCTGTGAATAATCTGCTGTGTGGTACGCTACGGCAAATGAGAATGCAGTCAAGGAGCAAAGCAAAAATGGCATGCTTTCTGATTAAGGGTTATAGCAAAAATGTCCTTCTTTTCAAAGCCTCAGTAATAGCTATCTCTTTTACAAACTTTTTCTGTGTTATTACAGATTTTTTTATATTCAAAATAAGCTCCAAGGATTTCTTTCGTGGACTATGTACATAAGTGCAAAAAAGGTGTGTCTCACACATTCATTCGCACACTAACTGAATCAGTTTAACTGCAGCATATTGGTAGCTTCAACACTGTTAAGGGGTCATTCCACAATATTTTTTTATATGTACAGCTTTGCAAATATAAATTAACATTAAAATATTCATATGTTTAATTCGTTAAGCCCTGATTTTTGCGTCTAATATACTTATGAATGTAAGTACGGAATCTCAGACAACAGAACGTTGGCAAGGCAGAGCTACAGAAATGAAACCAGACAGACTGTTGTGACTTGACACACAGCGGAGAGAAGAGAGAGACGTGAAATGAAGCAGAGACTAACGGGCGGGCTGAGACGGTGGTGGAAATAAAAGGCAGCAGGGTGGGTTGTGTCTGGAGAGTGAAAATACTGTGGAATAACCCTTTCCACACAACAATCTCTACAAGCTATAAAACCTGACTCTAAAGCCATACATTGTAAACTTCTGGACCGAAAAGGTGACAGTGGAGTCACCCATTCAGCTTTCACATGGGACTTTGGGATTTTTCAAATATTCAATCTCATCTTTCTCTGACAGTATGGAAGGGCGCCTTGGACAAACTCATACTGTTTTACTTCATTTGAAATTTACATGTGAAAAACCTTAAAAATAATGTCTACAAAGGTAGCCATGTTGTAGTTTTGTTGTCAAGAACGTAAGAGAACTTGTTAAGAATGAATTCATCACTGTAGGAGTTGTGTACAAAGCTAATTTGGTTCTAAACCCGTAAACTGGACAGATTCTTTATGAACTGTTACGAGCTAGAGCGGTTCACAGGTTAGAACAGAACTAAACGAGGTGAGTTTGTGGAGTAACATCTTAACCTTGCTCTAATTCTCCTTCAAAATTAAATTCATTCGTTGGCTAAAGAGCTCAAGAAGCAAAAAATAAGCAATATATTAAAAGTGAGCAGAAAATAAAATAAAATTAATTGCATGATTATGCACTATGAACTAAGAAGCTGATGCCTAGAAACAACATTTTGTACCTATATTTACATTTGGATTAGGTTACTGACTATATTTTTTTTAGAAAGTTATTACAGTCTTTAACATACAGTATATTCTAAGGCCTTTAACAGGCATATGGTAAAATCAGGTCACTGTCAGACAAGTCCATTCAATGAGAATGGGCTTTGAGATTTTCCTCATCAATTTCATCTTTTTTGTTTTTTGTAAAAAATCTGGTTTCAATGCATGTTAAATGTATAAGAGATAAAGGGGGAAAATGAGGACTCTCGCTTCTAATCATTCTGTATATAATGATGTATCAAAGTCTACACTTTGGAGCAATGAATCAGGACTCTGTGACTGCCTCTGACCCAATCCAAGCAGTCTCAACTGAGCTCTTGGTAGGGAAGAGCCCAGACAAGGCTGTGCTCCCAGAGGACACATGGGACCCTCTCTCTTTATTTGATAAAATGTAATGTGAAACAGTGCCCAATTAAAAGAGCATTATGTTAATTGGCTGTGAAGCTGAGAATCATAAAGATTTATTCTATTCTGCTTCTGCTGATGGCAGGAGGGGGAAGGGGGAAGGGCACTTCAGGAAGAAGGCTGGCTCTCCCCCAGCCCTCACCAAGTGGTGAGCTGATAAGCCCAGGCTGTGGCCATTGGGAAGCCACAGCCTGTACAGAGCAAGATGACACCTACGGTGAGATCCAAGTGCTTAGAATGTTCTGAAATGGATGGAGTAGGGGAACAGGATGATTTACCATACAATCATCAGTGACAGTGTTGAAAACCTTGTCAAAAATGAGAAATTAAGTGTCACCGTTGATTGTGGAATCATGTGCCAATTGCAAAAGGAAATACTGTATTTGAATGTAAGAATTATCACTGTTTTCAGCATCCATTTTCCTTCAATCCCTCTTCTTAAAATATTTTGTCTCTAGTCTGGTTGTGTAGCAGTTTTCTGAATTGAAATTACTAACAACCGTGCAAACGCTCAGTCTCAGCTTTCTTTTTCTCTCTGCATGACCCATTTTACCTAAGTTTCACTGTTCTTGCATATTTTTGCATAAGGCTGAGAAAAGTGGACCAAAAACTAACTTTGGATAAATAAAAATATAGGTGCATGAAAAACGGGAAGCTTATAAAATGTCACTAAAATTATAATGCTTTAAATTTTACATACAACTCTTGTCAAATAAAGGATGAAATCTAAATCTTATACTTGCTTAGAGTCACTGATTAACTTGGTGACTTTGTAATAGGCTTTGCATTTGCTTAGGAAATTTTAGAGTCAGACGACTTGTTTTGCTTTTCTTTTCGAACAAAGAAAATTCCAGTAAAAAAAAAATCATTGCACAAGCGAGTTTCAATGGCAGGTTGTGTTATGTTTTGCTTTTTGCCAAGGTTTGTTTGGAATTTGGTGAATACTTCAAGCCTTCTTCCCTTGTACTCGCTTACAAATTAGCACGAGATTTGCTGGCAATTGAGAGGGGTGAGGGTGGGGGGGACTGTCATGGCACGCACTAAGATTACCCTACCCTGGACATCCCTTACTGAACATCTTTGCTAAAATCTTTTTCTAGATCTTTTTCTACAATGCTTTAAATGTAACATGAAAACAGCTGCAGTTTAGGTTTACATTCTATGCACATCAATGCCAGCTGTTGAACTTAAAGAAAATTGGAGGCTTAATGTCAAAGGGACAAGATATACAAAACTCCATTGAGCACAGACAGAATTCCAACCTCCTTTAGCGAAGAAAGCCATGGTCATTTGCAGTACATCCTTTTCTGGCTGAATGTGATCGGTTTGCTTTTGATTGAGGCACTGGCACACAGGTTGTGCAAAACCCATTTTGATACACAAAGAATCACTTACAGGAAATACACATCACTTTTTTTTCCACTAACAATATTAAGACCACGGGAAACAAATTCAGTGGTTAAAAGATGCCTGTTAGATAACTAATCTCAGGCAATACTGTTCCGGGATGTTAGGCCAACCAATGCCAGTGAAAAAATCAAATGAGAAATGAACTGGCAGTCTGGTTTTTAGCCTACTTCTTGGGCCAGCGATTAGGACCTATAAGGCTTTTTGCTTATTACAGGCCTAATCCTGTGCTTTGGGATCCTCACCCACTAGCAATAGAAATGCTCTCTTGGGAGCATTTGGTGGGGATCACATCTCCGGAAGAGTGTTGTTTCTCTGAAGCATGAAAGAAGGCTGGGGTCTAGACCCAGCTCTACTAATAACTGGGGCAAGTCATTGTCCCCACTTGAAGCCTCAGTTTCTTCATCAGTAAAAGGGAGGGAGGAAGGGCATTCAGCTAGATGTTTTCTAACAGCCCCTTCCATCTCTACATTTTTGTAGGAGTCAAATACTCTCCCTACCCCTCGGCTCTCCCTTTCTCAGTCTCCTGCTGTTCCCTATGGGTCAGCAAGTCACAAGATATATACTGCTGCAATTGTATATGCCAGAAATGATGCCTATTTTTTATCCTCCCTGACGAAAGGACAAAAAAATGAATGATTAGAAAATCATCATCTGCAAATTGATGAGAAAATGCCAAATGTTTCCAATTGATTTCATTTCTGTAATCAAGTAAACCTTTTCCTTGGTTGTAAATTCTATGAGCATGGGCAAGTGAATTCATCCCAGCTCGGTGGGGTCCAATCAAAAGGGGCAGCAAAACTTCTAAGAGTCTATAGATTCCAAGTTTCCACCAAACAAACAAACACATAAACAAACAAACAAATAAAAAAGACTTGGTGAGGGCCTGGGAGACCCAGAAGTTAAAAATATGGTCACTGGAAATCACAGGTGCTCACGACATCTCAGCTACTGTTGCTTCACAGGTGAAATGGATTGAGACAGAAACTTCATGGGGACAGAAGCTCCCAGGAATGGCCCGTGATTCTCCTTGGGATCCACAGAAAGGGTTCCCCAAATTAGCTTCTTTAATATCATTTCCCTCCCCTGCCAACAGCTATCTTCTCTGACTGTGGCTACTTTATCACCATTAAAGAGAAAGGTTTAAAGAGAAAAGGTCATATTTGGAACCAGCTCTCATTCTCACCTATGCTGGCTTTTCCAGACTACACCTCAGTTAGGAAAAAGCTTCTGGGGCTGGATACATTTCCCCACCAATTTACGAACATGCTCTTCCCTCTAGGTTGCCCAGAACTTTCACTAATTAATGTACCTTTAAACCTCCAGGGACCAATTTCTTGGCTGAAGATGTTGAAATGGCTCAGATTTGGAGATTCTCACAGGGGGAAAGGGGGCTGGGATCCGAGATCCACCAAGAAATGGTAATGGTCCCTTTGTATGACTTTCATTTGTGATGCTGAGAAATTGGTCATGGAGGCAAAGTCAATTAATTTCATCTTTGCTGGAACTTTTGAGGAGCCGGCTGAGGGGTTCCTGCCTGTCCACGGGGCACAGTTTCATGTAATGGGAAAACAAACGTATGCCGACATGCCACGTCTGTGTGTGTAACGGGTAAGGGACTGCATGCACAATCAGGATATCCTCAAAAGAGAAACCTTTCAAGAAGGCTGCCCTGTAAGCCTACAGAACCAGCCCATAGATTAAAGGTAGAGCAACATTCTCATGTCGTGGTTTTCAAGCCCATCATCCCTATTTCCCACCATAACATTTTTAGTGTAAAAAATGAACCACACCAAAGAACTACATTATGTGGAAATTTAAGACGTAACATTAATGGGAAATGATATTGCGTATATTTGATATACCTTAAAACAACTCAATTAGACTATGATGTAAACAAAACCTCAAGATAACACTTTAAAAAGACGAACATTTACCCATTGATAATATACAACAGTCCAATGTGCATTCGCACAGATCATGATGGTACTCGGAAAAAAAAAAAAGATTACGTGTGTTAAAGAAACATGTTACAAAAAGTTGATTCTAGTTTGTCTATGTTTATATCTTATACAAGAGCACTGTTTGTTTGTTAATCTTTTCTATAAGAGCGCGCTTTTTTTGATTTTTTTACATTCTGATAAATCTGGTATTTCACTTTTTTGGGGTTTTAAAAAAAATTATGATTTTTTTGTTTAGTTTTGGCTTTTTTTGGTTAATATGTATGCTGCAACAGGCTTACTGTAGAGATGGTAAAAGAAGAGAAATGGGAAAATGTACAGAAAGACCATGTGCAGCGTCCCAAGGAGAGGTTCTGATACTCCAGGATTTTGCTGTTCAGAATTTTCACTGGAAGAAAAAAGAGAGAGAGATCAAAGGGTTAACCAACTGGGAAGTCAGAAGACAGGTGTTCTAGCCTTGTGTCTGCAACTAATTATTTCTGAGCTGTGAGCCAGGTGTTCCTTTGCAAAAAATCCTTTCCCTCTTTGGATTTTACCTTTCTGCTCTGTACAATCAGGAGCTTGACCTCTAAGGCTCTCAGATTTCAAGCTCCTTGAGGGCAAGAGGTGTGTGGTTTTTCAGCTTTGGATCCTCAGCACCAAGGACAGGGCGTAGTAAGAAAAAACTTAATGTTTTGCCTATTATTTGAAGGTCTCCTTCCACTTCTGTGAATCTTTGGAACTATGACAAAGGTAGCAGGACAGTACTTGGTACTCAGCCCTTTAAAGGCTGTGTCTACACATTGCAGGCCATTCAGATGACCAGCCCTTAAATTGTAGCACCCAGATGTTTTGTCTATATGATTCTGAATCGCTAGATTTTCAGAAACATCCAAAGACTTATTTTAAAATTTTTTTATCTCACTGTTCTGGAGTCATGTAGCAGGACATATGGGTGTTGGGGTATAAGTGTTAAATCTTGGCAAATTATATAACATGAATGACATTTTTTTCTTTTGAAGAAATTCTCATCTCTTGGTATACACTGAAAACAAATAACATTCTGTTGAAGCATCTTGAGATTTGCCCCATGGAACCATGACAAAAGAACTAGCTATTCTAGTGCATATTTCATTAAAAATTCAAGACGAGGTGCTGGGCAGGAGTGGAAAGGGAACTGGTTGGGGAGAGGTGAGAGCTTGGCTCTGGGCCCAGCTCTGCCACTAACTTACTGTGTGACCTCATGAGAGGCCCTTACCCTCTCTGGGCTCATCTGACAAATGATGGAGCTGGACTGGATGATCTCTAAGGTGCCTTCCAGCTTTACTATTGTCTATGGTTCTATGTTTGAAGCACGTAATCCACATGAACACCTATAAGCAGATGTGAGGCATAGTGGAGAGAGAGCTGGACTTAAGAGTCAAGAAAACCTGGGTTCGATCCTGCTTGGGCCACTCACTTGGCTGTATGACCCTGGGCAAGTCAATATGGCTCAACTTCTTTTTTTGGAAAAGGTGAGGCAGTTTGTTTGCATATTATCTCCCCCATTAGAGTGTGAGCTCCTTGAGGGCAGGGACTGTTTTGGCCTTTCTTTATCTCCCCAGTGCTCAGCTTGATGCCTGGCACTGAACAAGTGCTTAAAAAGTGTTCTTGGATGATCAACTCTTGGGCATCAGTTTCTCATTTGTCAAATGAAGTTCCTTCCAGTTCTTGATTTGTGATCTTCTGACATTTGAGAAACCTTTGATAGCCAGTGACTGCAGATAGCACTTGTTCTAGGCTTTTCTCTGCATTCTGGACTTGCAAGAAGGGTCATGAGATCACAGCATTTTAGAATTAGGAAGGCTCTTGGCCAGATCCCTGATTTTTACAAATGAGGAGGCCAAAGGTCAGAGGGGAAATGCTCTGTCTAAGGTCACATGAATAATAGGTGATTTGAATCCAGGTTCTCTGACTCCAAACTCAGTGCTCTTTTCATGACAGGAAGGTAATGAGGGTGAAGGAGAAATGTGACTTTAAGAAGAGATGATTATAAAACTGCATCATTCACAGCTAGCAGGACTGGGAAGTAGTTTTGATGGAGCCACATTGAAAGCAACGCAAAGCAAACAGCCTCTGAAAGCAGCAGCTTCTACAGTGTGGTGGGAGAAGCACATTATTTGCAACTTCTAAGCTAATCATCCTGGTCATTCAGAATCTGGTCACAAAACCGACTTTGTTCCACTTCACACAATGCAGCAATAAAAAATGATTTTTCAGAATTCAAGTTCAAGTTAAAAAACTTGTGAGTTTTCCCCAATCAAAATGGTCCTGCTGAAGATGAGAAGAGCTAAAAATCTCTTTCATTCAAAAATACATTTCCGGACTTGCCAGCTCAATGGGAAACATGCAGTCCCTGGCTGGCATTACTCAACAAATTAATTGCATATTTTCTCTCCACCATTTCAGCTGGGAAATTTGAGATTACTGAAAGCATGCTGGAAGTTGTAAACAAATATCTATTCATGAAGGGTTAGCAAAGAATTTAGCAAATGCAATTACCTAGATACAATATGTCATCTCTAAAAATTATTATTGATTGTAGGAATATGTAAAGAAACTTACTGTTTCTATTCGTTACGTTTACATCTGTGAAACAAACATGCTGCTACTCAGTTCATCTACTGATAACTGGGATATCTAGAGTGGCGAAAAAGAATGCATATTAAAATTGGACCTTGGGATCATTCTGGTTACTGTTTTCAGTGCTTGGTCATAGTCAAGAAATAAATCAAATCCACTCAAGGCACAATTTGGGGGCAAAATTAAACATTTCCTGTATTGGTTCATCTGGACAAAGCCCTGATTAGAACATGGTTTTGTCCCCAATGAATACTCTAAACAAATATTATACTTAAGATGCAATCCCAACAGCCATGCCAACTAACTTTCAGTCTGGAATCATGGCAGCCACGGTAGCGAACCATGAGCAGCCATACCCATTACATGTTCCTCTCTTGGGCCACAGCTATCCAAGGGTTTCAATTGGCAGCTGATTATTACCTCTGGGACTGCCGGAAACAAAGGAGACCCCTGCCAACAGCTAAGGCATTTCTAACATACACTTGTTTGGGAATGCTCTTGGCCATCACTGAGGACTCCTCATGACAAAATTGTCTTTCTGAGGGTTCAGAAAGGTCATGGTGGGGTGCCACTCAGTGAAACGTCCAACATACTAATTTAAAATGCAGGTTATCACCCTACCCTGGCCTAAAGAGGAGAAGCTGTGGTCAAGTTCATAATGGGAAGCAGTTTTGTACTCCTGAAAGCTCTGGGATATACATTTCAGGACTCTTGTGGTGGCAACCCTCATGGTCCAGTGTTGTGAGAAGCATCTCAGAAAGAGTTGCCACCTCACGAAGTGCGCGGATTCATCTCCGCAGCAGCAGCAAAGCATGCAGGGTACTCTGGATGCACATTGAATGCAATCTCTAGAAACCCGCAAAAAGTGGGACATCAATACCCTCTCACCAATCCCCAAAGAATATACTCGGCCCAACTAATACATTGTAGGCATCTAGCTCTGCATATGTCAAAGAAATCTATTGAAAGGGCCAAACCTGATTGGCTGTAGCTGTTGCAGCGAAGGGGACGCTGGTGGCAGGTGTTGTTGCTGCGGACACAGTGGTGGGCGTAGCACCGTGCATCATGGGCACTTTCAGGAGGGAACCATGGAAGCGACATACAGGAAGGTGGAGCATTTATGTAACCATGACAACATGTGGTGGATTGGGGGCGTGGCAGGTATCACAGCAACAAGCCATGTGACATCGTCATGAAGGATACACCAGGGCACGCCATGCAATTCACAGTGCAAAGCAAGACAGCATTGAAGGGGGGAAGAAATTAAAAAAGAGAAAAAAGGGGAAAAGCCCATTACAATTATCATTAAGGAAAACTAAAACATTCTCAACATTTAGTACATTTATAAGCAAAACAAAGATGTAATACATTGGAAGAGCCAAATTTTCAAAAGTGGGTACAGGGGCTGCACCTGTAAAAATGAGGATTTGCCAACACTGGCTACCCAACAGTTAGACAGGGGCTTAATCAAGTCACATACTTCAAGAGGCTCTTAGCTTGACCTGGCAAGTAAGGAGGTAGTTCTGCAGGCTGCGTGCAGAAATGGGCAGGAATGGGTACAATGTCTTGCTGTGCATGTGCAGAGGGTCAGTTAGGTGTGTGGGTACTTACCTAGTTTGTAGACACAAGAGAGGGGTTGAGTTGGTGGGTATGGGGTCAGTGAGCAGGAGGCAGGGATTTGTGTGTATGTTTTTACAGGTGCACCCAGTATAGCCTCCTTGGAAAATTTGGCCCGAATTATGATTCATATACACAGTGGACTTTCATAGCAAATATCTGACAAAACATTGTCCTCATGGTACATATTACAGCTACGACCCCACCAGCTAACATGGCTACCAGCTGCAACAACATCCCTTTCAATGTGTTGTCTCTCCTAGCTATAGAAAGATCTTCCTTTTTTTTTCCAGGGTTTAACTCATTTGGGGAAATGACCCAGGGGTTACCTGTGACTGGCAAGAATGTGTATCTGATGATTTATCTGGTTTCCAGCTAGGAAACTCAGCAAGATGTGTGATTCAACTATGGAAGTGAACAGGGTGGGGGTGGGGATATCAAACTGGGCTATTTCACAGAAGCCAAATATGTGTCTCTAATGGTCATTCCTAGAAATTCTGGAGCTCTCTCTTCTACTCAGGGACCTTAAAAACATCCCAATTTGGGAATTTCATCTTGAGAATGCAGGAGTTAGGTAGGCAGCAGCCCCACTGAAACATGCAAATTGCATTCCAATGCAAAGCACCTAAGGTATAATGTGTGGGGGAACTTTCTAGATGGAACAACAAACAACCAAAAAATGTAAAAGGTACAGGCATGCTTTACAAATACTCAGAGGTCTGGGCTTCTAGAAACCAGGTAGTAACCTAGTAGTAACAGGAATTAGGAATGCCTAGAAGAAAGCAACACCCCCTCACCCTCCCACCCCTGACCAAACACAGTAGCCAGAGGGCTCAAACCCTGCCATGGCAGCAGTTGTAACTGCTATTCTGGGTTTGTTTGCTTATGGCTCCCTTTCTGGCTTTGTAGCTATGATGTAATGCATTATCCCTTCGTGGGCTGTCAGGTAGGCTGTTGGAAGCCAATAGGAAAACTACTTTGCCCTAAAAGCTGGGCTAAGCAGCCTGTCCACAGGTCTCTTCTACTCCTGTCTTCCATGAGGAATGAAAAGTATACTGCCCAGCTTCTGAGGATTCCCCTTAGGGCTGAGAGAGTTGGGGGAGGGAGGAAAAAGCAAAGGGAGAGGGAGGCATAAAAATACCATGGTGGCCACTGGGTCCAGGGTAGTTGCTTTTTGGGGCTGTGATTTTATTCTGAGGGAGACTTGTCTATTTCTAACCTAACAAAACACTCTGAACTCACTGATGAGCCCAACTGATGTATATGGCATGCAGATATGGCATAAGTTCAGAGTAACAGGAATTCTTAGGGAAGAACTAGATCTAGTGAGGGTGGGTGGGTGCTGTTGATGAGAGGGAGCAAGACTGAATATAGCATTCTATAGCATTGCTACCTTCATTATCATTTTCATTCCTGAATACTGAATGTTGAAATCATGTGGTTATATCTGTTAGTGTGTTCAGTTTAGCTTCCCAGCCTCAGCTATTTCATTTGTAGATTTTTATTAGAATTATTTCACATTTCCAAATCATTGATACAATGGTGAAAATAAAATGACTTACTATTGTCTTTACAATCTAAAGGAGGCATGCATACATACTCCTCCCCCTGGCTATTTCTTTGGTATTTAATCTTTGGGCAAAAGTGGCATGCTCTCAATCATTTAGGGCTTGATTTTCATTCCGTCAAATTGCACAGAAATGGAAGGGTACAGGAACCACTTCAGGCCTTGAATACACAGAGGAAACCCAGCCACACCACTCAGCCACCCAGTTCTCCCAGGCAACACTAAAACAGGCAATTTCTATTCAGATCAGGAAAAGTTTATAATTGGTGTAGAAAGAAAAACCTACCAACACTTGCAGTGGGTGCCATGCACAGTACTGACCCTTTACACCATGCAGTGAAGCGTGGAAAGATGAACAAAAAGGGATATTTCATTAGTGAGCTCTCATGTTAGAATTGACTTAAACTAAAAAAGCAGCTACTGTCTTTGCGGCATTCAATTCAAGCACATGCAAAAAAAAAGTATTCAGCAATATTGATGACTTTAAATTCTTTGCTTTGAGAGCAAGCACTCCCACATGCACATGCACACACATACACATCTACACGCAAACATACACACGTGGTCAAAATAATTCTTGGATTCTTGGGCAGGAAGATTTGATTTTTTTTCTAGTTGTTAAAACCTGTCTGCCACAATTCCTATTCAGGTAGTCCATTCTAGATGCTTTGTTAGTTAAAGGAGGAAGAGAGGCTTCCATTTTTGGATAACGTATAGATCATTTTCAAAATGTAAAATGGGGCTAGGATGATAATGTTTCTGTGACTTCACCTTTGAAAAACTTTTCTTCATTCTTTTTGAGGACAGAAAGAGGCTGCTAATATTTGGTTCAAAGCCCCTGAGGGAAGGGGACCCTCTCTGTTCAACCCTTTCTGGGATTTTTGCCTTGAGGCTCCAGGTTTAAGTTCCAATGTCTCACTTCTCAAGTCTGAGGGGATAATTCTACAAGGGAACAGAAGCTGAGATAAGCAAGGCAGATTTTATGGTTAGATATCAAAAGGGGAGAGCATCTATTTTCTGGCTGGTGACTTCTACCTTGCAGAAGTCTCTTGTACTCAAATGACTCTGATATGTAGGGCTCTATGAAGTACTAACCACTATCATCCAATCTATCTTTTGCAAGATGGAGAAAAACTTGGGGGGTAAGGCCTGTAGCAATTTTAACCTAAATAAGAGAGAGCCTCCATTTGTGTTACTAACCCATTTTGAGTCTTGAAGTGTTTCATATTATTAGAGTTTATAAAATGGAGTTGGACGGTCATGTCTGAGAAACTTACTTTGAATATTTGATAAGAAAAGTAACAGGAACCATAAAAAACAAAGCAAACATAGATCTTTGGGGATATGTTATGTTGACTGTTATTTATGATTCAGTGGAAAGATCTCTGGAATTAGAATCAGAAAGACCTAGATATGCAATAACTTTCCCACTTACTGGTTGCATAGCCTTGGGTAGATCACTTCCCACCCCTGAGACCACAGAAGTAAAATGATTTAACAAATACCACACATCTAGTAAGTGACAGACTCCAAGCACAACCCCTGATCCACTACAGCAGAAGGGCCAAACTCAAAAGAAGCCTGTAAAACTTCTGAATGTAGCCTGAACCAGATTAAAATGGGAAATATTTAACAAAATAAATAGAAATATAACAACGTAGATAATGTTAATTTGTGGATTTCTAAGTCAATATGAGGCTTGCAGGGATCTCTTTCTCTTTGAATTTGATACCAGGGCACTATGTTACACTGCCCCTAAAGTGCTTTGTAAACATATAGACATTCATACATTTATCAACAATACTACCCAAGAGTCCAGAAATTAATTTGCAATTTAACCAAATGAACTATATGAAGAGAGAGAGATATGAATCAAAACAATTAGAGAAAAGTTTTGATACTTTTTCAGTTTAACATAAATTGCTACTTATCAAGAATTTTGTGAAACTAATAGGGTACCTTTAGAATAGTAGAGCAAGGACACATCACAACACTCCATACTACTTTTGCTCAAAGTTCTATCAACAACATTCATATGCAGTCTTTAGCCAAAAGCCTTTAAAAAACAACAGTAGCAATCTAAAGATTTCTTCCTATTTGCAGCTTGCTGGGCTACTAAGATTGGGCCAGTTAGGAAATACAACCTTACCTGTTGGGATAAATGTTGGTTGCTGCAGTTGCATGTTAGCTAGAGCCTGTTGGTAGTGGAAAACACTTGGGTTGAAGACTGTGGTGGCACCGTTGTTCTTTTCAAGTGCTGGCCTCTTTGGTAAAGGTTGGAGGGCACCAGGTGGCAGGGCCTATAGAAAGAAAAGAGATGGAAGAACATCAAGGAGGGCCAGAGAAGAGTGAGAAACAAAAACATCACTGAACAAAGCATGCACCAGCAAGGCAAAAGGCTGGCCTGTGAATCACCTGCAAACACACTCACTTGCAAGGCAATAATATTGACTACACTTAACACCACTTGACCTTAGCCAAAAGGACAGAGAAGCGATGAGCAGGGCAAAAACACGAGGGAGGGGGAACAGGTTTACTGGGGAGGGGTTTGTCAGGGATGCAGAGCTGGTCTCTGAAAGCCAAAACACTAGAAGACTCAAAGGTAGCTTTTCAATTTGACCCGTGGGGCAAAGAGAAAAGGAGGGACTCCATTGGGGCAGGATCCAACCAAAGGCAGTCACAGGCAATGGGCATTTTGGAACCAACATCTCAGGGATCAGGGCAAATGGCTGTTAAAAGAAGGCTAGCACAAGATATGGATGTAGCTGAAAATAGAGATCCTTGCCTTGGTTGAGGTGTTTAGTTCAAAGTCAACATGCAGGTTGTGTGTGTACAAGGGAGATTAAGTATACATTAGTAGTAAAAGATGCCAGTTTTTCAATCTGACGTTATCATTTCCACAAAGTCAAATCCAGGAAACACTGGCATGGTTGGTGTGGAACAGAGGGTTGGTAGAAGCAACAAGGACTTTAGGTTCCGTTCTTATGTTGGCAGTGTATTTCCGTACTAATATGTAAGGAAAATACAGGAAAGCGTGGGAGAAAGCCAGTCTCGGAGTCTAGAAAGATGTGGGTTCAAGTCCTTTAGACAGTGTAACTGTGGATAAAGGCCTTAACCTCCCAATTTTCTAAGGCAAGAAGTTGCTGACCTACATTGATCTGAGTTGGTAGGAGTTTTCTCACCTAGGAGTTCCCTAAATGGATGAAATCACAGGTTCCCTTCCCCTCTCCTTATCCTAACATGTAGGCAAAGAGACAATACTCCTTTCTCTTTTCAGTTACCATCCATAATAACAATAATTGAAATTTCTGTAGCATTTTAAGGTTTGCAAAGTACTTTGTAGACATCAACTCATCCCAGACTCACAACTGTACTGCAAAGTAGGTGCTATTAGTAGCTCCATTTTACAGGTGAGAAAACTGAGGCTTAGAGAGGTCAGGTAAGTGACTTAGAGATACATGTAGTCAGTTCTTTTTGACTCCAAGCCCAGAGCTCTGTTCACTATATACCATGCGCCCTCATCAATGACACATATATGTCACAGGAGGATGTTCACAATTTGCTACAGTAAGTCCCCAGAGGTAACTGATAGTACCTATCAGTTAAAAGTGAGGGGAAAAGTCTTAAACCCAGCATTCTGTACCCTGGAAACCATCCTAATTTCAATAGCATCTCATTGCCCCATTCAAAAGCAATAAAGGTTGGCTCTTGTGCAGTGGGAACCTTTGACTTGAGATGAAACCTACCAACCATACCACAGTGGTTAACAGTGTCAGTTATGGGTAAACTTTTACCTGTCTTGAGATAGTGGAGTACCAAGACAGGCAAGGGTGCTTAGGGAAGTTTCATCTCTCCTCTCTTTTCTCTTTATTTACTCTAAAGTCTGGTCCCTGGAATGGAAAACCTTGGGACCATCTGGGATTCTTCCCTTTCCTCCGTCCAGTTGATTACTACCATTCTCTCATATTCTTCCTTAGAAATGTCTCTGGAATCCATACCTATCTCCACAGTTCTATGGCTATCATCCTAGGCCAAGTCATAAATACCTCCAAACCTTCCCAACAGGTCTTCCTAGAGCTCATCTGTCTTACCCATGCTGCCAGACTGATCTGTCTAACTGTAATCCTGTCTCATTAGGGCTCTAGAACCTACAGCCTAAACCTGGCCTTCAGGCCACCAACTGGTTCCATAAGAAAGTGATTGAGGGTTGGTACTATAATATTATATAATACAGGACTGGTTCAGAATGAAGGGGATGGAAGTGTTCTGGTCCTTTGTGGATTCAATTTCTTAGAATAGATTAAAATATATTTATTATAAAGATCATTCAAGGCAGTGTGGGAATAGCTGTTAGAGGCCCCTCCAGCTGTATGACCTTGGCCAAGTAATTTAACCTCTCGGTGCTTCTGGGCAGCTCTCTAAGACTTGAAGTTGCGGCACGGTTA
>CM053775.1:27865311-27880410 GCA_028658325.1 Potorous gilbertii
TTTGAAAAACAAGCAGAAGTGAGATTTCAGGAGGGAAGGCATGTTGATTCTTCTAATATTTCAGAAAGGAGGATCTGACCAGTCTGCTTGACTCTCAAGGGCTGGAGCACTCCAGGAGCAAGGGAAAAAGCTATAAGGAGATGAGAGGGGTTCAGAATGAAGAAAGACTTCTCAGTAATGGGCATTGTCCCACAATGGGAGGAAAGAACTAGACTGTACAATTGAATCAAACAAATATTTATTAAGCACTTGTTATGTGGCAGGCACTATGGTAAGGGACCTAAAGACAAAAATAACAGTTCCTGCCCCCAAGAAGCTTACATTCTACTGAATGGAAGCAAGCTGTAGGCAGAGAAGTAACTACCAAATATGGACAAGACAAATGGAAAATGATTTTGGGAGGTACTTTAGGATAGTCTTAAATGGAGCTAGAGACTGGAAGAGGTTAAAGTAAGGAGGGACAGTATTTCAGACATGGGGACTAGCTGGATAAAGGTATGGTGGCAGGAGATAGAATTGTGCATATTGGGAACAGCCAGTAGGCCATTTTGGGTGGTACAGATAGTGTAGCAATATGAAAGAAGCCTGGAAGTATAAATGAGAGCCAGACTGTGGAGGGCTCTCAGTGCCAGGATGAGGATGTTTGTATTTTATCCTAGAAGCCATCCAAGATTTTTGAGCAAGGAAAGAATATGGTCAGATGTATATTTTAGGAATATCAGTTTGGTTGCTATATGGAGGATAGATTGGAGAGAGGGAGAGAATGGTAGCAGGGAGACCAACTAGAAATCTATTGAAATAGTGTCCGTGAGAGGTGTCGAGGACCTGCACTAGGGTAGTACCTCTGGGAGTGAAGAAAAGGGAACATACAAGAGACACGTTGTAATGGTAGGATTAACAAGACTTGGCAAGTACTTGATATGGGGGGTGGGGAGAGAGGAGAGAGGGGGAGGAGTCAAGGAGGATTATAAGACTATGAAGCTGGGTAAATGGAAGGATGGTGTGTCCCTGACGGAAATAGGGACATTTGGAGGAGGGGCAGGTTTCGGGGAGACACAATGGGTTTCATTTTGAACATGTTGAGTTTGACATGTTAATTGGACATCTAAATGGAGACAGTCCTCCAGTAGGCTGTTGGTGATGGGAGATGGGATTTCAAAAGAGATATTAGGGCTGGATATAGAGATTTGGGAGTCATTGGTCTAAAGATTGAAACCATGGTGGCTGGTAAGAGAGTAAGAGCTGCAGATAAGAGAAGGGGGCCTAGCAGAGAGCCTTAGGGTACATTCAGACAGTGATCAGTAGGGAGAAGGATGGTCCAGCAAAGAAGACTGAGGTGGAACAGTCAGCCAGGTAGCAGAACCAAGAGAGAACAGTATCACAGAAGGCAAGAGAGGAAAGGATTTTTTATCTCTCCAGGTTAACGAAAGGTGTTTAACATTGTTAAAAACTGCTGGAAAGTAGAATGAGGATTGAGATGAGGCCATTGAGATGAGCTGCTGAGATTCAGCAGCTAAGAATCACTGAATTGCACAGTTGGTGACTTTGGAAGGAACAGTTTCAGTCAAGGGGTGAAGCTAGAAGCCAGACTTCAAGGGGCTAAAAAAGTGAGGAACATGGAGGAACAAATACAGTATGGGTGGACTTAGAGAATTCTGATAGATCCTTCTTTTAGGACAACAGGACCATAGAGCTCCAACAGGAAAGAACCTCAGAAGTCATCTGGCCCATTCCTCTCATTTCACAGAGGAGGAAACTGGGAAGAAAAGAAATAGGATGCCAGCTTGAGGTGAGGCCAGACTGGAGTAAAGTTTTTTGGGGGAGGCTTTTTATGTTTTAATTTTGGTGTCAGGATGGGTAGGCATGTTTACAGGTGGCAAGGAAGGAACCAGTGGACAAAGGAGAGACTGAAGATGAGTGAATAAGAAGGAATTATTGTGGAGCCAAGCTCCTAGGGGAGATGAGAGGGGCTGGACACAAATACCCAAGGAGAAGAGTTGGCCTTGGAAAAGAGAAGAGCCATCTCTTCCTCAGGATCACTGAAACTACGTAAGCCGATGATTGCTCTACAGGGATGAGCAAGAAGGAATTCTTGCACTGGGCAGGAGGTTGGATTTCATGCCATATAAGTTCCCTTATAACCTTTGGATTGCCTACTTTTTAGTGTGTAATCTTATTTATGTGTACTACAGTTGATTCTTGATTACTCATGATTGGGGGGCGGCTAGAAATAATAATATGTAGATGAAATCTAGAGCTATTCCCCCAACCTCATTTTTAGCATCTAGTTTCAAGCTTTTTGCATTTCGGGCAATGATTTATTAGAGCTACTCAGAAGAAATGTTTTTAGAGAATCTTTTTCTCTTTTTTACTCTCCCTATTCACCCTTAGTCAATAGTGCTGGGAACAGAGAAATGGCTATAAGGTAAGGCAGTGAGAGGGGAATCAGCAAAAGGCAGAGAGCAGGAGCGAGAAGCAAAGGGTTGCCTAATCTCTAAACTGGATATGATCAACAGAGGCCCCAGTCCTGAATATTCGCTTGGATTTAATGAGGTTCTATTTCACAAAACGTATAAACCAAACGACCCATAGAGTCATAGGAATATTAGGACTGGCAAGGACATCGGAGATCATTTACCCCAATTTTACATAGGAGGGAACTGAGCTCCAAAACAGGGAAGTGACTCACCCAAGGTCACACAGAGAAATAATGATAGAGGCAACCCAAGGACACAGACCGCCAATTTCCCAGCCCTGTAATTTTGCCATTGCGCCATGTGCCCTATCCCCCTTTTTGGGCTTTCTGTTTTTTATTTTCCTTTCTCTTGTCTTCAGTGTGGTGTAATGGATAAAACTGGACCTGGAATCAGGAAGACCTGCACTCAAATTTGGCCTCAGACACTTACTGGCTGTGTGACCTTGGGCAAGAAATTTAAACTGTTTATCTCAGTTTCTTCAACTGTAAAAATGGGGTTATTAATAACACCTACCTCCCAGAGTTGTTGGAAGACTCAAATGAGATAACATTTGCAGAACACTTGGCACGTAGTAGGTACTATCTAAATGCTAGCTATTATTATAAATCTTGCCTCTGTCACCTGTGTGACTTTGGGCAACCAACTTCACTACTCTAACTTTCAGTCCCACCCTAATCACCTATAAAAGATAGGGGAAGGACCACATAATCATTAAGTTGAAATCTCTGATCCTACAAATGACATTGAAAATGCACATTGTGCAACAATACAGTTGACAAGAATAATTGGACTGCACTAATTGACTCCCAAATTGGACTCCATAAGTGACAATTGGACAATGATAATTGAACCCCACTTAAAAAGGGTCTTTCTTCAACTATTTTTGAAAGTATATTTAGCACTCATCTTTCCCCTTTCCCCACTGAAAAGTCATCTACCCACTCAAGTCAGAGGGCTGCAGAAAAAAACCAAAAACCCTAATGAAAGAGAGGCTTGACAGAGGTCACTCCATGCTGGTTGGTATCATCCAAGTGTCTTATTGATTTTACTCTCATTCTCATGCATTTCCTGTTGCTTGGGACATTGTGAATGAACAGCCACAGCTTCTGACCCTCTTTAGCTCAGTTTTTAACTCCCACTTGGCAATACCTAGGAAAACCCTTCTTATGAAAATGCCCAGCCAGTTGTAACTTCCTTGGGACGACAGAATTCACAGGGCATCGGCCTTATTGTACACTCACCAACCCTAGGAGATTTCGGTGTGGCCGATGAGGTGTGAGGGAGGGGAGGGGAGTGGGAGTGTCCCAATTGATTTTCAGGTGGCATTGGAGGGAGGCTGGGAGTTGGTGGCACAACTCTCAGTGGGCCCAGAGCCTTTTCCTTTGGACCATCCTGCTTCTCCCATATCACATATTATTTTGGAAATGGGGAATAATAACCACATTTATACTCTCTCCCTACCAGGGGCTATTATGAGGAAAGTGCTTTGGAAACTTTAAAGGATAACTAGGAACTATTATTATTCACGTTAGAGGCAGGGCAGCAGCGTGGATATGGTGTTTGGCCTGTGTTCCAATCTTGGATACTTACTAGCCTTGTGATCCTGGCTAAGTCATTTAACCTCTGTGGCAGAACTGACCCAAAGGAAATGCTTAAGATGACAAATTCTTAATAAAATCAAAAGATGCATATTTTCAAATGCTTCTTAACTGTTCTGATGAGTTGTTCTGACTATTTTTCCATTTATGCATCTTAACAGCTAAAGCCATTTTATTCTGTACCTGCTCCTCTTTCAAATCTCTCAGGTTTTTCCTTCTAAGACTGGTATAAACAGTTTCAAATCCATTATCATACTGCCAGCAGAAAGAGTAAGGCGATTGCCTGGGACTTATTTTCTAAGTCACAGGCTGCTGATTTGTAATCTGCATTTGTAGTAAAAGATTCCAAGCTGAGAAAATCACCACCCCTTCCCTTACTTGTGAGTTATTAGTGTTAATGATAACACTAATAAGATGCTTTTTATTTGCTAGTCATTAGCATCAGCTTTAGAATAGCTCATATTTCTTATTTGATCCTCATAACAAACTTGAGAGATAAGTCCTAGATATATCATTCCCATTTTATGGATGAGAAAATTGAGATTCATAGAGGAGAAATGACTTGCTCAGAGTCACATGCTTATGAAACACCTGAGGTAGAATTTGAGTCCAGGTCTTTCTGACTCCAAGGCCAATGCTGTATGAACGATGTCATATTGAGAAAATAGTCTGGGAGTAGGCCAGTCAACAAACATTTATTAAGCATCTATTTTGTGCCAGAATGAAATAGTTTTGACTCTCAAGGGGCTAACATTTGAAATCTTTAGCAAACACCAACTTCAAGAATTTATTCAGTCTCTCCGTTATGGTCACAGAAAGAGCAATGACCTCAGAGCCTGAAGACTTGGCGTGCGATTGTGGGCAAATCACATAACTCCTCTGAGTCTCCGGTTCCTTATCTATAAAATGGGAGGAAATAATACTTGGACTATCCACTTTACAGTGTTGTTGTGGTCACATATTAGGTTTTTCTAAGGCTATCGCTATCTGAAAACAGACTGACTTCAAAAAAAAAAAAGGAAAGAAAAAAATCTCTCCCTCCCCAAACACACACTCACCACCCATATTGCACACAACACACCACCAAACCTCTGTGATGGTGAAACTGCCCTGAAATCAATCATGTGGATTTCTGACTCTGAGCTCAGTATTCACACAATTGGTGAAATGCAAACTTTCTTGGCAGAGCAGGCCGTTTTCTGGAGGTCCAAAGCATTCCCGGTGAAGACGGGCAGCCCCCTTGCAGAGGACAAATGGCAAGGTCTTTCCAGTGACATGCAGGGCAAGAAAAGGGAGCCCCAGGTCGAAGACCGCCTCACTGGGGTCCCTCTGGGGGTGGACAGCCGCTGGAGTCCTAATTAACAGGCAAGGAGCAGCCGAGGGCCAAGGAGCAAAGGCTGGGTGGCATGAAAACACAGCAATAAGATGGACCATGCAGCCTTGGGGGCGAGGGAAGGGAAAATCACAGAGGCATCATACAATATGGCTTTTCAAAGGCTAGGCATGCATGGCATGGGGCATTCACTCTCGTAAATGCCCCATGCTAACTCTCTTTGGCATTCAGCCCCTCTCAAGCAGCTTAGAAGTGAAAAGGAGTGTGGTCGGATACCAATGAGTTTTCTAAAAGTTGATTTGTAACTTGGTACAAGGAGGTTCAACACACTTGCAGAATGACACAAAGATTGGTGTGTATTTTTTTAAGGATTTGATTTTTTTTTAAAGGATAAAAACAATCCGCCACCTCTTTTGCTCAGGATGTCGAAGCTGCCTTTAGAGGTAGGACAAACAGTAAGGGGTTTAAGGAAACTGCTTCCTGAATATTTTTTTTCAGCTTTCCTGAGTTAGAAACATTTTTTTTTTCTGGGTTCATGGGTTTTTTGGTTTTTTTGATTTTCTTTTTTTTTTTTCCCAGCACCTCATACTGACATGCCTGAGAGGATTCCTGCTGGACAGCAGGCTTCCTTTTGCTCCCTTTTCCTCCAGGGCTAAAAGATCTCAAAAAGTTAATGAATAATATAAACTCTTTCCCAAAGCTGGGGAATGCCGTGACACAAAATCCATAAATGTTTTAGACCGACTAGCTGATGGGCATAGAAATAGGGTTGATTAGTTGTTGGGGACCCAGTCGCATGAATAAAACATGCGTTAGTTTGATTTGAGGATCAACTAGCACTTAGTAGTTTAGTAGTTTCCAAATCAACCCAAAACAAAACAAGTTCGTTCCAAGCTGAGGTACCAGGGCCGCTAAACGAGTTTTTCCAAGCTGGGGTACCAGGGCCGCTATACGACGCAAGGAATACAATGAGTATCTTCTAGCTCCCCAAAAGGACCTGGCATCAATCTTTCCACGAAGAGAAGGCCACCTGACTTGTGCATGTCGGGAAAGGGCCCACTGCTTAAATAAACAAACAAACAAACATCCCCATTACCCTAGAATTTCGACTGCGTTCTCTTCTGTCATCCTAATAATAGTCTGGCCCTTAAAGACTCCAAAGGGTAAGTAAGGCTGGTGCCCTCTTCAAAATTCAGGACCATTGGTTTAGCCCTATTGGCCTCATGAGCAGAGGTAGGGTACAAGGCACTCTTGTTCGGGGCTCACCTTCACTAGGCTTCTATTTCTAAGAAGAGTGGATCAGGGGAGCCCATAATTGTGTTGCTCTGATGATTGCTGTTGTCATCATGGTGGGAAAGCCCCAGCACTGAGGCCAGAGACCACATCATTGTTACATTTGGGACTGGGATACCTATGGCAAACCCCTCTTTCCAGCAATCACAAGAAGGGGGATAGGGAACAGGACTAAAGGTGTAGACAGTGGGCACCTGATTGGGATTCCTGAGCGCTCTCCTCAATCCTTTCCATTATTCTATATTATGGGATAATGAATGTGCTTATTACCTTCTCCTTAAAAAAGCAAAGAAAACAAATGTCCCGGGACAGTGGGCCCCGCCTTACCATTGCAGCTGCAGCTGTCTGGTTAGCCTGGTGTTGAGCTGCCTTGATTTTGGCTTGCAGGTGTGCAGGGGGATGAAAGTACTTGCATTTCTCCCGGGAGCAGCGACCTTTGATGTAATCCATGCACACTGTAACGGTGTTCTCATTTGCATCTATCATGGTAATATCAACAGGGTGGGCATACCGGCAATCATTCTCACCTCGGGTACAGTTTCCACGTTGAAATTCTCTGCAAACCTTTAAGAAAAAGCACAAGGAAGATTTTGACACATGCATACATCTTTTAGGCCCTCTGGTGTCAAGGCAACTCAGAATAGTGGGATGGGTGACACTTCAATACAGAGTTGCAAGCGTGCAATGGCACAGAAAGAAATTACTTAAGAAATATGGACAGACACAGACTTTCAGTTCCTGTAAAAAAGAAAAGAAAATTAACATGCCAATCTCCCCCAACATTATTTGTTGAACATGCATTGTCTTGAGGCCTGCATTTAATCTGTGGTCAGGACCAAAAGCCTGTAATGTTTGCACACAGTAGCTGTTTTCCTAAGGGCTCCGATGAGTTTTTATCTCACATCAGTGCACTACTGGTTTTTCACAACAGACCTGTGAACCATGACTGCCTTTCATGACATCGTGTTCGATTACCTTTCATTATGAGACCACAATGTGTTCTTAAGAGGTCACCAATAGGGCCATCTTGGTAAAGAATCAACAGCCTCTTGCTTTGAAGTGATGGTTAATGACACATAAGAACTAACAGTGGGACTTCAATAAGGCCAAGTGCAGGTGGACATTTCATTTGGATTTCCTTTCCTAAGAGATTATGGGAGGATCTCCAGGACTTTGGCCTTATGTTGGGTCAAAGGCTTCATTTAATTTATTGCAAGGCTTAGCAGAGTGATTCATTCCGCTTTCAGAAAGGGCTGACCACATGTTTAAAGGGGGTGACGTGGTTGACAGGTACTCAAGTTCTAGTTTGAATCAGTGGATCACTTACAGACACAGTAGAACTCTGTTGTAATGGTGGTGCCAAGAGACAGAACACACCCACATTTGAGATGGCCTGTATTCCATGGAGAGAGATTCACTATCAGTGACCATGTATATCAGAAAAGAAGGTCTATTCAATGAATCCAAGATCTTGGGAAGAGCGAAGCTTTCTCTAATGGGATTTTTATTATAGTAACTAAAATTTAAAACATGCTCTCAACTCCAATAATCTGAAGGTGACTTTAGCAGTGGTCCACTGCCATGATTTTTTTTTTACCTTTTTATAAGAGAATTTCAAACTATTGAGTTCTGAAAGTCATGTACTTTCCATACAAGGCAATATATCTTCTAACATTAGGGGTTTTCTTTCTATAAAAATACCTCCAGTTTATCTGTACGCATCAATTTCTGACCAGCAGTGCCTCCTGGTACTGTGACAGGTGGGTTTCCAGACATCAGCACAGGTGCATTTGGTAAAAGCTCTGCAGGAACCAAGCCCATCCCAGGGGAAACATGACTTAGATAAGGACTGAAAGCCATGGTGGGGCTAGTTGCAAGCGATGGAGTCACAGGAAATGTAGTCTGCATTTAGAGGAGAGAAAAGGAAAAAAAAATGTCACGGGCATCTGGACTTCAACTGTTATTAATATTATATAAAGAGGTACTCTTTCACCTAAGGTCAAAGACAATTTTATCATCTGTCCTTTGATTCATTCATTTTCATATTAATCCTCAGACATGGGTTGCTTTTAACACAGCAAATACCATTATTTTTAGAGGAAAAACACACTGATGATGTTTAAGGCTTAATAATCTAATTAAGAAAGCAAGTCAGGTAATTGCAACAGCCCTGAAGCAGTCAATTAAACCCCCTTTACTGAGTTTCTTTTTTTCAAGCTGTTTTCTCTCCCCTGATAGCAACTTCACCCACAGTAAACTCATGCCTATGTATTACCTTAAAGTATTATGAAGCTTTCCTTCCCCCAGATGCAACTAGTCTGGAAGGTCGGGGGGGGGGGGGGTCCAGATCCATATCTAAGTGGGAACTGGTTCCTAGTTAGTTCATCTGATCAACTAATCTATGCTGATGTGCCCATTGGAAAGAGCTAGAACTCTTTCTTCTTCTAGGTAATAATCAAAATCCCATTTCCTTGGCAAGCTAGAAGCTTTTTGTGTCTCTCACAATGTGCAGGCACGCAGTGGGTGCTTAATAGTTGCTTTCAATCAATTCAATTCAACACTATTTGTCAAATACTTACCATATACTGTGAACACAGAGATAACAAGGAAATAGCCTCTGCCCTGGAAGAGTTTACATTCTACAGGAGGGAAACAGCATGTACGCAGATGAACTACATCTTCTATTAATATTTCTACACTACACTTTCTACTGGAGTTCTGAAAAGGAACTTTTGTCAGTAATGATAATGATAGCTCCTGATCATAAGGCATGTTATGGCTACAAAGTACTTTCGTATCTCACGTCATGTGAGCCCCCAAGTATTGTTGGATCCATTGGACACCTGAGGAACCTCCCAAAAGGAGGAATGACTTGGTCAAGATTGGTGAGCCAGGCAGAGGCAGAATGGGAAGGAAGGTCACTGGGCCTTAAGTCCAAAGCTCCTGCCATGATTAGATCCTGGCTCAAGGAGGTCTCAGAAATAGTCTGTGTGTGATATGAGTTGGAGTTGGTCCAGGAGAGACTGGACAATAGTATGGTAAGGAAGACAAACTGGGTTACATCCTGGATTTGGATATACAAAGAGTTGGGGCAGGATCTATGATCTTAGATTTTACAATTGCCTACAATCTATAAAGGCAATCCACATTTATTTGCCTTTGAGGACAATCTTATTCTCAAATCATTTCATAAAAACATGTATACATACACATACATACATGTATGTGTATGTATACATGTTTTTATGAAACTATTTGTATGTTTATATATATTGTATATATATATAGTATGTGTATATATATGTGTGTACATATATTTAAATATATGTATGTTATACACACACACATATATATTTATTTTTTTTAAGGACAGGTCGTGTGGTATACTGATTTAGAATCAGAGAACCTGAATGTGAACCACGGTTTTGCTATTTACTACTTGCATGACCCCTTTGTCAAGGCCTGTCTTTCTGTGCTTCAGTTTTGCCATGGAGTACCTTCCTTTGGAGAAAAGATCAATGATCCTTTGAGACCTGTGCCATGCTTATACATGAGGCTTGTTCTCTAGTTCTGTATGTGTTCTTGTTTCCCTAACCTAATCAAAAGTTCTTATGGGACAAGAGTATGCTTTTTCCCTCTCCTCTATCATGTGGCATATGACCCTCTGGGCTGGGCACCAAGCTCCAGCTCACTAATCAATCACTCAGTGAGCCACAGAGAGAAAATATGCAACATTCAGAGGAGGAGTGGAAAGAGTTATTGGATTTTGAGCCAAAAGACCTGGTTTCAAATTCTGGCTCTGCTACTTTGCTATCTGTCTAATAAAAATCCCTTCCCCTACTTTACGGCTCAGTAAGATGCCACTTTAAAGCTCAGATGATCTCTAAGGTACCTTCCAACTCAGACATGCTATGCTAATCCCTGAGATGGGAATAGAAATTTCCTGAGTGAATAGTAAATCTCAGTTAAATATAAAACTTTCCTGGTGGTAACAGTGCCATGAAACTGGGTAGAGTAGGGAAGAAGGCAAAGGATTCTCAACAGATGTTGATAGGGACAATCTAGTATTTGCCTGTTTTGTAGCAAGGCCAAGCTTAGTTAGTTCCACCCTCCTGCCTGATTGTTCTTAGACAGTTGCCCAACAAATTCACATCTCAAACCTGTGAAGTGGGAAAATCCCAACAAAGACTGAGGCAGTTATCTGGAACATAAGGCCACCCCATGTCTGCCTCACCAGCCTGACATATTGTAATGTGCTCTCAGACCCTTTGGGTCAGACATCCAAGGAGTGGGATGGGAGATGGGAATGGTGTTGCCTTCCAAAGGTCCCCACACATCATTGTCAGAGGGTCAAATGAGAGAAAGGATGTAAAGGAACCCAAAATGTCTGAACTGAACCGGCCCTTAGGAGTTAATTATTTCAATCCCCTCATTAAACAGAGGAGGAAACTGAAGCCTCGAACTTGCCAAGGAAATGGAAGCTTTGATTATTACCTAGAAGAAGAAAGAGTTCTAGCCCTTTTCAATGGGCACATCAGCATAGATTAGTTGATTGGATTAGCTAACTAGGAACCAGTTCCCACTTAGGGAGCTTAGCTTGAGAAGGATGAGATAAATAGGGAAGTTTCATTAAGGCTAAGCTAGAGAAAGGGATGGTAGCAATAAGCCTGAGAGAGCAGAGGGGAAGAGTGGAGGTGGAGGCTCTTGCTCAGTTTTGCCTACCTGCAAAACCTACCTATGCAGAGTGGCTATGGACTGAGGTCATGTGACTGAATGCTAGCTCCCACATATGCAGCATTTCAAACATTGGATCTCTTTTGATATGCTGAACACCAGCCCTCTGCCTATGGGCAAGAACCAATAGGACCTCACCATAGTCTGGCACCTGGTCTAGTTAAGGCATGGAGGTAGGATTCCACCATATCCTATGTCTTACTGAATTAGATTGATAATGCCAAGAATGAGTTGATGTGGCATGTATTTTATTTAGCAAGATAGCAATCTCTTGGAAATGGCTAATCAGGCATTCTGAAGCAATAACGACAACATTATCAGCCAAACTACTGATAGATATCTATTCTCCCCAAACATCCAGAGTCTAAGGTGTTTCCATGGCTACTGTGACACATACAAGGTATGTACTCCTACTTTCTCATGGTAAATCTTTCGACAAAGAAAGAAAAATAATTTTTCTTCACTCAGACTCTGTGACTTTAGCTTGTTAGAGAATGGCAAAGGAGCATCTTTAACTTTCTTAGTCATTTGAGTGACTAAGAGAATTATAGTTAAGGGAACCTAGGGATGACTTTTTCTGAATGAAAGATAATTGTTAAAGACTATACTTTCCTTGGTGATGAGCCCCATGCCTATTTCCCTTCACCTTTGCCATCTGACTAGGAAAGAAACACCCGAATACTGAAGTAAACATGTGAAATTACTGGCAATTAGAGGACTGAGTCAGACCGGGGGATACTTTTGCCATTCAAGCACAAGAGTAATGGTGAAAGTTCAAGGATAGACAATAGACAACCAGTGGGGACCAGCACTAGAGACCAGTCATCTCCATGGGCCCAAGACTCAGGAAGTAAGGACACCCGTGAGTATCTCCACAAGGTCCTGCTCTTCTGATTGCTGCATCCCATCATTGCCTATTGAAATCCCATTGCTCAGGTGGCAGTCCATGAAGTCCTTCTCACCAGAGTGGTACAGAATTCGGAGGACTCTGGAGGCATTTTACAGTGAAGGAGACAGGACCAGGAAATGACTTGCCCCAAATCACACAGTTAATAGTGGATTAGGAATTCAAATCCAGGCCTTGAGTGTTGTACTCAGGTTTTCTAGGGTTGCATGTGTAAGTCTTATGTCCCACATGCCTTATTTACTCCAAATAGACCATAAACCCCCTTGAAGGCAGAGACCACAGTGGAAAGAAGAGACTTCATCTGAGGTCCTAGCTCCAACACTCCAGAAATACCATTTCCCTGGGTCAGATCTGGGTGAAAATTCAGGCTCCATTATTTATGACTTGTATGACCCTGAGCAAGTCACTTGATAATCTCTCAGGCTCATTTTCCTCATTTGTAAAAGGAAGAGGTTGACCTAAAGGTTCTCCATGAGTCTCCACCCCTTCTCCCCTTCTAGCTCTAAATCTGGTGATTATTTGTCTTCCTCAAAGGGCTGCGATGAAGAAAGTACTTTTATAAGCTTGAAAACATGGTACAAATGTGAGCTGTTATTTATATCTATATCATTCTCTCCTTCAAACATTTAGTTCAGAGTAGTTACTTAACAAACATTCATTGAATGAATGAATGAAGGGCTAAGATTGTTCATTCAATAAGTGAGTTGTCTTTCCCAGCATTAGCACTAGTATGGTATGACCATTTAATATTTCATTAAGATGGAGTCTATTGCACACCCATGTAATGCTGTCCGTTTATAGTGCTGGAGGTGGGGGTAGGGGGTCAATATCATAGGGGAAGGTTTCTCTCATGCTGGTGGATGTTACAAGCTAGTACACTAGATAGCAGCTGTCCAACTGCTTTCTTTGGAATAGAGCGCAAGAATCACGGGGTGGACTAGGTTTGCCAGACATTCTCAGTACATGAGCAGATATAAATTCAACTTATTTCATGGGATCATAGGAGTAGAGTTGGAGGGAATTTCTGAGGCCATCTGGTCTAACCTCCTCATTTTACTAAGGCCTATGGAAGGAAAATGACTTGCTCACAGTCCCACAGATAATAAACATCAGAAGCGGCATTGGAGCCTGGGTCATCTGCCTCTTTTCACTGCATTAGGCTCTATAGGTCCTCCAAAGTTCTTATTTTAAATTATTTGCACATTTCTTCAGAGAATGAAACCAATTACTTGAGTAACCAAATTGTGCTTCAGATATTGGGATTCGGAGTTATGGGCTCATTTTTCTAGTGGCAGAAATATCTTTCGCGTTCCAACCCAGTTTACCCAATTTATTGAGAGGCGGCAGATTTTCCCCTTCCCAACCCTGGGGCATAGGTAGGAACTAAGAGCTTCAAATTTATTTTAAAATGGACAATTCTGGATTCTCACCACCACCTCTGCCTTGGGGGAATTGCTACCTTTCAATGAAATTCAGCATTCTTGGTCTTGGCCCTTGCTAACAGCCACAGTTCAAACAGTCGGAAGGCTCAGGAGTCAAGCTTTAATCCTGTCTGGTACGGATATTAAAGCTCCTACCGTGTGAACTCAGGCCTAATGTGGGGCAGCCTTGTTTGAAAGGTAAAGGGCCATCATTGGTTAACTCTGCTCTTTACTCCTGGCCTGAACTTGCCCAAGCATTTGTAAAGGTTTCAGACCATTCCTCAAACTCAAGCTCTTCACTTGAAATGATGAGTAGTCTGGGACAGAAAGGACTGGCTATTCTTTCTCAGGATCTCCATGGGAACAGGAAATCCAAAAGACCTACATGGAACTTCTGGGGGACAAGTAGACACAACTGCCAGGTGGTATCTTTCCCTGAAGGTCACTCCCAGGTCAGTCTGCTTAGAGTGGAGAAGTTTTCAAGGTTGAGCTAACACTAAGAATTCAAGCTGAAAGGGATGTCAAAGGCTAGTCCAAGCCTGGAATTTTAGACTTTCTTAAGGTCATACAGACATTAAATGGAGGAGGTGAGACTGAAACTTAAGTTCTCTGACACCAATTTTCATACCATTTTTGGCATAGATCAAATGATAATTGATGATCAACATAGAATTGGAAGGGACCTCAGACACCATCTTTGTCCAACCACTTCATTTTAGAGATGAAGAAACTTAAGGCCTAAGGTTACAGAAGTCAAAGGAGCAGAGGGGAGGTTCAAAGCCACACCCTCTGATATCAACTCTCCTTCCTCTTAGATCATGCTCTCTTCCGTGGCTCTGGAAGACACCAGTATGCCTAGAAAGCACAGCTGTGGGGGACATCCCTACGCTGTCCCTTCTAGAAAGGAGGCAATGATGCCTGCTGTGGCTTACCAAATCTTCCCAAGGGAGAAACTGCTTGGAAGAATTCCACAGTCTGAAAACCACTACACTGGCTTTAAGACCTGCTATATTTACTACCATACAAGTTAGCTAAACAAACCAATTAGGGAGTGATTATTCAAATGACAAAAGGCGCATTCCCATCACAAAGGGCTTGCTAAAGAAGCCCTTTAAATGCTAGCTGGCTTCCAGTTTTCCATGATTTGTCTAGCAACCACTACCTACTCTTCAGCAGTGGTTCGGGTCCTGCAGAGTGTATACAGATGAAGCTCAATTCAACAAGCATTTTTGAAGGGCCTACTATGTGCCAGACACTGCATGTAGTAGGTACCAGGAATACAAAGACAAAAAAAATTCTTCAGTCCCTGCCTGAGAAGACCTTACCTTTTACTAGA
>CM053775.1:27880910-27912428 GCA_028658325.1 Potorous gilbertii
GAATTTAGCACTTTACAGCACCTATCAGGTAGTTCATAAATACTCCTTTTCCCTTTCCTCTCCAAGCTTGAGAGACAGCCTATGCAAAGGGATAGAAGTGATAGAAATGCCCCATATGGCTGTAGTAATGAGAGAAGTGTTAAATCAGTCTGGTTGTGAGGGGTTCAAATGCCAAAAAGAATAAGAGACAGCATTTTATCCTATGGGCAACTGGGATCCACAGAGGCTTCTTGACTAGGAGAGGGGCATGGTTAGAGCTGTGTTTTAGAACATCTGTTTGGCAGTGATGTAGAAAATAGATTTAAAAAAGAAAGATTGGAAGCAGGGAGCCACATCCGGAAGCTATTGAAACAGTCTGGGGAAGAAGTACTGAAAGCTGGAAATGATCTGGGAGTTGTGTCAGTGAAGAGACTTGGCTGATGATTAGACATAGGAGAGGAGGAAGAGGCAAGAGCTGAAGGTGACTCCTAAATTGCAAACCTGGATGACTGCATGGATGGTGAGGCCCTCAACAGAAACGGGGAATATGTGCTGCCTAGGGAATGTCAAGGTAGTCATGTTCGGTAGGCATATAGTAATGTAGGAAGAGATGAGGGCTTGCTTGCCATGGAGACTTTGGAATTAACTAGAGAGAGATGATAATTGAACCTGTTTAAGGGAGCTGATGAGATCACTAAAGGAGATTGAGTCCTGATTGGATAGGTAGGTGAAGAAGCAACAAAGGTACTATGTTAGGAAAACTTAGGGAATGAGACTAACGCCTTCCAAATCCCCTTCCTGGCTCTAAAATCTTTGATCCTATCATCGTCCTCCTAAATATCTTCACTTATCCTTTAACTCATAGAAATCCTGGTCTTTTCATTCCTACTAGCTCATACAGACATGGTATTGCCATATCAGCTAACACATGTAACATTATTTCCATGATCCCTAGAAATCTTTGAAAAGGGGGCACTGGAAGTAGGAAGATGGATTCTTGGATACTAGTAGTCTTAGGGTTCCTTCCAGTTCCAAATTCTATAATTATGTCAGCATGGAAGAAGGCACAAATCCATAAAGACCTAGAAATGGCCAATAAGATTAGAGAAGGTGCTGCATGTTGCACGAATGGAATATTTCAGTAACCCCAAGTCAGATCAACAGGATACCTCTTTAAGAGACTTGGTGGAAGTAAGGTTTTAGATGAGGACAAATGCTGTTTTTTAGGACTATTAGTTCTGGAACACACAGGGAGAGGAAATTGAATGGCCTTGTTCCCAAAGAATGAAAAGGAACTGGTATAGAAAATATTTGAGTGTGACCCACTATGGAATGGTCATCACTATACAATTAGGTTCCATATTCTTGTGGGAGAGGAAAAAAAAACCCAAACAAAAACTATCATGTGGTTACTCACTTTTCAAAAAGGGAAAGACAACAAACTGTGGGTGTTAGGTAAAAATTGGAAGAGCTCAAAAAAGGAAATAAGCCACAGGAAGCCTGGAGACCATTTATAAACATCTTATAGGAAACCCAGGATGAATGTGGGCTGAGAATCAAAAATAGCAGGTACCCTGGGAGGGGGTAGTGGTGGTGTGAGTGGCAAACTGGCTAAGTCAGTAGTGGCCACCTTTCTAAAATGAGAAATAGGTTGGCTCACAAAGATGGAAGTTCAGGTGTGAACTAGAAAATACAAGACACCTTGTGAGACAATGCAAAGGCAGAGTTCTTTTGAACCCAAGGGCAAGAGGTGACTACATTAAAAAAATTTTTGTTACAGCAAAAGGTGGAGTAATATCAGAGCCACAACAAGAAACATTTGCACCTGGGACAAGTGATAAGACAAGTATCCTCAGTTTGGGTTGGTAGGGTAGTAGGAGGTGATATAAGTCACTGGTCCATGTGGTGGGATACAGAAACCAAGGGACATCAGTGTGAGGCTGCTGTTGAGGAGGCCTCTGTGGAGTGGGAGGGAGCAGGCAGGGTGAGAAAGGATCTTAGACCAGCACACTAAAGGCCTGCAAATACTGTCCGCACCCTCTGAATTTGGTGCCCTGGGGACAGCTCTGGACACCCCACCCGTATTGTGGACCTGCCTCTAATTAGAGATTCCATGGAAACTTGAGGATCATAAGAAAAAAAGGTCAACTTGGAGTTCAAAAGGAAGAAAAAAATGGAAGAAACTGGATTAATTCTTTTCCTTGGTCTTTCCTGAGGGAGACATTAGTTAGACAAATGAAATCCTGACAAATATATTGGATGGTCTACAACTAATGGAAAAAGTTGATGTAGCAAAATCACCAGGACTAGGACCAGATGGAACCCCACCCAAAGTTTCCAAGGAGCTCAAGATGGAAATTGTTGGCCAAAATGTGTAATGCTACAAATGGCCACCATGTCTCGGAACTGTTGAACTGCCAATGTGACTTGAATTTAGAGGAGGGTCTGGGGGTATTCCCTGGGGATACTTAGGGAGAATTTCAGAGAAATTCATGCCTGAGAAGGCCATAATGGGTTATGGAAGGAAAAAAAGAATATTTGAAATGTATCCCTGACCTCTGAGGGTGATATAGTAGGGAACAAGGAGACGAAGGAGTGTAGTGTTCCACCTAATACACTGCTCAGTGTTCCTATCAGAACAGAAAATCCTGGAATGCATGAACTTTAATGCAGAAAGATAAGATGCTGCCTTTCATATGGGAAAAGAATACTACTTACCCCATCATTATGGCATGTGCTTTGAGTAATTTTACCAAGAGTGGGGATGGATTTCTACTTCCACTCAAATTTTTTACCTCAATCCCTCATGGCATAGAGATGACCCTAGGTTCTCAAGGGCAATGACAATGAAGAATGATCTCTGGCAGGTCCTACCAAACTGAAAAGTATTGCCAATAGCACAGTGTCAACTGGGAAGGTCTCCAGAGGTATGCCCCAGAGACCTGGATTTGGCCCTGTCATTTTTATTCATGACTTGGAAAAAGGCATAGATGACATGCTCATCAAATTTGCAGATGGCACATAGCTAGGAGTAATAGCTAATGCAATAGATGACAGAGTTAGGAAGCAAAATGGATGGATGAGAGCTTTGGGTTGAATCCAAGAAGATGGAATTCACAATGGATCAATGTAAAGTCTTATGCTTGGGTTCAAAAAATCAACTTCCCAATTACAGAATGGGGGAGTTGAGTTTAGACTATAGTCTGTCAGAAAAAAAAAAGATCTGGAGATTTAAGTGGACTGCCAGCTTGATAGGAATTATCTGGGTGATTTGGCAGCTAAAAAATAAATGCTAATGTGATATGGGGCTACATAAGAGAGTCAGTGATTCCAGGAAAGGGAGTGACATTGATGAGTTGGAGAATATCTACAGGACCAACACAGCCTTGACTCCATGCCATAGAAGGATTACCTGAAGACCTGGGGATATTTAACTTGAAGAACAGAAGACCCAGGGGGATTAAGATAGCTACCCTAAGTGTCTGAAGGCCTGTCCTGTGGAAGAGGAATTAGACTTGTTCTGTTTGGCCCCTATAGCTCTTAGTTGACAGTGTTGGAGAGCTGCTGTGGCACAGCAGCTCTCCAACACTGTCAACTAAGGGCTACAGGAGGTGTGATCAGTGGCAAGAGAGGATATTATCCATGTTGAAACCACAGATCCTGGAAGTCCTGCTGGGGAAGAGATGACACTAAGCCATCCCTACTCCTTTCTGTAATTATCCCTGCAACCAGCATGATCCAATTGCCACCTTACTGCCTGGAGTTAGGGGGTGGAATCTGTAGCCAAAGGGCAGTAAAGCTAACAAGCCCACATGGGCATTGAAACATTGACTGAGGTTTCATTAATGCTATGTTCCAACCCACCATAAAGGAGAAGAGAATGAGGTGGGCTGAGAAGATGGGAGGTTTGATTCATTGCATGGGAGGGGATGGGTCAGAATGTTGAGATTTAGTTACCACCATCAAAGGAATTGGGAACTTGAAAGCTATGTATGTAAGTACAGTAGTCTCTGCTTGGCTTCCAGAGTCAAGCATTTTCATTGAACTTTGGAAGAAGCTGGGTGACGATTTCACAGTGTTTATTAATACAGTTGGGGTGGGGGAGGGAAGCAAAGCGACTGCTTTATTATTTATTTTAAATAAAAGGAACTTCCAGCTGTGTGACATGTGCAGTCACAGCAAAGCTATGGATCTAAGAGATCCTGTGTTTTTCTACAGGAGCACCAAGGCTTGTTGGATTCAACAACTAAATCAACAAACATTTCCAAAGAAGCTACTATGTGCAAGGCCTACTGCTTGCTACTGTAGCAATGACTGAATGAGATCATGTTTGGAGAGATAGACAGGTATCTATCTAACTCCTGGATAGCTAGGTAGAAGGTAGAAGCCCAACCAGATAAGATTGAATCTTTTGGGAAAAGTAGCAAAACCTGTTTCCCAAAGAATATGAAATTTTGTTCAGGAAGGGCTGTTCCCAGGACAGGACATTCCATCTCCAGTCTCCATGACTTCGCACATGTTCTCCCCTAGCCTGGAATGTACTCTCTTCCTCACCTCCGCCTTGTGGAATTCTTAGCTTCCTTCAAAGCTTAGCTCAAAGTGCCACCTTCCAGAAGGGTCTATCCTGAAGCCCTGTGCTGCTAGCACCTACACCTCAGAAATGACTTTATCTAGATTTTGTATTTAATTTTCTATGTCCATGTCTCTTCCCCCATAGAATGTGAGCTCCCTAAGGCCAGTGACTGCTTTGTCTTTGGCTCCCTACCACCTGGCACACAGTAGGTACTTAAGTACTTGATGAATAAGTAGAGAAGCAGCTGTGTTACAAGAAAAAGAGGCCACTGAATTTGGAGACAGAGAATATAAGTTGGAGTCCTAGGTCTGCTACTTGCTAACTGTGGAATTTGAGGCAAGTCATGTAACCTTTCTGGCCTCAGTTTTCTCCTCTTTCAAATGAGGGGGCTGTATGATGGCTCATAAGGTCATTTCCAGCTCTGTCATATGCTTCAATTACTGCGTGACTTCTGTTGGATGGTTTGAGTCATCTTTGGTGAATGGAGACTAATGATAGACACTCAGAACATTAAATCTGAAGGATCCTTAAATAATGTGACTAACTGATGTTTAGACGGTAGAGTTTTTTTTTAAGTTTGCAAAGTGTTCTATACATCATCTCATTTGAGCCTTACTGTAACCCTGGGAGACAGGTACCACAGATATTCTTAGCCTTATTTTACAGAGGAGGAAACTAAGGCTCAGCTTAAGTATTTGTGACTTAGAGCTGGGCCTTTAACCCAGGTTTTCTCCTTGGCCAGGACCCTTCCCAACATGCTCTGCTATCTCAAGCAGTACCATCCTCTCAACCTCAGACTTTGAAACTCTCAATGTCAACTAATAGCTTCAATCTTCAGTCAGGGAACTTACCTTCCAGAAGGAGTACCAAGTACCCCAGCAAGCACTGGTGTTGTTTAGCTACTTGGGAAATGAGAGTGTTAACCTTATCCAAGATTATACAGGTTGTAAATTTCAGAGGTGAGATTTGAACCTACGTCCTTTGACTTCAGACAGAACCAGTGCTCTTCCACGATACTATATCCCTAGTACCTAGCGTAGCTTCTTGGAACATAATAGGAGTTTCATACAAGCTTATAGGAGTGAAGTAAAATGATCGATGTAAGCAGGAGGCAGTGTGGTGCAGTGGAGCAAAGTTTGGCTTGGGATGTAAGGAGCTCTGGGTTCTAGTCCAATCTCTTCCTAGTTATATGACCTTGAGCAAATCACTGTCCACCTCTGGGCCTCAGTTTTGTTTTCTGTAAATTGAAGGGATTGGATCTGATCTCTCGTTTGCTTTCTCCATGTCATGCTGCAGTTGCTAGCATGAATTTCATTTAGTAAGAATCATGGAGAAAAAATGTTTTCCACTGTAAACAAAATGCAATGTATATCATCTAGGATAAGGGTGGGGAATGATCATTTGACCTCCAATGAAGTGATAAATAAAATAAAAGTCTAGCACTTTGTGTTTCTATGTCAGGTGCCATGTTCATGTTTGATTCAGATCATAGAACAGGACAGGACCTGGGAGGTCATCTATTCAAACCTCTCTCATTTTATAGGTGAGGAAACTGAGGTCTGTAGCAGAAAAGGGACTTTTCCAAGGTCACATCTAGGTAGTCTTTGCAGAGGCAGAATTTGAACCCAGATTCTTTCAGACCAAAAACCTAGGGTTCTTTCAACTGTTCTATATTTCACAGAGGTCTAATACTTCTAAGATTTTCTTTAATGTAAGGGGGAAAGGGGGATTTAAAAAAAATCTGAAGGCCTAAAATAGCCATATTGTTCCCAATTCTCATACCCCACCCACTAGATTTCCGGATTCATTGTCCCTGTAGTCCAGGAAGGCTGTGTTGCCTTCTTGGTTCATCTCGAAAAAAGCCCAAATAAATTTTGAGCCTGGTTTATAAAGAATCCATTAGGGAAAATGAGATGAAAAAAAAGAACTACAAAGGGCCCTAGCCTCTGTCCTGATGACTCAGGCCCAGATGAAGTCTGTGAGGCAAATGGAGCCAGTGGTTATAACTTCTTGGGTTGGGGATTCCACAAGTTGACTCTCATAATATGGGCCAGGAAGAGCAGCAAGCAGAATCCTTGGACTGACACAGTCCAGGCTAAACCCAGATATGCTCGGTCAGCAAATCTTTTCCTTAAGGCTTCAGGCACTGACACTCTCCTGGGTTCAGTTCACCCATGTAGCAGAAGCTGTATCTCACAATCAACAGAACCGCAAAGGGAAACTGAAAGAATTCCCTATAAGGACAGGTCTAGGCTATGCTACGTTTCTAAATCCAAAAATCTTTTTTCTTAATAGCCCTATAACACATCCCCAGAGGGACCACGCCCGATAGTGAGAGTTCCTCCTTCTGGCCCTCTTAAATTGTGAAATCTAAGCCTACAGAAGCCTGCCTGAGTTCTCTGGAGGAGTGACCCTGCCTGTTGACCTACTTGGGCTCTGGAAGCTGCCATGATACTTCCCATGGCACTTGGTCAGTGAAGCAAAATTATACTCTCCAATCTCAAAGCTTTTGGGTGATGGGTCTGAGAAGCTGTCCTCCTCAAACTGCTACATTTAAGCAAGGGAAAGAAAAGGCGCCCAAGCTCGGGGTTTATGCCAACGGCTGCCAGTTCATACCAGGCAAATGCAAGGAATTGGCTTGTCTACTGCAGCAAGACATGCTACGGGGACTGACTAGGGCTGCTATTTATCTGTTGCTCAGTCACATTGGACTGCGTTTATTTTTGAGCCACTGCTCCAATTAAGCCGACATCCCCTTTATCAAGGGACTCATTTCTGGCAAATTGAATTGAACTTTGCAAAAATCTCTGTGAATCAAGCACCTCGGGGTTTGATTGGGGATGCATAGCAACTGAAGAAATTAATCACTGATCAGTTTACCACATTATGATGGCTTCCATTAAAGCAGCAGCAAGGTGGAGAAGTCATTCTCAATGATTCCCTAGGGTCATATCGGTAATATCTTGGAGTGTGGAATGTGTGCCGGGCAAACCAATATGCTGGGCTGCTGGTAACTTATTCCCTTGCAGCTCCAAACCCCTCCCCAATCACAATACCCAGGGAGACGTGGGGTAGACTGGGGTAAAGCAGAGAGGGCGAAGAGCTTTGTGGATCAACAACCTCCTCCTACCCTTACAGGACTTCATGGATTTTTACAAAATGCTTTCCCAAATACTCACTTGTTAGATCTTGCCAATAGCTCTTTGTGGGAGATAGCAGAAATAGTATGATTATGGTTTTTCATTTGGTAACTAGGTAAGGTAGAAGAAGTCCTAAATTTGGACTCAAATCCCAGCTCTGACACTATCTGTGTGACTTGGTACAAGTCAGTTACCCTCTCTGGGCCTCAGTTTCCTCATCTGTAAAAATGAGACTGAATCATAGTAGCTCTAGCACTCCGAAGTTTTTAGGGTGCTTTATGCACAATATTTCATTTGAGCTTTACCTTGACCTGTGAGGGAAGTTATCCCCATTTCATGGATGAGAAACTGGAGTTTCAGAGAAGGTAGGCAATTTGCCTGAGGTCCCACAGCTCCTAAGTATCAGAGGGAAGGCCGAGGTCTCTTTCCTGACTGCGAGGCCAGCACTCTATCCACTACCCTACCCCAAGCTCCCTCCTAGCTTGAATTCTCTGACTTTATAATGTCCATTTTAACAGATAAGGGGTACCAGGCTCAGAGATGTGGTGTGACCTAAGGTCATATAGCACAGGCCCCACAGCTGGAAGAGAGAGAATAAACTTCCAAACTTCCAAATCAGTACTCAGTCCACTCTCTCATTGATTCCTGGCTGTGGAGTCCCGGCAGGAGCTACAGCCTCAAGGACTGAATATCCTCTCTGTTATCACTTTCACATGGGACTTTGGGGTCTTATACTTCTCTATAGCACAGCCCACAAGTTGCCATCCAGTGTCTTCCTGAAGGGTGCCAAGTTGAGGGGCATATCCCATTCCCCTTTGAGGCAGCTCTCTCCTGCTTAGGGAGAATTTCCTTATAGGGAGCTGAAATCTTCATCATTGTGGCTTACTGTGCCTAAATTTGCCCTCCAGGGCCAAGCAGAGCAAGGCTAATCCCTCTTACTCATGACAGCCCTTTACCTTTCATGATAGCTCAGGATAAACATTCTCACTTCCTCCAAGTGATCCTTCTATACCATAACCTGCTCATCCTCCTCTGGATGCTCTCCAGCTTATCAATGCCCTTATTCAAACCAGGCACCCAGCAGTGAACATGGTGCTCTGGGAATACCCTGTTAAACCAGGGGGAGGGTTAAACAGGGCTATCACTTTCTGAGTCTATGATGGGAAAAACTTTGCTCCCTGTTGTTTTGACCTTTTTGACTTTTAGTGATCTCAGCGTACAAACAGGTGAACTGCCATCTACAGTTATGTAGATTCTTATGAAGTTGGCTTTTTGAACCCAAGTGTAACATGATGTTCCTTCCATTTTATGAGACTGGTCCCAGTTTTTCTAGCCTGGAAAGATTTTTCCACAGTGACTGTCTTTCAGTGTGCAAGCTCTCTCTGTCTCTCTCTCTCTCCCTCTCTCAGATTTGTACCATCTGTACATTTCATAAACATGCTGTATATCTATTTAGCCAAATCACTAATTAAAAACAAGAGTAAACAGCACAAAACTTGATAGTTGAGTATCCTCTACTTCTTGTCCTTAAAGGTCACTGTCTATTTGCAAAACTTTCAAGTAAGAATCTAGAGGTGTGAAGGACCAAAGAAGCATCAGTCTTGGCCTCACATTTCTTCATCTATAAAATGAGGAGAATGACTTAACCACACACCCAGATTAGGTGCTCACTAAAAGAAGGTCAGAGGAGTGACTGTCTCCATTTCCTTTGGAACTCACCACCATGTATGGATCTCACTTTTCGGTGAGTTCATTGTGGAGATGATGCTAAAATGGGTAATTATCAAATCAGTAAGCAGGCTAGAGAAACACTAATGCATTTTCTAGCTCTAATACTCTCCAAGTTCTAAGAGGCTCCCAATTCCTTGGGCCTCATCCAATTTAGCCTGCCATTGGCTTAGAGGAGGCTGAGCAGTTGGAATTAGAATGAAATGCCCCTGAACTAAACTGGAGATGTAGGAGAAGTGTGGTTGAGGGTAGGGGGAAGCAGTTCTCAGCTCTCCATGGAGGCTCTAAGAGAACAAAAAGCAGCATTACTATTTCATGGCACAAAGACCCAGTGAGTTCTCAACAGTCTTTTTCTTAAGTCTCATGCACTTGAGAAAATTGGACAGTTATAAGACAATTTTTTTTATGGAAAGCATCTCTGTGAACTCTCTAGCTCATAGCAGTGCTGAACTTGGACCTTTTGAATTTCTGCAATGGGAATCTTTGATAGGGATCTATTACACCATGAAGGTGTCAGGAAATTTGTTCTGACAGTATCGAATAGGTCTCAAGAGCCCCTCTCTTGGAAGTCTGAGGCAGAAGACAGATCATCAGGTTAGGAGTCAGTTCCAGGCTAGGTTTGAGATGGAGCTCAGCTGGTTATTAGCTAGGTGAGAGTAAGGCTAAATCACTTAACTTTTTTGGGTCTCAGGGTCTTCATTTTTAAAATGGGAGGATCAGATAGATTTTCTCTCTCTGTGTGTCTCTCTGTCTCTGTCTCTCTCTCTCTGTCTCTCTTTCTCTTGCTCTCTTTTTCATTTGGACACATTGAGAATTCTAGCAAATTTAATTCCTGGTGAAATTCATAGCCTTGAGAACAGTTCTGTATGTCTCCACACTCATTCTTCATGTGAAAACATCTGGATCAAGAGATCATGTGTAGAAAGAGCTTTATGAATCTTAAAGTGTTGTATCGATGCCAGCTGAAATTATTAAAAAGCTATCTAGTTCCCAGTTATTGCAACCTCCTTTTGACTTCCTAAATCAAGTTTTAATCTTTTTGTGTGTATCATGAATCCCTCTGGCTGTGATAGCCATCTCAGAATAATGGTTTTAAATGCATAAAATCAGATACATGAGATTGCAAAGGAAATCAAAGGTTAGTGAAACTATTGAAATCTGCCTGTGGACTCTGGGTATTGTGGTTTCCTGGTCATGAGCTCTTGTCCTAAAGGCTTTATGGTCCCTACCATTCACTTACCTCCATAAAGCTCACCATTTGATGCCTCATGGTGGCCCTGGGTTCTTAGAGTTTGTGCCAGGGAACCCATGCTATGACTGGTCCCACCAAGTGGGATGGGCTTGGTGATGGACTCTATCTGTTTCCCAAAGACCCACCTGGATAAGGATGGAGGGGCATACACACACATATATTGTAAATTTACATATATATATGTAAATGAACTTATACACAGAGTATCAGTCATATAACTTTCCAGATAAAAAGGTTGATGTTACATCACAGGGGCAAACAAGACATTCCAGTTTCATTATCTCTGGGTTTTTTTAAACCACTAAGAGCATTGCCACCCAAATGTCACAGAAATATTTCTATGACTTACAATTGGCTGCAGCTGAGCGCCTGGGAGCATGAATTGCATCTGCTGCGCGAACATGGCAGCCGCAGTCTTTTGCTGTATCAGGTTGTTGCGCCCATTAATTTCGAGCTGGGTCTTTAGGTGAGGAGGAGGGTGAAGATACTTGCAGTTCTCTCGAGTGCAGCGGCCCTAAAAGCAAAAAGACAAAGCTTGTAGATATTGTCACTTTGGGTCTGGGAACAAGTGATTTATGCATATGAAGCTGATATACACAAAGAAATAAGAAAATTCTTAAAACTAGAACCTCAACTTTATAAGACCCAATAAGAATTTCCCATAGCTTTTGTAAGCTGAAAACATGAAATGATTATTTCAATTAAGTATAACTCAAAGGTTGAGGTTACATATGCAATTAATCCAGATGTGTGAATCCATAGTATGTATACACTGTGTGCCAATGCACAAATATACTTTTGCATGAAAACATCAGCCATGCCCAACACTTGAAGACAATTTGTTTTACCTCAAAAATCAGGTGAGCTGAAGCCAAAGCATATTTGGGAACCTTGGTTCTTTGAAGGATCTGAATGCCGTAAAACACTGGACAAGGTCCTTTCCCTGAGATGCTATGATGTGATAGGAGAACTGGTTTCATCCTTGAAGGTGTTTCATAGCTTCACAAGATCACAGAACAAGATCTGTAAAGAACTTTAGAGTCATCTAGTCCAGCCCCCATCATCATGTTGTGACTAGGCCCGAGGAGGGTAGTGACTTGATTTGCTCAAGTTCATATGGGTAGTGGCAGAGGAGAACTTTGAACTTAGGCCCCATTACTCTAAATCCAGTTCTTTTTCCATTTGACCAAGATTTTTATTTCAAAACTGCACTGTACCTCCCTTTCCTTCCATCTTTACCTCCCAACACACACACATTGAGCGCTTTCCAGACAAAAGGGACTCCTATTAAAATTGAGCACGTTCAGAACAACTCTTTCTGTATGGAAATATGTGCTTGAGTATAAAGGGTGCAAGGCCCAAAGACTACTCCACTCTGAGCATAGCCATTTATCACATTTCGTAAAATCAGTATTCCTGAAAAGTCACCATCTGATTTTCTGGAGAAACTGAACCTCATTTCAAATCCATCAAGAAAGCACAAGGTGAAACTTCTGGCAAAAGAATGTCAGGTACAGTGTACTAATTGATGAGTCTGCAACATGGGTTTTTCACAACCTGTGTTTGTTCAAAGCAGGATCCACCTGTGTTTGCCTCCTCTGGGGCATTGGCCCTTTCCTCTAGACTTCACAGGGGTACAATGGGCCATTCTGGAACCTTGCAGGTCTGCCAAGCCCAGTGGAGTAATTTGCAGAAATCCCACTGCTGGGGCTCAATCTGAGAGATGAGATGAGTCCCAAGAAGAGTGTGAGGCTGTGCTGGAGCATGAAGCAAAACCATGCTGTTTGTTCTCCCTGGATCTCGAGATGCTTATCAAGAGAACAAGGCCAAGGTCTGTTTGGGGTTATACTGATGAGCACTACATGATCCAGGGATTTGGGTCTTCCGAGAATATTTTGATGTTCTGATTAAAGATACATGTAAACACTGAGGCCCAACTCTGGTTCAAACCGGTTTACAAGGGTTTGTTTGAATTTCTTTCTTCTTTTTTTGTTTTGAACTTGAGTTCCCTTTGTAGAGAAAGCTTTCCTACTTAGGTTTGGTTCTGTTTAATTCCAGTTCCTAATACTTACAAAATCAGGATCAATACATGCTTTCCAAGATCAGATGTGCTAGGGTCAGATTAGGGCTTTACACACATTTTTCCACTGGAACTTCACAATCTTATTACCACCAATTTACAGAGCGGGAAATTGAGACTCCATTTACTACCCCAAACTGTCTTTTATTCCTAGTGAGTTGCCTAACGCACATAGAATGAAGTAGAAGAGGAAGGTCTAAGTAATAAGAACTGACATTATAAAGTATTTTCCAAGTTTCAAGGTGCTTTCCAAACACTGGCTTATTTGAGCTTCACAATAACCCTTAGAGGTATGTACTATGGATATTATCCTTCCCATTTTACAGATGAGGAAAATAAGGCTAAGAGAGGTTAAGCCACTTGCCCAGGGTTACAGAGTTACTAAGTGCCAGAGGCAGGCTTTACAACCTATATCTTCCTAACCATAAGGCCAGTATTTTATCCATTAGGCCCTGCAGCCTACTAGTTGAATAATTGGCTTAAGCTGGAGATTGTGTGATAGTTAGAGCCCTGAGTTTGAGTCCTAGGTCTACTGCTAGCTTCCTGGGACAAGTCACTTTCCTTTTTAGGCCTCAGTTTCTTCCTCTGTAAAAAGGGGATGTTGGACTAGACCAGGGGTCTGGACAATCTCAAAGTTTGCTTCTCATTCTACCATTTGATAGTCCTGAATCAAGTGATCACCTTGAGAAGGGTTCTGGCCAGATTCACCACAGGGGAGACAGAGGAACAGCCCCACTGTGAGGGTCTTACCTGTCTTCCAGCATCCATCTTTGGAGGCAAACCCTCCTTTTATCATGGCAGCTATATAAGAATGATTAGTTACTCTTCACAATAAAAAGAGGCATGGAACATTTGAGCAGGAAGAGGCCTGGTCCAGCTCCTTTGTCTTATGACTGAGACAACAGAGACCAAGAGAGGAGGAAGAGACTTGGCCCATAGCAAAGCTGGGCCTTGAACCCAGGACTTTATAGAACCAGCCTCGGGCTCATTTCTGGCCACCTACCTGCCTCCTGTGCAGGCTTCTTGTGCTAAGTCAGCATGGGGCAGAGAAGGCTGGCTTCTGAGGCCCCAAGCCAGACCTCAAAACCAGGTCTTTGCAGGACCAGCCCAGGGCCCACGTCACCTGAGAGCACACCTGTACTGGGCTTGTCGTGCTAAATCACTTCCCCTGGCACGGCATATGGTCATTATTGAAAGCATTAATAATATTTCACTAAAAACAAAGTCCATCCTTCTAAGATTTTTTTTTCTAACTCTCCACAGTATAAAAGCAGCTGAGGTTAAATATGAGATCATTTGGGCAGAGCTGGTTCTATTGTTTTTATAAAACTGAGCATAGCTCTAAGCAGTGAGGGGAAAGAAAGGGCAATCCATTGTTTTCCAAGGGGACTGCTCTTTGTTCCTCCCATAACCAGTTTTGAGAGACAACTGAAGAAACTGATCAAGCCAAGGAATAATTCCTTGCTCCGACATGTGTCTGAGCAATCTGTCCAGAAGGAACTTCTTACCAGTAGGAGCTGCCTAATGGGTCTCCTTGCTTCTGGTCTTTCCTCTTTCCAAGTCATTCTCCACAAAGCTGTCAAAATTAGCTTCTTAACCCACCTGTGCCACCTCCAGCTCAAGAAACTTCAATGGCTCTCCACTACCTGGAGGATAAACTACAAACATTTGTTTGGCATTTAAAGCCAGACACAATCTGGCTCCAACTTCTCTTTCTACACTCATTTAATTTCATTTATTCCCATTCCTGCACTCTTCATTCCAATAAAACTTAACTTCTTTTCTACCTCAGAAGCTGAACCTTTGATATCTTTGGAATATACTCCTTCTCCACCTTTGTTCCTTGGGTTCCTTTGATAGGTCCCCTAGAGAAACCACAAACTCCATCCATGTTCCTCCATACAAGTAGTGCTGGAGGCAAGAAAAAGAGACCCAAGAAGGCCTATTGTGAGCAAGGCATTGTGGGATGGGGAGAAGTTGTAGAAAGAGATGAATAAGTTACAGTTCCCACCATCAAAGAGCCTGTGGTGTGTAGTATGGGGCAGTAAGATATATATGCAAATAGCTATAATTTAGAAGTATATGCAAATAGTTATAACTTAGAATATAAGGGTTTGTTGTTTGTTTGTTTGTTTTTTTAGCTATATTGGGGAAAAAGGAGGATAGAAGAAAAGACAGAACTCCTGCTAATATGGGCATATGACCAGACTAACCTCATTCCCTTTTTCTTGACAGGGTAGCTAGTCTGACAGATCACAGGAATTCTGTATCCACAGCCTCCTTAGATTTCAGCAAAGTATTTGGGACAAAATCCTTCCTGGTATCTCTGCAACTAAAGTGCAGTGATATGAGCTAGACAATAGTACATTTAGGGAGGATTTAGACCTGGTGGAGTGACTGGACCCTAAGACTGGACCACAAATCACTCAATGTGTGGAGTGCCTTAGGAATCTGTTCTCAGATCTGTGCTGTTCACTATTTTCACCAGTGACTCAAATGAAGGCATCATGGCATACTGATCAAGTGCATAGAAGTCAAAAATCTCGGAAGGGTAACTGATATGTTGGTTGGCAATGTGAGAATCCCAAAGGACCTCAACAAGCTATATTGATCCAATCTGATAACACTTAATTGGGACAAATGTAGACTTTTACCTGGGTTCATAAAATTAACTTCTCAAATATAGGATGAGGCATGGCTAGACTAAAGTTCACATGAAAAAGATCTGGAGGTCTTAGTGAACCACAAACTCATTATGAGTCAACCTAGAGATGGGCGAGTCAAAAGGGCAAATGAATGATATACTAGGCTGCATTATGAAAGGCATGTTGTTGAGAATGAATGGGGTATAGGTATGCTTTATTCTGCCCTGGCCTTCCTGGGTATTAGGTTCAGTTCTGAGCACTAGATTTTAGGAAAGACAGGGATAAGTTGATGCATGTCTAGAAGAGAGTAACCAGGACAGTGAGAGGGTTGAAGAATATAGGATCAATGGATAGAAATAGGGAAGGTTAGTCCAAATAGAATACTTAGAGGGGATGTAATTGTGTCTTCAAGTGTTTAAGGGCTATTGGGTGGAAGAGGCATTAGACTTGCCTTCTGGGTCCTGGAGGGCTGACCTAGGAGCAAAGGGGTGGACTTTGCAAAAAGGCATATTTAAGCTGGATGTAAGAAATCAGACTGTGGGCACACCAAAGATGTGTAACAGACATTAACCACTCGGCCTGCAGAACTGGAAGGAATATCAATTAGGAATAGTCTGATCATAAACGCTGGTGAGTCAGTCGTGTGGTAAGAGCCAGGGACAATAGAGAGCTAGCCCAAGAACCCCACTGTTCTTCACAAAATGCCTCAACACCCCAAATGCAAGGCCTACGGCAAGTCTGGGTCAATCATCAAGATAAGATCCGTGGCAAGGATGAAAGGCTTGGATGGGTTGCAATCTGCACCAGGGGAGGGAAGAGAATACTCTTCCATTGAAGTGCCAAAGCATTAACCGAACTGGAAGCCTGTTCCTAAGATTTTGGCAGATTAAGAGCAACAAACCTCGTTCAAATTCCCCAACTCTCCCCACAGCAGAACAGCATGGATGCTTGCAGATGTCAAACTTTACTTGTTGTTTTTCTCTCCATGCCTGGCATGAGATGAAGGTATCTGGGGATCCTGGGAAAATGTGTGTGCTCCAACTCCCCAAATCCACTTTGGAGTTTCAGTACTCATTTAGGGGAAAAAAAGCCTGTGGACAACTGGCTGTGGGTATATCGCCCATGAATCTCCAACCTCCTGGAACCCAAATAAGTATGCATAATAAAGGCAAATTAAATTGGAAATACATGCAAGGCCCACAGTCGCATGCATCATTGATGCCTCTGGAACGTTTAGACTAATTGGAAAGTACCTCAGGATGTATAGGCAGCTATCATTTATCTAGTGGAAAGGAGCAAAGAATGCCAGAGAGCTTTTGAAACAGAGGGGAAATTTACCCTGGTGAGGAGCTTGTGTGGGGTAAAAAGAGGCTTCAGGAAACCCCCAGCAGGATACACTATGCAGTGGAGAGAATGTTGGACTCAGAGCCAGCAAGACCTGGGTTCGAATCTTGCCTCTTATACTTACTAGTTGTGTGGCTGGGAGTCATCTAATACCTTTAAGCCTCATTTTCCCTCTCTGTAAAATGAGGATAACACTAACTATAGCACCTACCTCCTAGGGATATTGGTGCGCCCAAACAACATCATACTTTGCTGCTGTTACAGATAGAGACAGGGATAAGGAGTAGACCTGAGATTGCATTGGCTCCTAGTTGAAGAAACTCTACAAATGCAGGCTAGTACCTTCTCTCAATTTAGTCTTAAAGAGTTATGATATTATTATATCTTTATTATATCACATGTGGCTGAAATGTGACTCTAGTGTCCCTGCAGCTCATTACATGGGTGAGCATTTTCTTGTGGCTGTCAAGGTTAGATCATGCCTGCTGTCTATTTTTTCTGTTCTTACCTTCCAGGCCCAGAGGGCTATTGGAGCAAGTAGCAGGCTTGGCCTGCTCCTTCGAACCCTTTCCCACTGTCCTCTGGCTTTCAGCCTGACACTAGAAGCTGGTGTCACCCACCATCATTAGTCACAAACAGCATCACAGGACATTTCTACGGGACTTCCAGGTTTACAAATTCATCTTACTGTCAGAAGCTCTTATTAACACCTACTCTGTGCCAGGAACTGTGATACGTGCTGGGGTTACAAAGACAATAATGAAATGGAACCATCAAGGAGTTTACATATGATCGAAGGCCTACAATCTGTCCACAGATAAGTCAAGACAAAATACATGGAGAGTCACTTCTTTAGGGGTGGAGGGGCACTACCAAACAGGCAGATCATGAAAGGCGTCTTAAAGGACATAAACCTTGAATGGAGCAAGGAAGGCAGAGGGGAGGAAGGAAATTTTCCTACTCCAGAGGCTGGTTGTCCATCTTCAAACTCATTTTGGTCTCACCATCTTCAACTGAAGCTACAGATCTCTCACTCTAGGCTGCCCTAATCTTTGGAGTAACAGGCACCTTACAACCATTTCTCTAGCTTTTTCCCCCCTTGGCCAGGGAAAAATGGCTTTTTACTTTGAGTATCTGAACCTCAAGCCTAACTACAACCCCTCCCTCAAATCCCCAAGGTCCCCATCATAACAGAAATGGACTCTACCTATGAAATGAAGGACTTGTAATAGCTAAGGTCTCCTCCAGCTCCCTCAGTGACGCTGGCTTTCCCCTCTCACTTCCTATCAATCTGCATATAAGAACCTAGACATTTACATAGATACCCCCAAGTCAAAGATGATATCTTGTCTTCACTATATCCTGAAAGGTCCACTTCACAGCCCACAATCCACAATTCAAAATAATGGCAACGATAATAAAAATCATCCTGGTTCATTAAAACAGGATTTAATCGTTGGCAGCCAGCCACAGAATGGCAAAATCAGTTCATAAATTTGAATGTACTAACCAAAATAACAGAAGAAAATGGGCAGTGTATCTGAAAAATTATCAAAGAACCATAGAACATGGATACAAAAAGTGACCTTGGAGAGCATCTCATCCAACCTCCTCATTTGCAAGATGGGGAAACTGAGACCCAGAGAGGGGAAAGTCACATAGTGTCAGAGAAACTAAGCTCATCCTTTCTGGAGACAAGGGACTATTGGACTTCTCCTGTACCCAATACTTTGGGTTCATTTACAAATCATCATTTCTATTAAGCTTCTGGTTGAAAAGCTCATGAGAATATACATTTCTTGAGTGTTTCCAAAGCACTTTCCTCACAGCAGACCTTGGAGGTCAATCTGTTGGTAGGCCTCTGTAACCTCATTTTACAGATGAGAAACCAGCCTTAGAAAAGGGGATGTGACTTGTCTGCAGTCATACAACTAGAAAGGGGCAGATGTGGGCATCCACACTCAAGTCTTTTGACTTTGAGGTCAGTGCTCTTTCCCTTATACCAAGCTGTCTTCAAATGACAGCTTCAATAACACTAACAACAAAAAACCCCAACAACATAAGAATGAAGTAAAACCAAGGGGGAATATATATATATATATACGTATATATATATATATATATATATATATATACGTATATATATATGTATATATATATATATACATATATATATACGTATATATATATACATATATATATACATATATATATATATTAATGACATCTTGTAATGCCTATAAAGAGTAGGCTATGATACAGGAAGCAGTGCAGTACAATAGAGAGTGCTGAATAATTGGACTTGGATTCAAATCCTGCCTCTCATGTTTACTAGAGCACTGGCTCTGGAGTTAGGAGGATCTGAATTCAAATTTGGCCTCAGATACTTAGCAGCTATGTGACTGTAAGCTGACTGCCTCAAAAAATAAAATGAAAGGAATGACAAAATGTTACACTCCTTTGCTTTTTAATTGGAGAACAGGAAAAGTAAAGCTTCATCTAATAGGACACAAGCATATGGATGTGGTTTGGTTTCAGATTGTGGTAAATTAAGAGGAAAATATATAGAGGAAGGGATGTAGAGAGGAGGAAAGGGAGAGAAAGGGAAAAGACCTATAGAGAAGGAAAGAGACAGCTTGAAAATACAAGACAAACGCTGAAAGATTGACACCCTGAGAGACAAACCTACAGGGAGCCAGTGAGAGATAAAGAGACAGAGACAGAGGAGAGCAGGAGGGAGAGAGGGAAAGAGAGAGTCAGAGCTAGAGTAAGACATAAAGAAAGGGAATCGAAGGAAGCAGGGAACTGGACAGAAGGGCAGTGAGATTGTCAGTTGACTGGGGTTGGGGGAGTGGAGGGGTAGGGTAATTGCTCAGGAGACAAAACTTCTGTGCTCTCATTTATTGAGATTGTGGACAAAGGAAGTTATCACCTATTACCACTGTCCTTGAGGGACTAGGAAAACAGTTCCTCTCTCTTTCTTTTTGAATGTCAATGTTTATTTTAAAAATAAAGGTTTATTTTCTCATGGAATTCTGTTTGGCACATGTTAAGGGAAAGATAGGTTTGAGAAATTTGCTTTGGAAAGGTACAGGTGTTTGGACAATTTACTGGCTAGTGCTTGAAAACACCTTGAAAATATTGTGAAGGCAGTTTCTAGATGGCCTTATCTCTGCTTCTGGAGAGGTTAAGGTTGTTTTGATACACATTACCCAGAAGTTATGATGAGAAGTAAGTTATATCATTCTTTGGTGCCTTTCTCTCCTCCCCTTCTCCCATAAGTCTTATTTACATTTTTCCCCAATGGTTGGACCCTAATGAGGATAGCATTTAAGAAACTGTGTGTGTAAGAGGAAAAAAATGACAAAATATGGTAAAATAAGCCTTCAGGTGAAATAAGTCCACCAGTGTTCCCAGCTCCTTTCTGGTCCTTAGCTAGCCTTCCATCTACTCTAAACCTCCTAAGGACAAAGAACTTGGTTTTGCCAAACTTTGGATCTCCACCACCAGAGAGAGAACACTCCAAACCAACATGGAAATGCTGGAAAATGATTGCCATCTCTAAATTATATGTTCATATGCTAAAAGTCATTTGTTTCCCATGTTGTTTTGGCTTTTATTCCTGTTGCACAGGCATTCCGAAGCCTCGGTTAAGAAACTAATGCTTTGCCTGTCCCATTGACTGACGCTGGCCTAGCTGAGGCACACATATGTGGTAGTCTTGCCTCTGGGAATTCCCTAAGATGTAATAGCATCTTGGAAGTGTGCTGGGTCAGGTTCATAAGACATTGGTGAGCTATTGAGGACACTGCTGCTAAATCCCAGGTTGCTGACCAAGGGAATAAGTAATATAAGCTGACATTCTTTACCAGTTTCCAATTTCCTTGACTTCAATGGAATAAAGGAAAATTCCTTATTTAGTCAGTCATAGGAACAAAGAGTCATAGATTTATGTCAGAAAGAGAAATCAGAGGCTATCTAGTGCAATCCTCTCATTTTACAGGTGAGGAGACTGAGACCCAGACAAATGAAGTTGCTTACCAAGGTCATACAGGTAGTAAGCAGTAGAGCTAGGATTTGACCCCAGATCCAGGGAATCTAGCACTCTCAGCACTGTCCTCTAGGTAAGGAGGTGCTAGAGAGATGCATGGGAACCAGTGAGAAACCCTGAGCCTCACCCCCACCAAGGTTACCTCCCTCACAACTTCTGAGAGGCCCCAGAACCACAGTGGGTCTGCAAAACATAAAAGCTCTCCTGGCCTAGAGCAAACCCCCTCTCAGGGGAGCTATGGATTTCCCAAGACTCACTCTCTCCTTCAGGGTGAACTGGCAGGCTCAGAGATGCCCAGGAGTCCTTTCTTCTGATTTAGACAGCAAAGACATACCATGGGCACCCATACTATCTAAGTCAAAGATACCCAAGGAGATGGGCTCAGTGCTTAGCAACGTTCCTCTGTCCTCCAAAGGCTGGTCCTCCTCTAGTCACTTTCTCTCTGGCCTGATCTACCATGGCACTCAAGGATGATAGAAAGTATATGTGTGTGTGTGTGTGTGTGTGTGTGTGTGTGTGTGTGTGTGTGTGTATAGTGGGGGAGGACAGGAGGGAAGAGGCACTAAAGAGACTGTAGGTGAAACTGATTTGTGCCTTTCTCTATTTCCCTTCTTTTTCATTTTTCTTTACCCTTTAGAAAAACAAGTCTGGGAAATAAAATCATTCATTTCTGCTCTGGTCTTTTGCCCCAGCTATTGAGTCAGAAAAATAGGAAAATGATTCAAAGTAGAAACTCATTAGTGCTCCTACGCTCAAGATTCTCTTTCACCTCTTTCTCTACCCCTTGCCTGGAAGGCCTTACATTCTACCATCTTTCAAGGTCTCCCAGAAAGGCCAAAAGCAATGGTGGGAGAAAATTGGAAATGAATTTTTGGAACTGCATATACATCCCCAAAGCCGATGGTGGACAATGGAAAAAGTTGCAGACCACTTAAAAAGAAGAGGCCACAATCACCCACCTCCCCAGAATTCAATCCATCTCCTCGGTCTCTTTTCAGGCTTTTCAAGCAAGTGCGGGCGAGATTGAAAGAGAAAGTAGCCCAGGCGGGCCTCTAAATCCCACTTAAGTCACTGGGGTTATGGGTGTGTGCAGGCTATTGGGTATGAGACTGCCAGTGTACTTTGTTGTGGAAAATTTTAATAGACTCGAGAGCCCTGTGAAATGTATTTTTTATGATCAAGGGAGAGCTACTCCTTCTCTCCTTCAGAAGAAGAAAGGAAACCGAGGAAGCTGAAAATTCCACCTTGTCAGTCATAAGATCTTAATACAAACAGCTGTTTGGAGAATGATTTGTCTCTTCAAAGAAATCTGATACCATGGAGGGGGGGTGAAAAAGAAAATAAACACATTTTGTCAAACATAATTACAATTGAATCAACAGTTTAAAGTCTTCATGGCATCCCTCTGCTTAGCTACAAATAATCAAAATTTGCCTTTTAAGAAACACTGAATAAAGGTACTCAACAGAAGTTTGATTTTTTTTTAAATGGGATTGCGGGGGTGGGGCATGGGATGGTACATGGTTCTATCAGGCCTTTTGAAAATCATGATGTGCCATATACCAACTATTACATGGTTTGCTAGTGGTCGGGCATGCAGTCTGACAGATAAGCCAACCTGCACCTGCCTAGCATTCCTGGGGTAACTGGTGCACTCGAGACATCACAGGATAGTGGCGGCATAATGGAGAGGTCAGAGTACCTTGTCTCCAGCCTTGGTTTACCATTTACTTTGTAGTTCAGTCAGATTATTTTATTTTTTGTATTTGTATCTCTAGGGCCTACCACAGTGCTTGGCAAATAATAAGTGCTTAATAAGTGACTGTTGGTTGATTGGCTTTGTGACCTTGGGTGAGTCACCAAATGTCATTTTGTTGTTGGTCAGTCATTTTTCAGTTGTCTCCAATTCTCTGTGACCCTATTTGGGGTTTTCTTGGCAAAAATCCTGGAGTGGTTTGCCATTTCCTTCTCCAGCTCATTTTACAGAGGAAGAAACAGAGGCAAACAAGATGCAATGACTTGTCCAGGATCACACAGCTAGGAAGTATCTGAGGTCAAATTTGAACTCAGATCCTCCTGACTCCAGGCTTGGCACTCTGTCCACTGCAGTGCCACCTAGCTGCCCATGTCTTACACACAGTAGGTGCTTAAAAAGTGTCTGTTGGACCACATTGAAATATTTACAATTTTACTAAAGTAAGCAACAACGATGACAAGAACATATTGCTAACAGAACTTTTCATTCTTAGAACATCTAAGTTGAAGGAGGCTTAGAGGCTATCTAGTTCAATTCAATTCTATAAAGGAGGAAACTGAGGCCCAGATGGGGAAAAGTCCTCATCTAAGGTCATGAACAGCAGAGCCTGGAATCACAACTTGTTTCTTGCCTTCCAGTTCAATGGTCATTAATAACATACAAGAACAACTGGGTAGGACTCAATGCTAACTTCAGAATTTTCGAACTCCAAGAAAATTCTGAAACCATCTAGGCCAAGGGTCTTAACCTTTTTATGTCCTGGACCCCTTTGGCCATCTGAGGAAGCCCTTCTCAGAATCATGGTTTACAATGCATAAAATGAAATACATAGGATTACAAAGGAAACCAATTATACTGAAATATAATTATTGAAATATTAACAAAAAACAAGTTGATTGATACCTGGGTAAGAACCCTGGGTAGTCTAAAACCCTTGTTTTTACATGGGAGGAAACTGAGGCCCAGGGAGGGACCCAGGTGTTAAGTAATAAAGCTGAGATTCTCTCCCCCTCCCCCCATTCCTCCCCATACCCCACTCCCCCCTTCCAGGTACTCTGACTCCAAATACTGCCTTTCCACTAGGCACTGACTTCCTCCTCTTGTTATTCCTTTTTACATAGTTTTCTTTTTTCTCTCTGAGAAGAGAACAATAGTAGGCGCGTGATGGAAGGTGTTTATGCCTGTCTATTTCCAACGAACTGCCAGAAAATCAGTAATGTAGGCTGTACCAGGGGTCAAGCCTGCTTTCCTGCTGCTCCCTTCCTATCTCTACATGTCGATGAAAATCTGTTCTTATTATCCTCCGAGGGTGCTGAGAAGATTCTTTGCACCTGGTTCCTCAGTACAGATGGGAGGGATCTATGGACAAACTCACAGACCTTGATCCCATCTCATAGACTCTGAGCCATCCTAGAGGGGGGTGGCTCAGATGTCCCCTGGTCCCATCCTACCCCAAGATCAGATCACCTTTCTGCCTTGGTTTGCACCTGGAGCCTTTGGGAGGCCAGAGATAAACCACACCCCCTCCGGGCTCCTTTAACCATTAATTAACCTATTGACACCCATCTGAAGTTCCCAGATCACTTCCTGTCCCCAGATTATTGCACCTGAGGAGAAGCTGCAGTCTCCCTCCCACCTGCTCAAGTAAACTGCAAGGAAAATTCCATGAAGCTGGCCAGTCAATAGCTGCCCACAATGCTTTCAGATAATGACAATGCCTGGGCACTCTTGCAGGTGTCTGCAGCCTGGGCTGCCTCCTCATAAGAAAAGCAGCAATGTCTCCCCTTTTAGGGACATGTCACCCAAGGGCCCTGGAATCCATATTCATTCACATTCAAAATTACTTTCCAAATGAGGAAGAATTTGACCTTGTTCCATTTATGGAACAAAGAACCTGCACTTTGAATTTTCTGAAGTGCAAACAAATCATAAAAAAGAGGAGTTGCTACTCACACTGAAACTGAACCCCCCCTTTTTTTGTCTGAGCAAATACTTTCAATCATTCCCTGGAAAAATATTAACTCAATCTGTGGTCAATAACAAGTTACTCAAGAATGCATGGTCTGCCATAGCAATGGGGATGGCACTGGAGCCCAAAGCCTCTGAAATACACATGGGGTCAGTGAATGGAGGAGGGTGGAAGAAAGGGATCCTACCTGACAAGCTCCTTCTGCTATATCCTGACTAGGAAGGTTAGCAGAAAGAGGTATGTTTGAATAGTAACAGAGAGCCAAACCCCCAGAGGCAGGCAACTGGACGATGCCTCATTGTCTTCTCCTCTAACAAGTCAACCGAAAACAATGGCCATCTCAAAAAGTAGAATGGAAACAACACTGGACTGGGGAATCTGGAGGCCGAAGTCTAGTCCGAGGCCTTCTCTGAGGTCCTCAAGATCAAAGGACCATAGATTGGTTGATGGAATAAGAATATTAATAATCGTTGACATTTCTGTGGTGCTTTCAAGTTGCAAATTACTTTCTGACCTGTCAGGCCTCATTACAAACCTGTGAGGTAGATGCTATTATTAGTCCCCTTCCAGAGATGAAGAAACTGAGGTTTGGAAGAAGAACCCTTCAATGTCATCTGGTCTGACTGCCTCATTTTCTAGTCAGCCCAGGGAAACTTAATGACTTGCCCAGGGTCATGCAGCTAGTGTCAGAGCTGGGATCTGAACCCAGAGATCATCTGACCCAAGACCCGGTGTTCCTGTTACCTCTTAGATTGTCCCTTCTCCAGTGATCTGCCTTCTCAAAGGTTGACCTCCATGCGTTTGATGGACTCTTTCCCCTTCTCTGACTCTTCCAACACCTGATGGCTCAGCTCAGGGGCCACCTTTTATAGGGAGACCTTCCTAATGCCCTCCATTTGTAAGCTCCTTAAGGGCAGATAGAAGCTGTCTTGTTTTCTATATTTGTAGTCCCAAAGTTTAGCACAGGGCCTTTCCATAGTAAGCATTGGGTGTCTAGTGGAAAGAGTGATGTATTTGGAAGTCAAGAGACCTAGGTAAAAATCTCATAAACAACATACTGTAGGATTAAGGTTTTTGATCCATTCTGCTATACACTTCTGTTTTATGGGAGAATTCATCCCATTCACATTCAATTATGATTACTGTGTCTTCCTTTCCATCCTATTCCCCTACCCATCCTCACTTTTATACTTTTCTCTCTCCTTTCACCCTTTCCTTCCTCACCTAGGTAAAAATCTCAACGTTACAACTTACTATTTGTGTGACCTTCTCAGAGGTCAACAAAGAAATATTTTTTGTTATTTTTCTTGGTATTAAGTCTTGGTTTCCTCCTTTGTTATGTGAGGGGGTTGGAGGAGATGGTCTCTAAGGTTCTTTCTGGCTGTGGCATTCAATGCTTCTAGAAAACTTGGCAAACAAATATTGAAAATGTATAAAATTGTTATTTAAAAAAATGAGAAATAATTTGTGCCAAATGAGAAGATTTTTTTTTGTCTGCAAAGAACCCACAAGTTGGCCCAATTTTCTGATACTATAAAAAAGTCACTTTAGCTAAAAGTGCTACTGTATTTAACATATGGAACATACTTGTGGTCCCTCTGGGGATTTGTCTGCTATGATAACATGAGTAAAAGGGTTAATAGCTAGTTACTTTTGCTGTGATGGCTCCATGATCTCAAGGGGGTGGGCATGCCTTCCACTGGTGCTGATCACAACCTGTCATGAACATTCTTTCTGTGCAGAGATTTTTGTCCAGCTTTCTATAATTCCTCCACCAAGGATCCAACCAATGTTATAGAAGCCTTCCTACGATTCTTTGATGTGGCACTGTGGATAGAGTGCTACCTGGAGTCAGGAAGACCTGAGTTCAAATCCATCCTTAGACACTTACTAGGGGGTGGAGTCAAAATGGCAGAGTAACAGCACTGATTTCCTAGAGCACTCCCAACAAGTCTAGCCAAATACATGTATAAAATGGCCCTAAGCAAATTCTGGAGTTGCAGAATCCACAGAATGATGGAGTGAATCAAATTTCCAGTCCAAGATAGCCTGGAAGGTCACTGGGGAGTGTCTAACGTGCCACACTGGGAGCAGAGTGCTGTCCAGTATGGGCTGTGAGTGCACAAAGGGGACCTGAACAGGCCTTGGGGAGTCTGAATCTCTCACACTTGTGGCAGTTTTCAGACTTCAGGACCCCAAAACGCCAAGGACAAATGGAAAGATCAGTGGGAAAAGCCTGTGGGACCACTGAAGGAGAGTGGAGTGGTCCTGCTCCAGCCCCAGGTTGGCAGAATGGGGAGGAGGTGGAGGAATCTGAGGCAGCCACAGCAGCAGCAGGGACAGCTGCAGCTACTGTTTCTGGAACTCTAGGCCCACAGATTGTGGGGGGATAGAGCAACTGCCCCCCCCATTGGAAGCAGAGAACTACCTTGACAAAGAGCTCAAAAGTCAAGTAAATGGATGGGGAAATGACACTTATTAGCTGTGTGACCCTGCAAGTCACTTAACCCTGCTTGCCTCAGTTTTCTCATCTGTAAAATGAGCTGGAGAAGGAAATGGCAAACCACCCCAAATGGAGTCACAAAGAGTCAGACATGACTGAAACAACTGAACATCAACAAAATGGTTCTTTAAGACTTCTTGGACTGTCCATGTGTTATCCCTCCCTCTTGCTCCATGACTACCCTGCCTCCTTTTCTGGTCATATGGGTCCTTGATGGCATCTTTCATGCTAGTTCTCTAGTGTAGGTCACTGCGTGTGACATGCGACATTTTCAGTTTTCTAAGTGCAATGGCCAGGCTGGTCTCTTCCAAATGATCATGAATGGCAACATAGCATTCTAGGGCTCAATGCAATCACCCAATTCAAGGCAGTATGTTATAGTGGCTAAGGCACTCAAACCAGATGTGTAACTGTGGGCAATTCACTTAACCTCTGTGCCTTAGTTTCCTCATCTATAAAAAAGAGAGGTATGGCCTTAAAGGTCCATCCTAACTCTTAGCCTATGATTCTATGATCCTCAGTCATCCACAACCAAAAGCAACAACCAGGAAACTTTATCATCACTAGGGAATCCCTCTTCTCTTTGGATTTGCCATGCTACTGGCAAATGTATTGGGTGACCATATGTTCCCCTATTTTATGTCTTGTTTGATGCTGATACTGAGCAGATAGATCAACAAAGTTATCTCCATGGTCAATATCTTTGCTTTTGTTTATTTCCTATTTTTAGAGTTAACAGATTGTTGGAACAGGTTGGGTTAGAGCTAGTACAAATGCCCACAGTGTCTTCTCATTTTTATTCTTGTTTCTATTTTGGGAATGGCTTTGCCCTTCTGTACCAGTGGGTGATCTGACTGCCCACCACCAGTTGATTTCAAAATGACTCCCACAGCAATAACCAGTTGTTACAGCATTGGTTACAATAATAATTTTCATTTTCTATGGTGCTGGACTATGCTCACCATGCCCAGTGCCCTATAAGTCTCTTTCTGAAGAAAATATTCATTGATGTGTAAGCATGAAGCATCTAGAGGAGTCTTTTACTTCTTAAAAACCTTATTCCTTTCTTAATTTCCCTGCCCATCCAAATGCTTTCCTCTGCTCACCTTCCTGTTGAAGTTACCATGTATTAAGGTATATATGTTTGACCTTATTCAAAGCACCAATGTCAGTTTCTCCAAAAGGTCCTCTACTTCATCCTCTCCAATGGCTGCAATTATCTTCAAGGTGGCCTCATGGGCACAGTAGAGTTAGGTCCCTAAGGATTGTATGGAACAGTATGACTTTGGGCACATGATGAAGCCAACTCAGCTGATCCTTCCACATGCTTCTCTGAGGAGAAACTAGGAGCCACCCTGAGCATCAGTATAGTGTCTCTATCTTTTGGTGTTGTTTATAGGGAGAATGACAATAAGGATGTGGTTCATATCCTTCAGCTCACTGATCAAGAGTGCTAACAGCTAAACTGGTGTTTGCAGAAGATCAGAGGTCTTTGTGATTCTCAGGGGCCTCAGTTTCCCTTTTCTCACCACTGCTGTGATCTGGGTATAAGTGAAAAAGGACTAGGCAAGAATGAGGACTACTAACCATTTTTAAAATTCAATTCATGCATTGCTGTGGACACAAAATTCATCAACCAAGTGACCAACCTGCTTCTGAGGAATGCTGCCCACACTTAGTCTCTCCCTTCCTTGGACTGCACACACAAGTTCTTGCTCTGCCTTCCATTAAAGTCCACCCTGGTACAATTATAGCATCAGAGATCATAGGATCATAGATTGAGAATTTTAAGGGACCCAGGAGATCATCTAGCTGAATCCCATCATTTTACATGAGGAATCTAAGGTACACAGAGGTTATGTGACTAGCCTGAGGGAGAGTGGAGTGGAAAATATTTAGTAAATGATAGAGCTGGGGTTGCTTAACCTCTAATAGTCTCAGTTTCCTCTTCCGTAAAATGAGGCTTATGATCACTGCAGCACTTACCCCAAAAGGGTTCTCTGAGATTCAGAAGATATCATGAATGTCAACGGGCATTGCAGACTTTTAAGTGCCATAGGAATGTCAGTGAGATCTGCCAGAGTTGGCATATAGTTGGCACAAGCTTTGAGAAGCCAGAGTCATCTGGCACTCAAAATGAGTCCTCAGAGAAGGCCTTTCAAGGAGTGGTCAATTATTACTGCCCCCTGCTCTGGCTCAAAGTTATTCAGTGAAACTCTGGTGCCAAGTTCATTGCATGCAATCAACAGCACTCAATCATGACCATGAAGAAATTGTTGCCAGTAGTAAAAGAGCAACGTGGTCATCCACAGACAGTGCTCAGATATGAGGCTTCGATTTAAAGAAGATGGAATAATTAATAGCACTTGGGGAGGTGGTCTAGAATGAATTTCTAAACTCCCAACATGGACTCATCCTTTAAGCATATTTCAAAGCATCAATTCTCTCTGTTCTTCTCTGCTCCCCCACCCCGTCCCACCCCCACAGCCCAGCATTAAATGATGCCTATTTGGAAATGCAAAAAGAGAGAGGAGGCTATCAATGGAAGTAACTACCCAAGAAGGTTCAGAAAACAGAACACTCCAACTCAAGTGAGATTTCTATGTATCCCATGAGTGATACATAGTATCGTGTGAGTGATATATAGTGGGAGTGATATTCTGTGAGTGATACAGTTGCAACAAAAAACTGTTCTTGGCTAAGTTATTCCTTATGTATCTATTTATGGGTCTTAAGATAGTAGATGTAGGGCTAGACCAGAGAGGATGTCACTTGGCCAAAGTCACAGAGTTGGGATACAGATGAAAGAACTGAGAATGAAACTCAGGTCCTCAGAGTCTAAATCCACAACTCTTTATGCTTGTCCATTGGTGAAGATGTTAATTATGATGAGGAGAAAGCAAAGACCCCTATCACTGAGGTGTCTGCGAAATCAAGGTGGCTTTATGAAAATTTGTTTGAAATGTTTTTTTCTCTAAACTTCAAAGTTAATCCAAGTGAGAATAATATGTGTCCACCTTTCGCACCCCCTTCATGTCTACTAATTACCTACTCATTGACAGCCCAACTCAGATGCCACCTTCTCCATGGTGCTTGCCCTGATCCCTCTTTCCAGTAACAACCTTCCTTCTCCCTATGACTTCTCAAATTCTTTTTTTTGTCACCTTCCAATGCATTTATACTATCCATCACAGAAAATCATGCTGGAGTCTTGCCATAGTGGAAAAATCGAGTCAGAGGATATGAGTTCAAATTCTACTTCTGATACTGTATGACATCTGAAGACCTATGTGGCCTTGGGAAACTCACTTGCCCTCCCTAGGCCTCAATTTCCTCCTCTGTAAAGTGTGTGTGTGTGCGTGTGTGTATGTGTGTGTGTGTGTGTGTGTGTGTGTGTGAGGGGTTTGGATGGAGGCCACCGAGGTTCCTTCCAGCTCTAGACCAAATATGACCTTGGGCAAGTCCCTTTCCCGCCGTAGGCCTCAGCTTCCCCCCTGTAAAATGAGAGGTTTGGACTAGATAGTTTCTGAAGTCTCTTCCAGTTCTAGGATTCTATAAGCCTTCAGACTATAAACTCCACGTAGGTAGAGACTAAGTCTTATTTAACTTTGTACCTTCCCCAGTACTTAGTACCATGCTCAGCTGGTTGATGTCCTTTATCTTCAAAGAGGACCAAAATGACATCACCATGATAAAGTGAAATTTCAGTGTGTCCAACTGTGGCTGATCAGACCAATAGGAGCTCAGAATGCTCTACCACAGACAGTACACCATAGGTGTTTATTAAATGTTTGTTGGATTAAATTGCATATTTGACAGAATTATGCTGAGAAATGAATTAAGATATCCAAATTCACTTCTATCAGACTTGAATAGACTCCCTCCTTCTCCTAATAATAATATGACATAAAAATAATTCAATATGGTTTGCTTCTAAGCTAACCTCATTCTTCTATGTTCTTCAGAGCACACCAAGTGGTCTAAAGTACCATGCACAGCAGAGGGGAGTGAGAACTGGCCTAGAAAGTGGATGATCATAGTTCAAGTACAGGCTTGGTGCCACTTCCTAGCCACATGCCTCTGGCCAAGCTAGGCATTAATCCTTTGGAACCACAGTTTGCTCATATGCAAAATGGGAATACACCCAAGCTCAGTGGGCTAACATTCATATAGTGCTGGGTTTCTCATACATATGTTTGAGCCTTGCAATAGTCTGGTGAGGAAGCTACTGTAGTTCTTATTCTCCCCATTTTACAAATGAGGAAACTGAGAAATTTCTGAGAAATATTAATGCCTTGCCCAGGGAACCCACTAAATATTAAGGTTAAAACAGAATCAAAAAGGTATGGGTTTGAGTTTCATACTCTTTCCACTATGCTGTGTTTTAGGCAAAATGTGTGTTCATCCTTCGTTGCCGAAGAAGACCATGCCATCAGAGATATAATGACTTGACTTGCACTTGACTTTGTTTTGAGTGAGTGAGGGCTGTGCAGATCAC
>CM053775.1:27912528-27939667 GCA_028658325.1 Potorous gilbertii
CCAGAGCCATCTGAATCCAGTGACCAGATATTCATCAAGATGACTGGAGATGACCCAGCGTGAGGCAGTTGGGGTTAAGTGACTTACTCAAGGTCACACAGCTAGTGAATGTCAAGTGTCTGAGGTAAGATTTGAATTCAGGTCCTCCTAACTCCTGCACTGGTGCTCTACCCACTGCACCACCTAGTTGCCCCTAGGCAAAATGACATAGTGGTTAGAGGGCTAGCCTTAGACCCAGGAAGACATGGGTTTGAGTCCTGCCTCTGACGCACATTAGTCCTCTAACATTGGGTAGGTCACTCAACCTCTAAAAGTATATATTACAGACCAGTTGCTGACCTGCATTAGTTGGGGGAGTTCCCTCTACCAGTGAGGTTACAATTCTAGACATCACCCCTCTCCTAAATAATTATAAATTCTTTTTAGAGTTAGCTTCTCTGAAAGCTGTTTGCTATCCCACAGGGGTTTGTTACTTGTTTAGAAGGGAAATTATGTCAAATTAGGTGGTGGCTGGGGGCAGAGGAATACCCCAGTGGAGGAAGGGTGCAGGGCAAGAAGAGTATATCACATGGCAGAACAAGCCCAGAGGTCTGGCCATTTGCAGGCAAAACCCAGAGGTCACAGCAATGGAGATTGCTGGGCAGAGGGACTCCTGGAATGAACCAGCCTTGTATAGTTGATAGCTAGCAGGGGCCATTCTTATCACCAGAGAACAGAGACCTTTTTCAAATACAGCATTGCCATTCAGGAGCAAGGGAGTATGCTTAATCAGGCCATGAGGATGGTGGAGTGCTGTCTGCTTTCTACCATCATGTATGATGGTGAAAGCCTTGGAGCGAAAGGAGAAAACAGTAGCATCTCAACAAAACCGTACTCTGAACCCCATTCCATTAAGAGAATGGGCAAATGCAAACATGCACCTTTGCCCACAAAAAGACTCCTGGCCACAGCATATTTGACAAAACTCAACAACATTTAGACCTTTTCGAATAGTTCCTATTAGGAAGGATCAAGGCGTAGCCCAGAGAGGGAGGGTCCAAGAAGTTCTGTGGACTCAATCATAGGAAACAAGCATTTCTTAAATATCAGCTATAAAATGTGAAAGGCACTGCATGACAGAAAAAGAAAAACAAAACTAGGCCCTGCCCTCAAGGAGTTTATATTCTACCGGAGGGAAACAACATGTAAACATATAAGCACATACATGATGATTAGAGGAGAGAGCAGAGAGAGAATTAATAATGTCTAAGAGGGAGGGAGGGGAAGATTAGAAATCAAGAAAGACTTCCTGTAGGAGGGGCACTAGGAGGGGGCACCTAAATTGGGCTTTCAAGGAAGCTAAGGATTCTGGGGTGAGGAAGGCAGGTATGGCCTTCCAAATTGATGTTAGGATTTCATAGCATATGTGCCCTAGTATAGCAGGAGTCAGGACACCCAGGTATAGGCCTTTCTTTGGCCACTACCGTGCTGTATGAGCCTTCGCCACTGGTCTGGACCTCAGTTTCCCCTTCTATCAAATGAAGGAGCTGTGCCTTTACAATCCCTTCCAACTCTATGGCTATTATGTTGAAATAGATAAAAAATGCAAATACCTGATAGAAAGTTCCCATACAGCATAATAAATGATGTTGACATTTACAGTTTTTGGGGAAAAACAATCATAGCTCTTTGGTCAATGATACCAGATGACTTCTGCCTAGGTCAAGCTGGTTACCCCCTCAGATCCCAAGCTTTGGTACAATTAACTACTCAAGTCTCTAAGGGTCCATAATTACTTAACACAAAATCCCATTTGCAATACGCTCATCCATTAAACGGTATCTGGCCACAGACAACAGCCCTTCGGTGTCCAACCTGGACTACAATCTCAGGTGAAAAAAAAGGGACCTGGGCAATGTAAATATTTGAAATAGTCTATTCTACGGTACAGCACACACCCCAGCATTCTGATTGCAGGCTCAGTGCAGTTGATACCTGCTTGCCAGCCAGTCAGGGGGCCTGCTAATCTTCCAGGTTGACTTTCAGAGATAATTGATTCAGGAGACATTTCTTAAATACCTACTGTGTGTGAAGGCTCTGTGTTGGGTCCTGGAAAGATGTGAGCCCTTTCACCAGTTGGTGCAATGCCACAATTTCAAAGGGGAAACCAGCCATCGAGACTCTAAACTTTGGTCAGTAATTCCTACATGTGCAGTCACATGGGAAGGAGTTCTGTGTACACATTTATCTAGCATGGGCATAGATGTCAAGGATCACTTAAACTCACAGATTAGGCAGCTAGACACAAAGAATCTGAAGAGCACACCCAGTAGGCTTTTACTGAAAAGGATAAATATAGTTTCAATGCTAGCAATAATAATAAATCAATGCTAAATAATCTAGCATCACTCATAGTAAAAGCTAGTGAAGTTCAAAGGTTGTGGAGTAGCAGGACTCCTATACATCAGCATAGTGCAAGTAGAAGGAGTGCTGGATTTGGAATCAGCAGAGTTGAGTTCAAGTCTCACATCTGTCATTACCTATGTGATCTCTTGAGTAAAGCACTTCCCCTCCCGAGGCCTGTTTTCTCATCTGTATAATAGGTGTGGGGGTCTTTAAGGTCCCCTTTAGCTCTAAATCTATCATCCTTTGCTTTTCTATTGATTAAGCAAGAATCATTAAGTGATGAGAAAGTTAGAGAATATGTTAGGTGGTCAGACTAGTTACTATGTGACCTTGGGTAAGTCATTTGTTTGTACCATCCTTCTGTGCATCTCATAACTTCTGGCCCTACTCAGATACAAGGAGTTTTGGGGAATAAAGAGAAAGAACAGATGTAGATGAGTTTCAGAAACAGAATCACTGGATCAAAATGTTGAATATTCTATTATTTTTTGGTTTTATTCTAAGTACTGCACTTGATTTTTAAGGACAACAAATCTAACATTCCACAGAATTGATGACCAGAAATTCCCAGAAGGGGATGAAATGAATGAAATTGACTCTCTTTATTATATGCCTGGAATAAACAACCATATGTCATAGGGGTGGTAACTATACACAGTATTCAATTCTAAGTATATTTCCTTTAGCTCTCAGTTTGAATTAAATGGTTGATACACTCATCACACAATTTCCTTTAGGTCCAGGGAATTTGGCCATGCCTTCTGCCCATTAGTACATTATAAGCTTCCTTGAGGGTAGAGATTGAGTTTTCTACAGCTTTCTATCCCCCAGCACTTGTCTGAATAGGTACCGATTGAATGATTAAATGGATGACCACTGCTACTGTCCAAGGACAGGCAGGGTCAATCTAACTTTTGTTTTGTGAATAAGTACAAGAAACTTACCAACCTGCACAATTAATTTCCAATCATAATCATAGTAGTTCACATGATCTAGCACTATAAGGTTTATGAAGCAATTTGCATATATTCTTTTTTCATCTGATTCTCAAAACAACCATGCTAAGTACTTTCTTTTATTATCTCCATTTTACAGGTAAGGAGGTTGAGGATCAGAGAAGTTCATTGACTTGCCCAGGGTCACATGGCTAGTTCTTAGTTCATGTCTGAGATGGGAACCAAACCCAGATATTTATGATTTCAAGGCCAGTGCTCTAGACACTATGATGTATTTCCTTTCCATATTAAATGAGTGACATAGCATATGAATAAATCTGCTTAGGATCTGAATTTATCCCATCAAGCTCACTTTCAGATTTAGGATGGCTCAAGAATTTTTTTTTGGAAGGGTGAGAGGTAGGGTGGGGTAGCCTATAATAACCAAAACATTTAAAGAGGTTCCTATTATATGAAAAAGTATGGCCTGTAATACTCTACCTTCTAGCATACAAAAAGCTCCTAATGGCTTTCCTCTAAGGAGTGCTCCATAATTTGTGACTTTCCCACAATTAGCTTCATATTTTATTTATGACGTGTAATGAACTGCACATAGAAATCATGCAAGGCACTTTGCTGAGCCAGAAATCCTAGGCTTACTGTTGGAAAAGACTTTCATAGTAGACTGAAAAACAAAGCCCTCGACTTCATCAGCCCACTAGGACTTTAGCAAGTGGAATGACTCTCCTAAAACGGTGAGGTATTGGGAACAGGGCTCATTCTAAAATGTCATCTTCAGGTCTTTGTCACTGTTGGAAAGTTCTCTCAAGAGGTCTTCTAGGGCAAAGGCAGGAGCCCAAATGCAACAGTGACTATTCATTTATTCAACAAACTCTTTTCTATGTGTTAAGGGGGCCCAGAAAGATGAATAGAACCCAGTTCCAGATCTGAGGGAGTCTAACAGGAGGAAATGACAATCACTCAATTTCTCATCTCTTAAAATGAGCGAGTTAGACTGGATGACCTCTGAAGTCCCCTCCCTGCTCTCTGTCTATGATCCTGTGGCATCTTGTACCTTTTGTGAGAGCTAGCAGTGGGTATAAAAATATTCCAGTATTTTATAAGAGCCATATCAATCTATCAATTAATCAATCAGCAATCATTCATTAAACACCTACTATGTGCTGGGCAAGGGGCTATTTATACCTCTGTTTGGCAAATGTGTATTTGTGATTTCCTAGGTATAGGGAATTACTTGTGTGGAAACTCCCACCATCAATGCATATGGGTACTTGTCTATGACTTATGGTCATAGGGAGGTACTTGGGAACACAGAGGTTAAGTGACTTGCTCAGCATCACATATCAGGTGTGAATCAGAGGCAGGATTTGAACCCAGGTATTCCTGACTCCAAGGCTGGCCCTGGAGCCACCACACCAAGCTGCCTAATATTGGTATCTTATTCCTAAAATAAGGTTAGTTCTCTACTGTATATTAGTTTTCCAAATGCAGTACTGATTCCTTTTTAATCACACACAAAGACACTAGGAAGGGTGGAGCCTGGCTCATATTTCTCTCTCTCTCTGTCTCTCTCTCTCTGTCTCTCTCTGTCTCTCTCTCTCTCTCTCCCAATTTGACTGTCTCCATTTTTGCAAAGGACAAGGTCAGTAGCTTGGCCAATCAAACCATCCATACATCATCATGAACTTTATTAGGGTGCCTAATCCTTCTAGAGCAGAAGCAAACCCCTTTTCCTCCTACTGATTCTTCAAAATGGCTTCTGAGCCAAACAAAAGAACAAAAGCCAAAGAAAAAGGCTATTTGGGAAAAAAAAGGTGGGCGAGAAGTAGGAAGAGAGAAGCCAAAGAACTTCATTAACGCACCAAGGACAATTCTGAAAAGATATGATATTGAGCTGTTGTTTAAGTGTCTTAAGTCTTGTCCTTTCGAAAACAAGGGGGTTCAACTATATAGATCTCTAGGGTACCTTTCAGATTTAACATCTGATGATCTATGAGTCAAGCTTTTAAACTCTTGTTCTGTCTCTCCTCACACACCCCCACTCAATGTTGTTTCTACCTGGAATGGGAATAATTGGGAGATTTATTAGAGTCTTTTCTTCAGTCTTACTGGTAGCTCAAAAAAGTATTTAGAACAGGGATGCTTAACTTGAGGTCCACTGATCTCTCAGAGAGTCCATGAACTTGGATGGGAAAAAAATGACATCATTATTTTCACTAACCTCTAACTAAAACTTAGTATTTCCTTCAATTATTTAAAACCATGATTTTGAGAAAGGGTTCACAGGTTTACCAGACTGCTGCCAAATGGGGTCCATGACCCAAAAAGTTAAGAATCTCTGGATTAGAATGTCATTCTTTTTAAAAAAAAGAATTCTGAACTTACTCAGCACCCAATAAAATGGACATTTCCATATATATTGGAGTGGAACAGAAAACTGCAGACTCTCTTAACATAAAGCTTGCTTTTCTTTTAATGTATATAGGATTAACTTGGGGCTTCCAAAGCTGTCCTGTTTGTATGGGTTGAGAATACCATCCCGAAGACATAACAAAGCTTTCTTCCCATTTCTTCTAAGATCAACCCATTACTTACTAATGATGTTAATGATCAAGACTGAAGAATGCTTTCTCATGAAAATAGACCTTCCTACCATTTCTAAGCTACTTTCTTCATGGAGTCTGCCCTCATCACCTCAAGAGGAAAGTGTTCTCCCTCCTTGGACCTCTCTGCCCTTTGTAAAGATCTTGGGGACTTCCTAAGTTCTGCTGGGCATGATGGGTTCTTTCTGGGCACAGAAATAACTGTACTAGACTGTCATCTTCTTGAAGGGTAGGATCAGGTCCCCACTCAGAACATAATAAAAACCTGATAAATCTCTGTCAAAATAGGACTATTCCAAGGCATATGGAGTAAGAAGATGAGGGCTCTAAAAATGTCACACCAGAATCCCAGAGAAATATTTTCCCTTTACAGAGACTTTTTTGTGGGGTGGGTTCAAACCTGTGATTACATCTACATGGGAAATCTGAAGGGACTTGTCCAGAGTCACACGGTTAGTATGTGTTAGACTTGGACTCCAGGACTTCCTGGCTCCGAGGCTGCCCCTCCATCCATTATAGTAGGCTGCCTGTTTATATAGCTCAACAGTAAATTAGAATAGCATGGAATTAGTGGCTCCCAGCCCCTGCCCCCTTCACCAATGAATATTCTACATTACATAGTGCTTAAATTTGCTCAAAAAGTTCCTCTAAAACGTGTTTCTCTAAAGGTCACTATGTGCCCAAGAAGGATTTTCCTCTAATAAATCCATACCTTTTCTGAGCACACACTATACCACCCACTCACATCTGAAACAAGCCAAAACCAAACCCCACTACCCCCCCCACCCCAAAGGGGAAAAGAAAGGTCAGAGGAAGGGCTGGCTGTAAGGCGAAAAATTCTTTTCACATCAAATAAGCAAACAGCACAATTCTGATCAGAGCTATTTCATGGTGGCTAAGCTGAAGCTGTAGAATCAACAGAGAGACAGGCCTTGGCACCATTTCGTGGCTGGCTCCTGCAAGAATGCCACTAGGAACACATGACATCGATAGTCACTAAGAAGCAATGTGGGCTTCTTTGGAAAGAGCCCTGGGCCTGGCTTTTCTTTCCAGTTGGAGGTTTGCTTTCCAATGCCTGCTGCTATGAGTGTGACCTCAGCCAAGTCACTTCTCTTTGGGCCTCAGTCTCCTCTTTGTCAAATGAGGGGGCTGAATTCTAGAACGTTCTAAGTTCCCTTCCAATTCTAGAGCTATGACCCTACAAGTGCTGTATGGAGAACAGCCCAGCACCAACACTCACAACACTTTGGGTTTTTTCACAGTAAAAGAAAATGTAAATACCTGTCTTAGGGATTCTAGGGTCTCTTCAGCTGCATGTCATTTACTCTGAGCAAAAGAGCCACCCTCCCCTTTGGTATGTCCTTGTGCAATGCCTCAGGATCTAAATAAGGAGGAGGAGAGTCAAGGATAGACTGAGAGTGAGGCTGACCCTGGAAGGGGATGGGAGCCCTTTTGGTCACATGGGGATCTAGGGGAGAAAAATCGTGAAAAGGAAGCACTGATACACTCTCTCTCAGGGTAGGTTTTTTTTCCCCCTTCAGCTTTCTTTACTGGGCAGCATTAAAAAACAAACATTAATTTTGTCCTGTGACTTTTCCAGGTTTTCAAATGCATGCTATTGTATTCTCTGGTCCTACTCCATTCCCCCTGGAATTGAACTACACCCCTAAATCTCTCCTTCCCTTTTCTTTCTTTTTTTCTCTATTCTCTCTCTTTCCCCAAATCTCCTGCCTCTTTCTATCCTCTCTTGCCTTTTCCCCTTTCTCTCCTTCCTTTCCCTCTCTCCCTATTTCCTCTATCCTTCTTGCTTCTTTCTCCTCTCTCCTCATTCCCCCATCCTTCTCTCACTCTTCCCTTTTTATCTCTCCTTTAACTTTTTTCTCTTTCCCTTCCTCTCCATTCTTACCCTCTCTTCCTCTTTCTTCCCTCTCCTTTGCTATTCCTTTGTCTTTCCTCTTTCCATCTTCTCCTCTTCATCTTCCCTTTCTCTTTGCCCTTCTTCCCTCTTCCTTTATTCTCTCTCTCCTTCCCTTTCTCTCTCCTCTCTTTCTCGTCTCCTTAATTCTTCATCTCCCTCCCTCTTCTCTAGCTCCCTCTTTCTCTAGCCCTCCTATTCTCCTTTCACTTTTCCTTTCCTTTCTTCCTCTTTCCTCTTCTCCCTTTCTATTCTTCTTCTTCTCCTCTTTTCTCCTCTCTCCTACTTTTTCCCTTTCCTTCTCTCTCTTCCCCTTCTCTTCTCTTATCTTTTCCCCTTTCTCTCTCTCCTTTTCACCTCTCCTTATCTTTTCCCCTTTCTCTCTCTCTTTCCCTCTCTTCCCCTTATCTTTCCTGCTTTCTCTCTCTCCTGTCCCTCTCTTTTCTCTCTTGCTTCCCCTCTTTCCTTCTCTCTCCATCCCAGGTCCCCCTCCCGCACCCCTAGTCTCTCAGGAGCAATGTCTTATTTTCTGAGACATTTCTTTACTACAGGAGAGAGGAGAGGCAAAGACTGGGAAGTGAAGGCTCTGCCTATGCCAGTTGGAGCTCTAATGTTTCTAAAGTCGGACAGCTTCATCTGACTAGGACTTTACTCTGATGAAGTGAGGACTTGTAACTAGATCTTTTAAGAATCCAGGTCAACTTTAGAGATGGCTATTTTCGTTCTAACTTAGCTGTTAAGTTCTCCGTAGATTTATGTAAGTCACAATTGTGGTGACATTATGCCAGAAAGTGAGATTAAAAAGGATGAAAGCAACACATTTACAGTAAAAATCTCAGTGATGGTAGACCTCAATTATAGTCAAACCTCAACTAATGAGAATGCTTGCTGAATGGAAGTAGGTATCTGAGGTTCTGATTAATTTCATTCTCTGAATAGCTGAGAATTGCCAAATAAAACCATTTTGATCTCAACTTTCATGGTTTCAGATTGTTCTGAAGTGCCAAAGTCTACTTTCCTGCCTTAGTGAGTATCCTCAAAACTTTCTATTACAACAGGAGGTTTTTCAGAGCTTTAGAGTTATTTCTATTAGTCAGTACTGATCAGGGCTGGAGAAGTACCATCAAATCAGAGGATGAAACTGGGGAATTGCCCTGATTTTCTGCAGGTGACTTGCCCAAAAGGTGACTTGCTCAAGGTCACATAGAGGATTCTAGCTCTAACGCTAGAATGGTCCTTAGAGACCATCTAGTCTAACTTCTTCATTTGACAGACAGGGATACTAAGGCCCAAAGCAGAATGACTCAGCCAAGCTCACCTAGGTGTATAGTAGCATAGCTAGGCCTAGAACTCTAGATCATCTTCCCCAAATTCAGTGTTTTTACCAATGGACCGGGCTACTTCCTGGAGGAGGTATAAAAGACTAGGCTGAATGTGGTCCCCAGACTATAGGACACCCCCAAAAGTGGGTTTTTGTACTAACTTTTAAATGTAAGTTTGTTTTCTTTTTTCCCCTGAAATGTCGAGGAGTTGGGCTCTGGTTAATTGATTTAGCTGGCTGCTCTTTTTTTAACAAGGGAACTTTGCTTTACCCTTCCCTCCTTAAAACCTTAAGGTTGAAACATGTCACTTTGTATTTGGAGCACATAGCTTCTGATTAAGGTCTAAACAGATTTTTAACATATGAGGCCATGTCACCTATTCAACAAGGCCCTTTTACGAAGACTTGACCTTCTACTTTGCTCGGAAAGGCCTTATTAGCACTAATCATGCTTCCAAGAATATCTTAATTTACAAGCTGGCCATCTGCTGCAAAATCTAACTTCAAATATTTTAAAGCAAAAAAAAAATCATGCTTCAAGATGGAGAGATCACACTAAATGTTTCTAAATGAAAATGTAGTGGGGCTACTCCAGAGCAAAACAAAACAAAACATGTTAAATTCACATAGAAGGTAAAGCATCCAAAATGCACCATTTGGAGAGGGGCCAATGGCATTTTACAGGAGAATACTATGGGGCATAGTAAAACTGGCAAACGTGAGCAAATCCTGAGTTAAAGCATAAAAAATCCCCACCCCCACCCCTTTTCCCTCTCTTTCTCCCTCTCCCAGTGTGGTCTAGCAAGTTCATAAGGATGTCAGAGATGGAAAATGTTTGGTTTGGTTTGGAGGGGAGTAAGGGAGTTGAGAAGGAATAGAATTTCAACTGAGTGAATAAAATTAATATATATTTTCCACCCTCTCTGAGTTGCATTTCCTTGTCCCTTGAATATCTCCCCTTGTCTACAAATGACTCCCACCAAATTTCAGGCTCTTGTGAGGCAACACAGTAGAGTGAAAAGAATCAGGATTACGTGGCTTCCAATCCTGTCTTATTCAGGTACTAGCTGTGTACCCTAGCAAGTCCCTGCACTTTTTCTGGGTTTACGATTAGGGAGCCCCTAGGGTCCTTCGAATTTTAAATCTCTGAGGCTATGATCCTAAGTCACTTAGTTTGAGGGGAATGGAATAGATAGCTTCTGAGGATCCTCACAGTTCTAGGATTTGATGTGTGATCTTGGGTAAGTTACTTCCCCTTCCTGGGTCTCAAGTTTCCTCCTCTGCAAAATGAAAGGGTTGGACTAGAATCAGTACTTCTTAAACTGTGGGTCTCGACCCCATATTTAAGAATCGCTGAAGTGGTTGTAAGTCAAAAAAGTTTAAGAAGCCCTGGACCAGATGACTTTTGAGTGCCATCACAGTTCTGGATTCAGGACCCCTATGGATAATCTTTCTTACCCCGATGTCTGCTACCTGGTTTCCCTACCTCTAGTCTTGCTCCTCAACTCCCAGTCTGTCATTCAATTCCATCCAACAAGCACTGATTAAATGAATCCAATGAACCAGGCCCTAAGTTATGGGGTACAGAGACCAAAATGAAACCCTCCCTCAGCTCAAGGAACCTGGCTGCATGTAGGATAATCCTACAGCACATTGGAATGCATAAGCCCTGCTGCTGCCATCTCTCCCCTCCTCCCCTTCTCCCCACTCTGCTGGGTCACTTAGCATCTATTAGGTGCTCTCTAAACATCTGATGGTTGAATGAATGAACTGCTCCTTTTAAAAGGAAACTCCCTCAGTCACTCCATTGCTCCTAAAGGTTTTATAGCATCAACTGATCCTGGGGTCTTTGTTGTAAGCCTCACCCTCCAAAGTGGGGCATTCTTGATGCCCACCTATGCCCAGAAGGGAAACAGAAGCAGAGAGCTTTCCATGTCATTTGAGAATATCTCATTGGGGCTATTATTGAAAGAATTTTCTATGCAGATCCCATTTGTTGGGCCATTCTGGCTTTTAAATATTTCACTGGTTACATCTGCACTCCACCCCCAAAAGAGCATTTGTCAAGACTGTTTCTGAGGCTAAACAAAGCCCAGAAAATGCTCCCAAAGTGAAATTCTTCCTCCAGAGGGGGTGCTGACAAAGAAGGGAGAGTGAGTGGCTTAAGAATCACCATCATTCAAAGAGAGGTTGGATGATGGTTTCACAAAAGCTCTCCCTGATTCCTAATGGAAAGTCTGTCTCCTAGACACCAAAAATGATGTGCAGAGCACATGCCCCTAGAGTTCTGATATAGGGGCAACCTTATGCTCTTCTAAACAATGGCTACAGTAATAAGGTGAAATTCCCTTACTCCAATTAGACTGTAAGCTCCTTGAGGGCAGCGATTGTCTTTGGCTCTTTTTGTATCCTCAGTACTTAGCACAGTGCCTGACCCATAGTAGACACTAAATGCTTATTGACTGATTGACTGAAAGTTGGATAACAGGAAGTCTGCCTGTCGGGATTGGGATTTTTTCCAATAGCAAGAGATGTTGTTTTTCCAAGGCAGAGATGTTGACCAACTGGATCGCTCTATTCACTTAGCAATCCAATACAGAAACTCAAATCTGAAACCTAAGGTAGCCTAAGTATTTGATCCAGAGTTAAGTTCAGGTGCCACCTTCTTCATGAAGTCTTTCTTGATCCCATCCTGTTGAGAGTGTGCACTTCCTCTTTAAATCACCTTGTGTCTGTCTGTGTAGAATTCCCCCCACTCCACCTCCCACCTCAAGTCAACATAACCCCTTTGAGGATAGTGCCTAGCTTGTTTTTATCTTCCTATCCCTAGGATCTAGGGCAGGATAACAATAGCTAAATTTTACATAGCATTTGCAGGTTTACAAAGCATTTGCAAGTATTCTTATTGGATCCTTATAAAAGCTTTAAGAGTTAGTTGCTATTATCACCCTCATTTTACAGGCCAGGAAACTGAGACCCAGAGATTAAATGACTCCCTGAGGGTCATGCAAGTTAGTCCCTGTAAGAGGTGGGATGCGAACACAGGATTCCAAGGTCAGCACTCTATCCACTGCACCAGGTGGCTTTTTACAGTAGGATCTTAATAAATGTTTGTTGACCTGTGGCTGAAAATCAGCCTGTAATGATGCTGCCAAGTCATGTGGTCATTTTGACCCCAGGCAGTCCAAGTGTGCCTGCCAGGATTTTCTCTGTCATGCCAGAAAATGCAGGCCCAGATTTAGAAAACTGAGTTCATTTTATATAGGCCTAGATGTCAAAGTTAGAAGGGGATTTGGAAGCTATTAATTCTTTCGTTAGAGCTGAGAGGTGCTTTAAAGACAATCTGCCTTCCTCATTTTACAGATGAAGAAACTGGTCCCAAGTGGGGAGGCAGCTTGCCCAGGGCCATGTAGCAGTGAGGCAGTAGCTCAGTGGGCAATAGGACCTCAGTCTCTTGATTTGGGGAGCTAAAGGATCACATGGGATCATAGATTTAGAGTTGGAAGAGATCTGAACCTTCAGGCAGATATATACAATATTAAAAGCAAAAGGAGATGGAGAGATCAGCTCCCATCAGGCCCTCATTTCCCAGAGAAGACAAGCATCCAGAGGACTCCCTCCCCTTACTTGGTCTCCGAGCGAAGTTCCACTGGGCTAGGCCAAACCCTCACAGAATGGCAACATTTCTTCTAAGGCCCTGAAATCTCTGAAGCTCAGCTCTGAGGCCCTTGTCTCTAGTGCTTAGTCTCCCCAGATCACTGAGATGATGAACAAAGGCTCCCCAGATCAGAGAAAATGAAGTACTCGCAATGGAGGAAAAGATTGCTGACTGGAGGCCTGCCTGCTATGTGTACTTAAGGGCAGATGAAAACAATTTGGATTGTTTAAGGTCACAGAGTAAAAGAATTTCCCTTGGTGCACTCCTTTCAAATCCACATGCATCTTTTCGGCAAATGTAACCAGGAGGGGGCTTGTGGCCACGGTGGAGTAAGCTAATGTACTTCACTGAAGCGGCAAAAGGTCTTGGATTCTCCCAGGGGTCCTCTGCCTGGTCAGGACTAGGACCAGGGATGTCTCATCTGCTGCAACCTCTCCTGGTGTATAAACAAGGGCAGGCTTTTGACATTTCCAAACTTATGAACTGGTTTCTGGAAGGGCAAGTGGACTAGAAAGTCAAACGCTATCAGTGGGAATCCGTGCTGCTCTCACCTTCCCCTATTTAAGAAAAGGGCCGGAGGGTACCATATCTTCTCGATGACTTTGCAGCATGCGTCAATTGAAACATGCAATATTGCCAGAGAATGCTAGTGGATTGAGTTGCTGGCCTTGGAGTCAGAACACCTGAGTGGGAATACCTCAGGCACTTACTAGCTCCTTGACTCAGGCCAAGTCTGTAGCCTCAATCAGCTTCTGTCTCTCATCTGTAAAATGGAGATGCCCTCCCTCACTCAAAACAAAGTCAAGTGCAAGTCATGTCATCATTTATCTGATGGCATGGTCTTCTTGAACACAACAACAAAAATGGAGATAACAATAATGTCTCCCTCACAGTCATGACAACAATAAAAGAGTCTGTGTGATCAAAACATGCAATGTCCATTCTTAGAATCAAATTCACTCTTCAAACAGGAAAAGGCAATTTTTTATATCACGATAATGAGAGGTGACGGAGTTGTTGTTGTCGCAATAGTTGTGATGACGATGATGATGATGGCTTACACTTATAAAGGGGCCTTAAGATTCACAAAGACCTTTTCATTGACTATCTCATGGGAGTCCTTGAAAATTTACAAGGTTCTTTCTTCACAATGATCATGTCAGATAGACTATGTAAAGGTCATGTTCTCCTTTTTTCCACATAGCAGAAACTGAAGCTTGTTGAGGGGGAAATGGCTTGCCCACAGTCTCAGGATGACAGATTTAGAGCTGTAATGGATCGTAGAGGTCATTTAGTCTGATTTGCTCATTTTGCAGGGAAGGAAACAAACCCACAGAGGAGAGAAGGGATTTCTCTAAAGTGTGACAGGTAGTAAAGAAGCCAAGGTAGCATTTGACCCCAGGTTCCATGAGTCTAGATCAAGCATTTTTAAATGTAAGAGACTATCACAAATCTATTATATTCAATATCAAACCCATATCTTTGAAATTCAAGTCCAGCATTCATTCTTACAGATCACAAACTACCTCTCATAGATATGATCATAGGATCATAGAGCTGGAGCTAGAAGGGACCTCAGGAGTCGTTTAGTATACTCCTCATTTTACAAAGGAAGAAAATGAGGCCCAGAGAGGTTAAGTAACTTGTTCAAGGTCACACAGGTACTAAGTGCCAGAAGCAAGATTTGAACTCAGGTTCTCTGACTGCAGTACCTGTGTTCCTCACACTGTATCATACTGTCACTTTAACTAAATAAGTGCACAAATATTTTTTTTGAAGGGAGGAAGGCAAGGCAATTGGAACTAAGTGACTTGCCCAAGGTCACACAGCTAGTGTGTCAAGTGTCTGAGGCTGGATTTGAACTCAGGTCCTTCTGACTCCACAGCCAGTACTCTACTCACTGAGTGGACAAGTACATGTAAAGCTTTTAACCCCAAAACAGAAAACCAAGCTTTTAAGAAACAAGAGGAAAAATAGTAAATTCACCATAAATAGCAAACCAATATGTTGGTTTTCACCAATTTCACCAACAGAATAGCAAATCAATTAGTTTACATCTCAAGGCAATCTAGGAAGTCCAAACAGTGAAAAAGATTCAGAAAACAAAGGGAAAAGTTATAGGAACAAATGGAATCATTTACTGGCATTTCAGAAAACATATGTCAAGAAGGACATAAAAAAGTGTAGAAAGTATTATTTGAGCCCATAATTAAACCTTGTGGTGAAATGAGGCCCTGGGGTGAGAAGTAAAGGCGCAGAAATGAGAACAGTGAGAACCTGAAGTGTGGCTCACAATATTGGATTTGAAAAAGAAAGGCAGACATCCATTAGGCATTGGAGGCTGCTAATGTCACCTATAGAAGGAGAGGCAAAGCTCATTTGGAGATGAGGGTCAGCAGACAGGAAAAATTCCTCTGGTATATATAACCCAACAGATCAGAGATCAAGGGACATACTAAAAGTAGTTGGGGAAGGAAATCTGAAAACAGTAAATTGGTCTAAAAGGGAAAGGAGAATACACACACACACACATGTCAAGAATCAAGAATTAATAAAGAGAGTTGACAAACGTGAACAATCTAGAAAGTCATTAAGATAGAAAAAACTTACATATTGATCCCTCCTAGGTCATCTGGAGAGAGAAGCTCCTTCTCAGCCATTGTAGAGCTGCCATATGGTAGAAGACACCTCTGCTACCAACCTAAACCACTTTTCCCAAATCCCTTCTCACTTGAGTGAGGAGGGTGAAGTTACATTGCTGTCTACTCTGTGGTGGGAAAAGGTGTGTTACAGTGGGTGCTCGGGTCAAGAATTTAGAACATGGAGACAATTGCAAGGTCACCAGCACAATTAACCCATAATGTACCTGAGTGATATAATGATGCCTGTAGTGATATACCTGAGGTGGGCCTCATTTTCCTGTAACTGATGACATCCCTTCTTATTTTTTGGCTTGGCCCAGGATAGTTACTTTGCTTTGAATGTGGCATGGATGTATCTAAGGTCACACGTCCACTGTCTATACAGGCATCTAGATTTTGAGTTAGCACAGTTCTCTGCCCTGTGGCTACATGGGCCTCTCATATCTAACAACCATATCATTGCTCACAGGAACACATGGATGACTTGGCACAAATCCATCGCCATCACTATAACTCAAAATCTACCTCCACCATCAGGCGGGTCATCTTCGTAATGTAGAAGTCAATATATTTCAAGTTAATTCAATGCTGTGACCACCTGTTATGTACCAGGTCACTGTGTTAGGCTCTGGGGAGACAAAGACAGCTAGGAGACCTTCACCACCCTTTCGGAGCTACCGGAGTCTTCGATAGTTATTTTTGCACAGGAGTGTAAATGACAAAAGTGAATTTTCATAAACACTAATAGTATTTAGAAAGATTGTAAAGAGCTTTACCTCATTTGATTCTCACAACAACCTTGTGAGATAAGTGCTGTGGCTACTATTTTCCCCATTTTACAGGTGACAAAACTGAGGTTGAGAGGCTAAATGATTTGCTCAAGGTCATAGCTAGGTGGTACAATGGCTGAAGTGCTGGACGTGGAGTCAGGAAGACCTGAGTTCAAATGCAACCTCAGACACTTACTTGTTATGTGACCCTGGGCAAGAGTCACTTCACCCTGTTTGCCTCAGTTTCCTCATCTGTAAAATGAACTGGAGAAGGAAATGGCAAATCACTCCAGTATCTTTGGCAAGAAAACTCCAAATGGGGTCACAAAGAGGTGGACACAACTGAAAACCCAACAACATCTAAGGTGCTACTAGAATTCAGGTTTTCCTGATTCTAGACCCTGAATTGAGCCAATCTTCCACTGATCCCCCTCTCTAACGCCTCACTATGGCATAGAGGTGACCCTGGTTTCTGGCAGGCTATACCAGTTGAGTTCAAGCTATGCAGGTTCCTACTGACCCAAGGAGGAAAGGCTTTGAATGTGTGGGGAAATGGGAGGGAAGAAGGGATGGAGGGTGTGTCTGTTTGCTCGCTAAGGACAAGCCTAGCTGAGCGGAGAGAAATCCCTCACTTTGCCCTCAGTTTCTTTCTCCAACTGGAAAAGGAAAGGGTTGGACTAGAAGATCTCAAAGAACCCCTTTAGTACAGAATCCTCTGATGCAACATAGCTGAATTCTTCCCCTAGTAGCTTCACGTCACGTCTAGTTGCCAAATGACTAGCTTAGTACTGGTCTCCCTATTTCACAGCTGACAAAACCAAGGCACATTAAAGAATTTAGCTCCAGATCATACAGGCATTAGTGGGAGTGCCTTGGTTGTGCTAAGCCAATGTTTAACTTCTCTGGGCACGGTTAGTGGGGGTTTATGAGTCTCTTCAATATTCTTTTTTTTCTGAGGAAAATTTGTACTGGAAAAGGTATCTGACCCAAGACATTCTTTGGAAGAGACAAGCAAGTAACTTTCTTGGCCAAGCAGGCCTCTTGGAAGGTTAAGTTCAACACAAATTTAGGGAAGTGATGTTTTCTAGTGGAAAGAGTCCCAGTATGAGAGGATCTGGCCTCACCCCCTGGCTCTGCTCCTTATTCCTTGTGTGTCTTTGGCACCTAGCTTCCATCTTTGAGCTTCAGCATCCTCTAGAATATGAAGAGTTTGAACCAATGACCTCCAAGGACTATGTCAGCTTGAAACCTGGCAATCCAAAGGCTGGATATGGAGCCAGAGGGCCTGGGTTCAAATCTTGCCACCTCTACTTCATAGCAAAATAAGTTTTAATTTTAAGACTACGACATTAAAGTAGGTGAGGGGGGATCTGCAGAATTTAGGGGAGGAGAACTTTGAGGGCCAGGCCTTCCAAGAATTCCTTCTCTCCTAGAAGGGAAGTTTGAGGCTGTCTGGTACAATTCTCTTATTTTCCTAATGCTGGGAGAGTGGTAGGGGATGGGGGAAGAATCTGAGCTCAGTTTTAGACCACTTACTCTTTCTCCCTTTCTTCCTCTGAAGTTCCAAAGTGGCATTCCATCCCCCATCATAGGCAGACCTGATGCTGGTGATTAGCCTGGTGACAGTACTGTTTAATCCAAGAATCCACAGCTCCTTCACTTCCACTCTAAACTATTCTCTACACAGCTGGGTCAAAGGGATTTTCCTAAAGTGTAGATCTGGCGAGGTCATTCCTCTGCTCAGTAAACTTCACTAGCTCCCTAATACCTCCAGGATCTTATATAAACTCTGCTGTTTGGCACTGAAAGCCCAACCTGGCCCCAACCCATCTTTCCAACCTTATTACACACACTTTCCAATCCAGTCAAACGAGCTTTCTCACTATTCCCCATACACTACATTCCATCTTGTATCTCCCATATCCTTGCATAGGCTGCTTTCCTCATGTCTGGCAACCTTTCCTTCCTCTCCCACTTAGAATCCCTATTTTTCTTCAAGGTTTAGCTCAAATGCCACACCTTCTATAAAGGCACAACTTCTGTATAGAACACCAGGCTCTGAGTCAGGAAGACCTGAGTTCAAATCTAGCCTCAGACACATATTAGCTGTGTTACTCTGACCTAGTCACTTAGCCTTTGTCCGCCTCAGTATCTTCATCTATAAAATGGGGATAATAACAGTACCTGTCTCACAGGGTTGTTGTGAGGATCAAATGAGATATGTTATTTATGAAATGCTTAGCATTGTTCCCTGCATGTAGTAGGCTCAATATAAATGCTTATATTGTTATGCTAGTGCCCCCTGAAATGAATTTCTATATAACTCTTTGTGTACATCTCCACAGATAGAATATAAGCTCTTTGAGGGCAGGTACTGTTTCATTTTGGCCTTTGTATTCTCATCTCCTAGAATAGAGCCAGGTACATAGTAGATATTTAATAAGTGCATATCAGTTGATTGATTGATTGAACCATGAAGGAAAAGCTTAGTGTTCCAGGAAAAGCACTGATCTAGGACCTGGGATTTAGTCGTTATTTGTTGAACTGAACTCATCTTCTGGTCCTATCTCTTTGTAACTATGACTAAGTAACCTTGAGTGAATCATATGTCTTCTCTGGGCCTCATCAGATCCTGGATTTAGAGTTGGAAGAGGACTCAGAAGCCCTCTAGTCCAACTCCTCAATTTTTCACATGAGGAAAGTGATGCTAAAATTGGGTAGGTGACTTGTACAAGGTCACACAGGTAGTAAGTACCAGGTTCAGGATTCAAATCCAGGTCCTCTGGTCTTCAACCAAGCCTCATGCTCCTTCATCATTTACAGCATTCTCCTCTTGTACATGTATATACATTTTTGTTAAACTTTTCATGAAGGCTTGGCAACACATATGTATCCAAACAAAGAGACTGAGGACTGGCTAAGGTAAGTCAGGAAGGGGGCTACAAACACCCCCAAGCCCCCGGGCTCTCTCTGTGGGTTGGAGCTTCCTAGACTAGATGGTTTCGGAACAGGTCCCGGCTAGTGCTCTCCCTCTGGCTCAGGCTCAGAAGTACCATGTAGGGTATGGACACAGTTTTTCTATTTAATCATCTGACTCATTCAGCTTATTTGGGCCAGTCCCAGGACCAGTCACTGTGTGGATTTCACAGCTATTCCAATACCACACCCAGAGGCAAAAAAAAAAGGCAACCCAAACCTGCCAACATACTTGAGCAATGAGGCCTGGGACAAGATGAAGGCTAAATATAGTATTCTTTTCAAAGCGCTATCCTTACAAGTCCCCTGATCAGGACACTAATTATAAAAGGTAGATTGAGGGAACTGCAACAAATAACTTTGGGATGAGAATCTGATAAACTAATAAGCAGGAAACCAAGAGAAGTTGTTTTTTTTCAGTCTTAAATTAAATGCTAAAGGCCAGGAGTATGACTGCCAGCAGAGTTCCATCTTGTACAGGCTGTCTCCAGCTTCCCATTGGGTCAGATCCAAAAAGCTTATATGTAATTTGGTTGTTTTGTTTGAAACTTGGAACACATTTTCCCATAGAAACAATGTTTTGCATGGTGGTTAGGTTCCCAGGCTAGCCCATAAAACCGACAGTAAGCCATAGTGTACCTGTAATATTGTACTGGACTAACATGCTAGAGACTCTAATTCCCATGGGAGATCATGTTGCTATGGGAAAATGGGTCTGGGGTGTCTACTTGGGTAGCCAGAAACATGTCTTCCCTCACTGTAGCCCTGGAAGTGGATGGAGGACCTTCACACTTTTCCTCCCCTCATATACTTACAAGGAGCTCCCTTAGCTCTAAGCCACTGGGCATGGCCCAGGGGATGGGCTCCACATGGCTGGGGACTGTCAGAAGTCTCAGGGCCTCCAGAAATCTGAGTGACTTCAGAGCTATAACTAACATTTTTTTATACCCCAAGCAAGTTTTACAAAATATGTCTTCAAATCAAAATGAAAATGAGGCTCTGGGAGATGACACAGTATCCATAAGATCACACAGATAGTAAACATCAAAGATGGGAGCTGAGTCTAGCTCCTCTACCTCTAGAGTCTGTGCTCTTTCCACTGTTCCACACTGCCCTGCTTGAGCTCACCTCAGGTGCAGTAACCTGGGAAGAAAATAGTTCCACCTGGCCACTTCCCATTTTGTCCAATTCTGCTTGCTAAGCCAGTGCTGGGGCAGCTAGGTGGTGCAGTGACTAGAGTGCCAGACCTGGAGTCAGGAAGACCTGAGTTCAAATCCAGTCTCAGACACTTACTAGCTGTGTGACCCTGGCCAAATCACATCACCCTGTTTACCTCCATTTCCTCATCTGTAAAATGAGCTGGAGAAGGAAATGGCAAACCACTCTGACATCTTTGCCAAGAAAACCCCAAATGGAGTCACCAATAGTCTGACATGACTGAAAATGACTAAAAACCACCACAACCAAGCTAATGCTAAGCTTGGTTGTGTCTATGCTACTAAAGTGTGGTCACTTGCCTACTTGGATACTCCCCTTGCCTGGTCTATTTGCAATGCTTTCCCCCTTGCCAACCTGCCTGGGTGTTCAAGTCAATCTCATTCTGTTTGTATAAAAAAAGTGTGGCATGGTGGGCCAGGAGAGGATGCTCCTGCATTGTTGAGGCCTTCTCGGCCCACTTAAGTCACAATGATCCCTCCCAGCTTGTTCCATTCATCACCATCGGGACTAGACTGGGACTTTTGAATGGATTATCTTGTTACACGTTTTTGACTGTTATTTAGCTTCTCCTGTATAGATTTCTTATCTCTGAGATAGACTGGGAACTCTGTGAGGGCAGGGCTCCCCTCTCATGGCACAGGGCCATAAGGTCAATTAGCATTCACTGTTTAAGAATATGAAGTTCCATACTGTCTCCCTGGCAGCCATGGGAGACAGAACTAAAATTAGGGTCACAGAGTCACAGAAGAGACAATCAATGAACAGGCATTTATTAAGCACCTACTATGTGCTGGGCGTTATACTAAGCACTGGGGATATATCTTTGTTCATGTTGGAAAAGACCTTAGAGGCCATTTGGCTTAACCCTTTCAGTTTACAGAAGAGAAAACTGAGGCTCAAGGAAGCAACTTGTCTGAAGTCCAATATGGGGTCCTAGGTCTAGAGCTGACATCAGAGGTCATCTAATCCTAGTTTTATGGAGGGAGAAATTGAGGCCCAGAGATTTTGAGTCTAGAGTCACACAGGTAGTAAGTGGCAGAGTCTGGATTCGAATTCAGGTCCTCTGACTCCCGAATCAGTGTTCTTTCTAAAAGTGGGATTTTGCAAGAAGACTCCAATGGATCTGCACTCTTCTCAATTTGGACACTCCCTCCTGTGATGTAGGTGTGTGCCCTATTTTCCCATGACTCCCTATCCTGTATTCTATGTTCTAGCCTAGCTAGGCCTACATGCTATATGTCCTAGCCCTTGAACTTTCCTCTCCCACCTCTGTGCCTTTGCACATGCTGACACTCATTCCTCGCCTGGAATACACTCCACCTAGTATCCTTGGAGACTCAGCCTATATGCCCTTTTCTATGGGAAGCTAAGACTGGATGACCAATTAACGGGTATATTGTGGTGGGGATTCTTTTTAGGTGTTTATTGTACTCCTTAGCCTCGAGTTCCAGCCTGGAGAGTCTAGGATTAGGAATGCTTTCACATACCACTAACACCAATACCTTGGTTCTGGGATGGCATGAGAGGAAGATTCTGCTGGGAAGGAGCTCCTAGGCACAGATATAGTCATTGTTCATTTGTCAAACTGGAAAAACTGGAGTTACGTATCTTTCCTGGATGACAGAGCACCAGCCCTTTTCAGGGACAGCACTACAATTGAAAAGACTTTAACCAGATGTTTGCTTTTCCTTATTCTTCTGGGGACAGAGCTCAGAGGGCAGCCATCTTAGAGAAATGACAAGACTAGATTGGCATTAAAACTCTGAGAAAGATATATGGCTCTGGAATCAATCAACTCATGAAACTAGTTTACCTTTTTCACTGGTTAACTTCAAGGATACTCAGTGTCAATGCTTCTAGATAAGAACAATTTTTCTAAGCAATCGTATCAAAACTGCATGTGGCAGTCACTTCAAGCCCAAGGCATCAACACTGAGGTGGGAGGGAGGTCTCAGTGGGACAGCTGTTACTGTACATGTTTTGACGTTTGGTACACTAGATGACATCCAGGAGGCCTGATGTAGGGACCCATGGAGAGAATCTGATCATTCCTAGGACTACCAAGAATTCATTACTAACAGGGGGAGTCATGGCAAGCTGAGTACATGAATATCTTCTTCTCTCAATAGGTCTGTAGCATGGCCTAACAATCACTGTGGCTGTTCACCATTACATGAACAAAGATAAACCTTGCAAATGAGCCCACATTCACAATCCTAATACCTTCTTGCCTAATGAGGCAGCAGCAGCTCATTGATATCTGGTTAATAAGGATTAGGAGAGCCCAGAATTAGCTGGGCACATTTTCTACCTCATCTGAACTCCAGCCTCACTTCACATCTGGCTAAAATATTCATTTTGGATCTCGAAGGAGAGAGTCATAGATTAAAGGAGGAAAGGACCTTCCAGGTTACCTAGTCCAATCCTAATCATTTTTACAGATGAGGAAACTGAGAGGTGAGGAGTTCTGCCTGAGGTCTCATAGGCAAGAAGTAATGGAGTCAGAAGTTGAGGCCAGCTCTGTTTACTCTAAACCCAAGACTCCTTCTGCTATACCCTACTGTGTAACAGTTAAGTCTAATTCCCCAACCACACAGGAAGGGTCTAGAGGAAAGGGGCTGAGTCCTATACTACTTTGTATCTCTCACAGTGCCTAGCTCAGAGGACATGCTCCAGAAAGTTATTAATAAGCAAAAATTTCTGGTTCAATCACAGACTGTTACAAAGCACATTTTCCCAAATCATGTATTGTTCTAATTCTAAGTATGTATTTCTTATTATTTTATTACTTAAGAAAGGCACAAAAACTAGAAGTGCAAAGACTGAAGCATTCTGATTTTCTTTTGTCTAAACTATTTTTGGTGGTGGCTGGGAGGTGGGAGAGTGCCTGTGATTTCACTGGCTTGGGGACCTACAAAGATGGAAATTCCTTCCACCAAAATAAACTGACAACTTGTTTTACATTCAGCTTTAGACAGTTGCCAGAAGGTCCTGAGAGGTACAGGACTTGTGCATAGTCAGGGAGCTAATGTATCAGAGACAGAATTTGAACTCAGGTTTTCCTGACTCTAAGGCCAGGCCACACTGCTTCTCCTGACTCCAAATGTGGGAAATTCTGCTCTTGCAGAAGATGAGTGTTCCATCAGCAGTGTCCAAATAGAAAAAAAAATTATTGACATGTAGATAATAATCTTGGTTACAAAAGTGCCAATCATGGAAACTGATTTGATGAAAACAATGGTAATACCTGTTTAACTTGGAGTGACATTTGCTGAAAACACTGAGTCTGGATCAATGGTAAACTGTGTAATGACAAGGAATTGGCATACAATTGAGTTAAGCTATGTGCTAGAGAGAAACTTTGTGAGAGAATGACTGCTGGCGGGCAGAATCAGCAATTGAGTTGCAAGAAGCTGCAGCATGATGTGAAATGGATCTATTTTAGTGAAGGCTGAAATTGATCTTAGGGCTGTGTCTGGTTTGTTTGTAATCACTGAAAAAATGTGGACTCATTCATTCACTTCAAAAGTATTCAGTAGGCACCTACTATGTACAAAACACCTTGCCAGGTGCTGGTGCATAGAGCACTTCATTTACAGCATTTACATTTATTTAAGTAGTCATCAAGTGCTGACCTTCCTGTTCTTATAATGTGAGGTTGTGAGGCAAGCACAGGATATAGGCCAGGACCTATACTGAGTTGTACTAAGCCATCAACAAATGGTAGAGTACCCAGTGTTAATGGAATCCTCACAGAAATCTATGTATGTCATGTGTGTTGTTGACTAAGAACCCATAACAAGATTGCTTCTCATTATTTAAACATATATGGAAAGAAGAGCATGGTTTAGATAAATTTAAAAGATGTCCAATGATACATCTTTACATATGCAAGGGCCACTGCACTTGCTATGATGACCATTGCCATATGTTGCTCATTAATCACAGGGCGAGATCAGCACAAATCATACTGAAAGATTAGCTTTACATGTCAATGCGCTGGTATTTTGCGCTAACGTCAGTGTTGCTTCCAGGACAATCATGAAACAGGCATGATATAGGAAATACAGTGTGACTGAAGATACTATGTTATTTGAATAATAAATTAAAGTTATTTGCAATTTTTTCTAAAGATATTTCATTTTGATGTTTTCATGACAATTATCCAAGAAAGTGGGGATAAATTAAGAAAATCATAAAACCAAACCAAACCATGCATGGGAATGATTTTCAAAGTTGAAGAAAGTTCCTACTGTTTGCACCCCATGTAGTTGTGCATTACAACACCGATACATATTTGTAGAAGCTATTCTTAAGTGCTGGATGCAGCTGATAGCTTATCTCACTGATCAAGTGGTCCCCTAATCACTCATTTACTGTTATCTATTTACTCTCTTGATTAAACATTTACCAAGCTTTGCACTGAAACGACTGTATATATTTTATTAACTACCAGCTTCCATATTCCTTTTCTTCCAGATGGTTGTTCTCTGGCACTTATTTTCCCATAATTGGGAGAAAAGGCCAAAGGAGATGTTTGAAAAGTGGCAAATCAAAGAACTAGGTGATCGTGTGTATTTCTCTCCCTAACCCCAAGTGAAGGTCAAAGTGCTTAAGGTGAAAGGTGAACTTAGCACAAGAAGCCCCAAGTTAGACGCTAAGTCCCTCACATAGTCACAGTGACCTCAGAGTGGGAAGGGAGCTCAGCAGCCATCTGCTTTGACCCCTATCCCCACCCCACCTCCCTGCCAAGAATCCCCATGACAATCAACTAGACAAGGTTGTCCAGCCTCTCCAGTGACAGGAAAGCTAATGTTTTCAGTGGGCAGGCTGTTCTCTTTTGGGACAGCTCTAAGTGTTACGAGTTTCGCTGAAATTAAGCTTAAATTTTCTTCTTGGAGACTTTCACCAACTACTCTGGAACAGCTAATGTGGTAATTCATTCTTATTAGCCCTGTCTGAAAAAACGATTTGGTACCTGTAAATGTCTATCTACAACTGAACAGCCAGGACATTGCCTACGAATTACAAAGAAAATGCCCTGTTTCATAATAATAGTCTACATTTCCAGAATGCCTTCACACAAATGATCTCACTTGAGCCTTACAACCACTCTGGGAGGCGGACAATCTCGAGGGAATACGATTTTCTCCCCACCCTCACCTTCTTTTTAAACTCGTGGGCAATCTGAGCCTTGGAGGATTTTGGTGAATTGCCCAGGGTCATCCAGCTAGTAACTTGGAGAGCCAGGACTAAAATGCAGACCTTTTGACTCTAGGTCCTATGTTCTTTCCATCATACCATATTGTTTCTGACTGAGAGCCATATCTATGAATACCATGCAAAAAATGTGTTTTTGTAATTTTTGTTGATAAGTAAATATTCCATAAATGAAGTAAACATGATAAGCTCTGTATTTATCATGTCTGTTTTAACTAGCAGCAGTGTTCAGACATTTTCAAGGCCAAGGAAAAGTCAACTTTTTCTGATTAAAAAAAGATTTTGTTCTTGGATGGAAAATGGTTTGCCATCAGGAAATGAGAAACAAAGAAATGTGCAAAAGCAGCTACTCAACGAGTCTCATTTGATGAAGACTACATTTTTTGGTGTGTGAGCAAATAATGTCTTGATTATCCAGTACCACTAAAATGAAACAAAAAAGAAATGCTTGTGTGTGTTGTTGTTATTATTTGGTGGGGCAAGTAGAAATACAAATCGAGGATTTCTTTTGTGTGGGAAACCCCCTCCTCTACTGCAGATTTGTGACTTCTGGGGCACTGTCCATGGTCACCCAGCTGGTATGTAGCAGGGGGAGAACTTGACCCCCAGAGGTCTTGACTCTAAGGCTGATCATCTATCTGCTAAGCCACACTGCTAGCAATTCGAGCAAAACCATATGAAAGAAGCTTAGTTCTTATTAGTCAGTCAATTGGCATGCACTTATTAAGGGCCTACTATGGGCCAAGCATTGAGTTAGTCATTGGGATAGAAAGACAGAAATGAGACAGTCACTGCCTTAAAGGAATTTCTATTCATATGACTCCATTTCACATAACTGAAAGAGACATGATCTGTACAGTTCTTTTCTAATTCATTAGTCAGAATTTAAAAGGGAGAGAGAGAGACAGAGAGAGAGAGAGAGAGAGAGAGAGAGAGAGAGAGAGAGAGACAGAGAGAGAGGGACAGAGAGAGGAAGAAGGGGGAGGAGAACCCATCCTCCACCCCCAGAGACCAGGGATTCATTACCCACATTTTTGGCTTCTATGTTTTGATAATCATCCTCTCTCTCCTTGGTTTCAGGATCGTTCAGAACAGGATGCGAAAACAGCAGTGCAATGTTTTTTCACTCTAAGTCCAGAAACTGTGCATTAGACCTCACTCTACCTCGTACAACATTTATGGAAGTTCAGGCTTCCTGCCCTCTGCAACGTGACTTTCCATATGAGGTGTACTTTACTCCAAAATAGGAAATGGGTCAACATGTTTAGTGGGAGTGCACATGGAATGAGGACATCTGCTAAGCAAGCCAGTCAGGAGACTGTCAAGCGGACCTTTATTTATGACCATTAACAATGCATTTCACTTAATGGTTCAAAAACATAGTTGGGCTTGGATTTTTTAAATGGCAACAAATTTTAAAAAATAATTGAAATGAATAGGTTCTCACCCTATAATCTTCTAGTTTCATATGAATT
>CM053775.1:27940167-27970434 GCA_028658325.1 Potorous gilbertii
TTAAATGGCAACAAATTTTAAAAAATAATTGAAATGAATAGGTTCTCACCCTATAATCTTCTAGTATCATATGAATTATGGGTTGAAAATGGAATTACTCCCAAGACATAGATAATCTATTATATTTTTGTAGGTAATATCTCTTCAAGGGTGTTTGTCAATGACTACACTGGCACAGGAACTTAATAGCTCTGTAATTTCCAGCAAGCCAGTGTCTCAGGGCCTTGGTCTCCTTATCTATAAAATTTTGGGCTTGGGCTAGATGCCCTCTAGGGTACCTTTTAGCTCTAAATCTGTGATCTTATGCTCCTAAGGAAATTCACATTTGATATTAAAAGGAACCATAGGAGAGCCATGGTCCTCCTTGGATGTCAAAGTCAATTCTCTTGCAAGAAACTTCCTGAATCTTCCAGTGCTCAAAACATCTGGCAGGGTGGAGTTCTACCAAGTTGAGGGGACCATTATAATGCTACACATACACAGTCACATCCTGTCTGAGAAAAAATAGTATTCACATAGGTTCTTCCCATATCCCTTTACCCTCAAATATTCTCTGCATTCCAGCCAGTCTGGTTTTCTTGTTATCCTTCAAAATGGCACTCACTGTCCAGCCTCTGGGCCTTTGCACAGGCTATCCCTTATGCTGGAGTACCCTTTTTCCTCACCTCTCGCTCCCTTCATGGTTCAGTTTTTGTTGCCTCTTACTAGAAACCTTTCCCAATTCTCCTAGCTGTTAGGGGTCCCCACAACCAAAATCTCTTGGTATTTAAATTGGATATATTTGTATTAATTTTTCAATGTATGCACTGTTCTACTCCCTCTTCATCCCACTGTCCAGTCCCACACTCCCTCCTACCTCCCCCCCCTCATCCCAGACTGGCCCATAATCTCCTTGAAGTCTCTTGGTCTAGCCTTTGTATCACCAGGGCTCAACACATTTGTTTTTCAACTACATTTGTGATTTCATTAGTGGAAAGGACTCCCAGAGACACCACCCCCTTTACCAATACACACTAGCAGCTATTTTGCAACTCACACTCAGGTCAAATGACTTGCTAGTCAGTTACACATCTGCCAGCAGCCAGCATGCGCCAGAGATAGGATTTGAACCTGCCAGGTCTTGCTGATGCTGGTGCTGGCTATTTATTACAATGTGCTGCTTTGAGAAACATAGTAGGCACTTAAGACATGTAACTGAATTCATATCACTGTATGTGTGTGTGAAGAACAGGAATTCATAGCTTCTATTTCAACCCATCCAACCTCTTAGTAAGATAGCAAGGCAATGCATTGACATTCCCCTCACACCCGTGTTCAGGCGGGCCTCACCTTAAGAGAATCAAAGCAGGCAATCACACGACCGTTTTCCACATGGCAGCTCCTCGATGGATGGGCAAACTTGCATTCTGCATCAGATCGAGAACAAGTACCTCTCTGAAACTCTCGACATACTTCTAGAGTCAGCCATTTTGTATCCCGAACCAAAGACACGTTGACAGCCATTGTAAAATCAAAGGGGAAACTAGCAACTCTATTCTTTCTTGGTTTTTGTTGTTTTTATTTAAGGACAATGTCTCTGCTAATTTTAAAAAGGGTTAAAAAAGTGAATTCAAGTGAACCGTGAAGAAACCAATCTCGTTGCTTTGGTAAAATTTGAGATTTGTCAGCACTTAGGTTTTGAGTCCAATCGGGTCTACTCGAATGAGAATTCAATAGAAAGCCAATTGCACAATGGAAATCTTAGCAGGAGAACTGAAAATCAGATTCAAGGCCAGCTCCTAAAAGTGCATTGGGAGGAGGTCCAATAGCGACTGGGGGGAGGGGGGGACTGTGCCTCTGCCCCAAGTTACTTGGAAAGAACTAGCAGGCTTTCCAAGGGATTCTATGCTCTCTCCAGTTTAGATGGTTTCAATTATTTTCTGCAAAAAGCATATGTTGCTGGCAGCGCCTCGGTTTGTGGAGGGGCCTGGCCCTTGGGGAGAAAACTTTTTTTTTTGTCTTCCTTATTTCTGGCTTTGAAAAAAAAAAATCACGGTTGGGAAGCGTTCAAACAAGCGCAAGGATGTTGCAACTGTTTAAATTTAAAAAAAAAAGGACGAGGGAGGGAAAATGGCCGAGCAAATGATGTGTACTAGGGGAAAGAAGGATGGATGAGTTGCCGTCAGGATATGAACTAAAAGCAACGCCAAATTTTTTTTTTTTTAAGGAAAGGAGTGGGTGGGGGTGGAGGTTCGGGAGAGGCAGCCCTAGAGAGAAATCCAAGTAGTAGAGATTTCAGGAAAGGCACTTTTCAGTAACCTGCAGATGGAAAAAAAAAAAAAAAGGAAAGACAAGAAAAGGAATCAGCTGAAACAATATAATTTCCTCTTTTCCAAGTCTCACTTTTCTGAGAGAAGCAACTCAGGCAATTTCAAACAGGAAACCTCTGGATACTGACAGTGTAGCATGGTACAGTGTGCCATGGGAGCTAAAAGGGCATTTCCCCACATGGAGCTGTGCATGGTAACAGGAAACAACCAATTAGGTTGACTGTTGCAATGGAAGTCTGGGCAGCAGCCCAATAAAAGAGATGGTTTCATATTGATCTCCTCTGGCAGACAGTCATTTTTGTGCCCACTGCACAGAAAGAGAGAGAAAGAGAGAGAGAGAGAGAGAGAGAGAGAGAGAGAGAGATAATAAAACAAAACAAAACAAAACAGTGGCCTCCCCAGGTCCCACATGAGAGTATTGGCTAGATTGGCTAGATGTGGTTCCGGGGATTGGAGGGTGCCTACAGGCTACCCTCTTGCCAGGTTGGGCCTGGAGTCTGATTGGGCTGCCTGGCCTGCTTTCCAACTCTAGAAAATGGGAGTTACTAGGAAAGTTATGACTGTATATGTGTGTGTGTGTGTGTGTGTGTGTGTGTGTGTGTGTGTGTGTGTGTGTATGTGTCTAGGCTTTTGGAAAAAGGACTGCCATGAGGCTGACTGCTACTGTCAGAATGCAGCTCGATTGAGATATAGGGAAAATCCCCTCCAACAGAGTGTGGAAGCTTTTCTGGAATTTGTGTTGCAGACAAAGATGAAACCTTTTGAAAAAGGCACTGGTTTCTTCCTCTGTCCATATAATCTCCCCCCTGCTACAAAAAGGAAAAATCTGAGAAGTCAAAGGAGTTTCATTTTGTTACATGCATGTCTTGTTCAGTTCAGGCAGTTTCACACATTAACTATTGTACATCCTTAAGGACTGGGTGCCATTTAACTTGGTGTTAGCTGACAAGCATTTCAAGGAATCCCAAGGTTAAAATGAGAGACTAATGTTTTGTTGTGAGTATAGGATCCACATGACTCCTCATGACCCCCTGCCCCATTTTCCTAAAGCAAAAACAAATGAAAAAAATTAACAAACTGTTAACTTCACTATTCAAGCAATCATACCTATTACTGAAAACATAACTTTTCTTTTAGTTAGACATACTTTCCATAACCTTTAAAGGGAGTCCATTTTCTATGTATGCGTTTCATCGTTGGGGATGACAATCCTCATTTATGTCACATTATTGTGTCCTGATGTATCCCACACAATCACTGGGACTCTTTCACATATCGGTCCTTTTAAGTGCCCAAACTTTTCTATTAAAACCAATTAGGCCTCTGATTTAAAAAAAAAATTATTACATGCGCATATGACTTTGCCTTCTTAAACAGAGGATTCTGAATATAATTTAACCTTTTCTTAACAATTTAGGGTCCTCATTATGAATATCCATCATACTGTGTGGTGAAACTGTTCTGTGTCTGCTTTTTAGTATTTCTGTCTCTCCCCCTTGATGATGAACTATCAATTTTCACTTTCTTTACTACTCTGGACCTCCCTTACCCACTTCTAATTTGCCATTTTTTTCATCTGTTAGGGGCTGAGATACCAGATGAATGAGCTCATTAGAACTTTATGTTAAATAAGAGTCACTAAAGCTCTGAGTGAGTGTCTAAGTAGGCTGTGTTCCAAAAGGTTGAGGTTGCCAAAAAATAGAGCTTCAGACAAGTCAGGTGTTACTCTATAGTCCAAAAATGATGTCTGATGGCCTTGACTGCCCCGAGGTTTTTGAGATCCCTTCTTAGACTCATTTTAAATACCACAAACTGAAAATAAAGAATAGTAAACACAAAAACTCTCCCAAAGGTGTTACTCTAACACACTTTAAATGACTTGAAAAAGGAAATGTTTCCAGTGAGCAAGAGAGGACAATGGTTACTTTTTTTTTTGCCAAACAAGGTTGGAAATCTATGCTAAAGGTGAAGGAGTCAGAGTAAATCCCTATGCAGCAAGAAGTGTATGGGCCAAACTTCTCATCAAAGTGTCCACAGGGCTAGTCTGGGAAACAGAACAATCCCAGGTAGATACTGATCAGGCAGCCTGAGAAGAAGGATCAATCCGAAAGATGCATGTTTCAAGAGACGGAAAATTCAAAAATGGATTCAGCCCCCTGGCAGTGAGTTTTATGTAAGTGTGAATGGGAAAGAAAGGGACTTTTCTGAGTTACAATTCATCCCTATTTCCCAGTTAAGGGCATCTGACACTCTGGAACCTGGACTTAGAGCTCAAATGAAACCTGCGGAGCCTGTGATTCTAGAGAGGTTTTGGAGAGATGTGACATGGAGAGATTTTGGAGGCAGCTTGGAGAAAGCTGGTTGTAGCAGCACCAGCAAGCTGGCACAGGTCAGGGGTGGGTGGGGTTGAGGGCAAAAAACTCTCAGTAATTTCTCCCAACAAATTTCCCCATGGTGACAATGGTTCAATTTGGTGACATGGTCAGAATTGTTTTTATTCTTTCTTTCTCTTTCCTTTCTCTTTTTTCTTTCTCTATTCCTTGCTCTCTGTATCTTTTTCTTTCTTCTTTTTCCTTCTTTATTTCTTTCTCTCTGTTCCTCTTTCTTTCTCCCTCCCTCCCTCCCTCTCTCCCTCTCTCCTTCTCTTTCTTTGTTCCTTCCTTCCTTCCCCTTCGCTTACCTTCTCTCCTGTTTTCTCTAGAACTGCACTTTGATTGATGAAGAAAATTCCCAGTGAGTGAGTTCCTTCTACCAACACCAGCAGCTATATTGCCATTTACAGTCTTGGAGAGTAACTAGAACACTGAGAAATGAAGTGACTTGCTCAGGGTCACTTAGCCAGTATGTGTCAGAGGCCAGACTTGAACCCAGGTGACCCCAGAGCTGGCTCTCTATTCATTGCATCTTGTTGATGCTCAACCCTTGCCTTGTCTTAAAATGAACAACTTTGTTTGGGGCCAGCATTAAAGGGCTCTGGGAAATTATGTGAGTTATTATAATGGGTCTGAAATATGCCCCAGGGACTTGATTTTCCATGGAGTGTACCAGCAACACCAATCCTGGGTTCAAGTTCATTTGGTGACCTTAGACAAGTCCCTCTAACCCTCTAGGCTTCAGTTTCCCCATCTGTAAATGAAAGGCTTGACTGGTTTCCCTGGTCTTTAAAGTCCCTCCCAGTTCCAATGGCCTGCGCATTGATGATTCTACCCAAGAAATGTTAAGGGCTACAGATGTCAACCATGTCTTCTCAACAGGCCTTTACTAAATGGACAGAAGGCAAATGGTAGGGCAATGAGAGAAAAGGCATCCAAATTCCCCATACAAAAGACAACTCAAGACTCTTTACACACACACACACACAAACACACACACACACACACACACACACACACTTTCAGTAGATTGCTCTCCAGGGGAGACTGAAGCTAATTTGCTATTTGCCCTGGACAAGTAGTCAAGTGACTGCTTTCCATGAAAGAACATCATTATTTAAAATACAGGAGAAAATGGCCTTACAATTCACTAGGCAACTTCAGGTCCCTCAAACAAGGCTGCCAGTAGGATGTCCCCATAAACTTACAGAGGTGGGTGACAGTAGCAGTGGATGTTAGAATGGTATTTTTTGGCCACTTTAAGTCTCTAGCTATTCATAGTTTCCTAAATACTTTCCTAAAGACCAAGTCCTCACAACGGTTTTCACCTCAGCTTAGCAATATTCTTCATTTCTTCCAAAGCACAACTACAAGGCAGACTCTAACAAAGTCCTTTCCTGATTTTGGTAATAGGCAGCAGTTTCTCCCCTTTGTATTGAATTTTTCTTATAAGTAGTATCTCTCCTTCAGTAGAATCAGACACCATTAATTTTTTTTTTATCATGGTATCACCAACGTCAGGTACTTAATAAGTAGATACTTAAGAATCACTTATTGGATTTGATTGAGACCAAGGGTTATTTCATTTTTATCTTGAGACCCTTAGAACCTAGGAAATAAAAAATCAATGAAAATCAACCATGCATTTATTAAGCACCTACTATGTTCCAGACACTATTGCTAGGCATTGGGAATCCTTAGACAAAGAAAAAATAGGGCTTGCCCTAGAGAAGCTTATATTCTCTCAAGGAGACAACCAGTCTACATGTAAGTAAATAGTAAATTAAATACCAGGAAATTTGGCAGGGGGAGTCTAGCAGCCAGGGGTATTATGAAAGAGCTCATATAGTAGGTAGTGGTTGAAGCACTATGGGGCCTTACACAGAGCAAACACTTAATTAATGCTTTTTAGATTGGATTAGTTTGGACATGAACTTTGAGTTGTATTTCTAGTTACGGGCACAAATTGATACGGCTCCCACCAAATATTCTCCCTTATCTGGTTCCTATTTATAATCTCCAATGAGTATTTAAGATAGTTTTCTAGGATTAGAGATAGAACTTGTGACCTTGGATTAATTGTTAAGGACAGGACACAGGAAGGAATAAATTGGTTGATCAAATTCCTTTGCATTTTGTAAACTCTAGATTGAAGTTTCTACATATGCACATATGAATTTGTATAGTCTGCATTTCATAAAAGAGGGCCAATGCAAACAGCATATTCTATGTAAATTAGAGCACTAAAGTCAGCATTTTCAGGGGGTACCAGAGCTCCCCTAAAATAGGAGGCTGAGAATATCAAAGATAGGGAAGGTGGGGGATAGTCAAGGAAAAGATCATGTAAGAGTAAACATCTCACCCATATTGGTGAATACTTCCTACTCTTTCCCCTCTTCTCTTCTTTCTCATATATCCTCTCCATTATCCTTACCCCTGAAATACTACATCATTAAGGCTAATCTCAACCAGGTGTTTGATGATCAACAAGGCAAAATTTGAAAAGGAATAGATATAAGATCCTACACTTAGGTACAAAATTCAATTTCACAAGTATAAGATGGTAGAAGGTAGGCTTGCTGTTGTTCAGTTGATTCAGTTATGTCTCACTCTCTTTGGAATTTTCTTGGAAAAATACTGCAGTGGTTTGCTATTTCCTTCTCCAGCTAATTTTACAGATGAGGAAATTAAGGCAAACAAGGTTAAGTGACTTGCCCAGGGTTGAATAGGTAGGAAGTATCTGGGGTCAAATTTGAACTCAGGTCTTCCTGACTCCAGGCCAGGCACTCTATCCACTGCAGCACCACCTAGTTACCATCTAGTTATGGCTAGGTAAGAGTTTATGTGAAAAATGACAACAAGAATAGTGTTTTGAATGTCCTGAAGGTTCCTGAAGAGCTAGAATTATGGCATGGCTGACAAAAAATGCTAATTTAATGGGAGACTGCATTAATCAAAGTACAGTATCCAGGAAGATTAATAAAGAGGAACTGCTTAGAGTAGGACTTCTTAAACTTTTTCCACTGGAGATCCCTTCAGTGCTTCTTAAACAGTGGGTCATAACCATATGGGGTTGGGACCCACAGTTTAAGGAGTACTGGTTTAGAGAAATAGAAAGGATGAGAACCACAGATGCAAGTGATGATCAAACCATCTTAAAGTTCTTGATTAGATAAGAAGAGAGAAAGTTTAGGACAGTCTGGTCTAGACTCTAGGTATTAGGAGAGTGGGCTTAAAAGCAGTTTAGAAAAAGGAGAGCTAGGACCCTGCTAACTTCATTCACATTTTCTGTGATGGTCCCTGTGCCTGGAATGCTATCCCTCCTTTGCTTTGCTTCACTGATCTCCCTGGCTTTCTTTAAGTCCAAAATGTTGTCCTCTACTGGAAACCTTCCTCAACCCCTCTTAATTCTAGTGCCTTTCCTCTGTTAAGTATTTCCAATATAAATCATACACAGCTTGCTTTGTATATATTTGTTGGCATGTTGTCTCTCCATTAGATTGTAAGCTCCTTGAGGGCAGGGACTGTCTTGTCAGTTGTTATATCTCCAATGTGCCTGGTACATAGTTGGTGCTTAATAAATGTTTATTGATGGATATAGCTTTAAAAATTTCTACAGGGAAAATCAGGGCAAAGAGGGATAGGCCCAAGAAAGAGCTACTTAATGACAAACAAAAGATTCTGTGGAGGAAAGGGTGTGTGTGTGTGTGTGTGTGTGTGTGTGTGTTAGAGAGAGCAGAGGATAGGGGACACTATATAAAATGGATTTAGATGCAAAGGGAACTCATGGTTCAACTTAAATATTTTAAAAAACACGCAAAGGAGATCCAAACAATTACAGATAACTGAGTATAGAGCAAAAGAGACTAGTATGATCCTTAGAGAATGTCAGGAGTGATCAATCTCAGAATGACCTATGTCAGCGAATGCTAATTTTTTTAGATGGCATTGTTAGGTATAGTAGGGAGAAGAAGTTGGATCAAAGAAGGGATTAGAACACTGATTGGGGTTTAGGAGTTGAAAACAATAGATAATGCAGAGAACACCTTAAATTCTCATTCTGCTTCTTCTTCCTCTATTAAGGTAAATAATCTTCAGACTACAAAGAATAGAATGGAACAGTTTAATTGGAAGCTGCAGAATTCTGGTACTTCTTGCCTACTAGGGCTAGTCCTCTTCCCACCCCACCCTTCCCCAAATTCAGTTTGCTAAATTGAAAAAAAACTGGTTCCTTTGTGTAGTGGGAAAATTACTGAACTGAGAGAAAAAAGAGATGGATGGGATTTAGTCAAGGTCATGCCATTGATTAGCTAGATGATACTGAGCAAATCACTTCAACTGTGGGCCTCAGTTTCTTAATGTGCAGGGACAGGATTACATGATCATTTGGTTCCCTTTCTCCTAGGAAACAAATAAAAGCAGAGAGAGCCCAGGTCTCTGAGCTAATCTTTGTCAGGTCAGTCCATTCTACTATTGGAATGGCTCTTGGTTGACTTTCCCTATGTGTTTATTTTCCCCTGTATCCTGTGACCCCTTTGTGCCAGGCCATTCTGGGAGCTACCTGAGGTCTTGGGAGCAGAGAGCACCAAAGGGTTTGGGTATGATGAATTAGAGTCATGAAGTCAGGGACAGCTAAAATTTTTAGCATTTTAGCAGTCACCTATCCTCTGAAGACGATCCTGAGCCCTGCAGATTTTTTTGGTACCCAAATGGGCGTCACTTGGATTTTTAGCAAGGGGTGGAAGGAAGAAAATATTTAATTCCTGAACTCCTAAAGTAAGAAACCTCTTGGAAAATATTTTTAGGGCGAAGTCTTCCCTTCATTTAATAAAAGCAAAAACTTCCTGAGCATGACAGCCTTGTGGAATACTTGATAGATGAACATATTGTACCCAGACTTTTCCGTAGGGGGAGTTTACTTAATTTCAAGGAGTATTTTTCTCTTAACTCTTGAGTTTTCTGCTCTTCACAGACCTGTCTTTTCCCTGTCATGAAACCCACTTAGTGTGTATCAAAGGAGCAATCCCAATGGGTTCTGCTCACTTAGAGCATGCTATGTGTGCCATTCATAGAAAGCCTGGAGAAGCATAGTCAGAAAATTTACCACACACACACACCAAGAGTGTCAAACTCCCAGCAGACACTTATTTCAAAGTGAAAAACCACAAAGTCAATGTATCTACTAAAGACCAACTTTTACTTGGGGTAGGAATAAAGTTTTAAAATCAAAGTTGAGCTAGCCACAAGTTCAAGGTGGAACTCCAGACTGAGCCTTACCTCCCCACTGATATGCTCCTGGACTAACCTTGCCAAATTTTGTCCCCTTTTCCCTCTTCATTCCTTCAGCATGTTTCTATATGCTCTATATCTTGCCACATACATTTCCTTACATAAGTCTTAAAATTATGTAATAGTTACAAATATGGGGAAAGGCAAAGCATGACACAGGAAAAAGGGCGCTGGGCTCAGAATTCAAGTTCCAGGCCTATCATGTATTCTTGACTAGCTGGGGAGTGTGTGTGTGTGTGTACACATATACATAAATACAAATATAAATATGCATACACAGACATGCAGATATGAACTCATATGTGAGAGGCTATGTGTTGTAGTGGATAAAAGGCTGGGTCTCTGAGCAAGGAAGACCTGGCTTCAAGTCTTGCCTCTGATACATACAGGTCATGTCAGCCCTGGCAAAGCACTTAACCTCTGTGTCCTAGGAAGTTCCCTCAGACCATGTGTGCATAGTATTTGTGAAGCTTCTGTGGTGGAGCAAGTTTCCATACTGAGAGTTTCCTGGCAATGTTATAGACCTGGACCAAATTCATATGTATGTCTTTATGTGGGCATCTGTGTCTGTCTGTCTGTATACATGTGCATATATGAGATATATGTGTGAATCCATACACATACACCTCTCTCTACAACCAGATAGTAAATACCCTAAGGGCAGGAATCATGTATACTAATTAGTACCTTTCCTAGGCATCAGTACAGTGCTAGGTATATAGCAGAGGCATGACAAATACTTTTTAGTTTAATGAAACTGAACTTAATTGAGACATTATAACCACGGACAAAGATTTTGTCTACATGTAAAGATTGTCTTGATAAACTGGACTATAAACCCTGTGAGGGCAGACCAGTCTATGTCTTCTACTTTATCTGTATCCCATCAAGTGCTTAGTGTAGTGCTGGTCATCTAGCAGGAACCCGATGAATATTTGGTGACTGACTGATTAGCATGCCCAGATGACCTGGTCTTGCTCTCTTAAGTGTTTGGAGGCTCAGTTCTCTCTCCTCAGTTAAAGAGTAAGCTCCTGGAGGGCAGGGACAATGCATTCCAGTACTTGGGTGCTTCCCTCACTGAGCCAGCAGTTCTAAGACTCTACTCACTAGAAATACTGCTGACTTCCAACATTTTCAAAGGCATTCCCCGACACCCCAAAGTTATTTTACATGGCCAGTTTGAATGCCTGGTGGGGAAATGTCAGAGAGACATTCCGCCTGACTTTTTCCTGCAATGTTCTTGGGTTTAAAAGAAATTCAACCTTAACCTCAATTCAAACCCCAAAGGTCTGTAACATCATTTGAGATATTTGGGAAGTTTAAATAAGAAGGAGGTTTGCATATTTTGGAACAATGGCCTGATACTGGCCAAACTTCCAGAGGGTGGGAACTGTCGGATTTAGCCTAGTACCTAGCACAGGCCCTTGCACATAGTAGGGGCCCCAGAAACATGTACTGAATTATGTGTGGGATACCATAAAGATGCTATCCTCAATGTAGAGGGTGAGAAAGCTGTGTTCTAGCCCAACATATATGGTATAAGCCATGACTACATCTGCCTGTGACACCTCTGATCTTGGCCCCTATGTTCTGCATTTGCAGATAAGACGAGTGACCTCTGGAATCACCAGGGGTCTCAATCTCCACCCTTCTTGCATCATCCTTGCACCTGCTCCTTAAGCATGTCTACCCAAAGAAAACAGGCACCTGGGCCTTGAGAAAGGACTTGCTACTAGATCCCATAGACTTGAGTGTTCTGAACAATTCAGAAGACATTCTGTGCACAAGGGTGTGCAAATTTAGTGGAGAGTTCAACACTCATTCCCTTATGGAATACGACCAAAAAAAAGGATTTCCCATTAAGCAGACCTGCTCCAAGGGTCTAGAAGCCCGTGGATCAGTGAGACAACGAATGACAGGTCTGGGGCTATCTCTCACTGGAAGCTTCTGAAATCTCATCCAACTTTCAAATTGGGTCAGTGCCTGGAATGACTGCAGAGATGGCCCAGGCAGCCTCCGGGGAAGGAGGCATTTCCCTGACAATGGACAATAGTGAGCCCTTACCAAAGTTAGGGAGTAAAGATAAGGGATTCTCAAGTGGCTTCGGTCCATTTCTTGGCCTGTGGCTTAGTCCCTGGAATGTACTTCCCTTACAGGGGCTGTGATGAGAATGGGGGTTGGGAAGGGAAGGAAAGGACTTCACGCTGAGACATGAGAAGAAACCCTTCCAGGGAATATTTTTTCTCCCATTTAAAAAAAGAGTTCATTCCATTGTCTTGGAGTATTGAATTGAGTCAACATGGAGCATACTTGCTTAATTGTATGCAAGACCCTGAACTAGGCACTGGGAGAGAGGCAAAGCCAAGTGACATGTAGTCCCTGCCCACCAGAAGCACACTGTCAGGGACCTAGAATGAGACAAGATAAGGTTGTAAATGAAGAGGGACAAAGGGCTAGAAAGTAGCAATCATTTCCAAAGGACAGAATTTATATCCATCTTTAAGTCATTTAGGTAAGTCATAAATGTAGGAAACATTATAAAGGTCCTTAATAAATAAGGATTGAGGTTCTGGAGGGTTTTTTTAAAAAGAATTTTAGCAAAAAGGTGATTTTGAAGGTCACCTCTGCCTTGCTCTTCTTATACCTTGTTTCTTTGTACCTACCTCAGCTCAGCACATACCATAAACACTGCTGATGCCTGCTCTAGAATATCATAGAAAAACAATATCTAGGCAGGTCATCCTTTCAATTCATATATCAACTCCCCCTACCATACCCCACTCCCCCAACACACAAACAAAGAAAACAGTGTTTTCTTTCTTTCCAGTTGAAGCCTTTCTGACATCTGTGTTACCTCGGTATTTCTTGTGGCCATTTATTTTGGCTGTAGAAACACATGGCACACCTGACCCACGCTGCTTTAGTTGGCAAGCTGACAACATTTGTAAAAGGCACTCGACTCTTTCAAGTCTTCCAACTTGCTTGGGTTAAGGTTGTGTTTCCATGCTCGGATTTTGGTCAGGCTGCCTGGAAGCCACACAGGAAGAACCTCAAATTGCAGCTGCCAGCCATGATTTGTTGAGGGCCCTATGGAAAACCAAACTGCACGTTTGCTGAGATGGCAAGAATATTTGGCCTGTGCATAGCACTTTTCATTCATGGAGGCAAACGACTTTCAAGAATATTATTCTTTGTAATATTCTGTAAGGTTGATTGGATTATGCCCATTTAAAAGTTGGGAAATCAAAGACTGCTTTGCTGTATGAAAATATTCAATGATCTGCTTGAGGTCCTGTGACTTTTAGTACTGTAATAATTCACCATTTCCATAACTTGAGCTGCATGGGCCCTTCCCTCCCTAGTATAGATATCCACCCATCCAGTCCTTTTGATCCTGTGTAATTCTCTTCCATGGTCTTCTATAAATGCTCCACAGAGGATCTACCCAACACACAGAAGGTTAGTCTATTGGAAAATCTGGATTTTTCTCAAGATTTGGTGGCTACAACTTGGAATGTGCCTTTGTTATCCTTTGCTCTTGCTGCTTGACTGGTCTACTTCCCTTTCCGTTCATACACATTCCTGATGATGTCTTACCATGTGTAAGTCATCAAGTATACACTATACCCTCCTTACACACACCATGTCTTTTCATTACCGTTTGGGTAACCTACAATTTTGATTCTTTGGAGATTGCGGTGTTCCATGATTCACGGCCACATAACATCACCAAGAGACAAGTCAAAATATTCAAATAGCTCTATAATGTCCTGTTTCTCTTCTCTCCAATAGTGTAATCACTCAATAAGCATTTATTGTGTGCTTAATGCTAGGGCCTAATGAGTCTCTCTATACCTAGCAGTCAAACTGCAATCACTGTTTATCACTGGGATCATACTCAAAGTCTTTCTAGCTTAGTAGGATTTACCAGATCTTATACTCTGCTGCCAAGGCAGTTGAGAATGTGCTAGGAAAAGGAGGGTCAGTGAACATCTAGAAAAGGAAGCAATGATTGTAAAGAGCCAGCATGGCATCATCAGATACTGACAGACTAACTTTATTTCCCTTGCACAGTGTCAACAGATTGGCAGGTCAAAGAGATGCTATATGTAGTGTTTTTCTAGACTGTGGTAGACTGTTTTAAAAACAAAGCTACTTATTCTATTCTTATTCATTGATGGAATGATGATGGCTAGATAATATTATAGTTAGGTAAACTCAAAATAGGTTGAATGGTACTGCCTAGAGTCTCCAGTGGAGTACCATGGAGCTCTGTGCTGTTTAATATTTTTATTAGTGACTTAAAAGCATGATAGACTACTTATGAAATCTATAGAGGACCTAAGGCTGAGAGGCAGAGTTAATGGGTTAGATGATAGATCTTCCTGCTCTAGATCTAGTATCCTATGTGTGACCTTGGGCAAGTCACTTCCTTTCTCTAAACCTCAGTTCCTTCCTTTATAAAATTGGTGGGTTATGGACTCTAAGCTGCCTTCAACTTCTCAATCCCACAAGAGAGTCCCCACTTCCAGATTTCCTATTATAAGAGCTTGTAAAGCTAGTGAAAGACCACAGGGAAAAAATGTTCCATAACTGAAGTTATGTCTTTGGTTTTTAATCAACCCTGATTTCATGGACCAGGATATTTAATGTGTTAGTGACAAAGAATACTAGTGAACTGGATACTCTTTAATACTTTGTTGGAGTGCTGGAAAAATGAACATATAATAAAACTTTATCTTTTGTCCCTTCAGTTATCACTGCTGGAGGCCTGCTTAGCTATTTCCACTGTATAAATCACAGAAAATACGGGCACTAGAGCCTGCTTAGAGCTAACGGAAAAGCCATTCCTTTGGAAATGAGCTCATATAAAAGACTCAAGATCACAGGACTAAAAGGAACCTTTGCAAGGGCCCAGTTCATCCACCCACTTTCAGACCCACCTGGCCTTCAACCCAATCTTTGAGAATCTCTCTTCTCAAAGACCAACATGGATGCAGATTCTATGACCTCCCCTGATAACAGAGTACAGCTGAACGCAGATGTGGAAACTGCTTTTCCCGTTAGGAGAATTTCAAGGATTCAAGGAAAAGGTAAAAATGGGGAGGCCTTTTCATGTTGCTGTAGTAAATTTTGTACAAAAAGTCACTAAAGGAGCCAGAAAACCTAGGCCCAAGTCTCAGTCCTGCTACATTATTAGCTAGGTACCCTCAGACAGGTCATTTCACTTTTCTGAGGCTTGGTTTCCCTCTCTGAAAAAAAGAAGGGGATGGGCCTCCACCAGCTCTGATGTCCCTTCTGGCTCCACATTTTGTCACCCTATGACTTTATTTTGAGGGTGCCCGCAAGGCCATTTTCCTGGTGTAGATGCTAACGAATCTCTCTGCTCTCTTAAAGTTTGTTTCAGAAAACCAATGAATAAATCCAGAAGGTTTGGCAGAAGGTTGGGTTTCATCGTTTCCACATGGAAGATCACTCTAAATAAGGGAAGTTACTTGAACTTCCTCACCCTTGGCATCTACTTGGTCACAAATGGACTAACCCTCTGGAATTTAACTCAGAGAGGGAACGTGCATAGCACTGGAGTCAGAAAGCCTCTGGCTTCAAATCCCACCTTTCACTTATTAGCTGGGTCACCCTGGGCAAATGTAAGACTCTCAGTCTCAGCTTTCTTATCTGTAAAACGGGTGTAATAGTAGTACCTGCCTCACAGTGTTACTGAGATCCTGAAATGAGAGAATATATGTAAAATATTTTGCAGATCTTAAAAAGCACTATGGAAATGAGAGCTGTAGTGATTATAAAAATAATTATTATTATATTAATATCACTCTGGTTTGTCTCAGTAAAGGACAAATAACATAGGTAACCTACCTTGATGAGGGGTTCGATTTCTGTCAACCTTTCAGGACCAAAAGGGTTCAGAATGGGAATGACATATGGAACACACATAAAATATCAAAGTACTATGAGGGAGTTCCCAGCAGAGTTAGGGAAGCCTGGGATGGCCATGATTTTAATCTATTGATTGCACTTGCTTTGATCTAAGGCCCTGGAAAATATTTGAGAGGGTTGGTCTCCATGTCAAGAGATCAAGACGAATCAGCATATTTTGCGTTTCAGCCATTTGCAGCCAGAGCTTGCAGGAAGGGGGTGGAGCTGAAGGTTCCTGACATTTCAACCCAATTATCCTGCTTTAATTGGTTTTTCCTAGAAACGACTTCAACTTTATTGGCATTTCTACTCACTCTTGGGCTAGAGATATGAATCTCTTTGAAGGTGAAGCACACTTCCCTTTCTCTCAGCTGAGGTGGGGAACTGTAGGTGCAAAATGGGGCATGCATTCTCAGACATGACCTTTGCATTTATTTGTTTTCCTTCACTGGACTTTACTTCAAGGGAGGGTTCTATTGATTAGGGGGCAAGGAGGGAGAGGAGACATTGGGAACTGTTGGCAATATTTTTTGAAAAGATCAATAAGATTTTTTTTAAAAGAGACTTCCTGAGGTGGGTGGCCTTATGCCTGTCTCTGGAAAAGCACTTATTCATGTCTGCAGCCACCTCTGTGAACCTGGATAAGATACTTAAACTTTCTGGGGCTCAGTTTTCTGCTCTCTGAAATGGGAGGGTTGAATTAGATGGTCCTTTCTCTAGGATCCTAGCTGTGACCTTGGGCAAATCCCTTCCCCTCCCTGTGCATTGAGGGGGCTGGACTAGATGAAGTATGAGGTCTCTTTCAGTTCTAGATCTAGACCCTTGGTCTAGTTCTAGATTCAGCACATTGCTGGGACCAAGTCCCAGGCCCTGAGAAAGGCCAGCTCCTAGAAGTACTTCCATAGATTTACCATTACTATGGACATTCTGGGGCTCAACCTCCCACATCCTCCAAACCAGGTTGCCCCTGGCCCCAGGAACTGGCAGAGACAAAGCACTCAAAGAACCACTTTACTGGGTGAAAGGTGTACTGTTGTTGCATGGATGTGGGAAGACCTTTTCTCCAAAACAATGGAAAACTGCAGATTGTAGCTTTCAAATCTCCCAGACTTCCCTTCCTTACTAGCCCTATTCTAAGGCTAGTTTCCTGAATCTGGGGCTGTGACCAGGACCTTCTCTGCTCTGCCTCTCCAACAGCCAGAAGCACAAAGCTGGGGGACCCCACCCCCACACACAAACCAGGACAGAGAGGAAAGAGAGTGAGCCCTCAGCTCAGAGGTCACCACCCTATTTGCTAGCACCTATGTGGTTGATTGGCTCATTCCCCCTTGCCTTTGCAGACATCCTGGACTTTGGCCTTTATTTGCCTATCTTATTTGCCTTCCCTGCCTAGACCTAAAGAACTTGCTTGGTCCTCCCTGTAGTAACTGATACCCCCCCAACACACAGCACCACCACCTCCAACCCATTACCTGCCTAGACCTGCCACATGCACCCTCTCTCCTGACTTGCAGCCACCCACACTTCCAGTGTGAATGCACCTTTCTAGCAGCCTCTTCTCCCTCCCACTCTTTGCCCAAGGCGGGAAAATCCGGCTCAGAATAAAATATTCTTTATTCTGATGTCAAAGCAATGGGGACACTGGAAATTTTCCTCGAGTAAGGCCTCTAAAATTAAGTTTGGGAACCACAAAACCACCAACAAAACACAATTAGGATGGCCAATTTGCTACAATGAACTTCTTATAGTGAGACACATGCCAAGCATCCCTATTCTGGTTGTCCTGTAATTAATTGGCAATCCTGGGAACACACGGGAAATGTCAGGATTAAAATCGCAATGTACAACAATGTCACTCTCCCCCATCCCAGGTCTTTTTCAACACCAGACTAGCAGTCATTGTTAGAAACCGGGCCACCAGTTCGTGGCGCTGACTCTTCCTTTATTTAAAGTCCACTAAAATCACAGTAATAATTGGGTCATAGACACCAATTACAATCTCCAGAGCCTCAATTTCCTTCCCAACTTCCTGGAGTTATAATACAAATGCACACAACCTCCAAGCCATGGAAGTCAAAGGGACCTGAATTAAGTCTAATTTTCCAGTTAGCATCTCTGGTGCATGCCTGGCAAATAGGGCAGGAAATGCTTGACGCGCTGGGTTTAAAAATCATCAATTCAAGGGACTCTGTTGGCTAGAAATGTGGTTCCCAGCTGCCATGGAAAGCACAAAGGCTTCTGGGCAGAGTTCGTACTTCCCCCATGACAGCAGGTCTCTACAACAACAACAACAAAAGCCTAACCAAATGAATCTGAAACTGTGAAGCAACATTTAGGAATTTCTTACGATCAAATACAGATTACACTGGGTTTTATAAGGAAGGTCCTGCCTTCCTACCTATCATTCTCAGTATTTATAGGGTCACAGATTTAGAGCCAGGAGAGACCTTAAAGACTCCATATTCTTATAAAAAAGGAAACTGAGACTCTAGGAGTTTAAGTGACTGCCCAGCATCACACAGGTAAATAGGTACTAGAGACAGGAATTGAACTCAGGTTATCTAATTCTAAATCCAGTGTTCTTTCCATTGTCCTTCTATATTTTATAATTTGAGAGGCATCAGAGTGGAGTGGCTGGAGTAACGAACTTGGAGACAGAAGATTCTGGGTTCTTGTCTCAGTTGCTTACTACACACTAGCTATGTGGTCCTGGGCAAGTCACTTGATTTCTCTTGATCCTCAGTTTCCTCCACTGGAAAATAGGGAAAACAATAACACAGGATGTGGTAGGGTGAAATGAGATAATGGGTATGACCTTGTGCAAGTCACTGACCTCCTCTGGCCTTGATGCCTCATCTATAAAATAAGAGAGGAAGGGCTACAAGGTCTCTAGTGTTCCTTTTACTCCCAGGTCATTCTGTGTCAAGTATTTGGCGAACCTATGTACCTGCTGACTATCACTGTGAATAATTCTCTTGAAATATACAGAAACTGTGCTTTCTTTGGCTGCAGTTAAGTCTTTTAATTCATGGCAGGTATTTCTACATAGAGTCATGAAAATGTTGGTGGCACTGAGCAGTGATGTTTGTCACTGTTAACAATGGACAGAGAGCCATGGGTATTGATTGGCCTTATCCAACTGCTAATCAGTTTGGCAGGATAACTTCCCAAATCTGCTCACTGCTTAGTGTAGGGAGAGACTAAGGGGAGAGGGGCTGGAGGACGATGAGTAGAAGTTGGATGATCTTGAGTCAGTAAAAGAAAGGGGTTTGATGTGTCAGTGTCAAAGGTCTTGTCCAATTCCAAGCCTGATTGTGTATATTCCTTCCTCATTTGCTGAGACGCTGTTAATCCATCTGTAAAATGTGGGGGCTGTACTAAATTACCTCAAGATTCCTTCCTTTTCTATATATCTCCTTCCCTTACTGGGTCTCAGTTTCCCCATTTGTACAATGAGGAGGTTACATTAGATGATTTAGAGGTATCTTCCTTCTCTAATTATCTGGCCCCCTTCCCTTCTCTGGACCTCAGTTTCCCCGTATGTTAAATAAAGGGGCTTATCAAGGTAGTTTCAAAGGTCCCTTTCTTCTCTAAATTATATGTCCCTTTTACTCTCTGGGTCTCAGTTTCCTCATCTGTAAAATGAGAGATTAAGACTAAATGACCTCAAATGTCCCTTCCAGAGCCATCCATCTGTAAGTTTATGCTTATTCCCTTTCCTGGCTCTTAGTTTCTCTAGGTGTAAAGTGAAGGTGTTGGACTGGGTGATCTTGAAAGCTCCTTCTGGTTCTAATATTCTAGAATTCAAAGATTGTAAGCCTTTTCCCCTCTTTGGGCTTCACTTTCTCCATATATAAAATGAGAAGATTGGATTAGGTGATGTTCAAGGCCCCCCTCTGAATCCACCTCACATCTAGATCCTTCAATTTCTATGATCAACTTCTCTCTTCAATGTCTGCCAAGTGGCTAATTTACTGACCCCAAACCTGAAGCATGAGGCTCAAAGGAATGAATAAGACAGAATTCTCTACATGAAGACTGGATGATAAAATCAGAGCCAAATAGCCTGAAGAAACAAGTAGAGATCAGCAAAGAAAATGTTGAAAGAAAAGCAGCCAGGCAGTCCAAAGCACTGATAGAAGCAAAAAAAATGTGGAAAGCAGAAAGAGAAACTATGAGAGTAAGGGGATATCTACTTAAGATGCCATTCCCCAAAGAAAATACTGAAAAGCAAAAAGGAGCCAGCAGTTTCCATTTTAAGGGAGGGAGGGAGCACTGGGAAGAGGGAAGAAAATTCCCAGAAGAATCAAATGGAATTTTCTAGGACAGTTAAGGTGTTAGGTTTAGCAACTAAAAATCCTGTGAACAGAAATTAAAGAAGTGATCAGGAAACAAGGTCAACATCCTATTAGCCTATCAATATCCAAGGACATGGAGATTTCAGAGATGAGATGGGACTGACTGATAAAATTATGATCTGGAAGCACAAGCGAGCAGAAAAATATGTTTATTCTATTTGAAATGAAAACACAATCCATCCAAAAAGCCTGAGATAAAAGGGCTAGAAGAGGCTTGAGCTTAATGCCAACTCATCTATGTTATACTTAATGAATATCTAATTAAAGGAACCTGACCTCAGCACACAGGGCAAGTCTACACTCCCTAGACACCTCACATGTGTAGGACGGGCAGGCGTCTACGGGACCAAGCACTCTGTCCACTAAAAACACTCAAGCCTCCAACAGCCAAAGCGTTTTCACATTAGCAGCTACTGATGTATCAGAAAACGCAGATTACAGTAGTCATGTACACTGAAAGTCACATCTACTCCTTCTGGCACAACGGATCTAAAGCTGTGATCTCATTGGGGCAGGGATCTTCTCAGGAGGAAACTCCTGAGAAAGATCTGCAAAAATGCAGATCATGACCTCTTCTGCACCTTAGAGTCTTCAAGAGCTTCCTGGGGGCTCTGAATGTTTAGGTGATTTGCCCAGGGTCACACATCCACTATTTGTTAGAGGCAAGACTTGAACACTGATCTTCCTGATATTGAGACCAGCTCTCTATCCACCACACTATGTGTTTTAATAGCTGTTGTTGTTCAGTTATTTTCAGTCATATTAGATTCTTTGTGACTCCATTTGGGGTTTTCTTACTGGAGAGGTTTGCCATTTCCTTCTTCAACTCATTTTACAGATGAGGAAACTAAGGAAGACAGGGTGAAGTGACTTGCCCAGGGTCACGCAGTTAGTAAGTGTCTGAGGCCAGATTTGAACACATGAAGATGTGTCTTTCTGAATCCAAGTCTAGTGTTCTATCCACTGTAGTACCATCTCATTGCCCTGTTCTAATAACTGAGTATTTAATAACTGAATAACTGAGATTTATATATCACTTTTAGTTTTGAAATGAGAATATAACCTGATGTGATCCTTACAACAACTCCACGAGTTAACTGTTATAGCTACTATCGTCCACATTACAGAAAAGAGAAAATGGAGTTTCAGTATGGTGGAGTGATTTGCCCAGGGTGTTTGAAGAGGGATTTGTGCTCAAGTCTTCCTGACTTCAAGTTGAAGGTTTTGGGGCTTACTGGGGGGGGGGGGAGTGGGGAAGGAGGGGTATAAGATGATCTAGGGTGAAAACATGGATAACCTGGATTGTTATAACTAAATATGATCTTCCCCCTTCCTTCAGGGAGGTGAATGCTTCAACTGTCATACAGATGGCTCCTAGTCCTCTTTGCGATGGTATCTGGAGCTGCCCAAACCTCTCCTGAATATAGACATTCATGTAGGTATGCTGATTGAGAAACATGAACTGATAGAAATCACTGAGTCCAATCCCCTTAAGTGTTACCAGAGAGATAACCGGATTTGGACTCAGAGGAAGGGGCTTCAAATCTGAATTCTGCTACTTACCACCTGAATAACCCCCATAGTGGGCTTCAGTTTTCTCACACGTAAACTGAGAGGAGCAGACTAGGTGATCTCTAAGGTCCCTTCCAGACTCTAAGAAATGAGTGACTAGATTAACATCACACAGCAAGTTAGTGGCTTAGTGGTGACAAGAACTCAGGTTTCTGGAGTCCTAGCTCTCACTCCACACTGACTCTCAATCTTTCCAAATTCTCAATGATTTCTAAATACCCATACCAGTATTAAAATTCTTAATTTTAAAATGTATTTATGTTTATAACATTACTATAAAGACATATACTAGAAAGAGCACTGGAGATGGACTCAGAGGATCAAAGTAGTACAGTGGAGACCTGTGGTTCCATAATCAGAAGACCTGGGTTCAAATCCTCTCTCTGTCATTTACTACCTGTGTGACCTTGGGCAAGTTATTTTCCCTTCTAGAACTCAGTTTCCTAGTATGTAAAATGAGATGAAAGGAACTGAATTAGATGACCTCTAAGATCTCTTCAGGCTCTAGAGCTACAATCTTAAAGTCTCATCCAACTCTAAATTTATGATCCTATGACCTGAGTTCAAATTCTCTGCTTCGTTCACTTACTACCTGTGTGAACTCAGACCAATCACTTCCCCCTTTCCAGAACTAAGGTTCATCCACTGTATAAATGACAGGGTTGGACTGGATGTTCTTATAGTCCCTGTCTAGCTCTAAAGCACAAGTTCCTATAATATTTAAAACGTACACACACACTATCTATATCTATATCCATATATATGTCTATCCATCCTTTGTAACAAGAAAAGACAAGAAAAAAACACCCAATGTAGTAACTACATCTCACATGAATCCACACCATTTTGCACTTATCCTAACCTTGTCTGTCTGCCATGAGGAAGGAAGTATGTTTTATTCCCTTTTCTCCAAAACTGTCACTGACTTTTCAATTCTTCAGAGATCAGTTTCTTTTCCATTTACAATGTTATAGTTCTTCTCATTCTGTTTATTTCACTCTGTATCAATTCATACACATCTTCTCATATTTCTCTGAATCCTTCCTATTCCTCTTTTATTATGGCAATAATATTTCACCACATTCATATACCCTAGGTTTTTCAGCTACTTCCCAATCAATGAGCAACCACTATTTTCTCTAGTTCTTTGATACCACAAAGACTGTTGCCACGACTATTGAGCTAAAGTGTACAGGCCAGTGGTGACAAACTCAAATACAAACAGGGCCACTAACCCATACATAAAGATCCCTCCAGGCTGCATATTGGCTTAGAAAACCACATATTAGCTACAGTTTATTGTATTTTTATTTTGTTAATTATTTTCCAATTCATTTGAATCTCATCCAAGCCCCATTAGAGAGTGTTACAGGCCATATGCTTGATACCTGTGGTATAGCCAATTTATTCATCTTTCCTGCATGATTACAAACTAACATGCAGAATGTAATGGACCCATTCACAATTCCTCCAACAATGTAATAGTCTATCTGTATTACCATAGCCCCTCCAACCTTTTAATTTGGGGGGCAAGGTGTCATCTTTTCCAATTTTCAGGGTGTGAGGTAAATCTCCAGAGTTTTACATTTTTTCCATTGTTCTTACAATTAGTAGTCTGGATATTTTTTTGAAATTGTCATTTATAGTCTGTAAATTTTTCTATTGAAATCTGTTCATATCTTTTACTTATCTATTGAAACGACTATTGGTGTTACATGTTTGTGTCAATTCCCTATGTAACCTGGACATTATCTTATTTTTTATGGATTATTTGATATGAATATTTTCCCCACACTACTGTTTATTTTCTAGGGTGAAAACATGGATAACCTGGATTGCTATAACTAAATATGATTTCTGTCTTCATTGATTTTATTTGTGCAAAAACTTAAATTTTCTACAACTGAAATTGTGTGGTTTCTATCATATGAACTCCTCTATCCCTTCTTTTATTAAGAATTCTTCCTCTAGTCATAGTTGTGAAAATTGTGAAAAAATTCTTTTCTAAATTTTAAAAAAAATGATATAACCTTTTAAATTCAAGTCTCATATAAATTTGAGCTCGTTGTGGTATATGGTGTAAGATGTTGGTCTAACCCTAATTACTGCCAAACTGATTTTTAGTTTTCTATCAAAATGTAGTACTTCTCCCATTAATTTGTTCTTGGGCATATCAAACACTTTACAATTACTTTAAATGCCTTTTTCTTGTTTAATTATCTAGCCTGTTCCACTAAATTGATTTTTCTGGGTTTTTTTTGATCAAATAGCTTTGATGATTATTGCTTTTTAATAAAGTTTGATAATTCTATTCTCCCTTAATTTATACTCTTCCTCATTATTTCTATTGATATTCTAGACCTTTTACTCCACATGTGAGGATCCCATGAAATAATGTATGCAAAGCACTTTGCAAGTTTTAAAGTGCCATAGAGAAGTCAGCTATTCTTGTTCAGAGTAGAAATTGGCAGTTGTCAATAAGGGCTGTCTGAGTCATGGATGTCTAGGAAGCTGTACCCTGTGCACGCTTAATGGGAAATGATGCATTCAGTTTAACAACTTCCTGAAAGCAAGAACTGTTTCCTTTGTGTCTTTGTATCCCCAGAACCAAGTATAGGACCTTGCACTTAGTAGGTGCTGAATAAAATGTGAATTGAACTGAATTCAATCTGGACCTGGAAGATTCTTTAATGAGAAAACTTTTATTAAGATTTAACAAGAAAAAAAGAAAACATCCATCCCTGAACTGGGGGATTGGGATGGGGAGATGGATGTTTTCTCTCTAGTCCACAGCTAAACTGCAAATCTTCTGAAGTGTCCCCATTGTTTTCCTGTATAAGCTGAGATCAAACTTTGAAAACTGTCCCCATTAAAAGATAATTTGCACAAAATTGTGAGTTAGTGACAATAGCAGAAGTCTAAACTGTATGATGATACTAATTATCATCTACATTTTGGTTATTCCATGTAAAAATCTTTTCTTCTGCCCTAGATTTCTACCAATTCTGAGACCAAATATTAAGTTAGTATCTCTGTGGTCTTATTAAGGTCAGTAAGAACCCAGTTTGTCATCCAACTGACAGAGTATCAGGGAAAGAAATCATAAGAACTGGGTCATAGCCCCAGATTTGCCACTACTGGATTGCGTGTGATTTTGGGAAAAATCACTTTTGATTCTCTGGTTTCAATAATGCACTGGCTTTCCCTTGTTCCTGAAATGCACTCTTTCCTCATCCCCATTTCTTAGGATTCCTTAGTTTCCTTCAAAACTCGAGTTTCAGCAGACTTCTGGGTAAGATGACAACATGAAGGTCAGAAGGCATAGAGGACTCCAACTCTCCCACATATAAAATAGAAATGACCTTAAAAAGGCACATAAATAATGATCCAGAAATACAAAAACCAACATCAGAGGAAAGAGTGGCACAAGGACTATAAGAGTATCCCGAGAAATGAAGCAGGAGCTTTTTAAAATGGAATTATGAGTGAAACAAGAGCTTTGCAGTAAGGAATAATTAGAAGGATAGTAAATAGTTTAGAACAGAGGGTAGAAACAAGTAACAGGACTCAGTAACTCCATAAGGCAACAAGAATTGGTGGCAGAAAGTGAAGCTATATTGTCGGTATAGGGAACCCCCCAGATGAGGACACAAGGATAATTAGAACCAAAATCAAACGAAAATGTAAGCTATAGCTATCAAAAACAACTGATCTGGAAAACAGGTTGGGAGATAATTTAACATATTGAATTTCCTGAAAATCATGACAAAAATTTTTTTTCAAACCCCAATACCATGCTTTAACAAATCTTAACTGAAAATTACCCAGATTTACAAGAATCAGAGGGCAAAGTAAAACTAGACAAAAATCCATCTCTCCCCCTGAAAGAAACTCAAAATGAAAACCAGAAATGTCACAGCTAAAATCTAGAGCTTGTGGGTCAATTTACTACAAAAGCATTTAGAAGAAAAGTACTCAAGTACCAAGGGTCAATGAGACTATATTGCAACTATTATATATGAGAGAAAATCATGGAATATACTATTCCAAAAAGCAAAAGACTAAAGACTTGAGACCAAGAATAACTTACTCAGAAATACTGAGTATAATCTTATGAGGAAGAAATAAGAACCTTTAATGGAAAAGAAAACTTTCAAGAATTCCTGATGAAAAAACCAGAGCTGAATAGAAATATTGAACTGTAAACCCAGAAGTTAAAAGAAACCTAGAAAAGTAAAAGCATTTGTGAAACTGGAAGGGTTTAATTAATAATAAAGTAATTTTATATAGGTAAAGAAGAGACAAATGACCCTTCATAATCCTACTGTCTTCAAGGGTCACAGAGGGAATTAAATAAAACAAATGAAGGAATTGAGGTTAGTTTTGTTTTATCTTAAGAGATAAAAGAAAAAGGAGGGGAAAAAGAATACACTAGGGAAGAAATGTTGAATAAGAAAATACTGTTTCTCATAACTGGGATGCATGGAAAGAAAAGTATACAAACAAGGAGAAATGGCTGCGGTGAATGGAAAGCATATGAATTTCACTCCTACATGAACTGGGCCAAGAAGGATTGAATCACACACACATATACACAAAAACACATGAAGAATTAGGTATAGTAATCCACTAATCCCAGGAAAGAAATAGGCAGGCATAGGTAAAGGGGAGAGGGAGATTTGAAAGGGAGTGTGAGAGTCAGAGAGGTAACAGTCATGAGCAAAATAAAGTTCAACTTCAGAGAGAGGATTATAAAGAAATAAATAAAAGTATAAAATCAGTGTTCAGGGCCTGGGCAAAAGAAAGAAAGGAGGGTAAATGGAAAGCATATAATTTCAATCACAGATCACTAATGTTGATCACATTCTTTCTTCTTCAACACTTTCTTCTTTGAGTGGTGAGCATAGAGAGGAAACATGGAACTGACTATGTCTTTACAAAAATTAAATATGATAAATCTCTGTCAATTTCTGAATGGACACAGGAAGATATATATATATATATATATATTTCTCAGCTGTGCGTGACACCTTTACAAAACTGACAGTGTACTAGGGCATAAAAACTTCATAAACAAATGTAGAATGGAAGAAATATTAAACACATCATTTACTGATCATAATTCAATAAAAATGATGATCAATAAAAGGACTTTTAAGAAAGGATTCAAACCTCAAATGGAAACTAAATAACAATCCTATGGAACTGATAGGTCAAAAGAAGAATCAAATAATCATTAGATAATTTCATAAAAGAAAATGGCAATGGGGATGCATCAAAAGTGGCTATTAGGTACACACATTTTTTCACTATATACTTTCATCAACAAAAGAGGAAAAGAATAAATTAACTAATTGGACTTGCAACTGGGGAAAAACACTAGAGAAGCTACAAATAATTTTTTTAAATCAACTAAACACAAAATATAAATTTCAAAAATGAAAGAAAAGATGAGTAAAATTTAAAGCAAAAAAAAATCCATTATACTGATAAATAAAACTCGGAGCTGTTTTTTTAAAAGACATAATAACAAACTGATAGCCTATTTGATCTTTCTAAAAATGAAAGAGTAAAACCAAATTACCAGTATCAAAACTGAAAAGAATTCAGAAAAAAATGATGAAGAAATAAAGAAAATTATTAGAAATTATTTTCCCAGTTATATAAGAACAAAATTGATAAAGTAGAATAGATGAATATTTAAAATATATAAAATACACATATTCTCAGAAAATTTAAATAATACAATCTCAGAAAACAATTAAAAAAATCCATAAATTATTTCTCAAAGGAAAAAAATCCAGGGCCAAATAGATTTCCAAATGAATTCTGTCAAACATTCAAAGACCATTAATTCCAATATTACACAAACTATTCACAAAAATAGAGAAATAAGAGATCCTACCAAATTCCTTCTGAGACAAATATGGTCTTGATACCTAAAAGAAGGAGAGACAAAACAGAAAAAGAAAACTATAGACAAATGTTCCTAATGAATATTAACACAAAATACAGAATAAAACATTAGCAAAGAGATTATATAGCAACATATTAAAAAGTTGGTAAAGTAAAAACCTGGATTTATACCAGGAATGCAGATTTGGCTCAATATCAGGCAAACAATAAGCATAATAAGCCATATTAGTAGCAAAACAAGAAAAATCATATGATTGTGTCAATAAACGTAGAAAAAACTTGATAAAATATAATGCCTCTTTCTGTGAAAAACATTAAAAATCATAGAAACAGAATGGAGTCTTTCTTAATACGATAAAAAATATGTATTTAAAAGTAAGCACTTTGCCTTATATGTAGTGTAGAAAGACTATGGCCTTTCCAATAAAATTAGAGACAAAGCAAAAATTTATCATCACAGCTATTATTTGATACAATTTTCAAAATACTATTATTAACAAGATGAGAAAAAGAAATTGAGGGAATAAGCATAGACAAAAACAAAAACAATTATCCCCCTTTACATGATATGAAAATCTCCTTATAGAACACCAGAGATTCAATATAAAAATAAGTGAAACAATTACTAAGTGAAACATTACTGACATAAACAAAGCAGCAGGACAGAAAACCGATACAAATCATTTGCCTTCTATATATTATCAATGAAACCCAGCAGGAAGAGACAGAAATAAAGCCCATTAAAAATAACTACAGTTGTGTGTAAAATTTGGGTGAATCCTGCTTACCAAGGCACACATAAAAACGAATATGATTTCAAAACACTCTTTATATAAAGACAGACCTAAATAATAGGGTAATTGTTCATAGTTGAGCTATGCTAAGAATGATAAAAATGAAACCTACCTAAATTAATTTATTTATTCCTTGCTATGCCAAATTTCCAAAATGTTATTTTGTGAAGCTAAAAATAAAGTAACAAAAGTCCTCTGGAGAAATAAAAGTTCAAGAATCTCAAGGGAAACAATGCAAAAAAAAAGTGAGACAGAAGGGAGCCTGAAAGTACAAAGCATCAAACTACTTTACAAAGCAGTACTTATCAAAACTATTTGATACAAGCTAAAAAATAGAAAAAGTGATTAGTGGGACATATTAGAAACACAAAATCCAAAAACAAAGGAAAATGATAGCATAGTGTTCAATATGCCCAAAGCCCCCAGTAACTACTGGGGTAAGGACTAACTATTAGACAAAAACTATTAGGAAAACTGGAAAGAAGTCTGGCAGAAATTAGCCTTAGATCAACATCTTATACTATATGCCACAATAAGCTCCAAATGTATAAATGATCTAGACATAAAAGGTCATGTAAACAAATGAAAAGAATGCAGAAGGTGGTATCTTTTATAATTATGGAGAGGGAAAGAGTTCTTGACCAAACAAGTGTTAAAGAGTGTAACAGGAGACAACATGAACAATTTTTATTACATAAAATTGAAAGGGTTCTGTCCCAAAACCCCCCAAAAACCAATGTAACTAAAATTAGAAGGGGAATAGTAACTGGGGGGGGGAAGAAAATCTCTACAGTAAGTTTCACTGATAAAACATTACATACAAACCATATAGATACTTGATTTTGAAATATAAGAAGAAAAGGCATATATGAACTGGCATTTCTCCTGCCTCAGACATTTTCTAGCAGTATCATTAAAACTGTCTGTTTCCTCACTTGTAAGATTGAAATATATTAATAGCACCTACCTCCAGGGCTACTGTGAGGATCAAATGAGAAAATACATGTATGTAAAGTTCTTCATATACTTTAAAATGTTATGTAAATGCAAACTTGTTGTTATAAGAAGAAAAGCAAGTTAACTGTAAGCATATGAAAAAATGTTCTAAGTAACTAAAAATAAAAGAAGTACATATTAAAACAACTCTGAGTTTCCACCTTACACTGATCAGATAGGCAAAGATATCAATAAAGGAAAATGACAATTATTAGAGAGATTGTGGGAAGAAAGGGACGCTAATTGATGGAGCCATGAATTGATCCAATAATTCTGGAAAGCAATTTGTACTTACACTAAAAAAGTGCATATCTCATAGAGATAAAAGAAAGAGGGAAATGACCAAGAGGTACAAAAATCATTCATGGCAACACATTTTGTTGCAGCAAATAACTGGAAATTAAGGGAGTGTCCACCAATTGGCAAATGGTTGAACAAATTATGCTACATGGATATAATAGAATATTATTTCCTTGTAAGAAATCACAAAAGAGACAGATACAGAGAAACCTGGGAAGACTAGAATGATGCAGTGAAGTGAGCAGAACCTAGAAATTATATAACGGCTAAAACATTATAAAGAAAAACAACACGTGCAAAAATATTTATAGCAGCACTCTTTGTGGTAGCCAAGAACTGAAAATCAAGGAGATGCCCATCAATTGGGGAATGGCTTAATAAATTTTGGTATATGAATGTAATGGAGTACTATTGCGCCATAAGAAAT